>OY968831.1:9565829-10254134 GCA_963695495.1 Hololepta plana | reverse complement strand
CACATTTCTTTGCTTTCACATAAAAAATAAAACATTTTTCTGCAATATATGAGTCTTCTTTCATAGCTGAATGCTTTTAGATTGCTCACAGCACGGTATTAAAATAAATTAAAAAATCAACAGTTCCGAATAACCTAGAATCGCACCGGACAGAAAAGAAAAACCGAAATGCTCAACCCCATTCAAGACCGAGCTATTAGTCATTGTTAAATAGCAAAACAACAGTGAAGAATAGAATTAGAAAATATCTGCATTAGCGCAATTTTTCATTCCTACACGTAAACTAGTATAACCTACATTTATAACACTTTGCATTTCTAACTAGGTAAAACAGCGCCGCATTTCGTAACGGTCTTAATCAATTCTCATACACATGTGTCCTACGTATGTTGAAAAAGAAGACGACGAGTGGAAACGAGGATGTGAAAATGGTATTAATTGCTTTTGAAATTTCAAAAAGCCACTGTATGTCGTTGGAATAATTAAGCTAATGGCAAACAAAATGAATGGCAACAAATTAAAACTATAAAATAAGAAAGGAAAGAAGCATATTGACGAGGAAGAGTATTATTTTAAATGCAATATGCTGGAAATAATTCAACGATGTAGTTTTAATAGAAATTTAAAAAGCTTTTAATTCGATAATAACACAGTGGATTAAAATTTGTCGAAATACTTGCAGGAAATGATAAATATAGTAATGGCATTAATTGATTATTTGTTAACGTATTCCTTTTCTCTACTTACAAACATTCAATAAAACATTTTTTTGTATCAAGTATTTACGATACTGTTTTCATTTCTACAACGTAGATGCAACCGTTTTAAATCCGATTAAGCGATTGTAAGCGAATTTTAATGCATTACAACTTGCATTCACAATAGATAACGATGGTAGAAATCCATTTCGAACAATAATAAAAATGAATTGTGTGTGGAAAGCATTATAAATACAAATTCTTTCAAAGAGCATTTTTCGTTAGATAGATTTATGATCGACTTTTTTCACATAATTTTATTATTCATGTTGTATAATAATTTGGTTACTATTTGAAAATCAATATATCGAATGTGAAACCTCTCTCTCATTTTCCATTTGTAGCTTACACCTTAATTATTCATTTTGTTATTATTACTATTATCATAATTTTTGCTTTACATGTATCCAATTAAAATTTATGTAAATGCTATTCACTAATATAGATGAAAATGGATCAAAGAGCGGTGGGAATGGGAGTGTTGGAAGTGAGAATATTTTTTCGATTTTCGTATGTGAAAGGAAATTGGTATTACTGGGAAAGAAGAGGCAAAGCAAAATGAAAGTAGCGCGAGAAGGAAATTGTATAAAGCTTTAGCTTTTAAACTTTATAGTATTCTTAAATCTTCATTAGTTAGTTGAAAGTCTCGAATAATGTTTAATCTTGAGGGTACTGTGCTACTACTATTACTATCATTATTACACAAGCTCGTGTTCGGTTTAGTTACGTGGATTATCTGTCCTTTCGTTTTACCGTTTCACGTTTACCTACATAGGTTCACTATTACTATTATCCGGTATAATTATAGTCAACTAGCTGAAGCAAACGAGAAGAAGATATTTTTAATAACAACTTTGTACCGTACATACACGACGAAATAATATTTTTTTTAATTCAATATTAAAATAATGAATGAAAGAATATGGCAAACGATGGAAAACCTCGACCTACAACAATCAGGTCGGCATACATTTACATTTATATGTTCTACTGGTAAAATGGTTTATCGCATTAAAGAACCGGAAAACCATTTCAAACTACCAACAACTCCTACCGACCGCACATTTACCACTATCTACGTATATACACTAAACCGTATACGGCATTAACAAAAAAATGCTGAAATGCATATTTTATTACTTACTTTATTCGCCCATGCACCAATTTCAACGGCCACAATTTTAGATTAATCGAAAAATATCTCTTTCCCAATTTATACTATACATTTTAAATTAAACAAAAAATTCAAAACTTTCTAAAAGGGATACGAGTTTGATTTTATTGTTAGATTTTCCATTTATCAATTTCATTATAAATTTATATAATACTTACTTCCGAGTTAGTGACCTAATTGTTTGCCATTGTTAAATTCTTAACTTTCTTAACAAACTTAAAATAAAGTTAGTTTACTTTTGCGCCGTTTCTGTGTAAATAGGAGCGATTCAAACCTTTGCTAACATGTACACACATATACACAATGGTATGAAAGTCGGAGTAAAATTAAACATTTATTTTCGTTGTAGACAATAAAATATTTAAGTAATTTTATTTTGTCATATTTTTTTCGTCGTCGACCAAAATTAAAAAATCAAAAGTCTTTGTTCTTTGGGCTTGCATCAATTACCTTTTCCAACCCACGTATATAAATAATGGATAAAAATAGATCAGGAAATATTTCATAAAACTTTAATAAAACGTAAAGGTTTATCTCTAGCAATCTGTTACTCTCGAGCAAAGGGAGATGACTAGAAGTTATTATTAATGTTAAAAGAAAACAAAAACCCTCTATTGTCCCAGTTTTCCCTATTTTTCATTTTTTTTTTTTTTTTGAATTTTGTTTTCTCTTCTAATCATGTTCCGTACCCGCATTCTATCTCTTCTTACACTTCATATTTGCCGGGAAAATAACAACAATAACGCACACATGCAGAATATAGTACAACGGAATATTACAAAGAACAAAGACCAAAAAGAGAAAAAATACGTCCTATGTATTCTTTCCCTTTTCGTGTGCATGTGTATATTCTCATTTATTCTGTTGCCTTTGGTGTATCAAAGTGAAAAGACGTATATAAAAAAAAACATGAACAATATTTGTATATAGCAAAATACACAGACAACGTGCAACTTATTTTACAAATTGCAAATATTTCTCCCATATTTCAAAAGTATTTATTTATACCAAAATTATCTCAAGTAAAATTCTATGTGATTTTGATAAGAATCGGTTTGCTGAGGAATTTGAAAAGTTATCAGAAGAATTGAAAGTCTATGTAGATTCTCGTAATTAACGAATATGGAAAGAAATTTAGCCTACTCTACTGGAGGTTTTCTGCTGTTCTTCTTTTTTCGATGTCTAAATGATTAAAATGGAATATTTACAAGTTTGAAATCTATTCCATAACGAAATTCTTAAATAAAATATTTTCCCTAACTTGTGCCTTGAGAATTGCTATCTGTATTCAGATGGAGTAGAAACAGGAACCACTCTTTTGTATAGTTTCCTTTTGTTAACAGTAACAATGTCAGCAGTATTCAAAAGAGAAAAAACTACACATTTTGTCGTAATTGTTTGGCAATTTATTGCAATTGATTACTAGAAAAGACTTTTTAATTTCAGCAAATTATAAAGAATGTATTATTTTCATCGCACTTAAACGTAAATAATTTAAATTAATTCGTCGAATATAATATCATTTTCGATATAATACGTGCAATCACTTGTATAATTTTCAATAATTATTTTGAGGGTTTCCAAAATATATATTTAAATGTTTTAAAGTCAAACAACAACAGCAACAAAACCGTCGAAATAATTTATGGATCGGTTAATTTTAATTGTAATTATTGCGGTTTAGGAAATTTCAAAATACGTTATTGATAAAAGTTTTCGTAACGCTCATTAACGTTTATTATTACCATTTTATAACGTGCCGCTCATAAATATTAAAACCACAATTATTTATGACACTTTGTTACGGTTTTAATGAAGCATTTCTAATAAATAATGTAACAATTTCTCCGAAAGCAAAAAAGGAAAATCAAAATAATTTGCTTTTTCACGAAGATATTATAATATTTTTAAATGGGATACCACGCCTTAAAGGAAGCTAAATGTTTTTTGTATCATCCAATTAATATCATCTTATCATGAAATTCCTTCTCCTTAGTACATAATTCCCCAATGTCAATGTGGGTGGTAATTAAAATTTAATTTATTGTGAAGAAGCAAAAAATAATCTGATACGCATGAATAAAGATGGAAAGATGCTGCAACATACGTGCCACACAAATTATGTTTGAAGCAAATTGTGGTTACATGTTGCATTTGATTTATGATCGTATTAGGGGCAATTGAAATTTTAAACATGTTCATCTCGAAATGGTAAATCTTTCAATGTCCGCTGCTCCGCTCTGGTTTATGCTCAAATCTTTAACGTACAAGTAATAAGTTTTTGTTTTAAATCAACTATTACTCTGCAAGAGTATGCAGAATTTGGTTCGATTTGAATTAGATTTTAAATAATTTGCCTTGTAAAATTCTTTTTTGAACCGAAAATCTGTTGGAAATTGAAATTAATTTAATATGTACGGTAAAAAGAGGGCAAACATTATATTGGTGTTAGAGGCAATGCTCTAATGAATATGTTGACCTGAATTTTAAACATCTCATCCATTTTTTTTTTAATTAGAGCGAGCCTGCAGCAAATATGAGGTCTTCATTTCGTTCAGTAGGAGTGCATACTGATGATGAGGATGATTGTATATAACCGTATATGAATTTGCAAATGCAAATTGTTGCCCTTTTCTAATTACGATAATTAAAATAAAACCACCATACGGATCAACTTCTCCCACGAATTACATATTGTGTTTCTGCGTCGTGTAGCTGATAATTTAATAAAATTAATGAGTTTCTCGTCGACCTTGAAATAAAGAAATCCCTTTTTTAAATGATATGCGGTGGTATTTCTGTAAATTTCCAATAATCATAATCCTAGAAGGATTGGTAGCTCATTGAAATAAAATTAATGGAAAAAATTATATAAAATGAAAAAATATATGGATTTAATTTTCCAAATGGCACGAGATTAAAAAGATTTCGTACATCAAAGCGGATACTTTTTAATAACTAGCAGCAACAAACGAATAAAAAACGTCTGCTGCATTTAGGGTTTTAACAAAAATGCGTTTTTCAAATACAAATTTTTCCATCCATTTAACTATCGGTTAATCCATTTTAATTGCGTATATTTTTAGCCATGCATTGATAATGAAGATGATTATTACTCGAATATACATTAAACTAATGAAATGCACCGATTCACATATACAAAAGCACTTGATTTAATGTCTATTAATTAGTAACTCAGTGGTATCAATTTTTTGTAAAATGTTTGTTCATATGAATGCCGTGTATTAATAATGTTTGGACTATTTCAAATTGATATGTTGCAATTGGTAGATGAATTTCAAAAATATTGATCAAACAATTACCAACTTCAGACACTTGTCGAGATCAGTTCAAAAAGATGGATCAAAATGAAAGGATTGTTCCATAAATTTTTGAAGCTCTCTTTTTAAAATTCCTACACTGTAATTTTTTTAGTTAATTACACACATGCAATTATTTAAATCTACTGCGTTCACTTCATAGAAAAACTTTTTTTTTTTTTAATATAAAACGAAACAATTATTAATCGAGAGATGAGAATGAACGAAATACGCGAAATGGTCAAAGCGTCCGTTACGTGGCTGTCGACGAGTGAATGCATTTATGAAGAGCTCCCATTTTTTTGTTGTTCGTTCGTTCAAAAGGAGGAAAAACGTTATACCCCACTTCACAGAATAAAAACGGATAATTGGTGCTTTCGTACTAACTCGTACGTTCTGAACGCACACATTTACAAAAATAAATAATCTGTCAAATGCGATTTCGAGATGCCATACGCACGTTACAGTTAATTTTCGAAAATGTTGCACGTGCAATTAAAATTCCATTCGTTAACATATTCATCTAGATATCTTCGTTTTGATTCTATTTTTTTAACTTCTGGTTCTGTTATGAAACCGTCTTGTAGAAGATATTAAAAACTTAGTTTCTAAAATTATGATTCTGAGAATTATAACATGAATGTTACACACAACATCACGTCTCCTTCGTTTCCGAATTAAATCATTTTTCAGATAGAAAATTTATTATGAAATAGATATATTTAAATATATTAAGAAAAATGAGTAGCAATATAATTTTTTCACTTTTTCCTTTAACATAAATTTCACGTCGATATTACTAATAAACGGTTCCACAGGTGTAATTAATAATATACTGCCCATAATAAAATCAATGTCTGAAAATGTACAACAACTACCCTTTCACATGTACCCTACGTATAAAATATATGGAAAATATGCGTGAGCGACAAAGTTAATTGCTATATAATGAGTTCGTTATTATTATTATCATTACCACCGTTATTACTTTCCACGCTTTTTCATAAAAGCTTTGTGTCGTTCTTTTTTTATAGGGTTTGTACTTCTTTTTTTATATGTATTTTTAGTGCTATTAATCATAACTTATACCAGGCTTAATCAAATATAACTCATATTTAAGCTTCAATATTTTCCGGAATAATTAAAGACACTGTGTGACTCCTAGAAGTGTTCGCATTGGCTTGAAACGAAAACATTTGTTAAATTCCTTCAGCTTCGTTCGCTGCTACACAAGGTCGTAAATAAATTTCATTTCAATGGTAATCCAGCGTATTTATGGCCCAACGTTCTGTAATCATACGTTTGCACATAAAAAACGTACCTTTCCAAATTTCAAAGCACCGAAGGCATCATTTGTGGTACAAACAATTACGATTTCTTACTATTTCTACTTGCCCTTTAGATACTTTCTGTTTTCAGATTAGAACGCACACATATTGGAACACCACAATTTCATTATGTTTATAATTGTACCGACCCCGTAATTCATAAAACATAATTACACATTTGTATACGAATATTAAATGGGAATTCTATGAAAAGGTGTATATTGTTTTTAATTAAAATATAAATATAAATGTATCATTATATAAATTTCTTTCCAAACTGATAATGATCGTAAGAATGTTATAAGGCAATTTCAATTACTTTTCAATAAATTCCTTGCATAATTGAAAAACGTAAAATTTCATTTTGCAGAAAATGTCATTGTCGGTATTATTAATTGCAACACTGGAAACGTATATTGAAAATGTTCGAAATTAGTTTTCACGTTTATTATTAAAGAAGGCATTTTAATGAGCCAGAAAGCACATTCGTTATTATAGCATACAAACATATGCGTTGTGTGTGGAAGATATTTTCGTAACGCCATTAATCAAATTTGAAATTTTTTAACTAATTTAGTGTAGATAGAACGTTTGCTCTCATTCTGTTTTCTCTCTTCGTTCTTCACATTCAAAACTTTTCATGGACGTGAAATTTTATTTAGAGAGAAAAAAGTAACTACCACAAAATTTTAATGCCAGATATATTGTGCTGTACGTGATTGAAATATTAGTAATTTTCAAAATTAAAGTACGATGCTTTCTGTTTTAAACTGCTTTGTTTTGTGTACTGAATTTATCGTACGGGGGTGAGTTGAAAAATAGCCTATTTGAGCAAGAAACAAAATACTATTAAACGAAAAATCATTTTATTTTTGGACACGACACACTTGACACAGAAATTTTCAGGAATCTAATCCTTGCAAAGTATTAGTAATATTTTTTGTCAACATTCTTTCATTGTTTTATTTCATGTGTTGTAATTATCACAATAAATGAAACAGAAATGTTCTAATTCACAAACCATTCAACGCTATTTAATAAAATTTGAATGTGAAACTAACGAAAAATGACATTTAATAAAACAATTGAACCTATTAAGATTCCATTTCTCTCTAGGTTAGAGCCGCTATTCTTTATCCTACCTCGTATTTGAAATTTGTTGAGCAGTTATTGCTTCGTTGTATATTCGTTAAATAAGCAATTTGTAAAAACACTGAGATTATAGAAATAGATTATTTTGCTGTGAATTCATATTATCATTTCATATAAGCTTTTGAAAGAAGACAAAGAATTAAAAAAAAAAAGTTTTATAAATAGGTACTCCCTGATATAAATATCTTTCGTTTTTGAAATAAAATGATATTACTTTAACAATAAATAGCAAATTGTTTCTAATTGAATTCCGGTCATAAAAAATATGCGAAGAGGCAAAGGAAAATGTTTCGTTGTCGTTCCGCTTTAATAATAACAGCGACAATTTAATACCAATTTAATTGTTGTCAATGCCAAAGATAAATTCTTTTCGAAATTGGTTTGTTGGAGTTTTAGTAGCGGCAGTAGAGTAGCATCACACGAAAAACGTCAAATCGCCAAGGACGTGTTATAAATTACAAACCCCTTGTAAATCATTTGGGAATACCCTTCTTTTAAATTTTATACCACACTGGGTTACTTTGTTCACAACCTGAAACTCTAATATTAAAAACAACAATGCACCAACAAAAATCCATTGTTATTATTACTTTAGATCCTTATATATCTCTTTCATATTCTTTTATTGTTATTAGTTTCTCCGCTCTTCTCGTTGCCTCCATCGTCGTTCTCTCTTCTGCATTGCCATTTCTCTTCATCAACATCATTTTTCAGAGTTAATTTCTAACGAACTTTTTTTAATTAACATTATAAATTGTTTCTTAAATTAAACAGTAAAAGTGGAAGTAAATAATTTGGAAGCGGGGTAACACAAAAGGGAAGTAAACTTTCTTAGGAGAAAGAGTGATCCATTCTTGTATATACGAATGTAAACAAAATGTAATAAGCATGCCTCGACGTGTGATAAAATGTCCTAACATTTATGGTCAGTCAAACACAATTTGTTGGTGTCGCCCCTAACAGGAAACTGGTAATAATGAACCTTCATCAATAAGGGCTTGTCATTAAAACAAACAATATGGTATATATTTTATTTTGGAAAGACTTCGTTAAATCCATTAAAGACGTCGAGAAAAAGGAAAAGGAATGAAAAACAGAAGGAATGTGAAAGAAAGAGAACTTTTCCACGAACAAATAACCGAACGTTGCTACGGACGGAATGGTCAACTGATGGCGAACTAAGAGAACGTAATAAAAAAAAACTTTTCTAGTTCGTTATCGTCGTATTGTTAGCAATAAACCGTTAACGTACATCAAAAATACAAGAGGTGAGTTTATGTAATACATATAGAAAATAATAATAAGCGTAAAATACAAAAGAACAATAGCATTGGTAACATGAATTTAATGAGATGTATTTTTAATATTGAATGCCCTGTCACAATTTGTCGTTTTCTGCAAACATAGTGATTTATTATATTATAGCGTGTTATGTTATGAACACCTTAACTTTTATTTTGTTTTCCTCCATCGTCTTCCTATTTTAGTTTTCTCTGTGCCACAATATACATAAAATAATAACTTTTATCCCCGCCTCGCCTAATCTGATAATATATGTATACCTCCACAAAAAAGAAGAAAGAAATTATAATTCAAACATTCTTTTTAACCACACATCCACCTGTGTGCTACTACTGCTTTAATTTCCCTTAAGGATTACTTTAATATTTCATTCCTAAACCATTCTCACTCTTTAACTAGGCGTTTGTTGGAAAATTTGTACAAAAGTGTGTCTGAGTGTGAAAAAAAAAACGATTATGGGTTCTATTTACTTATGCATTTACAATGAGAACTCTCCATAAACTTTTTCTCATTAAACCAAAAAATAAAGAGAGAACTGTCTCATTTAATGAAGAGATTTGTGTTTATTTCAACTTCATTAAATAACATCATTTTTGTTGTGAACTATTCCACAGTCCAAGTGCAGAATTTTAATAGATAGCATGAAATATCATTATTACTGTTATATTAACATAAAGTGAATATTAATAACGGATAATTAACTTGGTTGTAATATTAAAGTTGAATGCATGTATAAAATAATACGAGCAAAAAGAAGGAATAAATAGCATGTGTCGTTGACTTTTAGAATTTTGTCATTTACATATTTTTATCGTCGAATCTAAATTTAACATGAAATTAATGCATTCGTATATAGAACATTAAATGATAACGTTTACTATTTGCCATAATTACGCTCTCCCCATTCTTTCCCTTTCAAATCTTTTATGCGACGATTAATTTTTGAAATGTCAGGAAGGTAATGTAAATAGTGACGATAAAATTAATTGTAAATTTTCATCTAATAATATAAAACGCCATCAATTAATATGAACAATATACGAAATAAAAAAGGCCACGAGAAATTACTTTAAAATATGTTTAGCAATTTTATTTTTATTTATTTAGCTGAAGACGAATGTTTTGTCGAACGAACGAAATGTTATGTCGAAGAACCACCGCATTTTGCGGAATGAAAATTCGCAGTTTTTTAATTTTAATTTAATATTAACTTATTGATTTTGACGACGATAATTTTATGTTGATATCGATGCTCTTCCGAATTTTCCTATACAGATTATTAGCATTCTCTTAACTTAAGGAAAGCTTGATGGGGCGACATCTCCTCCCTTTTAATAAGATGTTAAACATGGGATTTTTTGTACCTTACAATTTTGCTTGATCCCAACTATGCTCTTTCAATTAAAGATGATGCTTTACAATGGAACAATAAAAAATATGAAAAAATAAAAGATTATCCAGTGAGAATGTCATAAAGCGAATGGCCATTAACAATACAATTCTAGGTAGACGATAACTAATAGTTACCAAATTATGTGTTGAATAATGAAAAACATTAGTAATAAATTTTGATAATACGGCTATAAAGTTCTAAAAACTAAGAAAACAATATTTCTAAACCATATTACAATAAAATTTGGCCGTAAAATATCATATTGTATTTTATATAAATGACAAAAAATGTTTTATTTTGTCCGTATTGTTCTCACAAAATTACTCTTGAAATTGTTTTCAATTTAACGAAGAGATGAAAAATTAGATTCTACATCTTACGTTTTCTTATAATAAGCGTTCGTTTCTTTTGCAACGAAGAAAGATAACTTTATTCACTCAACATCAAAAGACGCTAGCAAATTGGGTCAAGTCTACATTTACATTTTTTCCCTTTCTTCTTCGCCATCATTTTCTCTCATAAAACGAGAGAATGATTAAATATTTAATTGTGATATAATAGGGTGCGAGTGAAAATGAAGCAAAAAGAAACGCGGAACTGATTATAAGTCTTGAAAAGAGTTTCATCGCGAGCAAGAATTTTAAGGTTTCTCTACTCGAGAATCAAACCAAATTGAATTTAAAAAGTTTATGCGCGTATGATGTGATTTACATGCAATGAGTTACACTGTTAGACGTTTTGCGAAATGGGAAAAAAGTTTCAACCGCATGTTACACAAATTTCAAACGGTCAAATTTATGGAACGGGCTGTGTTATGGAGAAAATGTGTTAATTAAAAAATGTATGATTTTTAATGAGACGAATTTATATGTTTGCGTATACACGTTTACATGTATAAACGATTTTTAGGTCATATTAGGTTGCGTACGACCTTTATCTGTTCGACATAGAGCTACTTCTATAACTATAAATTTCATTCGTGTGATACGCAGATAGTGGGATACTAGTGGTAGTAATTCTTGTAAAATCTGATAAAATATCGATTTCCCCCTTTTGGCTTTTATGCTAAATTTACTAATATAATTTCTAGCTAACATTATGATTATCGTTAAAATACATTTAGTTAATTAATTGTTTTGTTTGCCTAGTTCCTTATAGACGTAAACTCGATGTCATTCATGTTAATTAAGTAGTTTCATCAAACCAATATTCTCTCTTCGTTCATCGCATTAAGCAACATGTTTATATTATAATAAATATCATTTACGTCTGTATTATGAATTTCGATTAAATATACTTATAAACGATAAACAACCGATAAGTATATTGGATATCGTTCGTTATTGCTATTATTAGAGTTCCATGTAATGATAATAGAAGGAAATGCGGATTAATTTTCCCCTTTTTTTGTTGTTGTTTACATTACAGTGTTACTAACTGTGCGCCGTGGGTAGGAGATTAATGGAAAAAATGTATCACTTACGAAATTCGATAGCTTCATAACTAACGGAAGCGTTAATTCAAAAATAACGCCATCGAAGATGCCACATTCGAACATGATCAATATTTAGAGATGTTTGAAGGAAAGTCACGTTAAATTGTATAATTTCAATCTTGTGGTATGGATGTTTAATTTCAATTTTAACTTTTGCATTATCTAGATTAAGATAGTTCTTATAATACAAAGAAACTATCCGATTAGGTATATCAGAAGAAAAATCGCATTAAATAATATCGAACTTATTCTTAAGTAGGAGAATTTTGGTGGATGCGCCGGGCAAAACTTAAGTTTAGCGAAGACAAGATTTTGTTTGCTTCGAGTGAAAAATATTTAAAACGGCGTTTTAATGAAACTAAATTTCCCTCTCAAAAATAACGTAAATCCTACAGTTTCTTGCTTAACTTCTATTAATTCCGGAAAGATTTTAACTTCAAAGCTAAAAGCTATTTCAAATACATTTTTTTGATATCCTGTTTCCTTTTAGGCGGACCACATTATTTTCGTTGGGTGAAGAGTCGTTGTTTAATTTGCTAATATTTGCCGTAACAAGGTACCCGTATAACGGTAAATAACAAAATTTAAATTGTCCAATACACACAGGTGGTTTAATTTACGAAATTATAAATTGACTATAAAATATTCTGTTGGAAATTTCAATGCGGTTTTATGCATTCGTTTTATTAATGTTTTTTTTATTTATATTTGTTATAAACAAACAACAATAAACGTGGAAATAAAAGTGCATTTCACTTTATATCGCGCCATTACTTTTAATGAACATTATTTAAACATTAATACTGCACGCGTATATTAGTAATTATTATTCTCGTTTAAAATATAATTTCTGTTTAATGGGCTTCGCGGATCACGTTGCGACAAAATAAAAAAAAATCAATTCAATTTGATACCAATTGCGATAGTTTTAATAAAACTTAAAACGCAACAAAATCATACACGCTTGAAATTATATACGAGGGTATATTGATATTTAAATTAGCACCTACCATTTGATATGCGAAAAATTTCTGCTAAAACTAATCTAAATGCTTAAACGCGAACTACATTTAGCTTAACGAATTGCCGAATCACCTCACTTGTAGATATGATTTGGTCTCCTTTGAATACTGCCATTTTCCGTAGCTAAAAATGGGTTCGAAACATCGCAAATTTTCTTCATAACAGAGAAAAAGGGTTGGAGGCACTATATAGAGGGTCACAGTAAAAATTGTTTAACTTATGTGAAGGAAATGAAATGTTAAAATTTACGTGACTTCTATGGTAAACTGTGAATATATCAATTGCCCCCTCGTATAATAACGTAGGATATATTATATTACAGAAGCACCCGCGTATTTCCGAAATTGTGCCATTTATATTTGGTAATTAATGACTCTATATTAAAAAATAATTAAAATCGATTAATGTTAAATGGACGTTATTTGTTTAACAAATTGGCTCCATTAGTTTCGAACACAATTCGTATTTAATTAAAATATTTATACGAACGAACGAATTGAAAAAATTGCGAGGCGACAAGTTTCGATTTTTAAACTTTCCCGTTATTATCATTTCCAGAATGCAATTTTCTAAATGCTCTCGCCAATTTCTCGCTCTCTTCACTTTCATTTAAGTATATATCGAAATTCTATTACTCTCGTATCTATGGGTGTATGCGTGTATATGTATTTTGGTTATTCTTCGGCGTTGTATGTGTTGTACAAACATTTATAACTTTTAAAAATAACGTTCGAAAATTTCCAACGTCAATTTTCTATCTTGGTACAATTGAATTTAGAATGTGGAAAACCACAAATTGAATTCTAACAGTCGTAAACTGTTTAGTTCTTTTATATATATATATTTCTTCTGCTTCCTCTCTTCTTATTTTGTTTTTACTTCTTTCCTTCGCGCACCTTTTTTCCTATCGTCTTATTTTCAATAATTTCATACAAGTACAAGAAAAAAGAAAACAGGAGAAACGAGCAAGCGAATCCTTCGATTCTTAAAAGCTGACCGGCGTAAATAAATACTCAAGCAGGTTAAATTGAAGTTTTATGTTTTTCGGTTTCTTTTGCTCGCATTCTTTCCTCTTCTTTCCTTCTCGATACCTTTGGGACGCAGTGGTAGTAGCAAAGAGCAAATAATTAATCTGTTTATGTTTCTTTTTCCTATTCTTAACATCGTTCTTATAGCAAATATCATTGGAGCAAAAAAAAAGAAATTAAATGAACGTATACGAAAAAAGTTGAACTGGAGTAAAGGAAAAAATGTAATAATGACTCGAAAATACGCAGATGTATAATAAAGGAATGATAATGTTAATGCGGCATTAATTTATTATATATCTATAAACGATTATTTTATTATAAATATTTTATTTGCCTAATAATTCGTAACGTACACATAAAGCGCTTCCACCTTATTCTTCGTGGCATCAAATAAATTACAACAATCTTCAGTTGGCATATTGTAAATATGTAATCATTCTACATGTCAAGGATAATGAAATACGATGGTATGTGTCAAAAAAATGCTGCCTCATCATTCAATTTTTACGCCCTTTTTTCCCGTTTCATCTTTTTTCCTCACTTTCTTTTTATTCGTACGCCTTCCTCCTTTTCTATCCTCATTTTTAAAGTACACGATCCAATGAATGCCGAAAAAGGGAAAAAAAGAAGCTTTATTATTATTAAATTAAATGACCTATTTTATTCTTCTATTCCTTATATACATGTCTTTTTCCTTGATGCGCTCGCATTTTTTTTCTTACACTCTTCCACCCTTTCAATTTGGCAAAAAGGAATGTCAACAGAATTATGACGTTAAATTATTAAATCGAAATCACTTTACGCGATATTCGATGGCCATTTAACGTTTATGACATTCTAAAAACGAAAATAAACTCAATTATATTTTTGTACTTCGAGTATATCTACGCTCTGCAGGAAATGTATGAAATGAAAAATTAAATTTCCAATTTATTAAATGTATTTCAACAACGATGATAACTCATCAATTCAAGTATTATTTGGACACTCTGTAGACGAAAAAATGCTCACTTTATATAAGTAGGTAGTTATGTTAATGCAATTGTAGCTAGCTGAAATAAAAGCTTTTAAAATTGGAAATACAATCTTTTCAGAGACACATTTCCCACTCATGCGATATATTCAGTTGAAAATCGTATAGAAACAAAAAAGATATTCCGGAAAGCACTTTTAAAGCAGCCTCAAGTTTTCCTAACAACTAATTGCAAATTGCTATTAAACAATTAATTTGCATGACCACAACATACACAAGTAGATACATTAAGCATTTAAACTAGGCAATAATGATAATAATTTCACGTACATTTAAACAGTTTCAGTTTGCGTGATCTTGCATCAATTTGGTTCATTTAGAAACCGCTACTATCTTCTTCTCTCCGAAACCTAATGTTTATTAATATTTTTTCCGTCATTTTGAATTAGAAAAATTAGGGAATGGCTACACACGTTTCGGAATAAATAATTGTATCGAAGCTTCTACAATTGCTTTGAAAATTGGATTTTTTTTTGTAGAAATAAAACAACAATTGCCTTTCTAAAGTTTTAGAAATAATTCTATCATTATGTAATTTTATACGAACAAATGATTTTAATAGAATCGAATCACAATCGATTAGGTGAATACAAACGTTTTCCATTTATTTGTAACGTAGGTGTATACATACATCAATATGTAGACATCTTGATAAATCACTTTTAATTGAAAGAACGCACGTGTCAATCAATCAATTTTTTCCTGCATTTCAAAAATAACCATAAATTATTATTTTTGAAAATCGGCATTGTTGGATTATTTGAGAAAGATTAATCGAAAACAAAATTAAATTCTTCCTCGTTCATAAATTATTTTTTAATATTTCACACGGTTATCTAATGACGGGAATTAAAGGCACGGTGTTTAGGTGTGTTGGATTAAACCGGAAGGTTCGAAATAAAATGATCACTGTTAATAATCAGGAAGGTATCTTAATCATAAATTCATTCGAACGTCGGTCTTAATTACTTTCCTTTAACTGATGGTTAATTAAGATTGTACAAAATAATCTTAATTAGAACCAAATTATCATTATTTTGTTAGCACAGTAGTACCATTAAATGATTTCTTCGTATTAGTCAACGACGGTATGCAAACATTACTTTGGTAGCACTGATTTTTAAATTATCAATATAGAGCAATCAAAAACAAATTATTTTTCCAAAATATTCGATTAAAAAAGACACCAATCGTCAGTGGCACCAAAGTAATGTTTTGGTGCTATTAACCACTTAAGCACAAAAATCACAATCATTTACTGATTCACTGTATATAATCTTAGCAAGAATACGGTGTTTTAATAATTGAAACTGCTATTGCAATTTTAATTATTATTTCTAAACTATTGCACACTATCTTAAAGATGTATCTTATCATTCTTCTTATTCAATTCCTCAATTACTTCGACTTAACGAATCCATATCAAACAGTTTCAACTAAACACCTTGCTTTACTTGATAGATGTCAGAATTATAGGGTATTCGTGCTAGACTATTCGAAAAGTCGATTCTATAGGGATATTCGTCGCTGCTTTTTAGAACAAACTTCTGCTATGCACTCGTAACTTCCATTACGAATAATTAATTACCGTAGTGCGGTTACAATTCATTGATGGTAACGAGTAATGTTCCAGTATATGTGTAAGTACGTACATTACGTTCGGTTAAATCAAAGTGTATAATAAACTCCGAATACGTTTGGATTTTGTTCATTTTTTATTTGCAAAAAAAGTAAAATGCGAAATTCTCGAAAAGAGTCAATTTGAATGTTTTAGGGATTAAGGAATAATCGACTAGATTACTCTATGTCTGTGATTCGTAGAGAGCGTACATTTGCAGAAAAGAAAATAAATAAACTCATTTCCAAGGAAGACGAAGGCACTGTCGATCTAATTAAAGATGTAAAGTGGAACGAGAAAATGAAAAGATGTCAAATTAAAGAAAAATCACTAGTTTGCGAATTTGTAATAACAATCACCGGCGTCATTGTGAAGAACATTCTAATTTATCACGGTACGTGTTCATTACGTTTCTTTTCAATTTCTTATCAATTTTCTTTGTTTTTTTTTTTCATTTTAATTTTCCATTCCTCACCTCCTACGATTATTATTATTATTAATAATATAAACGTGAAAAGAAAGTCGAACAAACCTCTTTCCATTGAAGAAATAAACGCACGTCTGCCTCTATTAGCGAACATAATTTCTTTTCGCCATTTCTCCCATTTGCGATTTTTTTCATTCCTTCGCTTTATCAAAACATAAGTATGTGAAAGTAAAAATTTTAGAAACAAGAAATAAAATAAACGAATGAGCAAAGTTCCTCCTTACACCAGTGTTTATCGTCAATTTTTAAATTTCAACAATTTATCACTTTTATATTTAGTTACATTAAATTTTTTCCTTTAAGCCAAAGGATAACCATACGTATGCAGGTATGGAAAATTTCAACTAATTGAAAGAGACGAGAGAGAAAAGCATGAACGCGATTATTATTACTCTTTATACGAACGTGGATTTCGCAAATCCATCATGATGCAGAAAAGAATCGAAAAAGTTGAAAAAGACTTCTGCGCTTTTCGTTATATAACTTTTTTAATGCCAACCATCAGTTTGCTTTAATAATAAATTAATCCAAAAATATTAATAACCGAATATTTATTTAAAAAGTCACACACAGGGAACAAGATTTATATTGCATTTACAATCGCTTTACGTAAATCCAATTAATCACAATCATTATCTAAATCAAACAATATGCAGAGATGTAAATGTGTAATAACTTTATTATTAATGTCTGTAAAAGCAGCTTCTCTAAAGTTACACATTAAATGATCAAATTTTGATCATTACTGTTATTACGTCGACTGACTGAATTTTTCATGTTACGAAAAACACAAATGTTTTATGCGAATAAAAGCAATCGCCTTCTCAGTGGCGACAATCCGAGCCACACACCAACATAAATGAGTAAAAAAAGATAGATAAAAATGAGAATGAGCAAAATACTCATTTTTTTCTTTTCTTATATTTATATATTACAATGGTAGAGAAGAATCAACTTTAATAAAAGGGCCTACGGCTTCTATAAGTGTTCTTCATATCTCCTTCTCTTTTTTCACGTCATCTAATGCCTTTATTTATATATTTTTCTTATTCCCTACGTGTTCCATAATAAAATATAGTTTTTGCCTTTTGATATGAACGCTATTAATCTCATAGTCTTGCCACTATTAACTTTATTCTATTACTTTTTATTAAAATGGTAAATTTATTGCTAAAGAAAAGCATTGGGCTAAGGGTTGTCTGAAAATAAGTTTTTACATTCCTTAAGAATATTATTCATCAAAAAAATAACAGTTGGCGATTAAAAGCAAGTAAATGTCTGTACAAAAATTAACACGGATATGGTGAAAGAAGTGTTGGAAACTTCCAACTGAATAGAAACCGAGAAAATTGAGAATTAGGCGACACATTCAAAAGGTCTTTGCAAATAAACCGCTTAAGTATTACTAAATTAGTAATCATTTCTTTTAACAACATTTAAACCATTAAAAATTTAGTTTCAATGTAGATATGGTATTAAATATTATAAGTACTTAAGAGGCTTACAACAATTTCTTGTTTACGCCGTTCTAAATTAAGCAAGTAAGAAATTATATTATTTAGGCAATTGTCAGTGGCGCAAGAAAAACGGTATTTGCGTATCTGCAATGAAAATATAATGTATTTGTTTAAAGTTATTCGGAATTTAACGAAAAATATCCACAATATGAATGTGTAGCATAAACCAAATCTCGCTGAAATCGAATTGTAATATATTTCGAATAATGCCAAATTACATTTAAAAACAAACATAATCCCCCCCAAAAAAAACCTGAAACGAATTGTGCAAATTAAAAAAAAAAGAGAATGTGTATTTAATACTAAACGGAGTAAATAGCTTGCGAATATAAAAACTAAAATAAAACTTATGCAACTATTTAAACGTAAATCTAATGCAATTTTTTATAATCCTTTTTTTAGCGACTGTAATTTATATTTTCAACGATACGATTCTCTATTTTCCCTGAATATTGCAAATTAGTGCGTTAATTTTTTTGTTCTCGAAAATATAACACAATATTTACAGTACGTTAATTTAGCAGAGATGATATTTAAATAAATATGTTGCAAATTGCTAAAAAATCATTTTGCACACACACACACACACGAACGAATACAGAATAGATATTTTATTCGTACATAGAATATCATTAAAATGGCACCATATTGTTTAGCCATAACTATTTGAAATTTAACAAATGTTGCAACATTTACGTCGCAACACTTCAAATAAACTTAAATATTTTGTTTAGTATTAGATGTGTGTTTTTGACAGAAAATGTAGTAATAGTAAAGCTTAAGTTTTGTTTTGAATAAATGTATTTAAACAGGATTCAGTTAATTTTCAGCATTTAACCTTTTTCATTTTCTGGTACTGTTTTCCTATTGTAACATCATATAAAATTAATTCCACTACGTTTTAAAAGCAAATGAAATTCGTTACGATTTCCTTTTCGTGTCTTTTTTCTTTTCTAGCACTTTTTCTTTAGTTTAATTTCGAAATTAATTAAGAAGTTATCGTGCTTATAAATCTCGAAAAGTGAATAATCCAAAGCGAAAATACTGAAATTGAATTAGGCGTTTAAGAAATTCGTGAAAAATAACAAGAGAAAAAAGGCACATCCGAAAGGATTAATGAAGATAAGCAATCTGCCTTAACTCGTGAAATGTTATAGGACTAGTACCATTTAGAAGGCACGTTATAAATAGGTCTTTCTGTATGTATATGCCTGCTGCTGAATCATACGAATTACGTTTCATCCAAGAATATGTATGTAAATAGTTTATACGATTCGTTCATTAAAGCCGCATTTTTTATGGGGAATTTACATAGAAAAGTCACTTGGGCAAAATCGGTTGTTTTTATACGTCGATTTCGCCGCCGACATTTTTGCAAACTGAATAATAATAATAACGTATAAAACGACAAATATTCCTTAGTTGGAAAAGCTCACTTACAAAATTCTTAAAGCTCATTGTACCATCACAACTATCGATTATATTTTAAAGAATTTTTTTAACTATAAAACCGACATTATTTATCTTATTGTACCTTTTATTGATAGCAATCTGGATGTAAATTGCAACATTTTCAAATTTACAACAACGACAAAGTTTTCTACTCGCTATGCTCGTATATTGACAAGAAATATATTTTATTAAATACGAATTGTGCCTTAATAGAATTGTTCAGCACTTATTTCACAAACATTTATTGCTCTCTTCTTACGACTTATTAAGTTTTAAAGAATTTAATATTCCCAATGCAAGAGTAACTTAATAATCGTGCGTTTAAAAAACAATCCAGAAAACGAGCTCTATAATTATCATAAAACAAACGTATGTTATATAAAACTTTTATATTTGCGAGTGAATACTTTTATCGTTCGAAAAATCCGAAGTACAATTAAATTTAAATTAAATTTTTAATGTAACGAAACGATTTTTTTAGCGTGGCACAGAGAAACGAACAGACGCTTCTGCTTCGGCTTCCATTTCTTTGAATATCCGTGGTAGAAACTTAAAGTTGTTGAAAAAGAAGCAAAGTGAAAATATTCAAAGAATATCGTATTTCTTGGTTTGTGTAAAAGAGTAATAAATAAAGTATGAAGACGGTATGAGATATGAACAGTAGAACGTTTATTAAAAAATTCCAGCAAAAATTATTAGCAATTATCTTTTGTAAAATGAATGAAACGTACAAAACATGGAAGAAACGGCTACAAGCGTAAATAGAAAGAAAGTTGACGAAAGTATTGTATTTAGTAATGACATATTTCGTGTTTCTATTTAAAAGACTATTGCTAAACTTTAAATTATTTTTATTTATCAACTCCTACTATGATATTACGGCAAATGGAAGAGTAAAGGTAGTAGTAGGGACAGGTAAATATAAATTAACGTTTTAATTAATTTTATCACGACAATTTTCCTTTAATTTAACTTTAGAAAAATGAACATGATTTCCAACAAAGTTAAAAAATAAAACAACCACAAGTAAAATGCAGTACGTCAAATAGAAAAGATTTATTAAATTAAATATGCTAATTGTGTTGTAATAAATTCACAAAAGAAAAGTAAAAAATTATTGCTGGAAATGCGATATCCGGCAATTTTTTCCTTTAGCAAAGATTAAATGCTATAGATATTAATAATATAGAGGGATGATTTTAATTGTAGATAAGAGATTTAAAAAGAGAACCAACGCCGATACTTTCATTTAGATGCTAATAACTTTGCTAAGAGCTTGAATCGGTCGGTTAAAGATAATAATGAAATAAAATGAGGGCAGCCGTTTGGAGTGGTTAATCAGAATTAAAATGAAGGCATGAAAAGGAAAAAATAGAGAAAATAACGAAAAGGACGTTGGGTAATTTATGATTTTTTTTAGGAATATTAACAGAAATTTTCTCAAAGTCCATCATTAAAAATATCTATTGCTAGTGAATATTGTAGAAAGAGCCTGCGGAGGAATTCGAACCGGAAAACCCTTTTGTTGATAAGTTCAAAACACTTTGCCCCGAAAGAAAAGCAAGTTTTCCAGTTTTGTGCGAGCGAAACAAAAATTCCACAGTACAGCAGCACTACTCTCCGGAAGACCATTCATAAATAGAACGCTTATTATTACTTGATTATCATTTTCAGTAATCTTCAGTCTCATATTTTCCTCTCTTATTAATCTTCGTTATCGTACCATCTCCCGTATATTACTTTAAAAGAAACTCTTTGCCATCAACAGATGGAACGTTCGCTCTTTTCATCCTTTATTATTACTACACTTAATTCATTTCAAATCTTATTCCATCAACATATTCGAGTTTGAAATTACTGGTTATAATTTATTCTTGAAGTAAATTTACATATTTAAATTATGATCAAGTTAAATTGTTTTTTAAGGGAAAACGTTTTGATGTAATCGTTTCACTTCGTTTCGTTTCTTTTTACGTTTTTAATTTTCACTCCCTCTCCCTCTTTCTTCAACGCTTTATTCCTTTCTGTTCTTTTTGCATCATTAATTAAATTTAATTATAAACAAGTTAATGGCTTTCAATAATTTCGCAGCGTATATAGGAGAGAGATCCATTCAAACGACTGGATTAACTCATGTGTAACGTTTTTAGTTGCATGAATGACGATGAATAATCACTGTCGTGCAATTATTAATTCGAAGAGACCCATTATAAAACATAATGTAACTCTATATGTTCGTTTGGTGGTGATTCTGCACCTATGTTGAACATCATCAACATCGCAGTCGCCATCATCATCAACATAATCACCATTCTACACTATCATCATCATCATCATCCAAATGTTGTAGCACTTAAAACGTGTCGATGGGAGCAATTGCACTTCATTAAACGATAACAATCTACTTATCCCGCCATTAACACCTTTTCATGACGCACACGGCCCGATTTCTGTAATTATGCATTTAGACTGTAAATTACGCGGCGCGCAAAACGTTTATGCAAATTATATCGAATTTATGCAAACGTCATCATTAGAAAATCATATTTATCGTATGGATTCGGGAAAATTGTTCTCTCGCATAAATTGCACGTCGAATGCAAGGTAGAAATTGGCATGACGAAGAAGCGGCCGCAAATAAAACGTGGAGAAATAACCTGAATACAGGCAATATTTGTTTTTATTGTGTACGTAGGAAATGGCGGTTAAAACGGTAAAACGGTTTATTACTCTAAAAGGAAGGAGAATTTAAATAAAATATAGTGTATGTGTGTACGGCAATAACGTACGAATTTAGATTAGGTTTTTTTTATAAATAAAATATAAGTGAAAGGCTCTTAAATTAAGATATGTTTAGCTCGAAAATAAGGCGGGACGGAGCGAACGAGCGGAAACTGGTATGTATTTTGCAAATAATATTTCCCACGAACATCCCAAGGTAAGAAAATAAGACATAAATTACTTTTATACGGGGGGTTTTAGATAAAGTTGCCGGATATGCATATTGCTTATGCGTTTAAAGCGAATAATTTAAATAAGTCAAAATGTATCGCGGAATTCAGCAAATCCTTTATCAATATAACGACAATTATTTGATCGTATAGATTGTACAAGATTATAAATCAAATTTGATTTTAATTTTGCTTTAATCAAAGGACAATGTCACAATATAAATATTAGGTGGGTGCATAATTATCCGTCGTTTTTTGAATGCTATTTTTTAAGCAGTTCGAATCAAAAATATATCGCAAACACAATCAACTTATTAATTAAGGTCCTAATTATCATCAGTTTCAATCATAGCCTCCTATTTCCGTGGCCGATGGTCAATTCCGCGTGTAGAAATGAACTAAATATTTGCATCTATTTATGCCCTTAAATGGGTTATCATGCAAACTAAATTTTCCACTTTTTCAACAGACGATTTATATGCTTGTATGTGGGAATATTTTCTTTACATAGTAACCGATGTAAGCCGATTTACTTCTTTTCTACACGTGGAATTGGCCATCTAGCAAGCAAATTGGAGGCTGCAATTGAAATGGATGATAATTTAGACCTTAAGTAATTGATTGTTGTTACGATGTATTTTTGTGTTGCGATCTGCTAAAAAAATAGCTTTAAAAAACGGCGGATAATTATGCACCGACCTAACAAAATTGTAATCAACAACAATCTTGAAACAATTTGATCTTGCTCTCCATTAAATGGACAACCCCTGGTACGTTTATTTTATTAACATTTTACTAGAAAACTGTTTGAACATAAACAAGGATAGATTTACGATGGTTATAAATCTAAAATGCATATATCATTATGCACACACACACACACATGCATAAAGGGATATTAAAATGTGCGGTACACACATACGTACGAGTAATAATAAAACCATGTTGATGGGGAATAAAGAGTTTGTGCCGTGCACATAAATACGAATTAGCATAACTGTAAATAGGATATCGTTGTCAAAAACTATAACTACTTTTTCATGTGCGATATTTTATATAGGGCATCCACAGAACCGAAGAGCTCAAAAAAGGGAAACTATTACGATGAGGGAAAATTGAAAATTAAGTTATTTCAGCGCCATGAGAATAACTTTAAGTAATTGAAAGAAGTTACAGTAAAACTCACTTATAACGCACCGAAACTGGTTATTTCTTAATTTCTCACTTGTTTATATTGCATACGTAAAACTTTTCTCTGTTCCCTTATCATAAAACGCATGTTTTTAAATCTCAATTGTCATCAAATTTGTGTAATTGCAGGATGCTCTTAGAAACCGCCACTGTTGCTGTCTAACTAATCTACTACAGATGCAATACTGATTTGTAATTTTAAATATTTTACTACCACTTATTCTGGAAACCAGCATTATATAACTTCAATCAGATGTAGTTTAAAAAAAATCGCGTCATTCCTTAGTTTTTTATTCGTCTTCAGGCATTTGAGCATCGAATTTTCAGAATTTTTATTTCATGTCCTAATCGCTGTAAATATTGTGATGGATGCATTTGTAGGAAATCTCTCGGTTTAACAAAATTTGACGGTCTGGTAGTATATTTTCTGAGGTTGAAGCTCAGAGGGCCTTCTTCGTCTTGAATGGAAAACCTTCCTCTTTTGAAATAAGCAACCTAAATTTTGTCAGTATGGAATATGACAGCAGTGATTATAATGGGCATATACCATACCTGCTTATATCTTCAAGCCTTGTAACCTTTTCAGAAAAACGTTCATAATCATGACACCACATAATATTTTACCAGTTGTATGGTTTGCAGATACTTAAACGTGATTCTTTCTAATATACTGGCAAAAATTTCATGTCCATTTCCAGACTCATGTTCATTAAGACTTTTCTGCTTATCTTCATGTTATAATCTATAAAATGTAATGAGACTGTAGACCAAGCGTGAAAAAACGTTAAACAATGTATGTTGAAATAATTATTCAAGTGTATAAGTAATGAAAAAGGGAAAACCCCAAAAATGGAAAGCTGAAAAAGACGACGAGTGAACTCTTAAAGTTTTTCGTTTTCATGAAAAGCGTTTTAACATTTCAAGATTATAATAAATACCACATCCAATTTGAACGGTGTAGGTAAGAGCAATTTCAAGTTTTTTAATTGAAAAAAAATTCCTTCGCAAATCCAAAACAAAGTCAAGAACACAGAACGAGGGAAAATGCGCGTGTATTACGAGGTAACTCGAGGGGAACTTTTCTTCTGCGTCTTCGGCTTTAATTGTAGTCTCCTTTTGTTTTAATTTTTCTTCTTTGCACTCGACATCTAATCTTACTATTATAACGACACCCCTTATGGCTGAGTTGATTTCATTATTCTTCTGTAATGGAAACACTTATTGCCTTTTATTTTACTCTTAATTTTGAACTCTTGTTACAAGGTGGAATTAAATTTCGAAACCTAAAATAATAACACCGCGACCAATTTTCTCGTGCGATATAGAAAACACCGCAAAACTCTCAGACAACACGATCCCCATCAAAATGGGCAACGAACCGTTAAATGAAAAGCCAATTTAATTAAACGAAACATGTAATTAAGTGTCGCTCGTGCGTTTCATAAAATTTTCACTTTGTTGTTTTTGTAATCCAATTTATCCAAACAATAGCAATTTTCGGAAACCTACCAAACGAGGATAAAACTTTTCGCTTTCCTTGTCGATACCTTAACTTCTAGTAAGTGAAGAGACGAATTGAATTTAGACTTTATAATAATAATGTGCGAAATAAAAGGCCATGAAATAAAAAGAAGGCACTATAGTATGTTATCGATGTAAAACAAATTTGCATAACTTTGAAGGCGAAATTGAATTTGAATTTTGACCCAAGAAGAAAGGAGATATACAAATTGAATATCAAGTGAAACTACAGACAATTCACACTTTATGAATGTTAAAGTCGGTACTAGCCACTGAAATGAATTCAAAAAGATGCTAAAGCTATAAAAATATTTTCTTTGCAGGAATAACCATGTAGTAAGCAATTTTATTTAAGAAAACAGTAAGAGATTTAGCTATCAGAATTTTTGACAAACCCAAAGTGGAAGTACACAATAGAACTTGTTTCCAAATGTGATGTATCTGAATAATTTTGATGTACGAACATCCGCTGCGACTCCAATTGGAATTTCACTATCTCAATAATATATTTTGCCGTTAAACTATTTTGTCACATTCAAAGAGAAAGCTTCCTCTATGCGAATGGTAATCGATTGGTCCCGGAAAGAAAAGGCGAAAACAAATAGGTGAATGATCAATTGGGTTGTTTGATGTGGAAAAACGGAAAATTATATTAATAGTAAATACCAATTTCATTAAACTAATTCGCTTTGAGAACGTTTTAAAGTAAAAGTTTCTCGCATTGATTTCCGCATTCTTTTCACTCGCCGCTTCCTCTTTTTCTGACCGCAACCTTTGATTTGAAATTGTAGGCAAAAAAAAAATGCAAATTCCTTAAAAATTGTTTGCAAAATTGAATTTCAAATATTCAATAACGGCCAGAACCGTATCATAATGCAAGAATTAGCTTCATGAGGTCCGGGGATTATGCGGGTGGACCAAACTTTCAATAATAACGGATACCGGACGGACATTGACGCAACCACAAAAATCTGTACCATACTTAGCAAATATTCGCGGAAACCGAGGGAGAACTTTATTAATTAAATTTTGTTAATTATCGAAAGGTATCCGATTACGAAGAATTTTAGAATTTCATTCATTAAATCAGTAAAAAAAATTAGGACGTTTTATAAATTTCTCTTTTTTAAAATAATTAATTTCACGTCTATTGGATGTGGATTGGACTTGAAAGTGTCATCGTACAATTAAATAGATAGTCCGAAAGAGATGAAGAGATACATATATACATTCAGAGATAAGTACCGAAATGATTAATTACCGACCCGTTATTTAGTTACAAAAGAAGCTTTAGATTATCGAACATAATTAATCAATAATTGAGAGGGAAATCACGTACTAATTATATTATACTCCGTCTATGACACAAAAAAGGCGAATGCCAGCGATTCACCGTGAAGCGTAATAATAATTACGGATAATTAAAAATTCATATAAATTACATTTTAATTAAATTCCCCGTGAGAACAATTATTTAAATATTGCTTGCGACGAATAACAATTAATATGGGAAAAGTTTTAGTGAAATTTCCACTTCGCTTTTTTTTTCGATGAAAGTTTTGTAGATGAAAAAAGATTATTTAAACAAATTGTTTCCCATTATTGAAAATTTACGCGACATATTAAAGAAACTTTTTAAAACAATTTTAATGACACACAGTAGGCGAAGGAACAGAACGGTGGAGAAACAGAAACTATACTTTTCAACTCATTATAAAATCCGTGCAATAGAACTGTACGTTTGTGCGTTCAATTATTCATTTTCGAACTAAGTGTAATTTGTCTTGTCGCTTTTTCCTATTAATTGATAGAAATTGATGCACCCCAAGGTGTAACGCGATAATTGCCAATAATAATAATAAAGCTATAAAATGTTGGATAATTGCATGTTTAATATTTAATTAACATAAATTAAATACCATTACTGCTATTATGAAACATGAGTGGAAGAAAGGAGGAACAAGGATGAAGTTAAAACGGTTTTCAAATGGGGTGTATTTTAAAGCTGGATGCGTGCCCTCATTTATTTATATTTTCATTTACCAAATTGCATACATTCATATAATTTTATTTCCCTCGCACACTCTTCATCTCGTTATTTTTCTCTCGTCTTTTTTACTCTCTTTCTTTATGACTCTTGCGTAACAATAATAACGATAGTGAAGCGTCTGCCATAAATTCGCCTATAATATTGTGTAAATCCAGAATAAAATCCAGACTACATTTATAACGTTAGAGATTAGGAAAGATGATGTAAAGTACGTACATGTAAATATGTATTTTTTTCTACGACCCCCATAATAATTCTCTGGATGAAACATGTGCGCATCAATTTCTTTTTTATATTATTAAATATAAAATTTTATTATCGTTACGTATATGTGTATGTTCCATTTTTCGCTTCTTTTTGCGCTCGCTCGCTCTTCAGCATAGAGCGCGAACCGCCGCCAATTTATATGCGAAACGAAACTTCCGTATGGTACATATATGCATACACACGCGATACATCAACTTTTATAACCTTAAACTTACGTCTCCTGCTTTATTATGATCATCATCGTCGTCGTCTTCGATACGCGAACATTCGAAATGTATAAAATGATTTGATAGAAATTATTACCTTAAGAGATGGTAACGAATTGGCGAGTTGCAGTAGCACAATCACACAGAAATTAACGGTCTGTTTATTTCGATTCGGGAACAACAACAATAACAACAAGATGAGATACAGTTGAAAGGAACCAACAAACACACACCAATTTGACAAGAAATAACACGTTAATAAATGTTTCAGTGAATAATCGCTTTTCGACGACAATAACGTTTGCACGCTTTTTTATCAATCAATTAATCCCATGTACGTTGCCTAAAAGCGACCAACAATAACTACAAAACGTCCACGAACAATTGTTCATAACAATTCGCGCGCGATCAATTGAAAACAAAATTATAATAAAATACGTACAATAAAATAAATCGATTAATGAAGTTGATTGAGTTAGAACTCGCACATGTCACGGCCATTAAAGCAGAGTCCCATGTTTTTGTTTTACGTCGATTTTCAAAAAAGAAACGGCAGCGTTATGAAATCTGGCGTTGGATATTTTCGAAAACGCGTCTCGGCGCCTGTAACGTTGCCGACGAACTGAACGACGCTGCCGACGTCGTATTTTCAGTTCGGAACGTTTTAACGCGCAGAGTCTGCACAGTAAGTATGTATACATGGAAGGACATTGGTGTGTATGTGTGTGTGTGTGTACATAGGTTTTACCTTTTTTCCTCTCATTCTCTTACTTTTGTATTGTTATTATCATCATCATCAACGTTATTATTATTTATAATAATCTGTTGCCTGTCTTTCTAATTTTTTTGCCTCCACATTACGAGGGCAATTTTGTAATAAATCCACCTATTAAAGAAGTTCAACGCAAATTTCTTCAACACTTTGAGACACTTCTTATAATGGTCTGCAAACTAATTGCAGATAGTACACATTAATTCCTTGATTTGATTCAAATATTTTTCACTTCAGATATTTTATTCATGCGGTATAACTGATAGCTTCAACTTTATCGCAAATTTTGGTTTTGTCGCGCAACAAAAAGTTTTAACGCATCAAATCATTGTTTAGAACAAAGTATCCAAGATGTGTCAAACGCTACAGTTGCTCAAGGTATTGTTTGTTAAACGTATAACAGGCTTTGGTAACTTACACATTTGAGTCCAGAATTAAGGTAGATATCTTTCCAAATCGCCCTCGTATTTTCGGACGGCGTTTCTTTCTGTGCCTTCTTTGCGTTCTCCTCGTCGTTGAAATTTAATTTCAGCAGCTAATTCATTCTAATTGAAAGAAAACATAATAATAACTTGTTGTATTAATTAATAGTAATAGTAGGTTAGATGGCCAGGACGTGTTATTTATTATTCAGAATTTCTTTTTACGAATTATGTACAGTCTACACCTTCTTTTTGCTGTTGCTTTTCCTGTGGTAGTGGTGGTGTAATCTAATCTAACTGTTGACAAATTTAAAGATATGAAAAAAGAAAAGAATTCTTCCATAATTACTATTCATGGTATTGTTGACCCGCTGTTGGTTCTTCGTCTTCTTTGTCCTTCCCTTTGTCGCAACAAAGCGGCTTTGACTTTTTTTTAAGATCGTGTCTGGAAATTTTTCTTTTGCCACCATTTATTTATTTGTCGAATCGATACCTTTCATGGGAAAAGTATCTGCAGTCACGTAACAATAACACATCGATTACAGTTGAAACAGAAAGAGTTCCATCTAGTGATAATTTAATTTGCACTTTGCAATTTAATTTTGTAATGGCGGTAATTAGTTTATGGCAAACGTATATTTTCAACTACCGGCAAGTTTTTCAAATTAATTAAATAAATGCATCTTAATGATTAAAATGGCCAATTGCCATTTCTGGGTAAATCTGCTTATGAACGATACGAAATTTGCAAAAGGATTCCGCGTATCTTTCCTAAACAATTACTGGGACTGATTGTGGAAAGCGGAAAATTTTAGGAGCACTCTGTATATATTCTGAATCGTATTAGGTAGAGCTGGACTCTACTGTACATTATATGTAATATTAAATTACAGAATCATTTCTACCTATCCGGGAATTCGATTGCAAAGCTTTCAGTGTATCATATAGAGAAAATTAACACCTATTCGTAAACACAGGAACATAAAACTAAATTTTTCACAATGAAATGGAAACCCATAAATGGATTTAAGTTTTTAGTGAGATGATTAGCGTTGAATATTTGAACATTTATAGTTAAAAAAAGTCATGTATTTCGCAGATACATGTTCCACATTTTCTATATCATATTTTCATAATCGGTTAATATTCAAAAAAGGTTGACAATTTGACGTGAAAGAAATAATTAAATAACGAATTTTATTAAAATAATACACGTAATACACGTGTCACAATGCATGAAAATAAAATTTTTTTAAAACAAAACTAATTAAATCCTGTATTAATTAATTAATCCAATTATATTATAAATGTTAGTATTAAATGATATTATAAGGCTATAATTTTTTTAAAGGGTTAATTAAAATAACTGGCCAGGTAATTTAAATTAATTTTTTACATATTCCAGAACGCCAGACAATCACAAAATTTTCTGAACATGAAAACTCTGACGTAGGTGAAAGTTTAAGTAACCTGGAATGGAAATACTACAACAAAAAGGGAAAAAAGTGTCATCCTACTGTGTTTTACCATGTATAATGCTCTTTCTTTTTCGCTCTTTCTCATTCTCCTTTTTTTCCTCTATATATTAGTGAATACATATACAGGGTGCTTAAAATGGTGTCACAAACTTGACGATATAATAACATACCCCAAGATAAACAAAAAAGTCTTAACGAATATGTGTCCGGAGATGGACGGTTTCGAAGATAGGAGGTATTTTCCCATGTTATAGCATATCTTCGTTTATCATTTTTTTCACTCACAAAACTTGCACTTTCATGTCGTAGTTAACAGAGGTTTATAGTCGATATTAAATGGTTAATGAGATTTTTATGAATTTTCCTTTTTACTCTAATTTTTTAATTAGCCAACATGCGTTTCATTTATGGTTGTGCTCATGAGAAATGACAGAGAAGTGCTAGATTTTTATGCTGAAGCTTATCCCGTCGACAAATTCCTCCAGTTCGTCGCTTTATACAACTATTACCCGGAATATTTAAAGAAAATGCTTAGGAAAGAGTGGATTTGTACCATAATTTGCAAGATTGCCAAATTTAAAGCTTCTGCCTTTCTTTGGGGAGACTTGAAAAGCTTAGTTTATGGTTACGCTTGTAAATGTCATCCATGAACTGAAACAACAAATAGCTGAAAGATGCCATCGAATTTAAGGCAATGCAAGATTGCCAATGATTCTCGAAAGAGTTGAAAGATCCTTGCGGCAAAGACATGTCGTGAAAGGAGGGCACCTTGAACATCTCATTTGAGTTATTTTTGCTTCCTTTTTTGTTCATAGCGTGCAATGTTTCTACTTAAAAGTACAAAGTACAAAAGTTGCAAGTTTCGTATCTCCGAAATCGTTCATTTGTATATTAACACTTTTCTACTTATCTTGGGCCATATTAACACTCCTTAAAACTGGTAACACTTTTGTTTTAAACACCCTGTAGATCCAAGAATACATTTGAATTTCATTCATTTCAAGTAGATACAAAGACGTGTGCGTGAAATTAGATATCGACATTTTGAAACCTACGTGAGCTTTAGTATAGCGGCAAAAATCACGCACACTGAAAAACCGTCTCGTGCTACAAGAAAACGATCCGCCAGCCAACACTTCGTTGAATTTATTTAGTTTTATAGCATTACACACGACGCGTATTTCATCACAAATACAACCAAGTATATTTTGTTCTCTTCATATTTACAGCAAATGAACGCTTCGACGAATATACGAAAGAATAAAATTAATGAAACGAACACAAGCCGCTAAACCGTTTAATTCGTTCTTTTTTATTAATACAACCGAACTAAATAATGCCAATATAAAAGGCCAGCGAGAATGAAGAAAATGCACGAGGGAGTGAAAAAGATTGGCTGACGAAAAAAACTGTTATGATTATTTTATGTGGCTTAAAAGCTTTCAATTATGAACTGGTTGGTTTCGGGCGGGAGGTGAAGGTATACGAAAGAAAAAACTGTTATACTAATATATGGTAATCCATCACATTTAATTTGGAAAGTGGGACATAAAACGGAATAGTAAAAAGAAGACGAATGAGCGAGGTAAAAAAAGAGGAGGATAGAAGATGAAAACAGCAACAAGAGTACTTTGCATCGGTGGTAGAGGATTCGTTTATGAATTGTAAATAAATAATTAAATTGTTTAATGCACTCCATGTTTACTTCCACATTAGCTTAATTGTCTTTCTATATTTTATTTTCTATTCGATACATTATTTAAGCAAAAGGAAATTGTTCCTCGTACTTTTTCAACGCCCTGATATATTCTTATTCATACACAGGCACAATAACAATATTTCATCTTGATTTTGCGCTTCACATAAATTCTTTTGACAATGACGCGATATCAACAGTACGAGTGAATGAGAATGGACAAGATAGAGACAATTATATCCTTGATGCTGCCGGAAAGAAAAAGAGATGAAAACTTTATGCTCTTCTTTGTTTAATAACATCTTAAGGGAGATGAACATCAACGCACTGCGTTTGGATTTAATAATGATAATACGAAACAGATAATTGCGTCTCCAGAGATGCTTTCAAACGATATCCCTTCTTAATGCTTTCTACTTTGTATAAAATATTCTATTGTTGACAAAAGAACTCTCTCCTCCTTATATAAATTATGTTTACATTCACCTTTGAATAAAAGACATTGTAACACGTACATAAATTAAAATCAAACTAATAAAGAAAATGATTAAATAAATATGAAATGCTTCGTAAAATAAAAATATAAAAATGATCCCTACAGAAGTAATTATGCCTGGATAAAAGAGAGTCAAAACGTATATGGTGGATGCGCCGGTATTCGCGCTTCCGTTTGCAATTTAATACGCAATAACAGCAAAGACGTTTCCAAGAACATCAAAATCATGCTGTCATCCGGCAACATTTCTCGGAATATGCAATAAACTAGTGCAATTGCAATTTAATTTGCGGAAAAATAACAGCGTTAATAAATGAAACCGTTTCTTCGAGTTTCTTTTCGCCATATATGCAATTTAATTTGAGATAGGTTCCTGGCGGCGCTGAGACGAGGCACTAAAATTAATTATTTACGTGCGGCAAGGCTTGTCTCTGTATTACGTTGATAATCCTTATTTAAAGTGACTACTTTATTATTTCGTACCCACGCGTTTGTTGTGAATGTGTGTGTGTGTAGACGAGTGAATTTCCCCACATACATGCACGCACTTGGCGGTTTTGTAGGCGTATTTAAAATTTCGTTTATAAGACGTGGCACGAGTGAAATTAATTGCAAATATAAGCAGGGTATTATATCATTAACTACTTTATAGACGTGCACGTCGTGTATGTAAATTTGTATTTGAATAAGTATTATCTCTCATCATAATAATTTATTTACAATGGGTACCTGGCAAGCTATATGTGTGTGTATATGCTCTTCGTTTCAGATTATCCACGGACACACAACGGTTTTTGGTGTCCCGTGTGACCGTGTCGTTCCCGGGAGAAACTTACAAAGAGCCGAACATTGCAAAAGTGTGAAGCAGTTAAATCCGTTCATAGCGTCCATTCAAATAGTAGCATGCGAAAGAATTTAAAATTTTTATTATTGACGAACTAAACTATGTCGTTAACAAATATTATCCACACTAATTAAGAACAATTAAAACTTAAAACGTTTAACTGTTTCTCATTACTACAATTGAATTACTCTGTTAATTACTGCAATCATTCGTTTCTCTTTATTTTTTAAATATACACTGTTAATAAGAAATTGGAATTTATCCTAAACTATACAGTATTTTAAAATACGCGGCTGTGATTTGAATTTAAGCCTACGTACCAACATGTCGAAAAATTACAAGCAATAAAAGTAAATCGTTCGAGTGGTTGCTGATGCTCTCCAAAATCAGCAACGTATTGCCATTACTGATCAACAAATAAGGAAATTGGTTAATCATAAAAATAACATTTGTTGTGTCAATACGCAAGAATGTCAATCTACGAAGAGATTTACTTTTTGATCGCTCTATAGCTCTATTCTTTGATTTCTATCAACTTCTTCCAAACAAATTGCATGAACTGATAGTTAATTATATTCGAAGTAGTTGTATAACCTAGTAATTTTGAAGACGAACATGGCTTATTAACAAACCTTAAATACATTTGAAAAGGTTGCATGTTTCCACCTGATTTTAAGGCGACTAAAAATCAAACTATTCCTTAATTGTGGATCACTTTACACTTGCTAGCCTTTAACGTTATGCCAAACGTTAAAACTTATATAAATGACAATCGCTTCCACTTTTTCTTACTGTAACAATTCAGCAAAACGGTAAACGCAAAATAACGCCATCGGGAAACGAAACGACAAGTTTTAAGTCTTTTTACAAAAACGTTTGGAATATTTGTCACGGCATATTTGTAATGTGCTTACGATATTTCTTACCGCTTGGAAAGGGGGCTTAATTCTGTTTTCTTTCTCTTTTAGCGCAGTGAAATATCTGCAATGTTATTAAACAAGACGGGTAATAACTGCAAGATGTTGGTAGCGGAAGTGGTGGCTATAGAGCCTGCTTTGGATAAGAAAATCGTATCTCAAATTCAACTGTCTTTACCAATGACGTATATTGCACTCGAGTTTCCTTACCTTCTATTTGCCATGTCAAACTTTGTTTATGTTTGTTCCGCGTCCAGATTTCCCGATTTTAATATTAACGTGAATTTTCGCGAGAAGAAGGAAAAATATGCGGACGAAAAAAGTTCCTCCATATTAAATGCGTTTAATATTAATGTTTGCCATTAATTCATTCACTTGGAGAAATGTATTTTCCTATTCAACTCATTACGAAAAGAAAATGGATGGAATACTATTAGCATATAAAGTCAATAGGTGTGTAAAAGCGTTAGGATCATATTTTTTCTCTCTCTCTGCCTCTCTCTCACACTCTCGTTAAATAACATTGCGTCGTAGGAAAATATCGATAAATTGAATAGTTTTCCTTAATCTTATCTTTCAGCTTCGAGTTCCCACTCAAATATTGGAATAGCACAAGTTTTATTAACACTCTACAAAACCCCCGCGAGCTATTCCCTCTCTTTACTCTTCATTCGCTCCCTTTCACTAGATAAAACAATTTTTTTATATGCAAATCATACGTAAATAATTTTATTATGAGATTTCGGTCGAAGTATATGAAACGAATAAAGCACATTAAGCGATTGTGTTTTCTGGAAAAAAAAAGCAACTTATTTTAAAATCGTGCTTTGCTAATTAAAATGTTAGCGATACTTTTTCATCTGCGGTATTTTTGTGTAAATAGGTGTTAAAGGAATTAGAAATTGCTCAACTTTTTATATATCCGCTCTTGCCTGCGTTGATGTCGTTTAGATGTTTGCGGAAAAGTTTTCGCCACGAAATAAAAACACGTGCCATATTTAAATAGGGTAATCCCATAGTCGGGAAAACACTGGTAAACAAAACTGCTGATCTCTTGCAAGCGCGTAAAATTCGCAAAGCGGTTGTGCAAAGCTTCGTATTGGTAAAATTCGCAATTTCTCCATTTGTTCTTATCTTAAAATTGAATAGAGTATTCATAGAGAAAAAGAGTTTTCCTTTTTCATTCCAAACGCTCATTGAACGTTCCTATTGCCGTTTTAAATCGATTACCGTTATTATCTAATATCACTATCAGGCTGTATAATAATATATTTAGCTATTGTACGATTAGATTTAATAACTTTATCACTATCAATCTATTATATTGCTTTCTCTTTAATAATATTCTTCCTTATTTATATTAATATTCATAATGATAATAATATCAAATAATATCTGACCGGTTTAACATGTAATCTAGGAGATATTTAAGTAATATCACTAATAGCTGTAGCGGTCGTATTCGTTGTCCTCGCTATAAAATAGTCTACTACGAAATTAAATTCCATAACAAATTTTAACTATGTAGTGTATTAAATTGTATGGTACGTATTCGTTCGTATCCATATTATTATTAATTTTGCATATACCCATAATAAATATTCATAAAAAGAACGAAGAGAGAGGGAGAGAGAGAAGATGAAAAATACGTACGATTTTAGTATTAGTGTGTGTGTATGTATATGCATATATGAAACATAATTTAACAATAAAATATGCACATTTATATATTTACGATTTTTATTGGAATAATTTATCGAAAAAATGAAATATTAAAAAAAAAAATATCTTCATGTAGATGCATTTAATGCAGATACCAACTGTACGGAAAACAAATTTGTTTTTTTTTTGTAATAATTTGTATTGAACTTTATTAGTAATTTATTTGCAAAAAATACCCACCCGCTATTTGTGTTTAAAAAAAATCAGTTTAAAGCAGAATTATTATTATATTTTTTTGTAGGAATTGCATACAAAAATTTATGCAAAAATGGTGAATAACAAAATGCAGCTCACCTGCGTTTATGATACATTCATCATTATTCGAAGGCAATAAATTTATGTAATAAAAACCACATTCGCGTTTTAATCGAAAGACAAACAACATTGACAAGGGTAATAACGGGCTAAAGAAAATATTAGCTCATTTTCAGCAATGTGTCGTTTATAATCTATACGACAGAGGAAAATTTAATTGAAATTATCTACTAAGTTCTTCTATAAGTTCTAAGTTCTTTGATTTATTTCTCATCGTTCGTTACCGAAATTCTAAATGTACTGCCATTTGTTCAATGCCCATCTGCCATCTTTCGCCAACCTTCAAAACAGTTATGTATCGGTTTGCTTCCACTAAAACCCTTAAGCGAAAACGCATAAACGAGTACTGGACACGAGAGTTGCTTTTTAACGCCTTGTCACGATGAACTTTACGCATTTTTTCGCCAGTCTACACTTTCCTTTTGGAATGTAATACCAAAAGAATATGTTCTGTTGTTCTTGTTGAACATCCATATTTAAACATTTATATTGAACACAGTGAATGATTAACTCATTTAAATCTACCAAATTAGAGAAGAAGTGACTATTTAATTTTGTTAATAAAACATACAATTAAGCCAGCTTAATGAAATTTTTTCAACAAACGAGAAGATGCAGATAATAAAACAATGTGCACATTCATTTCCCTGAAGATAGTTGCAACTGCAAGTATAGCAATGATAATGCAAAAATCGTTGCGCATTGCCTTATACTTTGTTTCTTGTTTGTTTAGGCAAGGAAATAGAAAAAGAGCTCTCAACATAATTGAATAAAAACGACAGTTTGTTAAATCAATTAAACCAAAAATGTAATTACATAAAAAGGAAGATTGTAGCTCGGACATTAAATGGATTCTACGTTACGTATACGATGATAAAGTAGATTTTGTGGTAGATAATTCAGAAAGTGGATTCCTTACAGCGTTTCATTTGTGTCCGGTCCACTTTATTACGATACTCAAACACAGTTTCAACCGATTTCAGAAAGTTAGTTACTGGTATCAGCTTCCAACTTCTACATACGAGGAAGTCAAATGAAACGAGAATTATTTTCTGTAGGCAAATCGGTTGATGGTAACTGCCTCCCCCCGTTAGATATGTTTACCTGACAGTCTCCCTGATCAGTTTTTCAAGTAACGTTCATGAAAAATTACTTCAACGGACAGAATGACTGATTTCTTAAACCCCTTTTAACGTTCTGGGCGATTTTACAGCAATGCGTTTGTTTCCTGTTGCAGGAAACCCTAGCTGATATCATTTCAACGCTTCAGAAAGCCTATGTAAAGGAAACTCTAAGCCAGATCCAGCACAAAATTTACGTCAAGTGAATCAAACTTGAAGACAATTATGATGAACTTTTTCGACATCAACTGAGTCGTTTATGTGGCATGTTTTCCCCAGGGCACCATTGTAAGCCAATTTCACTGCGTGTAAGTACTGAGGCGACTGCTAGAGACAATGAGAAAAGAGCGGACCGAATTGTGGCTACTTGGCCACTGAATGCTTCAGCCTCTTGACACAGCGGTAAGAATCAAACAGTTTTTGGCGAAACACAGAATGACCACGGTTCCTCACCCCTTTATTCGCCTTACCTAGATCTTTGCTGACTTCGTATTCCCAAGAATGAAGGAGAAAATAAAGATAACTCACTTAAGAGGGCGAACAAGAGGTTAAGGCAAAAGCGTTGGAGGCACTCAGTTCAGAAGAGCTTAAAAATATTTCGAACAGTGGCAAAACCGTTGGGACAAATGGACATTATCTATTGGAGAGTAATTTTTAAAGAATTAACGTTCTAAAGATGTCTCCTTGAATTTTAAAACATTAAATGAACAATTCTTGTTTCTTTTGGGTGCCCTCTCGTACGTCTGATAGTAAAATTTTGTGCAATTATATTTAAAGTACATTCTAATTACATAACTTAAAGTGTTTAAAGTTTAATATTTCTTTAAATTATAAAGATATTTCAAAGCAATTACTTGAATATTTTCGAAATGAAATGCTCGTATTACTTGGATCACTATATACATATAGAAACGTAGAGAACGGTGGGGTCTGTTGAATATCTGAATTGAATTTAGTCGCACAGTGCGGTTTCTGAAGAAATATATTCAAGTAACCGCAAATTGCGGTTATTGGATATTGCCAATAAACCGCATCAATCATTAACATATTGCCATTATAATTAGGGTTAAATCCAAAACTAACCATAAATGAATTACATAGATTGGAATTATTCTTTTTACAGTAGCTCCATGTACGCACCCGAGCAAATAAGTACCATTTCCACTTTAATTAAATCCATAGATGCATATTTAGGGTAGGTGATATTTAACCACATTTTGTTGTCCTTGCATTTATGTGCAAATATTTTGTTTTAATTTATAATATTAGTAGCTTTTTTTTAATTAGTATACATTGAATTGATATAATACTCGGCGGTAGATACACATAGGAAACTACTATTATTCTTATTCATTCTGGCTCGGCATAAAATTTTATTTTAAATTGATTTAAGCATACAAACGTAACCTAATAAAAAAACTTTTTTGTTTGACGCTCACGTGGTACGTGTTTGTATCCGAATGGAAGTGTCGTGAAATTTAATCAAAACTAACACGAAATATAATTATCCCCCTTTAGTTTTCATGTTGCTCTTTCATCATCATTATTATTGTAATATTAATTAGCTTGCCTATTCCGTATCTATAATCAGCATAAATGAATACATGTTTGAATTAAGCTCCCAATTAGATTGTTATGCATTTACGAAAAAACATTCCAACTGTAAATGTCGGTACCAAATTTAATAAAACATGATGATAAAACGTTAAATAGTGAAACTATAATCACCATCATCCGTATAACTTATGGTGTTTGTAAGTGAATATTCCATTTAAAACTATTAAACAATCGAAATCCTTTTAACGTTTAGAATTCAATTTAAACTTGTTCCGAAATCCGAATTATACGCAAAATATAATTGTGCACGTTCCTAATATTGTTACTATTATTATTGGCTTCGTGAAAGTATAAAATCAAATTTACAGTTTTACCTCAATTAAATATCGCGCAGGTCAATAATTAAATTCAATTTAACGTGCGTTATTTATAATGTAGACACGCTTAAGTAAAGTGCTTTAACGGGGAATGATGTGAATTAATAACAATAATCAAGTGTTGTTTTCTATTAAATTAGTTCGATGTAGGCTTATAAAAGCACTTAATTTGATTAAAAAGATATACAAATAAATACGCGAATAGAAGACATCTTTGCCGTTTTCTCTTACATAATTACAAATCACAAGCACAAAAGGAAAATTGCTGGTTTGTTAAACCAATGTAAGATAGCATAATTAGTCTGCCTAAAAAATCCTCTTCTTCATATTTATCCAAAGCTATTGTGAAGAGTAGACGATTATGATTTCGTATAGAATCGCACAGTTCTTGTATATTAAACTTTCCAGTTACGTCGTCTCAACAATTTTCTTTCTCTTTGTTTCTCTTTTTTCTCTTGCCGTTCATATATATTTATGCTACAAACAATAGCGACGAAAATGATGATAATAATAAAAACTTTTTATATCGAGAAATAAATATTGAACTCTCGGAAGAAAGAAAGAAAAAGTATATAAAAGTATCGTAAAAGTCAATAATACGAAAAAATATATTGTATCTCTATAGGAAAGCTCGTATATGAAGAATGTGGAATAATTATTTCCTGGTCCCTTAAAATATTCTTCTCGAAAGGTTGAACTTAATCGGATGTTGGAAACAGAGAGCGATGATAGAATTGGCGTACTTTTTGCGCAAGCAATATATGTGTGTGTGTGAGAGAGAGAGAGCGAGTGAGAGTGAGTTTCAGAACTAATCTATATTAGTAAAGTTGTACGAAATTGTTATTGCTCGAAGGATATGTTGGCGCGAGATTAATATCTTGCTTTCTACGTAGGTCTTTAGGTAAATCCATCCGCGGCGTTAGTGTTTATCACTGCCTCAGGAATACACGTAAGATGACACGGATTAAGTTTCACCGAATAGATTCTTGTCTCTCGCTCTCACGCTCTCTTTGTCTATTTTGTTGTCTATCTGGCAGTAATGAAATTTATAAGTTGCCCTACATCGGGTAGGGCACCCTAATTACATAATAGTGTTCTGTCATCTTCATTGCTAAAGCAATTATGCGTGTCACGAGCGATCCATCACATTAACATACGTTTAGGTTTTCCATTTAAATATTGCACAATAGAATTTAGGGTATTTATCCATATTATCATTACGTTCATTATTGTCATCTAATTTTCGGGTCGTTGATTTAACGAATCCAATTAACTTTTCCCATTTCGCATTATTTATTTATATTTCCGGAAATTTTGTATGGAAACTGCAATTTTTCTTGCAACATTCGACAATAGACGAATTTAGTAAATTCGTTTCAATTGCATACGTAGAAAATGCTGCAAATCTCTTGGGCCCATGCAATGAGCAGCATTTATTTTCGTATTGTCGAATAAGTGACAGTGGTAATAATAGACAGGTATAAAACAAGAGAAAAATTGCGAATACTTGGCTAAAATATTTCTAGCAAAAAATTGTAAATGAAATTGTCTGGTTAATTACTACTTTCAAAATGGCATCCATTTTACTTAATTTGTTTTATCATCTTTTTGATTTATTTTGTAATACATTCACATTCACTTGAATTGGTTACAATTTTAGAAGATTATCCAAATTACTTTTTTTCTAATGGGGAGAGAAAAAATTTATAATAATCTCGTTATGGAAAAACGAGTCAGAGTAAAGCACTAAATTGAAACGGTTTTGATTGATTGTCGAGGAAATTTATTAAATTACAGATAATTTTGAACAAAAAATAAAACGAACGGGAGAAGGAAAATAAAAAAAAATGGGAAACTTTTTCCTTCTATAATTTTATATATTAACGGACATTCGTTAATTTAATTCTCGTTTTCCTCTTTTTTTTTTCTTCTCCATTTTTCCTGCTCTCCTCTTCTTCATTTTCGTTCCTTCTGTCTTTTTCCCTTATACTTCTCAATCACTATTTTTAAGATAGATATTAGACGAAAGAATGATTGATGAAATATTTTATTTTCTCTGGCCTTTATCATTTATCGGATGTCACTCGTGGCCCAACATATATCCTGTAATCAGTTTTATTTTCAAATCGATATTTTCCTACAACAAACAACCGATGGTCTAAAAATCATGAAACCATTTATTTATTTTATCCTGCACAACGTTTCTCCATTTTCTTTTCTGGTTCCACGACGGTTTTCGCTTTTCGTTCTTTGTTCACTTTATTTCTTCTCCGTTCACGTTATAAAATAAACGTTATAAATTATTATTATTAATACTATTTTCTTGTTTTCATTTTCGCCAGTCTTTTCTTTTGCGCACTTAACTTAGTCAACGTAATAATTTTATGGCCAGGTGAGGCATATTATAAATACATAATTAATCTTTTCAAAATTCGTGTTCAACTTCCACATGCAATAATAATTCTTCATTTACTTTTACAATTGTTACCTTTCTTTCCTTTTTCTCTTCACTTTGTTTCACTTCCTACACTTAACTTTACATTCTTCTATTTACATATTACTAAATTTAATTTTGTAGCCGTCATTTCCTTGCATAATAACGCGAGTAAATAAAAGAACTTTCCATAGGAACTTCTTTTTTTGGTGCAAACTCTCCGTCATTAAATTGTAAACTGCAGGGAACGATCTAACTTTATGTCGGTTCTCTTCTTTCTTTTTTATTCATTTCGTTACATTTTTCCCTAAAAAATTATTGTTTGCGCGACGGAAAGTTTATTTACAATATACCTTTTCCCCACTAAATAACAAATTAACTTTAGATGAGCAACGCTATAATAAATACATTAATTAGAAGTAAGTATTAATTAAATTAAATTCATAGAGACAAGCAACTAGAACGCGAGCGCCGGTGAGAGAAATCGAAACGCCGACGAATCGATAAGAGAGCCCGCTCGGATTTAAAAATAAATTTTATTTCTATTACAAAAAAGTTTTGTGAAAGGCACCGCGATAGCAATAAATTCGGATCGTCAATCTGCATGTGCCCGGCTTCGAGTATCTTTTTACCGTTTCGCGTTATTCCATTTGCTCCATTTTTTTTTCTCGTCCTTCTTGCCCCTTCATTCCATGTGACACGCTGTTATATTTCCCGTAGTTGTTCTTTACATGCACTTTAGAGATTCGAGGATAATATTGCGGAGAGCAATTCGGGCAAAGTCCGAAAATGCGGAAGCGCCTTAAGGGCGAACGAATCCCTAGTGGGTAGTTCGACCGCAGAGAGCACGTGGGCTTGGAACATCTTATTTTTAGTGTGTGCACACTAACTTCCCTTACTGGGTCGGCGGTAGCTGTTGGCCGGAATCGCAATGCCGCTTCGCTTTCATGGCGTTCATTCAGTTTATTTGTAAACGTATTCGTGTGTATGATAGGAAAAGGGAGAGAGAGAGAGAGAGAGAGAGAGAGAGGGATGGCAAGAAAGTGGAGGAAAAAGTGGAACATTTAACTCTTAACCTTTTACTTGTGCCGCCGTTTTCCTTTTTCTTCCTCGCATTTCTTTTTTTCAACTTTTACGTATTTCTTTTACAGTTTGTTTGTTCAACACCAACCCTTCTGTATAGTTTGCGTCTTCATCTTCTTTTACACTCATTCATTTTTCTATCATTTTATTTATTCTTTCGCTCTCTCTCTCTCTCTCTCTTTTGCTCTCCGTTTCTTGCTTCATTCTCCTTATAACGTTGTTGATTTATTTTCGTAATTGAGATGTAAAAGTTCTTGTACTTGTTACGAACCAGTTCGTATTACTTACTTCCTTACAGATGCGGATTAAACCGCGTTGATTTATACAAACGGTCAACCTTATAAATTCAAGTTGGACGAAACTAATGGGTTTTATGGAGCTTACATTTTCTGAACGATTTATTTTACTAATGAAAATTCATAATAATAATGTGAACTGGATTTTATTGTACGTACACACACAGAGAGAGACACGCACACGTAATGTACTAATTTAATTAGAACTACTTGAACGGTTATGAATGTGCCCTATATTCATGTGGATTATTTAGAGTTGAGAAAATTTGATAAAACGCAAATTCGTTTCGTCGTCGAAACTGTTGTTTTAAGTATTTAAAAATTTGAAAGAAGCAAAAAAGATGATAATAACAAAAGGTCGCTTTTATTAATGTTTAACAAAACCTCATTATAAAAAGGTTTTTTGTCGTCTCTCTTAGTCCCTCTTTCTACCATTTCCTATTATTCTCGCATTTTTGTGCTTATAACATTGATATTATTTCATGCGAAAATGATGAGGATGAAAATGGAAATTACTACGTAAAAACTTCATTAAACTTTGGATTCTAGTAATATTATTACGTAAAATACAGAAAACCATATGATTGTCCCTCTCTCTCTCTCTCTCTCTCTCTCTCTCTCGCACACACACACATTCCTTTTTTATTTTAATTTTAATAAATTACGAATGTTGTTTGCGAAAGTTGATAAAATTGGTTTTTGTTTTGTAAATTTCATAGTTTTATCAGTTCGAAAACGTGTATATTTGTATATGTATGTTTGCCTTCCGGCTTGGTAAAATTAATAAATTTAATGTCATTTAAATTAATTCTACACGCTGTAAAATGCTGTTTTGTTGGATGTGCGTTATTCAAACTACTAGCATTTGTAATTAAAAGAAACATTAGTTTTATTATTTAATTAGAAACTTTTTTAACAAAAAAAAACTAATTTTTTATTCAGGAAAACAATAAAAATGCAATCATCAAATATTTGCAATTAAAATTAATGTTATTTACATTATACCAAATTAATACGGTTAATGTTTAAACATGGATTTGATGTTTCTTTGATCCTTAACCGCATAGAATACAATTCTCCTTATTAAAACTAATAATAATCTTTCGAAAATTACATTTAAGAAAATATACTAAATCAGTTTTAAGTCACATTATATTATAAACACTTCTTAACGTTCATGATCACACTGAATCTCCAACATTAAAAACAACGTTGATTGGGAAATTTGCCAATTTATCGGCTTTGTTCTAGACTATTTTCCCTTTAATTTCCTAATTTACTGCAACTATCTTTGCAACTGTTGCAATTACCGTAATCTCAAATATGAACACAATTCGATGGTGTTTAAAGTGTAAGTAGAGGAATAAATAATTTCCTCATTTAGAACGCGCGTTGATCATACTGTAAATGTAAAAGCTTCTAATTAGCGATCGAAACGATACAAAAAAGTAAATGAAAAATTAATTCAAATTCGAAACGTTGGAACATTTCAATCGATTTCGAATTCATTTAAGTTCGCGACCTTAATAGAAATTCAATTAACCCCGTTTCAATTATGATAAAACAAAAAGTAATAAATATCTTTTTCTGCGTTTTCTGAAAAAGAAATGGCAAGAATACTTTTAAACCGAAGAGAGAAAAAAGAGAGAGTTCATGCATATCACGTGACTAAAAACTCTTACTCTAGACCTTTTTTTACCTACGTTGAATATGTACTTACAGTTGATTCTATCTCGTATAAACTTTACGATCATCCTCACTTACACGCCAAGATCTCAAAGGCTACGGATCTCGCTCTGGTGCGATGGTCCTTGACGGAATGTAAAAGAGGATGGAAAATGAGCGTAGAAAAGATGTGGGAAATTGTAAGAGAGAGATAAGGCAGGCAAATGTATAGATATGGAATATGTGTCTATAGTATACTTATACCTTTTATATATGCGTGTATATGTATATAAATGTGAAGGTAGTATATATAGTGTGCGGGCGAATGAGTTAGTGAGTGTAGGGCCTACGTTTCGATTTTTATTTTATTCTTTCCTCCTTTTTTGCTCTTACTCCTTTCTGACAAAATAACGTTTAGGTTTATTAAAAGAATTTCATACGAAATCGTAAAATATATAAACGTTGTATCATAAAAACCGAATTTATTGCGACTTTTGCGTGTATTATATTTAACCCTCTTTTATGTCACGTCATTCATACCAGAACCGTAAGAATGGAAGAGAAAGGCGAGGAGAACCGAAGAAAATATGATTAATATATCATTGTTGCGTTCGCGAATCGATGACTGAGATTGCGCTAATTGACCGGAAGCAATTGTAAACCTTCCGTCTAAAATGTTTCCGAATCTGTTTTAAATTTTAAATAAAAACCCAGCTTTCTTGGGTTCAATATTTTCTTTCTATTCGAACTAATCGAATTGAACGTTTATAAAAGTTCATAAAATGACTTTTTAACCTCATCTTTCACATACCTCCACTTATGTCGATGCCAGCTCTTTGAATTGCATTTAGTCCACAAAACGTTCTTACTTTATTGCTAAATCAAGTGAGATCCAAGGTTAAGCGTTAAAATTCGATTTTTGGCCCTAATAATCTGCAACCGTGGAGCGGCGAACGCGCGCATTATGTCGTGCGCCACTGTTTCAGACTCATCGCTTAAAATGGTGTGAATTGAATCCTTCGATATTTCTAAATCCATTTCAGCGTGCCTCAATAAAGATTTTCTGTTATTCCTAATGAATGCACTTTTTCAATGTCACTTTTAGTAATTGTTATTTTTGGCGTTCCTGATTGCTCTAGAAGCGATTGTGCCACTCGGAAGTTAATTGTACGAAATACATAATCATCACTGTAAAGATGTTTCACGATTCGAAATGTGTCATCGAATATTTTCCCGAGTTTGAAATTGCACTCCACAAAGATGTTGTCACATGTTGCGTTATAACTTTTTTGCAATACTGAAAGTTTGACGAATTTTTTACACAATCACAACAACAACTGATATCACTTTGAGCAAGAACAGTGTATCAATAAAAGGCGCAAATTGTTTACGCGTTATTGAGCAAGTTCAGGCACTTGTTCGACAGTGGGTGTTTTCAGTTAAATTTAGGTCGCCTCCAAAGTTTTATGCGTTAGTAATACATGTAAATGAATAATAATACGTCGACTTTACGATTTATAATAATCGCAAACATATTTAGCGAAAGAGTAGAAAGGAGAAACGGTTCCATTGCAAAGGATATGATAAACAAGGGGAAACGAGAGCAAACGTACATAAATACAAATTTGCAGGAATTCGACCGGAAAACGAGGACGGAAAGAAACCCCCAGAAATATATTCTTTACGTTTAAATCCTTTTATTTCCTGTGCTCCCTCTTTATTTCCTTTCGTTTGCTTCATTCTATTTCTCTTAATGGTTTTATAGACGTTGCAATTTTTTTGCCACGACACAAATTGTAGCAAAGAAATGAAAAACGTACAACGAAAAAGAGAGAAATGGTGATGGCGAGGGATAGAGAGGAACCAAACTGCTGCCATTCAATTAATTTAACGTACTCTTTTTTGTATAAATAAAATTGCTAGTTTCTATAATGGCTATCTAAGGCATATTTTAAAAATTCGTGAATCAGTACAAATAAAATTCGATAACATCCGGATAAAAGTTACGTGCTTTAAATTTTTTCCACCAAAGAAAAAACACATTCAATTAAACTTTCACGTAAAGCACAACTACGTACAACATTTCCGTCTCCCTTTCTATCTTTCTCTCGTTTTCTCTCCACCTTTCTTCCTCTATTTTTATCTTCCTTCCTTACGAAAAAGAAAAATCCCTTTTCCTGAATATATCGTCATTAATCTGTTCGTATGTATTTGCCCTATCGGCTATACATATTGTACATGTATACGCTATACTTATACCGTATAATTTTCTAATTTTCCGGTGGATTAAATTGATTACGTACAAAATAAGTAAAAAAAAAATTAGAATTCCAAGCACAACAACAACATCTACAACGGTCTAACGCAGCAAGTGTAAGTGTACGTTTACGTTACAGTTCGCCAATCTACCAGCCACCATTTATTTCCTCTTCTTTTATTCTATGTCTTCGCAACAACAAAAATTTTAACAGTGCTCATGATTCATTATTTTTTATTCGTACTTTACGTCCAGCATATCGAATTTTACACATTTACAATAAGTAAGTTTTAAAATTATTTTAATAGTAGTGATTAATTTCTTTAAAGCAATTGGAAATTTTTCGCTACTTACTAACTTCCTTAAAACGTATTTTGTTTCAATCTTCTTAACAACAGAACATCTATTGATACAATGATACTGTCCACTGAAGTTATTAGCAAAAAGTGAGCCAACATCAACTTTAGGCATGAACACACATTCAAGGTCGATAATATCTAAAGAATCGTCGCTTCCTTTCAAAGCGTCTTCAAGCAAATCTTTGTCTTTAAATTTTGCATGTGCTCCTTTTGTCCAGAATCCCAATTAAGGACTTCCCGATCAAGAAGTTAACACTTGCTATGGGACGTTTTAATTTGCAACAAACCATTCTAGATTGCCAACCGTGTTGTTTCAACCAATTCAATGAAATATCGTTTTTTTCATTCCCTTGTCTTGTTACCCAAAATATCATCCACCTTTGCTTTGATATTTTTTCAGTTATACTTCGCCAGTCAGCTTCCAAATGTTTTACCCTTCAAAGTGTTTATTAAAATATTCCCTTAAGAATTTATATAATAAAAATATAACTCGAAACTATGAATCTGAATTAATGCTTTTAATGCAAATGATCAAATACTAAGATATTTTCACATCTGTCCGGATTATAAAATAAAGCGACACAAAACCGTGCGAATTCCTGCAGTATCCAAATTAGCGCATATCAGATTAACCGTAGTTACACTGTACGTTGATTTGATCGGCATACAAAATGTTACACTTTGATTATTTCGCAACCTGGGATTAGCAGCCCGGCGCATCCACCAAATCTATATTGTGCATAAAGACGATTATCAAAAAGATCCTTTCAACCATTTCCACTAAACTCGAATTAATGATTAATAATTAAACGTATGTTAATGAATTCCCATTATTATCTACTTATAACTGGAATGGAACTGCAATAGATGTGCGGTTATCGGTACGCGTAGATTTTATTTGATCCAACTATAAGGTACCTTGCGGTGGAAATTCTAATGTTATAAAGATAGTGCTTGATGTCCTCTTTATGTGTCTAACATGTACGATAACGTAAACCGATTTGCTGCAGCTTCAATGTACTTTTAATCCCTCCGCATTATAATATTCGACGACAAGTACGATAATTGTAATAGTAATTGTATTGCAGTTAATCCTCCAATATATAATAATTCACAAAGAGATTAATCTCTTTTCGTGTAGAAGTACGAAATGGGAAGCGAAGGACGGTAGCTGTCATTAGCTGACTTACTTTTTCAACTTCAATCGCAGATTAACGTGTAACAAAGCCAAAAAAATTGGTTTTGACATAAAATTCTGTGAACTACGAAAAACAATTTGTTTCATTCGAAAAGAAAAATCCTTTGTAGCTGTGTTTATTGCAATCCTTTGTATTTAATAAAACCTTATTAATTCCTTCACTCTTCTATTCTGTCCATACACTAAAACGGAAAACGAAATAATAACAGGCTTCACGTCTAAATTTCTGAAATCCCTTTTACACTTTAATTATTTCGAATCTGCATGTACACATATAAATTGGGAATTTGTGGAAGAAAAGGGAGGACCAAACAAAAAGATACAACCTCACTCAATTTAAACAAATCAGTTATCGACGGGTGGTGGTAAAATGGAGAAGCTCTTTGATTTCAGAAACGCTTTGAAACAAAATTACTTTTCCACTTTATTTCACTCTCCATTTATCTTTTTCGCATGCATCTATTTCTTTTTTCATCAAGTATTTATTAAGTTTCTAATAAAGGTTTTCTTTTACTGTTTTCTTTGCATGACCCAAATATTCCTTGTTTGTTATTTGAAACTTTAATGAAAATTCGATTAAGTTCCTTTTGAGTAATATCTTTATTCCGAAAATTCTTTCTTTCGCTCCGATTATTTTCTTTCAGATTTACTTGTGCACGTATTTTAAATTTGAAATTTACGAGCTCCTTTACAATGAACCTAAGTAAAACCAAATTTTCCCGTATGTAAATGATCGAACGCTCTATGGGTGTATTTTCAATTAAATTGAATTTTGTATAGATTCGATCTTATCGAGGGGAAAACCTGTGAGGGTTTTTAAAATGAAACTCAATATTAGATCTTCATAGAAAGCGTACTTTTGACATGCTTTCGAGCAAGCTTTTCGAAATGGATAGAAAATCATTCTTTGAAAGTCGAAAAATTTCGTTCTCATTTAATATCACCTTTATTTTCAACTTATGACAAAATAAATTATTAAAATTAATATTTATTTGCGAAACTTGCAAAATAAAAAAAAACATAAGCAAAGGGAAAATATGGGATCATATATCTCGAAACGAAATTTATTGGATCAAATATTCTACGATACACAAGTGGCACGTACGTTTACGTATCCGGGACTCGTAGCCCTTTCTTTCCCTTCAATTTTTTTCTATTTATGGAAGGAGGCATTCTGGTTGACCGGAAATTAACAAAACTTTGAAACTGCTTCTTCCATAATAATAATAGAAAGAAGACGAGAATAGGATGAAGGAAAATAAAAAGTTTTAAAAGCTATTGCTGAAATAAATAACAATACGTCCATTTAATGTCTAAATGCTAACGAAATCATTTCCCTGGCTCATCCTTTCCCGTATCTCATGTGAAATTAATTAAACGAAAATTTGTTCAATTTAGCTCTAGGTTTTGTTCGTTTCATAAAAGGGAAATTTTAATCTAAATTGCATTGAACGCGAAATAGAAGACCAAAAGATACTACTTAGCTGTTTTCGATGTTCGCATTCTGTCTTTAGTAATTTTAACGCGTTGAAACTGAAGTAAATTTACTAATAAATTCCATTTTAATGAACAGCAAGTGCATAGTTTCAGTAAATTCAACGGAGTAAAATGAGCATACATATTTTAAATAAATTCGTTCGTGGAAATACAATAAAGGGTCGTTGGATGGATAATAGTAAAAGGAAAATGTATTGTAATGTGTAACCAAGTAAAAGAGGAAGTAACCGCGAGCTTTGTATAATTTTACGGCGTTACCATCTTGTGAAATGGGCACGAGGCCAATGCAAAGTCGGCACTATTGTCAACCAGCCAACAATTATATGGGGATTACCTTACAATATGTGTGTGATTACTTCCTTACATTCTATCTCTCATTTTACAACAACGTAATACTATTGCACCGCTATAATAATTATCTTTTATCGTTAAAATGGTTACCGTAACGCAATTAGAATTGTTTCAAGTAGGAGGAAAAAAGCGCGGAAACGTCTTTTGCTTCTTCATTCAATTTATTTCACCTTTACGTTGGCCTCCAATTTATTTCATTGTGCATTAACATTATCTTCCAAACTAGTTTTCTCTCTTTTTCCTAACTCCTCGCTAATGATTGTTTCGGTTTAAGTAATGAGCACCAACCTATACATACCTAGTTTATTACTTATAATATCGCTTCCATAACAAGTACTTCTACTTTTATGTGTAACATTACATTTTACGACAAAGTTGTCTTTGTTATATGTTCACTGCGACATTTTACGATGGTGATGGTTGTATAAATCATAAAAAGAAAGAGAGAGAGCGAATTCTCTATATAAATATAAATATTTTCAAACCGACTTTACGTACACGTGACATACAGGAAGAATATCACGCGTAAAAATGTAAGAACGTAAAACTATCAAGAAAACATCGTTCTAAACGTTTTAATATAGAAGAACCGCCGGCGTTCATTTTTTATTTATAACAAATATGTATTGTTGTGGAATTATGAAATATGAAAATGGGGTGTGTTCGCATTAAAATTTTATAGTATAATAAAATTTATATTTCTGTGTCAACAGAACCATCATTGTAGGTGTTGTAATAATTAATATAGGAAAATATCAAATATTTATTATTAATTACGGAAGTGATCAAACAAAAAATCATCCCACCACTAATACCAAAAGTTAAAGCTCCAAATTGGTCATCATTAAAGTATTTATGCTTTCATCATCTGAATGACATTTAAAAAGAATTATTTTTATCTAAAATAGAAAAGGTAACTCATAAAATCTCATTTGAAAATGAGTTTCTACTTCAATAACTTCCCTCTCATTATCTATGGTTTCCTGTTATTTTCCTTTTTCACATCTTAAAGCATATTTCCCTTAACCGTATCTTCTTTCGCGAAAGTTTATCTAGAAAGCAAACATTCAACTTTGATCCACAACATTTAAGAAACCTATTCGATTCGTAGCGAAAGAATAAACTTTTCAATTCTACTTTCTATCTCATAGTATTCATAGTTGGGACCCATAGAAATATAGGAGCAAAGACAAATTTAAATATAAAACTATTTTAACGGTTTTATACATTTGGAAAAGTTAAATTTTCGTAGTAAATAGTTCATGTGAAGTGGAAGTTCAAGCTATTTAAATAAAATTCACAAAGAAATATTATTTATTTGCGAATTGAATATAAATCAAAATGTTCTAAACTGAAGAAAGTGGAATACTTTCAATTTTGGTGTACGCTACTTTTTTGCTGAAAGGAAAATAACCCAAAATAAAAAGATATACTTAATAATAATAATAATAAAGACGGATAAGAATGACACAACTTTATTAAAGCTAGTTTTAAAAGTTAAAAGTTTTATGCGTTTAGTTTCCAAAACTGTTAAATTATGAATAAAACTTTCTCGAGTCGATTTTATGTGCATAAAAAATGTTACATTTAAATATTTCCAAACGTTTTAAAATAACATAAATTTCAAGAGTAAAAATTGATCCATTCAATAAGAGATTTATCAATAAAAATACGTAACATCAAGCTGTTGCGTTAGACTCTTTGTAATTATATCTCATTTGTCATAATATTCAATAGTGTTGGAATCTCGATGGAAAATACTTTCCCCTTAACATTTTCCTTTTATCTCTCTTTTGTATGATATTTTTATCATTTTATTACAATATATAAAACCATTCAATAGTGTCTATTAGATCATTTCCAGATAGACTTTTCATCAACGGACGACATCAAACAACAACAACAACAAGCGTAGAAGCAGAAGGCAGCAAAAGCAAGAAGGAAAACGGACTAAAAAATAGAAGGAAATGAAATTTTAACATAAAAGATTTTTATCGCGTACATTTTGCAGTAGAAAAAATCAAAATACGGCAATAACGTTGTACAAGGAGAAATAAACGAACGGAAGAAAAGGAGTGAACGTTAAAAATCCATTCATGCATGCATGCATTATCTATTTAAAACAAACAGAGAAAATAGTCCTGTGTGCTCCTTTACGAACAAATAAACAGGGCAAAAAAGCAACGAAAGAATGGGGGATGAAGAAAGATAAATTGTGTCCTCTATCCTAACTAGGAAACGAAAGCTAAAACATGTTACGTACTAAAGTTACAATATAAAATAAACCCTGTTACATGGAGATGCACTTTTCTTGTAAACAGAATGGCGTGTGTGTATGTGTGTACGTTATATTATTAAACCGTGTGTACGGATACAAATCTATTAGTCTCAAACTGGGGTAGAAAGAGAGCGAAAGGTCGTGGTAGAAGGATAAACAACTCTTTGGCAATTTAATTAACTACGTGTGTAAGGGAGTTTATAAAATCATCTTAACTACATCATACCATTAGATCCTTGACATTCGTATGGAGGGGCAAAAAGGAGAACCGGACCCCGGTAATGTATATGTGTTTACAGATTGATGGAGCCCTTATTTAGCGGTTAAGGATGTTAGTGGCGTTCCACGATCTACGTGCATTTACGGTACACGTGCGTCCGAAAACCGCAAAGTATCCATATATTATGTTATATTAGTATTATCTTAAAATCGATTGCTTATCGATAGATATTATTATCTCACCAACATACACCTTTTCTTTAAAAAGGTAACGATTATATTAAGATTTTTAATAAGTTCTGGTTGTTTCCCAACAGACGACTTTATCAAACTTACCTGTGCCTTGCTTAAACCGATAACGCATCTATAATCAAATAGTATAAGGTAGTTTGAAATTCAATGCAACTGCAAACAAGTCTCTATTTCATAGTGTTAAAAATGTCAAATTTTGTAGCAAGAAGCGAGTACTTGCGGGGAATTTTATTGCACTACTTTATTTTAAGAAAAAATTGCAGCTGAAGTACACGGAATTCTTGTTGAGACGTTCGACGACCGCGCTCTGCAGGAAACAATATGCAGAGATTGGTTTAGACGCTTCAAAAATAATGATTTTAACATTGAAGATACAAAAGGCGGTGGCGCACCGAATCAGTTTGAAGACGCAGAAATGGAGGCACTACTTCAAGAATACTCATGTCAGACGCAAGTTGAACTCGCGGAATCATCAGAAATTGACCCTACAACAGTTTGAAAATGTTTTAAATCATTAGCAACGATTCAAGAGCAAGGGCATTGGGTGCCATGAGTTGAAGCCGAGAGAGGTCGATGTGCGTCTTTTAATGTACGAACTGCTGCTTCAAGTAATGACGCTTTTTGCACATTCCTGATTCCAATCTTCTGCTCCGCATTTGGTGGGATCAGCTGGATGTCGTTTACTGTGAGCTGCTCAAACCGCCATCGAACAAAGACAAAGGCAAAGTAATTTTGCAGCATGCCGACGTTCGCATACATATTGGAAACCCTGTGAAAACTTACTTGGAAACGTTTAAGCGGAAAGTCCTACCTTACCCGCCCTACTCACCAGACATTGTCCCTTCCGATTATCACTTGTTTTGATCGATGGCACATGGCCTGGCCGAACAGCACTGCCATTCTCATGAAGGTGCCAAAACATGTATCGATTCTTGGATAACCTCAACAGACGTGTTGTTTTTGCAAGGTGTAATTGAAATGTTACCACAAAGATGGGAAAAAGTAGTGAATAGCGATGGACAATACTGCTAATTGTCTTTTATATACTTTCTTAATAAGGCATTAATTTTCACTAAGACACTAGCTTTACATATTGGCATACACGTCTTTACTTAAGACGACTAATTTATAACGCCACAAACTTGACATATATTATTTACATTTGATGAATTTCCTATTTTGTGTATCAATCAGCACTGACTCCAAACGTACTACTTCTGGTCGCTCTATAGGATGTGTTTACTCGAAGTTATATTCGTCACTGAGTCATGTTAAAATAGATTTGGTTAAATCGAAATGTTCAATTCAAAGACTCAATTGAAGAAATGAATTTAAATGATTCTTACAGACAATTACTCACTTGTTGTAGCAGCGAGCGATTTTTTTTTGTATCGCCAAAGCTACAATTAGCAAGGACAAGAAAGCTTTTGGATTACATAAAATCAATTCAACCAACATAATTTACAAGTATACTTAAATATATAACGAAAAAGTAATCAGTAGATATCGTTGTATTGCTATCAAAGGAAAATATTTCGCATACAATTTAAATGTTTCATCTCAAATAAGCTAAGATTTTTTATTTAAGAGAATAGTTAGTTAGCTACCTATTATAAATTGAGGTGGTATTGATTGTGATGAATTAATTATTAAGTGGCGGCGATTATATGTAATTAGTGCAATAAAATATAGTTCAACAAAAAATAGATATCACATTTTCACTTTTTAATGAACAAACTTTTCCGATACAAATACTTGGAAACAGATTGGCGAAATGATAAACTTTCTTTGCCACGGTTGTAGAAAATAAGGAAAAGCATGAAGAAGAAGAAGAAGGAAAGTAACACGAAGATGTCTAGTATAATAAGATATTTATAAGTTTGCAAGAAGAAACTTTTATCATTATTGCAAGTTTTCTTATCACTTTATTGAAAAATCTAATCCATATTGATATTGAATTCGAAAAGGAATTGAAATCAGAGCAGAGAAACTTAATATAATATTCAAACAAGAACGTAAAAAGGAGTTTCTCCGTGTAAATGTGTCAGAGTGGATTCTTTACTTCTCCGTTTTATTTTCGTCTTCTTGTTCTTCTTTGGTTATTTTCCCACTTGTTCTTTTTTGCTCTCCTTCTTTGGATGTTGCTGTTCATTGCCTCGCCTCTCAAATGTCCAACAAGACGACGAAACGAAGAAGAATTGTATGTCGCCAAAAATTATTCGATTCCTTTTTATATTCCATTCTTATTTCCCCTTTACTCTCCACTTTTCCATACATACATACATAGAACGTTGGATCGAATACATGCTGAATTCAATTCCAAATTGAATCCTTCTTGCCATTCTTTCGATTTCTTATTTTCGTCTCTTCTTTCTTTCTCCTAACGAGTGAATTGTGAGCTTTTTCATATAAATAGCGGATATTTTTAAGCTCCCTCTTTTCTTTTTATTATCATTTCGTAACAGAAAGAAAAACAAATAAGACTAAGGAATGGAATAATTTAGTCTTCGATTAAACAAAAGCATTGGAATCGGATCAATTGTAAATTGATCAGGAACAGGTTCAATTGGAATAAATGTACGGAAAACACGTGAAACGAGTCTCTTTATTCATCGATCATAACCGTGAAGAATACAAATCTTTTAAATTTATGTTTAAAACGAAATTAACGCATTACCATAAATCATGAACGCTCCCATACCGTCAGAATTTGTGTCTGCATACAATTTCGTGTTCGTTAGATTGTAATTAAAAACAATTTTCTTTAACAAATACAGATGATGGAAGTTACATAAATCATCCCCATCTGCATGTGCATTACAATAGTTGAATGTAAACTTGTTAAGATTCCACTTCTTTCGCCGTTTTTTTTTTTTGTTTTTTTCGCAAAAGATGAATTATAATAGGAAAGGGAATAATAAATTCTCTCGTTTGTTAATTTATTGCTCTAATAAGTTTTATTAATATTCTACGAGTACGTTTGTTATGTTACACTCTTATCATTTATAACTAATAAGAAAGTGCACTGGTATAATAATAAGCAGTAGGTAATTAAATGTCAAGTGAAACGGCAACACTAAATATACATTAAAAGTATAAAGACAGAAATAAACAAAAAGGGAAAGAAGCATTGGAAATTAATTTAGAAAAGGAAACTCGTTAGCTTCAATCCTTTTATTTTCTCTGCTTTGTCATGAGAATAATTTTAATTATTAACTAGAGAGGATTTGTTCTAGAGACACGACAAGGATTTATCAAGACAAAAATAACGAAAGCAAAACGTAAAAAATGAAACATTAATCCATACTTAAAATACTGAAACCATTTGTTGAGTTTCTTTGAGCGTGTGAAAAGTTACATCTCATAAAAAGGAATTAAATAATCAATAAATCAGTCTGGCGGTTTAACATTTTTATGATAAATTTCTTTTTATACTTTTACTTTACATATCAAAGTGAAGACGAGAATTAAGAAAGGAAGCGAAAAAAAATCTTGTTTAATAAATAATGAAAGTAAATAAAATATAAGACGTACAAAAGAGAAAGACGAAAGGGCCAGTGGGTCGAAAGTTAGAGGAAGATCAAGAAAAGGAGAAAAGTTGCAAGAAAAAAACATTTTCCCACTCTTTCCCTTGTACCTCCCTTTTTCCCTTATCCTAATGTACTTTATTACCCCTTGCTTTCATACGAAGTAGTCAAAACTTAAAATGTCATTACATTAAATCCCTTCCTCTCATATTTAAAACTTTGTATGCCGGTCACGATTCGAAAAGCCTATAGACTAGCACGATATCAGCCAACCATCATCTTCCACGTCGTTTTTCTTTTCGTTCGCTACACATTTCCTTTCTTTCTCTTAACTCTCACATCGTTGTGATTCTTCCTCAACAGAAATATCATACATTAGCTAGAAGAAAATTATGAGAAAGCAAATAGAGAAGAAATTATCGCAGACGTTAATGAACAAGAGCAGGGATTCCCAAACGGGGGTCGATGAAAATTTGTTCGTTTTAAATTTAAATAATACATCCGAAACAATTAAACGATTAACTCAATGTTCCTTACAAAGATTTGATTAGTAAATCATTTGTAAGTGATACATTCGATATTGGTGTCTCGGGTTGCAAAAGTAATTTACTTAATTTAAGGCGAATTTGGAGTTGAGATCAATTTTGAAGCAAGTGGGGTTGCAAAAATTCATAATTAATTGCTACAACATTTTAACAAAGATCATCATTTTAATAAATCATTAATGGACAATGAAGTTGGTAATTCAAGTTATTTGCCATCTGATATAAGAAGAGTTATTAAAGAATGTCAACCGTAAACATTCCATTGTTTTTTGTTCTTTTTTATCAAAAAAGCTTCGGAATCCGTGAACTAGAGAATAAATTGCTTTTATTTGTTCCAAAGACAACTTTTTTAAATATCTTCGAGGTGTATTAATTACAACGAACAAATAAGAAACGAACGAAAATAAATAAATAACAATGTAATGGAAATAATAATAAGAGCTTTCCAGCTTCCGACGTGCTTACTAGCACTTAAACCGTTTACTTTTTCTGTTTCTCCTACAAGTTCCCTTTAATTTTGCTCCCATTCTTTGTTCCACTCTTCTTTCTCATTGCTGAATCGCTCCTATTATTATCACCATCTAGACAAATGTATTTTTATGTTTTATATTTCTCTTAATTATATCATTTCCCAACTTGCTATTAATAGAACAGATAATTACGCCCGTACGTATGAGAAAAGCGTATGAGAATGAAAATAGGAAAGTTAAAAAAAGTAAAATATAATACATACGTTATTGTACAATATAAAAATAGAAAGAGAGACCGTGTCGTTTAGTTTTATTTTCATCTTCCTCCACATTTTGTACTATTTTTTCCGTTATATTATTATTATTACATTCTTAAAAGCTTCGAAGTAAATGTATAAAAGCTTTTAAATAAATGAAAAGCAAATAATACCATTACACACACTTGTAAGAATATAGAGCATTATTATACGTGTACATAGTAATAGCATTATATAATACTACAATATATGTATATAGGTGGAAGCAGTTTAAAAATAAATTTTATCGATTCCCGCCATGTCTCTAATATGATTAAAACTTTAATTACGATGCATTTTTAATTTATCAAGACCATCGTCAACATCATTTACGATCATCCTTGAAACCAGAGGGTATAAAATACTTCTTACATTACTTACGTTTTATTGAAATGAAAGGGATTTATTTATTACATCGTTTGAATTATAAATCGACGGTGAAATTATTTTCATTTACGAGGAGTTCTAGGTCGACAATATTAAGTAATTTCCTGCGTGAATAATTGTTGAGGCTAATAAATAAATTTCCTGGACACGAATTTTCAAACGAAGCCGTCGCTTCTAGCGACAATTTGATAAATTATTCGTTGCAAGGTTTTTGGAAGGATGTACATTATCGAAGCAAGTATCTATTCTTAATCAGGTCCAATCGACAAACAACGCTCGACTTCAATAAGCTTTCACGTTTGTGTACACGCGGAGACGAATAATATACCACTCCCATAACTGGTAGTGGTAGCAAATAGTCCTTGAATAACAAAACGTCTTTCACTTGGAAAACGTTTTAAATAAATTGATACTCTAGCATGATAATTTCACTCGGTGAATTTTCAATTAAATGAATCCGTATCCTTCTCCCGTATAAACGAAATTAATTCCAAATTGTAATAAACATTGCAATTCAATATACCGCTCAAAATAATTCAGGGATTCGTAATTTTCATAATGAAAGCAACATAATTTTATAAAGCTACAAGTCATGCACATCTTGATCGTATCGAACAAATGAAAGTGTCCAAAAATCAACATGTTGCGCTAATTTTCATTTGCTGCTATTCTCAAGGCTCCGTTCTCAATCAAATTCAGATCATTTTGTTCATGCATTATTTAGCCCAGTTTAAATGATTACCATTTAAACATGCAATAATAAAATAACTTGCAAAATCATTTCCAGAGCGAATTACTGGAAAAATGGATTTGTAAAGATTCTAGAGGTGCCCAGCATCATTTGAAAACTCTGGAGAAACATTATAAAGACTAGCGATGTCTTCAGAAATCCAGTGTAAGATACCGGACTATGAATTTCTTTGCAGGATGATTGATTCTTAAGATTATTGATGTAGAAAAATGGGCAAATTGGTATAACTCAGCTTGAGAATCCAGTTTTAGCAGTCATTTATCGGTACAAATAATACGCAACAAACTACGTCGGAACTTATCTGGAATTTGTTAGAGTTGTCAAAATTTAAACTTATATTAGAATATATGTAAGTGGCAGACGACATATGTAAATTTTATTTTGTCATTGGTTACTGCAAAACGTTTTGTGCAATCTTATTTGTTCTATGTTATCAATACGTACATTTCTCATAAATGTAGTGAATATTAAAATACTATTGCAACATATACTGAACATTTGCTAAAATAATGTTGTTGTCATTATGAAAATTATAATTCCTCTAATTGGATTAAGCAGTATACTAATAAGCATCATAATGTCATCAAATAAACAAATTTTAATGAGAATAATAAACAATTATCATTTTATTCCCTTATCAATTTGCATAACGATCGTTCTGAAATGCGAAAGGATTAATCCTCTATCTCTCTCTCTCTTTCCAATTACATCAACGTTTTCGTCTTGCTTTATTGTGCGGTTAGGTAAAAAGTATATGTATATCCTGTAAGTTGTAAAAAGATGATTTATAATGTAATTCGACACTTTTATTGTTAGCAAACTACCCTCAATTGATTTTTCTATATTTAGAAATTTTATTGCCATTATAAAATGGTTGATTTTATTACATCCTGTCAAAAAATATAAAGTAGGAAACAATAAAATATGTATTTATTCCCTACCAGTTATTTATTATTGTAAGGGAGAAGAAAGTCTGTTTAAGAAGCAAAAGAAGAACGAAATCGCAATAATCCTTAGTCCTATTATTAGCTGTACGAATTTTATCAGGATGATAGGAAATGTGGCGGAGGTGAAAGAAAAAACAAAGTTTTCGTAGTCCTACTCTAAAGACACACATACACAGACACACACACGCACGCATGGGGAAACGTAGGTTGTTCATAATAAAGACAAAATAAATATTTAAGTGAATAAGATTTATTTCTTCCGTTTCCCTATTTTCTGAATAATTTATTTACATTCCTTCGACTTTCCTAATAATTAGACGGTTCACAAAAGAAGATTTACTTTCTTTTTATAAATACTTAATTATATTTGTTTTATTTGTATCTCGTGAAAACAAACAACATAAACTTTGCGATGATTAAGAGCTATTGTTAAATTTCACGATACTCCCTCCGTCCGCGTTCCATGCGAATTCCAACAACCGTTATTTACACGAATAGAAAAACAGGAATGAAAGATCGAGATTTGCCGTTTTGTGACTAAATGCAATTCGTAAACATTGCAGATGCAATAAATCCGAAAGGTATTGCATAGAAACGTAAATAACCGTCTTTCGAACGTTAAGCAAACGTAAGCTGGAAATTCTAAGTGGCTGCAATAACGACCAACGAAAAAATTTTGAAACAATTATGCAACAATAAAACAGCTTCAACATCGTCACAATATTAATAGCTATTATAATAATTAACTTCCGAGTTATTTAATACATTTGTGCATCATAGTCTTCAGTTTACTTAGTCTCTTTCATTTATTGAAACACAATGCTGCCAATAAACGTATTTACCAAAGGAATTACTGCAATTACATGAAATTACTTACCTTTTGTTACGATTCTCTAGCGTGTTTCAGTCTCTTTCACATTTCGTCCTTTTTTTGTTCGTTGCAAATAAAAGCATTTTAACTCTAGTACGAAATGAAACTTGTCCTTAAATTTCGATCGTTCTCTCCTCATTCGTTTACTTTTTACTGCCTTTTATCTATCTGTATCGAATGTTTCTCGAAGAGGAAATAGACTGAAATTCTCTTTGATCTTTAATAAGCTTATGGTAGCACTTTTAGTTGAAACTAATTTTTCTCTTTTCGACAATTCGAAGTAGTGTACATTTTGTTTTTTAACAAAAAAATTAGCAATAAAAGGTTTGGTAAAAAATCTACGAAAAGAAATTAAATCAGGAACGGTAAAAGGCAAACAAGACCCTTCCGTCAAAGAAAAGGAGTGTACATTTAAAGTTTATAACTTTTTAAAATAGTGAAGAAGTATATTAAAGCTTAAAATGATAGTCATTAGTTTAATTAAACACGTCGTCTACTTATATTGGATGTTGCGGAGAAAAGGATCTTTGAAACTCTATATATACTATATTTCTCATTTTTTCATGTCTCCAGTGATGCTGGTGTATAAGGTAAGACGATGATAATGACATCGAAGATGACTACGATGGTAATAGTAATTTGAAACTAAATGTTCATTTTCTTGCTAATCATAAACTGATAACGACCTTATTTTTAATATTGCACCTAATAACGGTGAAGTATAGAAGAGCAAGAAAGTGAGATCTTGCGCTTTATCGAATAAGGTACACTTTGCATACAAAGTAATGCTTTTATTGCATAACTAAGGGCTGATGTAAAAGAAGATGTCGTTTTAAAATGAAAGGGACAGAGATGAAAGGAAACTCTTTCTAGCGTCCTTTTAAATCCATTGGGTTTAACTGTACTTTTTTATTCTTCATCTTCCTTTAGTATTGATAATTGATTTTGGTTTACACGCACGTCGATATTTGTACGTAGACACGTTTCTGCAATTCTTCAAATGTTAGGTAATTAAAAATGATCCATTAAAACAGACGCAATCTACTTTTAAAAAGAATTATTTATTATAATATAACATAAAGATTTAATAAATAAGCCATACAAATTGCAAAAGAAACTTTCTCGAAATAAACAGCCAATTAAAGAAAGACACTCATATTGCTTCTTTAATAAATATAAACGATTTTGATAATCGACCTATTTTTTATTTTCTTTCATATGGATTTGTTTTCATTGTCATAATACTTAATAAGTTAATATTGTACTATTAGAATCTGTAAAGCACTCTGCAAAAATTACATTTATAATACATATATATTTTTATTGTTCAGATAATCGGTTAATTAATTGAACGCTATTTACATATGCTGTTTAACTTTTTACTCTTTCTCGTACTAAATTCTCTGCAAATTAATCAAGTGTATGATAGGCACATAATTTATTATTTATTTATTAATAGAATCCCAAATTAATTAAATTTTGCTAATGTCAATAAATAAGTAAAATAATCGTGTGATTTAATTTAGTTTTTATCTTAATAGATATGCAAATCGTAGTTCTCAATTCGTGTCACCGCTTAATCCTTATAATGTTTCTGCTTCAATAAAATATGATTTGCTCATTATAAATAAACAGTCATGTATATACAGTATCGTTAATAATATATTTATATTATTATTATTGCCATTTCAATATCTTTATATATTCTCTTTTTTGTCATTTAAATTTTTATATCATTATTTCATAACTAATAAACCACATTTACAATGTAAGAGAGTATATGATTCTCCATTTAATAATAATCTTCTATCTAAAGCCATTAAAAATTTACACAATATCTTTTATTAGGAAACGTTTTGGTGTGATTCATTTATTAATTTAATCTACATAAATAATATTTTTCACATAATTTTCTCTTCATTTAGAATTAGTCCTATGAACTTTTCAGCTTTTTAAATACGATTGCCAATTGAAAAGTATCGATAAATGTGGCGTTACGCGTCGTCTTGAATTAGCTATCGACAAATTTGGAAAACAAATCGTTAACTTCCGCTATACATTTGCCTTTCTTAAATCGCTTATCATCTATCACTATATCGTACATATAATACACAATATACATACTTGAATCAAGAATGAATACACGTGTTCTTTTTTGTTTATATAAAACTGGTTTGTACAATTAGACTAGATGGAAAGTGAGATAGATACGAGGAGAGAGATAGAGATTAAAAGGTATCACACCCAAGGTAGACAAGAGGGAACTATGCAAGTTTCGTCGCCATCGAAGAAGGGTAGTGAGTACCTACGGTTTCTGCGTCACTTGAGATTACGCGGCGGCGGCTGCGGCGACGATATGTTCCTGCTGGGCACCGGAGGCGCTTTCAACGGTCGCGACAGCGACTGCTGCTGTTGGACCGCGTATCTGCCCGGCGGCGGTGCCGGCGGCGGAACGTTCGGCGGTAAAGCGGGCGGCGGATACGGTGGGGGACCGCCGACCGGCGTGACGCTACCCGGTTCCGGGCTCGGCGTCGGTGCCGATAACGTTTCACCGGGTTCCGCCTTCAGCGGTAACGGATCGTGCGGCGGTTGCACGATACGCGCGGTCTGCGTCGGCATCGTTTGAACGGGCGTGGGCGGCGATTGCGAAACGGTGACGGTCGGTTGCGGTGCGGTTAACAACGCGGTCGACGACGGCGTCGAGAGAACGTTGCTCTGTAATTTTTTCCCGGACCCGGCGGCGACGTACGAGAACACGCACAACACGGCGTAACATATCTGGTCCGCCTGCGTGAAATCATGGAAAAGCGTTGTTAACGGAATGTTCGCCGTTTGGGCATAATGAAGATTTAATCATAAGATAAAATTAAAGAATCTTACACTGAAATCAAGAAAATACAAAACAAATAAAATTGTACGTCATGCGGGTTCTGGTGGTAGGTGTTGTAGACGCTGAGCCATGCAAATTGAAAATATTCGGTGTACAGATAAAATCATTTGGCTAGCCTAAAACACAGACGTGCACATTGTGTGGGTAGTTGTTGAAAAGCGCGCACACAGAAACGAGAAATTCAAACGAAATTTAATGAACGGTTAATTTACGTGTAACAATCATCTACTCACCATCGAGGATTTATATTTACGCTGAATTACTTGTCTGGTTTTTGGATCTGTAACGACAAAAAGCAAATAACGTCTAACTATATCAATTCTATTACGTCGTCTTTTTTTTGCCGATGTAATTAACTTTGTCTCCAACCTTTATGAAGGTCGCAACTAATGAATAAGTTTAATTGTTTATGGTTCATATATAAAATGGGGAACAGCAAACTAACAGAGAAAATTCGTTAGCAAAAAGAGGAAAAGGAAAATAATAATTTTCTCGAACAATTTTCATGAGTAATCAGATAAGTTACATGTATATTTTTTTTGCGGGCGTCCGCCTTATGTTTAATACACGCTTTCGGTAGATTAAGGGGTAGCACGATTTTTTTTCTGTATATTATCAAAAAATAATAATACTAATAAAGAAAAACGTCCGTGACTTGCGGATAGAAACACGAAAGTATCACTTGTATGCAAATCGACGAGAAAAACATGCAATTAATCTCATAATTTTTCATAAACGTTACAAATGTCACTAAATTACTTTACATAAAGTTACATAATTTGTAATGTAACGAATGGGAAACCTAGACAAAAAATATAATAATGACGTAAATTATACTGTTACTAATCAGGTTAATAGGATAGAGTTTCAAAGGCAAAGAAAATCGTTCGATCAAATTTGTTTTCTCGTAAAGTATGAAGTAAACATCAATATTTCCACGTTTTACAAATTAAGCTTTGCATATTTAATCACCATGAGAAGGTAAAAATAATTGTGTTGATACTTTTAACAATAGATATAAAATTATTCCATTATATTTATCTAATGTTATTTATAAATAATAGAGGCCATTCAATCAATTGCTTTTGAATAATTAATGAACCAAAATAATTGCTTATTTTATCGTAAATCGAACGTTAAATTGTTAATACATTCGTTAACAAAATACATGTGAATAGGAACAAATTATTTTCAAAGTTTCAAAACAAATTATTGGAAATTACTTACTGAATTCCTCCAAAACAAAAATGCCTCCCTTCTGCGTGAAACATTTCCTAATATGATCTATCCTAACGAAAAACTGCAACAAGACGAATTAGAAAACGTTTAATTAATTAATTGATATGGATTAATCAATTAAGAGAGGATATTAATAGACAATAGAGTTTAGTAATTATAGATTACAGCAATGTAATCACAAATGCCAACATTCACAAACAATTACTTAAAGCCATTTGTAAATCATGCAAATACAATTAAATAATTTCAAAAAGAAAATAAATAAAACAAAATGCGCGTGTTTAAATTCAATTAAGCATTATTAAATAGCATGCATGAAGCAATAGGCAACTTTTAGAGATGGTTTGCTTAAAAAATGTTAAATGATGATAACCTAAATCTAAATGTGTATAATAATTATTATTATTAATAACATCATAATTAGTTTTAATAATACGCAATGTTTGTGTTCAAAAGTAAATTCTGATAAACTAAAAGTAAAGATATGTGAGAGAATGATTAATATGAAATTGAACTAGATGGGTGCTATTGTCAATTCGATTCATGTTGGTTTACAATTTGATCCTTTTTTTTTGTAATCATTAAAGTAATAAACCATTTTGTGAAGAAATTGCCATGCGGTGTACCGCAAGAAGCAGCAGACTACATATTTAGTACTACGACTATGCGAACACCGGTCAGCAGCATTCTAATTAAGTGTTCGTTAAAATTAAAATTAATTAATGCTACTCAGTTTTGATTCTGTTCAAAACCATTATATATATCAAATCTTTCTTATTGTTGATTCGATGCACAGTGGAGGAAGTTCAAAAGTAAAAAGTAACTAAAACACTACTACTGGTGTCAGGTGATCTTTAACTAAATAAATACAGGACAGGTAAGTAGTAAACTAAATAAAGTGTGTGACAAAACCAAACGATATAAACAAAAAAGGTCTTCTCATCATTTCTCTTTTTGTTCTTCATAAACGTTATGTATATAATTGTAAAGGGATGCAGCAAGATAATCATAAATAACTACAGGAAATTAAAGCGCTAAAACTAAACAAAGACTAATTAATTAATCAATATAATAATGCTAAACTAACGACCAGATTAGACCAGATTTGTTTGTTTATTAATTATTAATATACCTCAAAATCCTGCCAAGCAGCCAGCGTCCGGACGTGGACGGATTCAACGGGTTAAATAGAAAACAACAAGAAAACAAAATATTAGTGACGACGATCTCAATGCCCGACAAGGACCATCTCAAAAGTTTCCTAAGCTTCGCAAAAAAAAAATAGTAACAGAGTTTTCTCGATCGCAAACGATTGGAACGAATGGACTAAAAGGGAATCGAAAAAGTAAAATAAAACGAAAAGATGGAGGAGTTAAATTGATTAATGTCGAGATAACTCCGACTTTTATAATAATGTATGTAGTAATAAAAATGCTAAACCACTCATCAACATCGATAGAAAATATTTAAAAAATCTTAATAGAGAGATAGAGAGAGAAAGAGAGAAAGCATCCAAACATTCAAATTAAAAAAGAAAAAAATCAATTAACGAAACAAATTTGTCTGTTAAAACTTCATATAACAAGTTATATCAAATTATTAGTTAATAATCAAACCAAAGTACGCAAATAAAAGTAAATCACGAAAATTATTAGCAAATATGTATAATATATATATATATAGATATATGTATAATATATTGATTGCACATCGAGCTCACATGCAAATCAATTAATAAATCTTAATAATTAGTACATCGATTAATAAAATAAAGTCAACTGAAAAATATTTTAATCGTAATTAAGAAATTATAATGAAAATCAGTTAATGTAAAGAAAACCAAACTAAGAACCTGATTAATTACTGTCAACTAAACAAAAGAACTTGAAAAACGTTATGAATTTAAAGAATTGTAATATTAAATGATTAAAAATAAGAATAAATAAAATGTTATGTATTTACTACCTTTAAAACTTTGATCCATAATATAATATAACAATACCATGAGATCAAATACATTTACAACCGGAATAGGCAATGATCCTTGTAACACGTTCACCATTTTATTTAACTGTTATTGTAATCGACAATAATTAAAACACCTCACTTTTTGTTTTCTTAAGAAATCCGCTCGTTTCAAAAATAAAAACCAACAATTAAAGGATTCGCTAAATAAAAGAAAATGTAAACCGAGTGTTGAGTGGCAAAAGGGCTCTATGTCTAAAGAAACTAGTATTGATTCGGTTTAAATTTTACGATTGGATAATTGGTTTTTCAATCGTTTTCGATTGAGCATTTTTTTTTCACAGTTTGAGTGGTCCTTGCTTTATTCGCATACTAAATTTTCTCAGGTCATTTACTTAAAACTTTTCTTTTAGTAAATAGTTTATCTTGAGATCATCTTCCATTTGTCAGTTGTATGTTTCAATTCTATAATAATGTCTTTCATATTTGAAACCATTTAGAAATGAGACAGGATAATTCACATTCAAATACAACAAAGTTAAAACAACAACAAGAACTACATAAACATATAGAAACGAAACAATGTCGAATGATTAATCTTTCCTTCTTTTGAAAAACAATTAAGATTTCTTAAAATCGCTTTGCATACAGGTTTTAACCAATAAAAATTGTAACAGAAGTACTCTAATTATCAGAATCTTCTCATCTAAGCCAGATTTATTTAGCAATTAAATTCCATACTTACTATTAATCTGTATTAGCTTGAAAGCCTTTTTGTTACATTCGCATTTTATACCTGTATGCCTCTAGCAATAAAGAATTTTGATGGAGCCGTAATGTGAATTAAACTGTTAGAACTTTCAGCTAATGACTTTTTCATTTAGTTATAATACTAAACGAAAAACTTGCTAATGAGAAACGAAAAAGGGAATTTCAACTAAAAAAGAAAAAAAAGAGATCCGAAATAAAAAGAGAACTATATGAATATACATTCGTATATAATATCATTAAAAACAAAACTAAAGAATATATCGAATCAAAATTAACCGAAAAAAATAATAATAAATATAATAATGATTCTTGCAATAAGGACATTTATAAATAATGCCATCATCATCATCATTATCTTGTACCTTACTGTTGGCGAACAACAATCCGACGCCTTCCATGCAAACCTGTAAGAGACCACCTTCGCCGGAACTCATGTCTTGTACCGGAAACTCGCCACCTAATTCCGGTGCGGTGCCAGCTATACCGCCACGTTCCATCGCTTCCTTTATACAATAATACAGCTGCTTGCACTAATAACAATCGAAACGATTCAATTAATAAATCACGATCCAAAATCCAATTCGCATCAATCGTTTACTACCTTCTTCGTGTAATACTTGTGCAGTTGCGTCTGTTGTGCGTTTCGTCGCCACAAACAGAGCACTTTATTCTTCGGGCTGTACGTCATGTTGACCAATCTCTCGAACCACCATCTCTCGACGATCACGCCGCTCACCGAACGCAACACTAAACCGTCATCGCGCACCTCCAAAAATCTCAATTCGCCTCCCCCATCGACCCCTTGATGAACGGTGAAACTTTGCCGATGCAATAATCTCGATCCCAGCGGTTTCAGATCGATGTCGTTACCATGCTGAAAATCATTTGTTAGAAGAGTTTCTTTACGGCCTTAGAACAAACATTTACCAAGTTGTTAATTTGATCCAATAACAAATTGACTTCCTGGCTGTAAACCAATCCGATGTGACTCTTGCCCAGTAATCTTCTAATTTTCCGCTTCAGTTCCGTCTTGTTCACGTTGAGCATTACGAGAACGGCGGTCAAATTGTAAAGCATCGTCGACAGCAAACGATCCTCGTCGTGTTCGAGTCGCTTGCGTTCCGTTTCGCTCAAACTCTTGTAACGTTCCATCATTTCCCTCGGGCCCTAAACGAATGAACGAGAAACCTCGAACGTTCGCACCGGCGACAATAGTTATTTCATTTTACCTGATCCATTCCGATCATGTCCCTTTCTTGCGACACGGCGTCGAGGAACGCGTCCTCCCAAAACTGCATTTGATCCCATAGCGACGATCGATCCTTGCCAATTAGCCCTTCGAACAAGTACGTTCTGGCCGCTTCCGGCGACGGCGATTGTGCCGTATTCACCATGTGCCCACCGTGATAACGAAAACCCGTACTCAACGACGACTTGCTCGACCACACGCTCGACGTGCGTTGTTTGGGGAGTTTTGGAAACTATAAAGCAAAAGTTCTCATTGTAATTCGCTAAGGCAACAATAAGGCAAAAACTTAGAAATCAATAATGCACAAGTTCTAACGAATTGTAGCACGAGCAAATCAATTTCGGGACAATTTCTCTCTAAGGATTTGCCGGTGGCGATCACGTGTGAACTTGTGGTTTATTAACTTGCACAGGCTAATTATATTAAAAGCTATCGGGCATTTTACACGAACCATCTAACAGTTGCATACACACCTGCAATGTTTCGACTTCCGTGTCGGAAACGGTCGATCTGATCGAAGCCTGTTGTCCGCCCCTATTTAAACCGCAAGCTGGACCCGTAGTGATCGAACCACCGGGTGAAAGTGTACCGCCAGAACCGTGCATCGGGCCCTCCGCCTGCCACACATAACGTCAGGCATATTAATCGAACGACAAAGTGTTTATATAACGTTTGCATCAATTGCCAATAATAAATTTGTAAGTTGTTAACTATAACAAAACGAAAAATGTCCAAATGGAAACGAATGATGTTATCAAAATAATTAATTGATAAATATGCCTGACCACAATTAAATTGCATAGGTTGCAAGTGCATGCGATTCGAATAGCGAAAGCGAAATATGATTTACTCACGTCCGAATCGAACGACGTCAGTTTGCTCAACAGCATGTTCTTCTTCTGATTGAGCATGTCTTTGAACATGTCGGCCGTCGTTTGCTGTTGCTGTTCCGCTTCCGATTCGTCGCCCTGTATCAAACGCACTTCCGGCGCTTCGGCCTGCGACGATTTCCTCGAGTCCCAATCGACGGAGGAACGCGGACTTTGCGGCGATCGCAGGTTTTCCTTACTGCCATATGGACTCGAACCCTGCACGAACAAAAAATTTACTTGATTTTATTTCCGCTGAATACTTAGCAATTTTTTTTACTTGTGTGATATCGCCGGTTGAACCATCGCTAATCTCCTTCGACCAGTAATGTGTGTGGGCGATTTCGTGCAATTGAAACGCAGAGGCCATACCGCCGAGGCCGAAATTGTTATACGATTGCTCTAATCCGTGCGTGACGGCCAGCAGCATTTTCAGCATGCCTTTCCACACAGGTTTGGGTACGCACTAGAAATAATTGGCATAAACAAATTGCTACTTTAAAATCATTATCACACGACATACCACATCGTCAATATGATCGTCCGGAGCAATCTTCTTGTCCAGCGTCTTGTTAAGTTTACTAAGAACAAAATTCCGATAGGACTCGTCCTCCATCAGCTTCTTCAACCTGTTCAGTTTCAGCCAACCGACTCCCTCGCCTTCGAGGACTTGGTTGATTACCTGCAGGTATACAGTTTAAAGGAAAGAACTAATTTTGCATCTTAATTTACACGCACATCCTTCAAAAACGCCTGATTTTCCGTGTTCGTTGTCGTCCTATCGACGGATTGCTTCCGATGTATGTCGTCCTGTCTTCGGGGACTGTGCTTGATCAACGGACTCTTCTCGACCAAACCGCGCGGACCACGTGGAAACGGACCGAACATGCCCGTTTTTATTTCTTTCGCTTTCTGCTGTTGCTGCTGCAGCTGACTTTGTTGTTGCTGCTGCTGTTGTTGTTGTTGTTGATGATGATGGCGCTGTTGTTGCTGTTGCGATTTAGTTTGCGGTTTTGGCGAACTTTTGCTGCCGCCGAAGAAATCGGAGAACATGTTCGACGTTGTCGCAGCGATACCGTTTAGATCGGAGCTAATGTTCGAGAAAAAGTCGCGACTCGTGCCCGTTATTAAACCAGTGCTGACTTGCACCAAGGAATTGCTGCTCGCCGAGTCTCTTCGGTTTTCTTGTTGCACTTGTTTTGTGAAAGAATCCGCCTGAAAACAGTGATTCGATATAACGAAAGTACAATTTCAACTTACATTAGTTTACCCTTAAAAGGCCTTTCTTTGTAGCCACTTCTTTCGCGCTTTTCGTTAAATCGCCGAAAGTTGATTTGCCGACATAGGTAAGGTCATCGAACGTGTTCTTACTGACGCCGGCCGCGGTTTTGCTCGCTTCTAACGCTGTCTTACTGGCCTCTTGTACGCTCTTCGTAGCTTCCTCTGCTGCTTTCTTCGCGTGGCTTGTCAACTAATTTAAAATTATGATTAAAATGCAACAATGAAGTTCACTTGAAACAATGTCGCTTATAATAAAAAATCGGACCGACAACTTTCGTTTTGTCCGGTCCCGACACCGTCTTCAAGAGCGACACTTAAAAGAAAAGCATTTATCAACTTACCTTATCAAAAGGTGCGAATATATTACTTTCTTCGTCAGACAATTTACCGCGAATTTTCAACTGTAAATAGAGAATTGAATTGCACAACCTTAATTGACATTGATTGATTTTACCTTATCCATTTGAGCGAGTATGCCGTCTTGACTGCTTTGCCTAGTGGTTTCTCGCACCAATTCTTTCGCTTGCAACGTGAACTGTTCGAAAATTGAACCCTGCGAACTTTGTCGCGGTACGCCGCCGCCCGTGCCAGCTGACGACGGTGCCGGACTGTCCGTGCTCGAGGAGCTGATGCTGCAATTCCGTTGGAAAACGTTGCCAACGCTCGGTTGCCGTTGAAGCGACGGAATCGCCGGCACCGGGTTCACGTTCTTGCGGACCCTTCGATTTGCCAACGTTTCGTTCGAGGCCGAGGAAACGGACTCTTGGCCAACGTTAGCGCTAACGATTGTCTTTGGGGTCGTGGTCGAATTAGAGTCCGATTCGTTCTCGTTCTCCTCTTTATCCTAGATTATAAATTTTTATTTTACTTCAACGAAGATACGAGGGCGGATTGACGTATAACTTGTTTTGTATACTTATAGTAGAGGATAAGAAAAGATTTCTTTGTAAACATAAAATTTCATCTTTTTCAATGACAAATTTAATTTTGCAAGAAATTCCGGCAATTTTGAGTTGCTTAAAAGTTCATTTCAATTTAAGCACTTCGAGTGATAAATGAAGTTGATAAAATTGGAATTCCAAGTATTATTCAATTCCGCGTTTTTGAATGGGCAAACAGCGAACGAAATCCATGAACTAATTCTGTCCATATTGGGTGACTCATATTTTTCCTATGAAACAATTTGTCTTTGGGTGAACGAGTTTTAAACCGGTACAAGAAGCATTCGAAGTGCATCATGTCCTAGAGGTTGAAAAACAGCAGTCAAATGTGAAATGTACAATAAAGTGATTGAATTGCACACGAAAAAGCCTTGTGAAAGATAAGTGACGCGTTTCCCATTATTCCAATGCAAAAACGAGAAGAAGCTACAACAGAAGCTTAAGCCACTGAATTAGCTCCGCCGCAGTAAGAATTTGCTCACGAAACTCCAAACATTACTGGACGAAAGAGATTTGCTCAAAGTAATAGGTTATAGATAGCGTAATTGAGTGTTATGAAGTTCTTAAGAAATCCACTTCTGCAAAACAATCAGAAAGCTTGAGGAACGCTGGCAAAAGTGTTTGGGACTTCGAGAGGACCAAGTTGGAAAATTAAATAGTCTTTAAAACCGAAATTGTTGCCTGTTACATAATACATATCAAAACAAATGTTTTTCCTATAAAACAAGAAGCATTGAAAGTGCATCATATCCTAGAGGTTTAAAAACAGCAGTCAAATTTGAAATGTACAATAAAGTGAATGAATTGCACACGAAAAAGCCTTGTGAAAGATAAGTGACGCGTTTCCCATTATTCCAATGCCAAAACGAGAAGAAGCTACAACAGAAGCTTAAGCCACTGAATTAGCTCCGCCGCAGTAAGAATTTGCTCACGAAATTCCAAACATTACTGGGCGAAAGAGATTTGCTCAAAGTAATAGGTTATAGATAGCGTAATTGAGTGTTATGAAGTTCTTAAGAAATCCACTTCTGCAAAACAATCAGAAAGCTTGAGGAACGCTGGCAAAAGTGTTTGGGACTTCGAGAGGACCAAGTTGGAAAATTAAATAGTCTTTAAAACCGAAATTGTTGCCTGTTACATAATACATATCAAAACAAATGTTTTTCCTATAAAACAAGAAGCATTGAAAGTGCATCATATCCTAGAGGTTTAAAAACAGCAGTCAAATTTGAAATGTACAATAAAGTGAATGAATTGCACACGAAAAAGCCTTGTGAAAGATAAGTGACGCGTTTCCCATTATTCCAATGCCAAAACGAGAAGAAGCTACAACAGAAGCTTAAGCCACTGAATTAGCTCCGCCGCAGTAAGAATTTGCTCACGAAATTCCAAACATTACTGGGCGAAAGAGATTTGCTCAAAGTAATAGGTTATAGATAGCGTAATTGAGTGTTATGAAGTTCTTAAGAAATCCACTTCTGCAAAACAATCAGAAAGCTTGAGGAACGCTGGCAAAAGTGTTTGGGACTTCGAGAGGACCAAGTTGGAAAATTAAATAGTCTTTAAAACCGAAATTGTTGCCTGTTACATAATACATATCAAAACAAATGTTTTTCCTATAAAACAAGAAGCATTGAAAGTGCATCATATCCTAGAGGTTTAAAAACAGCAGTCAAATTTGAAATGTACAATAAAGTGAATGAATTGCACACGAAAAAGCCTTGTGAAAGATAAGTGACGCGTTTCCCATTATTCCAATGCCAAAACGAGAAGAAGCTACAACAGAAGCTTAAGCCACTGAATTAGCTCCGCCGCAGTAAGAATTTGCTCACGAAATTCCAAACATTACTGGGCGAAAGAGATTTGCTCAAAGTAATAGGTTATAGATAGCGTAATTGAGTGTTATGAAGTTCTTAAGAAATCCACTTCTGCAAAACAATCAGAAAGCTTGAGGAACGCTGGCAAAAGTGTTTGGGACTTCGAGAGGACCAAGTTGGAAAATTAAATAGTCTTTAAAACCGAAATTGTTGCCTGTTACATAATACATATCAAAACAAATGTTTTTCCTATAAAACAAGAAGCATTGAAAGTGCATCATATCCTAGAGGTTTAAAAACAGCAGTCAAATTTGAAATGTACAATAAAGTGAATGAATTGCACACGAAAAAGCCTTGTGAAAGATAAGTGACGCGTTTCCCATTATTCCAATGCCAAAACGAGAAGAAGCTACAACAGAAGCTTAAGCCACTGAATTAGCTCCGCCGCAGTAAGAATTTGCTCACGAAATTCCAAACATTACTGGGCGAAAGAGATTTGCTCAAAGTAATAGGTTATAGATAGCGTAATTGAGTGTTATGAAGTTCTTAAGAAATCCACTTCTGCAAAACAATCAGAAAGCTTGAGGAACGCTGGCAAAAGTGTTTGGGACTTCGAGAGGACCAAGTTGGAAAATTAAATAGTCTTTAAAACCGAAATTGTTGCCTGTTACATAATACATATCAAAACAAATGTTTTTCCTATAAAACAAGAAGCATTGAAAGTGCATCATATCCTAGAGGTTTAAAAACAGCAGTCAAATTTGAAATGTACAATAAAGTGAATGAATTGCACACGAAAAAGCCTTGTGAAAGATAAGTGACGCGTTTCCCATTATTCCAATGCCAAAACGAGAAGAAGCTACAACAGAAGCTTAAGCCACTGAATTAGCTCCGCCGCAGTAAGAATTTGCTCACGAAACTCCAAACATTACTGGACGAAAGAGATTTGCTCAAAGTAATAGGTTATAGATAGCGTAATTGAGTGTTATGAAGTTCTTAAGAAATCCACTTCTGCAAAACAATCAGAAAGCTTGAGGAACGCTGGCAAAAGTGTTTGGGACTTCGAGAGGACCAAGTTGGAAAATTAAATAGTCTTTAAAACCGAAATTGTTGCCTGTTACATAATACATATCAAAACAAATGTTTTTCCTATAAAACAAGAAGCATTGAAAGTGCATCATATCCTAGAGGTTTAAAAACAGCAGTCAAATTTGAAATGTACAATAAAGTGAATGAATTGCACACGAAAAAGCCTTGTGAAAGATAAGTGACGCGTTTCCCATTATTCCAATGCCAAAACGAGAAGAAGCTACAACAGAAGCTTAAGCCACTGAATTAGCTCCGCCGCAGTAAGAATTTGCTCACGAAATTCCAAACATTACTGGGCGAAAGAGATTTGCTCAAAGTAATAGGTTATAGATAGCGTAATTGAGTGTTATGAAGTTCTTAAGAAATCCACTTCTGCAAAACAATCAGAAAGCTTGAGGAACGCTGGCAAAAGTGTTTGGGACCAAGTTGGAAAATTAAATAGTCTTTAAAACCGAAATTGTTGCCTGTTACATAATATATATCAAAACAAATGTTTTTCCTATAAAACAAGAAGCATTCAAAGTGCATCATGTTCTAGAGGTTAAAAAAACAGTCACGATTGAAATGTACAATAAAGTGAATGAATTGCACACGAAAAAGCCTTGTGAAAGATAAGTGACGCGTTTCCCATTATTCCAATGCCAAAACGAGAAGAAGCTACAACAGAAGCTTAAGCCACTGAATTAGCTCCGCCGCAGTAAGAATTTGCTCACGAAATTCCAAACATTACTGGGCGAAAGAGATTTGCTCAAAGTAATAGGTTATAGATAGCGTAATTGAGTGTTATGAAGTTCTTAAGAAATCCACTTCTGCAAAACAATCAGAAAGCTTGAGGAACGCTGGCAAAAGTGTTTGGGACTTCGAGAGGACCAAGTTGGAAAATTAAATAGTCTTTAAAACCGAAATTGTTGCCTGTTACATAATACATATCAAAACAAATGTTTTTCCTATAAAACAAGAAGCATTGAAAGTGCATCATATCCTAGAGGTTTAAAAACAGCAGTCAAATTTGAAATGTACAATAAAGTGAATGAATTGCACACGAAAAAGCCTTGTGAAAGATAAGTGACGCGTTTCCCATTATTCCAATGCCAAAACGAGAAGAAGCTACAACAGAAGCTTAAGCCACTGAATTAGCTCCGCCGCAGTAAGAATTTGCTCACGAAATTCCAAACATTACTGGGCGAAAGAGATTTGCTCAAAGTAATAGGTTATAGATAGCGTAATTGAGTGTTATGAAGTTCTTAAGAAATCCACTTCTGCAAAACAATCAGAAAGCTTGAGGAACGCTGGCAAAAGTGTTTGGGACTTCGAGAGGACCAAGTTGGAAAATTAAATAGTCTTTAAAACCGAAATTGTTGCCTGTTACATAATACATATCAAAACAAATGTTTTTCCTATAAAACAAGAAGCATTGAAAGTGCATCATATCCTAGAGGTTTAAAAACAGCAGTCAAATTTGAAATGTACAATAAAGTGAATGAATTGCACACGAAAAAGCCTTGTGAAAGATAAGTGACGCGTTTCCCATTATTCCAATGCCAAAACGAGAAGAAGCTACAACAGAAGCTTAAGCCACTGAATTAGCTCCGCCGCAGTAAGAATTTGCTCACGAAACTCCAAACATTACTGGACGAAAGAGATTTGCTCAAAGTAATAGGTTATAGATAGCGTAATTGAGTGTTATGAAGTTCTTAAGAAATCCACTTCTGCAAAACAATCAGAAAGCTTGAGGAACGCTGGCAAAAGTGTTTGGGACTTCGAGAGGACCAAGTTGGAAAATTAAATAGTCTTTAAAACCGAAATTGTTGCCTGTTACATAATACATATCAAAACAAATGTTTTTCCTATAAAACAAGAAGCATTGAAAGTGCATCATATCCTAGAGGTTTAAAAACAGCAGTCAAATTTGAAATGTACAATAAAGTGAATGAATTGCACACGAAAAAGCCTTGTGAAAGATAAGTGACGCGTTTCCCATTATTCCAATGCCAAAACGAGAAGAAGCTACAACAGAAGCTTAAGCCACTGAATTAGCTCCGCCGCAGTAAGAATTTGCTCACGAAATTCCAAACATTACTGGGCGAAAGAGATTTGCTCAAAGTAATAGGTTATAGATAGCGTAATTGAGTGTTATGAAGTTCTTAAGAAATCCACTTCTGCAAAACAATCAGAAAGCTTGAGGAACGCTGGCAAAAGTGTTTGGGACCAAGTTGGAAAATTAAATAGTCTTTAAAACCGAAATTGTTGCCTGTTACATAATATATATCAAAACAAATGTTTTTCCTATAAAACAAGAAGCATTCAAAGTGCATCATGTTCTAGAGGTTAAAAAAACAGTCACGATTGAAATGTACAATAAAGTGAATGAATTGCACACGAAAAAGCCTTGTGAAAGATAAGTGACGCGTTTCCCATTATTCCAATGCCAAAACGAGAAGAAGCTACAACAGAAGCTTAAGCCACTGAATTAGCTCCGCCGCAGTAAGAATTTGCTCACGAAATTCCAAACATTACTGGGCGAAAGAGATTTGCTCAAAGTAATAGGTTATAGATAGCGTAATTGAGTGTTATGAAGTTCTTAAGAAATCCACTTCTGCAAAACAATCAGAAAGCTTGAGGAACGCTGGCAAAAGTGTTTGGGACCAAGTTTAAAAATTAAATAGTCTTTAAAACCGAAATTGTTGCCTGTTACATAATATATATCAAAACAAATGTTTTTCCTATAAAACAAGAAGCATTCAAAGTGCATCATGTCCTAGAGGTTAAAAAAACAGTCACGATTGAAATGTACAATAAAGTGAATGAATTGCACACGAAAAAGCCTTGTGAAAGATAAGTGACGCGTTTCCCATTATTCCAATGCCAAAACGAGAAGAAGCTACAACAGAAGCTTAAGCCACTGAATTAGCTCCGCCGCAGTAAGAATTTGCTCACGAAATTCCAAACATTACTGGGCGAAAGAGATTTGCTCAAAGTAATAGGTTATAGATAGCGTAATTGAGTGTTATGAAGTTCTTAAGAAATCCACTTCTGCAAAACAATCAGAAAGCTTGAGGAACGCTGGCAAAAGTGTTTGGGACCAAGTTTAAAAATTAAATAGTCTTTAAAACCGAAATTGTTGCCTGTTACATAATATATATCAAAACAAATGTTTTTCCTATAAAACAAGAAGCATTCAAAGTGCATCATGTCCTAGAGGTTAAAAAAACAGTCACGATTGAAATGTACAATAAAGTGAATGAATTGCACACGAAAAAGCCTTGTGAAAGATAAGTGACGCGTTTCCCATTATTCCAATGCCAAAACGAGAAGAAGCTACAACAGAAGCTTAAGCCACTGAATTAGCTCCGCCGCAGTAAGAATTTGCTCACGAAATTCCAAACATTACTGGGCGAAAGAGATTTGCTCAAAGTAAAAGGTGATAGAGAGCGTAATTGAGTGTTATGAAGTTCTTAAGAAATCCACTTCTGAAAAACAATCAGAAAGCTTGAGGAACGCTGGCAAAAGTGTTTGGGACTTCGAGAGGACCAAGTTGGAAAATTAAATAGTCTTTAAAACCGAAATTGTTGCCTGTTACAAAATACATATCAAAACAAATGTTTTTCCTATAAAACAAGAAGCATTCAAAGTGCATCATGTCCTAGAGGTTAAAAAAACAGTCACGATTGAAATGTACAATAAAGTGAATGAATTGCACACGAAAAAGCCTTGTGAAAGATAAGTGACGCGTTTCCCATTATTCCAATGCCAAAACGAGAAGAAGCTACAACAGAAGCTTAAGCCACTGAATTAGCTCCGCCGCAGTAAGAATTTGCTCACGAAATTCCAAACATTACTGGGCGAAAGAGATTTGCTCAAAGTAAAAGGTGATAGAGAGCGTAATTGAGTGTTATGAAGTTCTTAAGAAATCCACTTCTGAAAAACAATCAGAAAGCTTGAGGAACGCTGGCAAAAGTGTTTGGGACTTCGAGAGGACCAAGTTGGAAAATTAAATAGTCTTTAAAACCGAAATTGTTGCCTGTTACAAAATACATATCAAAACAAATGTTTTTCCTATAAAACAAGAAGCATTCAAAGTGCATCATGTTCTAGAGGTTAAAAAAACAGTCACGATTGAAATGTACAATAAAGTGAATGAATTGCACACGAAAAAGCCTTGTGAAAGATAAGTGACGCGTTTCCCATTATTCCAATGCCAAAACGAGAAGAAGCTACAACAGAAGCTTAAGCCACTGAATTAGCTCCGCCGCAGTAAGAATTTGCTCACGAAATTCCAAACATTACTGGGCGAAAGAGATTTGCTCAAAGTAAAAGGTGATAGAGAGCGTAATTGAGTGTTATGAAGTTCTTAAGAAATCCACTTCTGAAAAACAATCAGAAAGCTTGAGGAACGCTGGCAAAAGTGTTTGGGACTTCGAGAGGACCAAGTTGGAAAATTAAATAGTCTTTAAAACCGAAATTGTTGCCTGTTACAAAATACATATCAAAACAAATGTTTTTCCTATAAAACAAGAAGCATTCAAAGTGCATCATGTCCTAGAGGTTAAAAAAACAGTCACGATTGAAATGTACAATAAAGTGAATGAATTGCACACGAAAAAGCCTTGTGAAAGATAAGTGACGCGTTTCCCATTATTCCAATGCCAAAACGAGAAGAAGCTACAACAGAAGCTTAAGCCACTGAATTAGCTCCGCCGCAGTAAGAATTTGCTCACGAAATTCCAAACATTACTGGGCGAAAGAGATTTGCTCAAAGTAAAAGGTGATAGAGAGCGTAATTGAGTGTTATGAAGTTCTTAAGAAATCCACTTCTGAAAAACAATCAGAAAGCTTGAGGAACGCTGGCAAAAGTGTTTGGGACTTCGAGAGGACCAAGTTGGAAAATTAAATAGTCTTTAAAACCGAAATTGTTGCCTGTTACAAAATACATATCAAAACAAATGTTTTTCCTATAAAACAAGAAGCATTCAAAGTGCATCATGTCCTAGAGGTTAAAAAAACAGTCACGATTGAAATGTACAATAAAGTGAATGAATTGCACACGAAAAAGCCTTGTGAAAGATAAGTGACGCGTTTCCCATTATTCCAATGCCAAAACGAGAAGAAGCTACAACAGAAGCTTAAGCCACTGAATTAGCTCCGCCGCAGTAAGAATTTGCTCACGAAATTCCAAACATTACTGGGCGAAAGAGATTTGCTCAAAGTAAAAGGTGATAGAGAGCGTAATTGAGTGTTATGAAGTTCTTAAGAAATCCACTTCTGAAAAACAATCAGAAAGCTTGAGGAACGCTGGCAAAAGTGTTTGGGACTTCGAGAGGACCAAGTTGGAAAATTAAATAGTCTTTAAAACCGAAATTGTTGCCTGTTACAAAATACATATCAAAACAAATGTTTTTCCTATAAAACAAGAAGCATTCAAAGTGCATCATGTTCTAGAGGTTAAAAAAACAGTCACGATTGAAATGTACAATAAAGTGAATGAATTGCACACGAAAAAGCCTTGTGAAAGATAAGTGACGCGTTTCCCATTATTCCAATGCCAAAACGAGAAGAAGCTACAACAGAAGCTTAAGCCACTGAATTAGCTCCGCCGCAGTAAGAATTTGCTCACGAAATTCCAAACATTACTGGGCGAAAGAGATTTGCTCAAAGTAAAAGGTGACAGAGAGCGTAATTGAGTGTTATGAAGTTCTTAAGAAATCCACTTCTGAAAAACAATCAGAAAGCTTGAGGAACGCTGGCAAAAGTGTTTGGGACTTCGAGAGGACCAAGTTGGAAAATTAAATAGTCTTTAAAACCGAAATTGTTGCCTGTTACAAAATACATATCAAAACAAATGTTTTTCCTATAAAACAAGAAGCATTCAAAGTGCATCATGTTCTAGAGGTTAAAAAAACAGTCACGATTGAAATGTACAATAAAGTGAATGAATTGCACACGAAAAAGCCTTGTGAAAGATAAGTGACGCGTTTCCCATTATTCCAATGCCAAAACGAGAAGAAGCTACAACAGAAGCTTAAGCCACTGAATTAGCTCCGCCGCAGTAAGAATTTGCTCACGAAATTCCAAACATTACTGGGCGAAAGAGATTTGCTCAAAGTAAAAGGTGATAGAGAGCGTAATTGAGTGTTATGAAGTTCTTAAGAAATCCACTTCTGAAAAACAATCAGAAAGCTTGAGGAACGCTGGCAAAAGTGTTTGGGACTTCGAGAGGACCAAGTTGGAAAATTAAATAGTCTTTAAAACCGAAATTGTTGCCTGTTACAAAATACATATCAAAACAAATGTTTTTCCTATAAAACAAGAAGCATTCAAAGTGCATCATGTTCTAGAGGTTAAAAAAACAGTCACGATTGAAATGTACAATAAAGTGAATGAATTGCACACGAAAAAGCCTTGTGAAAGATAAGTGACGCGTTTCCCATTATTCCAATGCCAAAACGAGAAGAAGCTACAACAGAAGCTTAAGCCACTGAATTAGCTCCGCCGCAGTAAGAATTTGCTCACGAAATTCCAAACATTACTGGGCGAAAGAGATTTGCTCAAAGTAAAAGGTGATAGAGAGCGTAATTGAGTGTTATGAAGTTCTTAAGAAATCCACTTCTGAAAAACAATCAGAAAGCTTGAGGAACGCTGGCAAAAGTGTTTGGGACTTCGAGAGGACCAAGTTGGAAAATTAAATAGTCTTTAAAACCGAAATTGTTGCCTGTTACAAAATACATATCAAAACAAATGTTTTTCCTATAAAACAAGAAGCATTCAAAGTGCATCATGTTCTAGAGGTTAAAAAAACAGTCACGATTGAAATGTACAATAAAGTGAATGAATTGCACACGAAAAAGCCTTGTGAAAGATAAGTGACGCGTTTCCCATTATTCCAATGCCAAAACGAGAAGAAGCTACAACAGAAGCTTAAGCCACTGAATTAGCTCCGCCGCAGTAAGAATTTGCTCACGAAATTCCAAACATTACTGGGCGAAAGAGATTTGCTCAAAGTAAAAGGTGATAGAGAGCGTAATTGAGTGTTATGAAGTTCTTAAGAAATCCACTTCTGAAAAACAATCAGAAAGCTTGAGGAACGCTGGCAAAAGTGTTTGGGACTTCGAGAGGACCAAGTTGGAAAATTAAATAGTCTTTAAAACCGAAATTGTTGCCTGTTACAAAATACATATCAAAACAAATGTTTTTCCTATAAAACAAGAAGCATTCAAAGTGCATCATGTTCTAGAGGTTAAAAAAACAGTCACGATTGAAATGTACAATAAAGTGAATGAATTGCACACGAAAAAGCCTTGTGAAAGATAAGTGACGCGTTTCCCATTATTCCAATGCCAAAACGAGAAGAAGCTACAACAGAAGCTTAAGCCACTGAATTAGCTCCGCCGCAGTAAGAATTTGCTCACGAAACTCCAAACATTACTGGGCGAAAGAGATTTGCTCAAAGTAATGGGTGAGTGTTATGAAGTTCTTAAGAAATCCACTTCTGCAAAACAATCAGAAAGCTTGAGGAACGCTGGCAAAAGTGTTTGGGACCAAGTTGAAAAATTAAATAGTCTTTAAAACCGAAATTGTTGCCTGTTACAAAATACATATCAAAACAAATGTTTTTCCTATAAAACAAGAAGCATTCAAAGTGCATCATGTTCTAGAGGTTAAAAAAACAGTCACGATTGAAATGTACAATAAAGTGAATGAATTGCACACGAAAAAGCCTTGTGAAAGATAAGTGACGCGTTTCCCATTATTCCAATGCCAAAACGAGAAGAAGCTACAACAGAAGCTTAAGCCACTGAATTAGCTCCGCCGCAGTAAGAATTTGCTCACGAAACTCCAAACATTACTGGGCGAAAGAGATTTGCTCAAAGTAATGGGTGAGTGTTATGAAGTTCTTAAGAAATCAACTTCTGCAAAAGAATTAGAGACCTTGAGGAACGCTGGCACAAGTGCTTGGTACTTCGAGATAATAGTAGTAGTATTTGAAACCGAAATTGTTACCTATTACATAACACATATCAAAACAAATTATTCATCAATCCACCCTCCTGTATCGATTTAAAAGGAAATGCTTTGATTTACTTGTTTGGACACTGCCTGCGATTCCTCCCGCTGCTTGGCCAATTCCATTTCGGAATCGCGATTAAACGATGGCGAACTCAAGTCGGAATCCGTACTACTCGACGACGACTGCGGCGAATCCGGTCGACTTTTGCTTAACACCTCGCCGTCCGGATATTGAAGTTCGCTAGGCGGATGATAAACCGATTGCGGATCCAAATTGGACGATAGCGACATATTCATTGCCGCCTTACGTACTTCTTGGTACGACGAGCCACCTTATTATATGGAACGCGCGTAAGTAGGAAAGTATTTTTTCAGGAATCATTTCTAATACCTGGCGATAAATCGGACGATGCCATCTCGGAGACGAAATCGCTTAAAGACGAGTAACTCGAACTCGTGCTTTCGGCACCTTCCGAGTCCGAGCCGCTTTCGTCCGTCGGTTGGCTCTCCTGGTTTTGGATGCTGCGCAGGGCGCCGTTCAACGAACTGCCGTCGTCCCAAACGACGAACTTGATGCTCTCCAAATTGTGCAAGTACCATTTCTGTTTGTCGCCGATCAGCGTGGGATCTAACACGCCCGTTTGCACCCTTAGAAACGCGACATTGGTCGGCGTCAACGACCATTCCGCTAAGAATTCGACGGCCTGCGTCCTCGCGAATTTGAACAGAAATTGCGAGCTTCGCGGTCGCGATCTCAAGAAGCTGTTAATTTGAAAGGCGACGACCGGTCGCGGATACAGTCGTAAGGTGCGCGTATGTTCGGAAAAGTTGGCGAGGAGATTTTGCGAATTGAAGAAACGCACCTGAAATTAATTCCATCGTTATATAATATTTTGTCCGATTTGATAACGTACCATCGCAACTCTGGTTGCTACGTCCACTGAATCGACATCATTGCCATATATGAAAGGATTATAAGTCGATGGTGGAGGTGATACCGGCGGTCTATAAGGTACCGTAGGTGATGTCGATGTCGATGTGGGCGAACGTTGTGTCGTAGCCATTTGATTTACCGGCGACAACGTTAAAGCAGGTTCGGGTGATTTGCTGTGCCGCGATGACGAAACGCTAAAATCGAATTGATTAGTTCCTTCGCTGTTTATATACGTATAAGGTTGATGCATAATTTCGTGCGGTTTTTTTTATATTAATTTGTTTTTAATTTTAAACAAAAAATTAGAATTAATCAATGAGATATACAGGGTGTTAAAAAAAAGTGTCACAAACTTCAATATGGCCCAAGATAAGCAGAAAAATCTCAATGAACATGGGGCTGGAAATAGACCCTTTCGAAGATACGGAGGATTGAACTTTCTTGTAGCATATCTTCGGTTTTCGCTTTTTCATTCACAATACTTGCATTTGTTTGCTACAGTTTGGAGTTGATATTAAGTCGTTTGTGATAATTTTATGAATTTCTCATTCTGAATTAGCCCACATGCATTTCATTTATGGTCGTGCTAATGCAAAATGGCAGAGAAGCGCTATGCATTTAAATTAAAGCTTATTCCATTCGTCAGATTCCTTCAGGTCGTCTTCTTAGAGGACATTTCTGCGGATTTTTTTAAGGAAGATGGAATAGGAAGAAGTGGATCTGTATCATGATTTGCAAAATCGCCAGATTTAAACCTGTTAGATTTCTTTCTTTCGGGAGATTGGAAAATTTTAGTTTATGCTCCGCTTGCAAATAAACTCAAGGAATTAAAACAACGAATATGCCATTGAATTTAAGCCTATATGTACTTGATTGCCAATGATTTTCGAAATAGTTCTAAGGTCCTTGGGGCAAAGATGTCGTGGCTGCCGCGTAATGGAAGCAAGGCACTTTGACCATCTTATTTGAGTTATTTTTCATTTGTTTTTTTTTTGTTAATAGTTGGAATTCTTTGTTCATAATTGTAAAGAATATCAAAGTTGCAAAATGTTCCGTATTTTCGAAACCGTCCATTTTCGACCCCATGTTCATTAAGACTTTTCTGCTTCTCTCGGGCCATATTATCACCCATTAAAGTTTGTGACACTTTTTTTACACCCGTATTCTCCATCGTTGTTAGCGACTTCCTCTCAACGTTCGATAACTTTCTCGATGCCTCAGCCACAAGAATCTCCCGGCTTGGACTCGAAAAATTCCTCCAAATAAGCGCGCAATTCCACGTCAGTATTGAATAAATCGTCGCAAAAAAGTGTTCGAACGAGATGGAAAAAAGTTAAAATCTGATCATTGTTCATCGCCGGTGACTATCCGATGAAGAAAACGTTGCTTGTGACCGCGTGATGGACGATTGCGGGCAAGCAAACCGACGACAATCGTACAGCGTTTTTGTTGATTTGGTTCTAAAAATGTGGTAGCCAAGGACCGAATTTCTGGATCTTACTCATTGATTGCAAGTGACGAACCACCGTTGATTGGTCACAATCCATTTGCTCAACCAACTCTCGTGCTGTTTGACGCGCATTTTCGTGGTTAAGGTGGTTCAATCGCTCTTCATCAAACTCAGATGGTCGACCGATTTGGGTCTGGTCCTGGACGTCTAAATCACGTTTTGAGCCGCTGTTTGCTCTATGGCATCATCCACATACACAGCACAAAAGCCGCAAGCAACTTTAATGGTTTTAGAACCCGAGAAGAAGCAGGTGTCGGAACTGTGCATTTTTGTCCACTTGAAGTTTCACTTTGATAATTTACAAATCAACGAAAAATTAAATTATTCAAACAAGAACACAGTCTTCTAGAGCGAGAAATCCTCTATCGAATATCATCTAACAACTTGCAAAATTATTTTATTTATTTAGCGCAATTTTGTAACTAAAAAACCGCACGAAATTATGCATCGACCTAATATTTTAACGTAAAAATATCTTCAATGAATCTCACCTTAAAGTGTTTGGTAGCGTTTCCCTCGACGACGGGAGCAATTGGTGACTCGAGGACGCGTTTGGCGTAGTCAAACTGCCGAGAGCCTTTAATAATTTAATTGCAAAAGAAAAGCACTTACTAAACCCATTTTAACAGGAATTTATATAACAAAAAATAATAATAGTCTACAGCTTTTTGTTTCCTATTCTATTATCATTTTAATTGCACGTGAAACGCTAACCTTATTAAAAAGTTTGACAAAAAAAAGTTGAAGCAATTTTGCACATCGCATGCACGAAGCTTTTATTTTGCCATTAAGCTGAAGCTACTGCAACAATTTGCCCTTTAATGGCGTAAAAAGTACATCCAAAAGCAATTTTAAATTGAGAGCTAACGTATATATAAAATTTATGCTTGCAAAGTAACGATAAGTTAGAATGACGTTCGTTGTTTTTTTTTAATGAATGAGCTAAAATCAATGGATATTAAATTAAAAGCGTTGTTGTTGTTGTTGTTGACGTACAACGTCTTCAACGACTTCATGAAAACCGAACGCCTTAAACAGATAAATATCCTCTATTATATCATCTTCTGTAAATGTCACAGTTATATAAAATAAACTTTTGCGAATACATAAAAGCGTGCGATAAAAACTGTTACGATCTTCTCCTATACATAATCAAATTTATGTGGGTTTCATATCTGCACGGGGAATTTAATGTGTAGTAGAAAATATTCCATTTTATAATTCAATCGTAAAAGCTGGGGAATATTAAGAAAGATATATTATGCGGTGATATCTTTTATGGTTTTCAGACAGAAAATTATAATTTATAAATTATCAGTAAATGAAACTACTGCTTCTAAATTTAACACTTAATTTAACCAAATCCGAGTGTTTTCGATTAATTTACTATTTTCACTTCCATTTATTAATTATCCGATCGAATGAGATCTCTCTCTCCCTCCCTCTAGACCTAGCTCATTTGAAATATAAAGATCATAAAAATTAGAAATTTGATGTGATATATTAAACTAATAACCCTTGTTTTACAATAAAACAAAAGTATTTGCAAGCGAAGGAAAATTCTGTTATTATTATTTTAGCGTCGTTCTTGCTATTGTTTGTTCATTTGCTCATTTAGTACTTGTCAATTAATCATTGTCTGCTAGCCAATAACAAGAATAACTAGGAAAACACGCAAAGCATTATTTGTAAAGCGAAAAATTTTAATAAGAAAAACGGTATTTTTTGCAGACATACTTAAATACTTAAGTAAATCGTTCTTTTACAACAGTTTTACACAAAGGAACTGAATAAATATGCAGAATATCCAGCGTTTAATTAGTTATCTTAAGAACGGCCCTTTTCGAACGAGTATGTAATGTATACATATACAATAGCAACCACATGGGTTGTATGTGTATAATGTCGCGATTGTTCATGGTATTATCCTAAATTTGGTCCTACTAAATCGGATTAATACGAATCAATTTAATGGATTAGTACCACAATTACGGCTTTAAATAAAATTTCAAATCTTCTTTATAAATTGTAGAAGTCAATTAGATTATATCATCAGAATGAAACATGTTCCATATTTAAGTAAAGTTATTAGTAAATTAAACGTGTTCTATGTATCTTCAGGAAGAAGATGAATATATCTTATTTAATAAAGCTATTATAGTACGAAGTTATAAACAACGAATTGCATCATATTTTTTTGATCATCGAAGAACTCATAAAATCTACATAAATCAACGAAAGAAGTTTCAAACTTTCCACGGTAAACAAACTTGAAAAATTGAAAATATTCATAAATTCATCCATTTCAAACTTTAGCCCTCAGTTAGGAACCAAATAAAATCTATCTTCGGGATTTATTAAACTCTTAGATTGGCATAAATTTACGCATTTTAATATAGGTGTTCGCCAATATGTATTCAGAAGATGACGAATATGCTTCGAGAGGGAAATTCTGTTTGCAAACTCCATTCATTAAATATTAATGTTTACGTTCGATGGAATCGTTCAACCTACATTCGTCACATAATTTATGCATATATATTCCGAAAAAGCACACAGACATTGGTAAACAAAATCTCGGGCCTAATTCAAAGCGAAAGCGACAGTGGACGAGATCGAGAAAAAAAAATGGAAAAAGTACGCCTTCGCAACGAGAAATTATTTTTAGAGCAGCGTGACAAAAAATCTGCTCAAGTTCGGTTAAAATGTAGGTCGGTGCTCTCGTTGTTGTTATTGATCCATGACTAAGGGTTAGCGTTATTGCTGCATTTTTATCCTTTCCCCCTAGATAGACGGAGAAAGGACGAATGGATTAAGTTTCATAGATAGCCCGTTAAACTGTAAAATTGCGTGTGTAGTAGCATGATAATTAATTTTCAGCGAGATGCACATGCATTCCTGCATGCAATTTTTTAACGTGACATATGTAAAAAAATTAATTAATTACTCCTGTGCCCACTTGGTCCATTAGTTGCATAGCCTGAATTGTAAGACAACGATTGACATTAGAATTCATATTGGAAATGAAAAATCGGTGTTCGAAGCTAATCGACATTCAATGTGAAGAATCGAATCGCGAATAATGATTGTTAGATGTAAAACGTTAAACGGCGAATTCAATTTTAAATCGCTCACCTGTTTCAAATGATTCTTGAGGATCGTGCCTTCCGGTTCAGGCAGTGGCGGTATATCTCCGGGCGTTATCAGTTTATTCGAATCCAAGTCGACCAAATAAATATCATCGGGCAATCTGTGTAGGACGCAATCGAGTTAAATGCAAGAAGAAATTGAAATTGTCGATGAACAAACCGAAAATTTTTCTTATACATCAAAAAGGACGCCGGTAGTCCGATAACGAACGGCGTGGGCGCTAATAATAACTGTTTGAAGGAAAACGATTAATCAGTTAATTGAAATCATTATTTTGCAATTTTCTTTAACTTCTTTTACGTACCTGTTCCGCACAGCTCATGCATGTCGGCAGCAACGGTATAACCGGAAACATGTACTCTAGCGGATAGATCATCGTTACGAATGCCATCACAGACATGGAGAGAGCGTTATAATCTCTGGATTGTAAAACGATTTTGTGTTCCAATAGGATTAACGTTAACACTTTCAAACAAACGTCTACACCTGTAAAACACAAAGAGGCATCGTCGAGAGGTTAACACAAAAAAAACGGTTTTAATTAAAATTTAATTATAAGCCCTTTTATAATCACCTAAAAGTTCTAAAGGCAAGTGAAGCGGAAAATCGACGAGACTGAAACGCGTATGATCCGGTAGCGCGAAGGTCAAAGGTTCATAAACGCTCGGCGATAACACCTCAATTTCCACCCTGAAAATGAAAAACGCCATCAACGTTATTCTCGACGATTTCAAATCGGTCCTTTACGATAATTCGCTGATATACGGGGCGCTAAAAAAAGTATCCTAAACATTAAAGGGCGATAATATGGCCCAAAATAAGCAGAAAAGTGTTAATGAACATGGGGCCGAAAATGGACCGTTTCGAAAATACGGATTCGAATTTCGCTTTTTCATTCACAAAACTTGCATTTTCATAACTTAATTGACAGCTAATTTCTGATACGTAGAGTTTGCAGTTGATATTAAGTCGTTTGTGACAATTTTACGAATTTTCGCTCTATGCCTTTTGACTCTATTTCTGAATTAGCCCACATGCATTTCATTTATTGTCGTGCTAATGCATTTAAATTAAAGCTTATCCCATTCGTCAGATTCCTTCAGGTCGTCTTCTTAGAGAACATTTCCGCGGATTTTTTAAAGGAAGATGCTTAGACAGAACTGAATCTGCATCATAATTTGCAAAATCGCCAGAGTTATACCCTCCAAATTTCTTTCTTGCGGAAGATTGGAAAAGTTTAGTTACCCTTGTAAATGACCTCCAGGAACTGAAACAACGAATTGATCAAAGATGCCACTGAATTTCAGCCAATGCTTGATTGCCAATAGTTTTCGAAAGAGTTCAAAGGTCCTTGCGGCAAAGATGTCGTGCTTTTCCCGAAATGGAAGCAGGGCACTTTGAACACCTTTGAGTTATCTTTAATTTGTGTTTTGTTCATAGTTTGCAGTCTGTGTACACAAATTGTAAAAAATATAAAGGTTGCAAATTGTTCCGTATTTCCGATACCGTCCATTTCCAGCCCCACGTTCATTAAGACTTTTCTGCTTCTCTCGGGCCATATTATCGCCCCTTCAATTTGTGACACTTTTTTTAGACGCCCTGTATAAAAATGCGGATAACAAATTGAAACGGAACTTACTTTGTTTTACCCGGAATCGGTACGGGCGATGAAAGCAATCGCAAAATCCACGTCTCGATTTCCCGCACGTCGTGCAAAACGATGGAAGGCGTGGCGTCGGTGATTTGGCCCGTTAATAAGCCCCAAACCGTGTCCCTGTTCGTTATTTTTACAATTTGCATTTATCTCCGAGAAGTAGAAATTAATACAGTCAAACCTCGCTTCACGAACGAAATCCATTAATCGTAAACCGAAACTATTTTTCCCGGATTAGAATTAATGTTAAATTGATTAATTTGCTTCTGAACCGTTTCGCAACATAAAAATTAATTTTAAAGCCTCAAGCAATTCATAGTTTGCAGCGGGGTCGTAAATTTAATTGAAAGCGATAAAAAAATTAACTTTCCTAATCGTGATCTGCAACGTTCGTGAACCGATGTGCGACAAAATTACCTTCCGGACTGTTTGGAAGCACCGACACTTTTCGGGCTGGACGATTCGTTGCACGCATCGATCAGTTTCTTAAGTATGAAGAGACATTCGCGGAACGTCGTGAAGAACGGATGATGCGAAATCAGGCACAGCGATGTCAACGAATGATTTCGCACTCTCTGCAAAATGGGGGGAAATTGGATTTTCTTCAATTCGGAAGCGATTGCATCATTTCACCTGTCGCCTTCTGCTGGCCCTCGGCGACGGCGAATGACTGCCGCCGCTTTCCGAATCGTTACTGGGCACGATCACTCCCAACCGCGGCGGTTGACCTGCGGCGAAATTGTTGTGCCCAACGGCGTCCGAGTCCCGTCTACTCGGGCAATCCTTCTCCGAATCGCTCGGGCCGACGTTGCTACTCCTATAATCACTAGAAATATTCCTAAACGTTTTTAATCTTTCATTAGCAAATTTTGTATGGAACTTTTACCGAATTTCATGCACAAATATTCGCTTATTATCGATTTGATACGAGACGTTATTTCATTTTCAAATGAATCAACCTACAGAGCTGCGTCATCGTAATATTGAAACCTTTTCAATGCGAAATAAGTTCAATTAAATGTGAGGGCTTCGATTAATGGAATCTAATTTAGAAGCGATCAAATGCGAAACGCTTAATTGCTCTAATTTGTTCTCTAATAGCGTTCGTACGTCATAAGAGCTTTCGCATATTGAAAAAATAATGGAAGCGTCCGACTCGTATTTCATAAAGAAAAAACAACAAACACGGAAACGCGACACTGTTCTAGGATTAACGTCGTCCCCCCGAGGATTAACGCGAGCGAGCGCCAATTCATATAAGACCTGTTAATAAGGTCCATAAAAAAGTCTAACTTGCCAGTTAACTCTTAATTATTGAGACATTTATGACCCCTACGAGGGCACAATCTAAATAAATACACTGATATTCACTTGGGCTATAAGGTTTCGTTTGAAAGCATACGCCGGATATAACGATGTAATTTTTAAGAAAGCAGTCTTCCGTTTACAACAATCTATGGAAGAGACGTTGTTTACAATAATAAAACGTCGAAAAACTGGAATATATTAATATTTAGTTCAACAATCGTTTATAACGATCTTTAAAAGTTGGTATTTTGGGATTCGACAATTTCTTCCAATGCTAAGAAGAGCTTTTCTGTTTGCTACACAATTTATTACCAAATGATTTCTTCGATTAACATGAATCATCAATGAAAGCTTTAATAATGACATCACAAATATAAGCAATTAGACGCGAACCTGTGGCAAATCAATTTATATACAAGGTAATTAGGAAGGACGACGAAAAACGAGCATAATTTTTATAAATGTAATTTTAACACGCGTTTCTGTTGAAGTTAAGTCTCAAGTTGATCGGAAAGTTCGTAGCGTTTTTCTTTGGTCATGATTATCTCCGGTTTCTTTGTGAAACAATAAGAACAGTTATATACCATTTAGATAGGCTTTTTTTCCTCTATCCATCACCGTTTTGTCCAAATAATTCTTTCAAACCATATTTTAATTCTGTGCAAGACATTACGGTGTGGCAAATCGAAGAGAAATCAGCAACTCCGCAATATCATTCAGCATATCTGATAAAGTTATAAAACAGAATCGAAACAAAATTTCTTAATCGGAAAAATTACATTAGGTCAAGTGACACTTCCCCAGTCGCCATACGGTTTTTGTGGCATATAAAGAATGATTCGAATGCCCTTTGGACTCATTTAATGTCATAAAGTCTAATGCAAGCGGCGGAGAAAACATATGTTTGCTGAGGACACTAACGCAGTCACAACTCCGTCGTCATTCGTTAATTTTTGGCCCGAAATCAAGTCTTTCTCTTGAACAATCTACCACATTTTAATGATTTGGCTCTAGATAATGTCTCCACATTGCCAATATTGCAGATTAAATCAAAATGACCTTTTCAAACAATCGAAGCTGCTCCTACGCACGCATTGGATTTTATAGGATAAAATGAGACCACAAAGGCATACAAATTGCAACAAAAAACGTATGACGACTGGAGAAGAGTCACTGGAACTTATGAAATTATGCCGGCGAAGAAGTTGTTTTGCAATTCTGTTTTATAGCCACTTATTTGTCAATATTGCAGAGATGTTAATTCTTAGACTTGATACAACGTAATGTCTTGCCTAGAATTAAAGTATGGCTGGACAGAATCAGTTGAACAAACAAGAGAATGGATAGATGAAGAAAGTATCTATCTAATTGTACATAAAGGTTATTATCTTTGCATAAGGAAACTGGAGATAATCATGACCAAAGAAAAACGCTACCAACTTTCCTAATTCCCAATATAAAGTTCTTGTGACGATAATTTGATTTATTATGTGCTTAACAACAAGTTCTTCACTACTAAGCGTAAGTTTTTTTAGAGTTGCAAAAACTAAATACTGAACTTAACTGCCACTCGATTCAAAGGATAATAATGGCCGAATAATAGAATTTTTTTATTGAAGTTTGAATTCCAGAAAATATGTCCAATGCACGATGAAAAATGATGAATAACCGTGACGCAACAAAGTGTTACCAAACGCAGTTTGAACTTGTAAAGAAATCACCAGACTATATCAATCTTGTTTTGGTAATGTTCAGGATCTATTTTGGCTGATTTTTATGCAGCAACTATTTGAGTCAATGGAGTAAAAAGTTGGGATAATGATAAGAATTCTTCTTTGCGACTTATGAAATACTTTCCTAGGATGATTAATAAAATACGAAATAAAGCTGATAAAAGTGTAAAATTGGAATCCATTGATTCATAAAAATTTCGAAATTGTATACTAAGCGGCAGCTTCAAATTTTAAAAAGCTTATTTCGTTCGTTCGTTCGATATAAAGACAATCAAGTTTTGAGTAACCTTAATTGCAATGAAAGTTATAATATTATATGATATAAAGTAAATACAAGCAAAACCGATTTTCCTCTTTCTAAAGCCAACAACTAAGCAAATTATTGAAAACAATATTATCCTGTGTTATAAATATAAACCCTTTTATTCTTTCTTATCAAGCCTTCATAATCGGCTTCGTTATTCGATTTACAGCAAACGTCTGGTTGCAAAGATCATTTATTTCGGTCCCGAGGCCGTTGTCAGAAGCGACTTTGAAGTTATATACAAACAGACTTACCTCGAGAACGCGGAATCCGAACTCTTCTCCATGCTTTTTCGCCACGAGTCCCTTCGCAGCGTCGAACTAGCCCTTCTGATCGCCGCGGCGTTCGCCGGCACCTTCTCGATCGGTCTGTAGAAATTTACGCAGATGCCGTATCGCGTCTTCCCCGAATCCTTGTCGGTTAACGTGAACACGAAGGAGGACGCTTCGCGTAACGCGGTCCGTCGCGGACCCACCGAAGAACAGCCTTCCGGCTGACAAAAGTACACCATGTCCAAGGGCATCGGGAAATCTTTGTGATCTTGCGTCGGATAGCGACGCAACAATTCCGGTGCCTGTTGAAGGAATTTAATTATAAAGTACAAAAAAAAAATAAGAACGAGAACGAGCAAATTAATTGAACAAACTGACCTGAATCGATGGCGTCGTACTCGGTCTCACCGGATTCGAAGGTCGTACCCCGACGATAGTTAAATAGTCTATCAGCCGGGGACAAAGGAACTGCCGCTCAGATTCCGAGGACATCTTTTACTCTCGCTTAGTAATTGGGTCACCTATTCATCGAATAATCGAATCTCGTCGATACGGCACGACGATCGTGCGTTTTAATTGTGCATGATGACCGATTCATTGCCCGATTTTTTTGAATATCTTTATTTAAAGTGGCTGCAAATTGAAGAAGCAGAAAAAAAATGGAATAAATAACGGATGTCGATGTTTCGCCCATTAATTTATTTAAATTGCACGCGATACATAGGCAATTCTCGTTTTTTTTTTGTATTTCTATATGTTATCAACCACACTCATGTGGGTAACCCTTATCTAAAACGACACGACAAACGCTCGACTCGGTGCTAAACGTTTCGCATACCCAAATTGTAGACATTCTTGACGTTGCTTCTTGTTGTTGAATAAGAAAATCTGTCAACTAATTGCAATTATTGCGTTTACGTAATTCTGCGCCGCGTTTTTTTTTGTAATATTACTAACGCAAAGCACGCGTATTGTTTTATTTGCACGATCCGTATAATATGTACGTAATGTTTTCAGGATGCCCGCTTTCCTTGCCTTGCGATCAATAATAGCAACTACCCGTGTGTTAGTAGAGAAATGCGGACGTGGTTAAATAATATCGTAGTAATAAGCCACAAGAATTAAGAATTGCCTAACGCTATTTTCTTGTCAGAAATAAGCAAACAGAAACGTCGAACTTTTTTTTATCGCTTCTCACTCAATATCACTTACTACCAATTAGTTATAAATTAATTCAATTAGATTTATCTTAAGCTCCGACTGGCACCGATACGGACAGATAATAACATATTGAAAGTTAATCAATAACAAATTGGTGGATAGCTAATGGTATGAAAAACTCACCGATTCGTCAAATGAGCACGCAGAATAGTCTCCTGGTCCTACGTAGAACATTAGTGGACGTCGGAAAACGCCCGTTTGACTCTTCGAAGCATCGCTAAATGCTAAACGAGCAGCATGGAACATGCGCTTTATAGCCTTTAAATAGCCAGAGCTTTATTACGCAGGATTCGTTTTCCACGAATACGTTTACACGGGCCTTTAATTCATTATCATCGTTATTGTCACGGCAAATTATTTGCTATTAATCATTTTAATACCGACGCCTTTATTTACGAATTGATGGCTGTTAATTAAACACCTTCCACTTTGATTACAAGAAAAAGTAAATTCCAATACGTGCATGACCGCCGCCAATATTAATCGATATCAACTAATAACGTCGAGCTTTCGGAAAACGTTAACCTTTTGCAATTTTGCTTCGTTTTTTTTTTTGCTATTTACTCTATCGCCGAAATTCTCTTATTTGTTTATCTGCCCAACTATTAAAAGCCGTATATTTAGCAGTCAGATAAAGGAACAATGATCTTGGCAAACAATTAAACTCGCACAGAAAAAAATTACCTTAACGAACAATGAAGATTGACGCACATTTTGCAATGCCTTTTTTGCCGCTAGAGCAAATATTAGAGGAATAAATTTGTCTGTTCGAATCGAAATGTTCCCACAAGCTTTAGATTGCTTGTAACATGTTTGCAAATCTCTTAACGTTAAACGATTGCAATCAAATCCTTGCAAAATATACGAATAATAATTGGACGCGATGTGATTCGTTCGTGGTAAAAAAGAAAAGTGAAAGCGTTTTGGGTTTTTTAGGCGATCATCACGTTCTAACGGTCGTTGCCGTCGATAAGAGGAACGGCGAGAAAACGCAACATGATTTCTTCGTCAAATCGCCACCGCAACTGGCCTCGAGTCAAATGGAATACGTTAAAAAATTGAACGCGTTCGAAAAGGAGACGGCTCTGTACAAGGATCTTTTGCCGGAGTTTGGCAAATACTTCGACGAACCGTTTCTTCCCGACAGTTACCTGATAAAAACCGATTCGCTCATCGTGCTGGAAGATCTATCGTTGAAAGGATACGCCATCAAAGAAGGATATTTGGATTGCGACGAATGCAGTAATACGTTAAAATCGTTGGCCAAATTACATGCTGCTTCGATAATATACGAAGAACTGCGTTCGACGCCATTCAAACGCTACAAACTAAACGAGCACTTTCGCGACGCGCTCGCAGAGAATCTGTTCGTCCTCGACGATGAGAAACATCCACGAAGGAAATGGCTGAATGCAGGTATGGCTGCGATTTTCGATTGCTTAAAATTGACGCCGGAGTATCGAGATAGATCAGAGATCAAGGCGAATTTGAGCAGGTTCGTTGCGCGAGATTTGCGCAAATTAATTGAACCGTCGCCGTTGTTCCGGAACGTTATCTGTCACACGGACTTGTGGAAGAATAATGCCTTGTTCAGAACGAACAAAAAGGATCAGATATTGTGCACGTTGATCGATTTCCAATTGGCGCGATACTCGCCACCGGTTTTCGACGTATTGATCATGTTATATCTAAATCTTCCGGTCGATATCCTGGAGAAGAATTTGGTAAAACTATTGGACGCATATTACGAAGAGTTTTGTTCTAATTTAAAGTTGCACAATATCGTGCCGGACGACATTTTGCCATACGTGGATTTCGTGGAGAGCGTCGATTTGTATAAATTACCAGCATCATTAGTGGCAACTTTATATGCAATTCACGTACACGCCGGCGATGAATTGACTAAACTCATTGTAACGAACGATGCCGTTTTCCGCGAATTCACTTTAATTAACCGGAGTAAATATGTTTGTAACGAGTTCCGAAGCAATGAGAGGTATCGACAAAAGTGTACGGACGCATTCAAAATACTCGTCGATGCGCTAGATTTTCGAAGTTCGTCATGAGGATTTATTATTTCATTTTAATCTTCATGTATTAGCTAATAACAAAAATCAATTAACTAATTTAACAATTTATGTAAGAGCAATTTAAGTTGGTTGCGTCACTTGGTGCCGTACAATGAAACACGCGCTAATTCTGTACTCGATTAAGCATTAATCAATATCTTTTGTTGGAGCGTATGCAGAGGAAGGACAATCATTATGTGTGGGAATCGAAATTTCAACAAGTATCATTGGATTAATTTGAAATAAATGTTTATATTATTATCATAGAGTGATATTGAAACTTATAGATAAATAAATAATAAGATATATAAAATTACAAATTCACTCGTGCACGGTGTTCGCAGAAGTAAAAATTCTACTTATCTTGTGTTAAAATCTTCCATGCTCCAATTGTGTAGCGCAACCAAATCAGACCCAAATCCATACCCATTTGTAGCCAGCTTAATATTGGCGTCACTTTAGATCCGTCAATTTCGGTCCAATTCACTGCAATTTCCGTTATTGGAATTTTTAAAGTTTGCGCTATGTAAAGTAACTCTACATCAAATGCCCTTGAATAGAAATGATTAAAAACTAGGTAACTTTTAATTTATACTTTTGATTCTATTAATTGGTTGCATACCATCTCTCCACATGAAGACTTTCAAAACATATCCTTGCAGCTTTTCTTGTAAACAATTTGAATCCACACTGTGTATCTCTTATTTCTTTAACTGCAAAGAGCCATACCATGAAATGAAATCCATGCATGAGTACTGTACGGAAAAGGCTTCTTGTTGCTATTGCCTCTTGCTCCAAATGCGCCCTTGATCCTATGCTAATTGCCTGCTTTTCAGCTGCTTCTTGTGGGGAATGCTTATAATCACCTTCAATATTAAATTGGTAAGATACAGTGTGACTGCATGTAAAATATATACATTCTTACATTTTAATATTTCCTGCAAGCTTAATTCCAATTTTGTTAAATCGCTAAAGTTTGTAGCTCCATCAGCATCAGCAAATAAAATAAATGCACCTCTGGCACTTTGCACACCCTGCATAACAAAAACAAATTTGTATGTCACAAAAAATGTTCCAAAATCAAACTTACCAATCTAACAGCTCCACCTTTTCCTCTGTTCTTCTCAAGTGCTAATATTCTGAGTTTGTTAGCACCTAGTTTCCTACAGTAACCTTCTGCTTTCTTAACAGTTCCATCGACACTACCATCACTTACAACAATAATTTCATATTTATAATTTGTGTCCTTACATCTTTCCTCTAGAAATTCTATACATTCATCCAACATTGGTGGCACTAAAAAGATTTCATTCATATTAAATAAATAAAAAATACATATATATGGAAATTACATCTAACTTCTTCATTATAAGCTGGAATGATTACACTCAGATTTACACTAGACTCATCAGTAATTGATGGAAATTCTATGAGTTCCCCTGTTGAGATATCTTGAAAATACTTTTCTCTCTTTGATCTATGTACATGTGGATACGGTTTGCACGTTGCTATTAACAATATGCACGCCTGGAAATTGCAAGTTATTCATTAAAACTAACAAACATTGTAAAGGATTTAAATACATACGGCCAAAATTATCGAAAATCCAAAAGCCGACAAACAAAATAAGCAGTAGTTCAGATCCATATTTCGTTTATAATATCATAGAATTAATTAATAAGCTACTACGAATAATCATGCACGTCCGAAATTCTAATCAGATAATCTTATTTTTGTACCGTTGGCATATTTTCCTTTGAATTCAATTTGATAAAATTTATAACCTTTAAATTCGTGGTAAATATTTAGCCTAGCAAACATTAGTCTATTCCCTGTTGAACCATACAAAATAACATGATAGTGCTTTTCCTTACTGCAGAAAAATAGGTTTTTCCACTAGCTAAAATTGGATTATTGAGCGCTAATTTAAAATGAATTTATTTTAAAAATACACTCACGTTGTTCCAGTACTAGGGTAATAGGTAATAATTTAATTTAACACATTAGAGAAAATTTGCATTAATAAAAATTTTATAATACATTTATAATTCATTTACGTTGTAGCAGGAAGGAATTACATATTGCAATAATACTATTAATTTTTTTATTATATAATACAATAGTAATTAATCTTTCTTCCATTAGTTCAATTTTTTCGTGTTTCGTTATGTTTTTTCCTCTTTGAAGATCTTTTTCTTTGTCAGAGTGGAAAGTCCTTGTTCAGGCTCTCAAGATTTAAATGAAGAGATGGTGCCTTTAGAAAACATCTGAAGTCTTTCTAAATCTATTTACCCAATAATATAAATACCTATTACATAAAATAATGTTTCCTTCTTTTTATTTTAATTCGTCCATTTACTTATTCATATTTTATACATTAATAAAAAATAGAAATCTAAGCACGCATTAGTTTATGATCTCTAGTTAAACAAAGAAATTGATACAACTTCAATCAACTCTTTAACGTCGTTTAAAAAATATGATTTTTGATGGTTTTACTCCTTAATGAAGCAGGTTTCTTTCGCCTTTTAACAATATTCCACTCAGACAACTAAATCTGAAGCATTTTTCTTGTCTATAAAGTAAAATCCGACCCCAGAAATCTGAAAAAATAACAATCAGCAAACATTAATTGATCCAATTGTAACAACATGTTATTATACTTTGGGGGCATTGCATGAATGTTCTTCAGCATACGCCCGTCTTGGAATGTTTTCAAGCTATTCGCTTATAGATGTATATTCTAAAATATGAAAGAGATTAATACAAAAATTCTATTTAAAAAAACAGTATAAAGTATGTATAAAAAGAATATGTTGAAATTCCGAACATTATGTTAGAAATGTTCTTACCATTTGCACAAAATTAGTATTCAATATGAACTGCTGATTCACTTATTTGTTAGTCGTTTTATTAACAGATTAATTTTCCAAAAAGTAGAAACGCGTTTTAAAGCATCCATCATTTATTTCAAAATTTTTCGTATGAGAGCAGATATTATTATTGCCATCTATTTTGTAGTTTCTGGAATTGTAAGATAAAGTTATTAATGGGTTTATGTGCTTTACTTTCATTGAAATCTCTAGATATATCATTCATTTTGTCTTCATTGGAATTCCCGCAATTATATGAAATACAGTTAATTCCAGAAACTTCAAATAAGACGAATATTTTATAAAATTTAGCAGACTTGGAAGAAACGTTTCGGTAATTTCTTAAAAATTCATTCTTTTTCATCATATTTGAAATTTTCCAATAATTTTCAATCAAATCTTTACAAAGCAGATCCATTTTCATTTCAATTTCCACAATTTTTCTTGACAAGAAACTATTATGTTTAATTCTTAATGGTTCCTATTATTACCTCTGGTACTTAGGTTTAGTTATTACTTTTTGTAAGTTATATTTTGTTAATATACCTAAACATTAACACAATTTTTTTTTAAGTTTGTTTCATATAAAATCCATTTACTCCTTTCAAGATTTGTTATGTAATTTATAGAATTTTTATAATAATCAGTATGAAATATAAACTTTCTGTATGTTTTACTTACAAACACCTACCTAAAATTTATTAATCAATATGCGTTCATTAGGTATATTATCTTGAATAGAAATACGAAATCTTGTTTAAGGCAATTTATTTGTGAATAACAAATTACAAAGCTTCAGTAGTGCGACCAGCAGGAAGGGCGCGATGGTTTTTAAACAAATAATCGGCATGTTCCTGATAGGGCGTCTTCTCAAGTGGCATATCCTTCCACAGATCTGGTGTCAAATAGGCATAGGTCTTTGCAATAGCAGCATAAGTGGCCTTGGCGAAGTTTCCCAATGTACCAGTTGAACCTCTGGCAGATGTGTAACAATCTTCAATACCAGCCATCTGAAGTAATTTCTTGGGTACCGGAGCAGATACAATACCGGTACCACGTGGAGCAGGAATCAAACGCACTGTTACCGAACCACATTTACCAGTTACCTATACAAATACAATTATTTAAATATATTCAGTTAAACATCTATGAACATTATCTTTACCTTGCAAGGTACTGTGTGGGGTTTACCAATCTTGTTACCCCAGTATCCTCTACGAACCGGAACAACAGAGAGTTTTGCCAAAATTATAGCTCCACGAATGGCAGTTGCAACTTCTTTGCTGCATTTCACCCCTAAGCCAATGTGGCCGTCAGTGTCGCCAATAGCAACAAATGCCTTGAAACGAGTACGTTGACCGGCACGCGTTTGTTTCTGAACCGGCATAATTTTCAATACCTACAACAGGAAGAAATGTTAATCAAAAAGCCCAAATAAAATACTATGTCTTATAAAACAAATGATGAATCAGTTTCTTAAAGCCATCATGAGATGAAATCTTCTGGTGGAAACCGCGAAAGTTAAGGCAATCATCATTCAAGAGAAAACATTTTGTAGAATACTAATTTTGGAATAATACATACCTCATCTTTTAGATGCGTTCCAATGAAGAAATCAATGATCTCAAATTCTTTGATGGGTAAAGAGAAAAGATAGATATCTTCAAGGCTCTTAATTTTGCCATCTCTAACAAGACGTCCTAATTTAGTAACTGGCATCCATTCCTTTGGATCTTCCTTGTTGCCACGGCCACGACCGCGGCCTCTACCACGTCCACGACCACGCGAACCACCACGACCACCGCGTGCACCACCAAAACCTCCACGGAAACCTCCTCGACCGGCTGGAGCAGAGTCCGCCATTCTGCAGATAATTTAACTTGGTTAAATATCATCCAACAAAATTAATTGAATATTTGGAAATTAATTAAGCATCAGATCAATAATGCCATCACCGAGAACTTTCTCTATGGTAGAAACCGCGAAAGTATTCTATAATTAAATCATCATGAAAAATAATAATGGCGGAAAGCACGTGTTATGTTTCATTTTCTTTTAAGTAACAATCAATGCAAGTTCTTTTAAATGCAATGCTTTTAAATCAGTTTGTTCATTTCAAATACATTGTACAACGTAAAACCATTGTAAATATTTGTTATAATAATGATAGAGAAATTATTAGTAATAAGAAGGGAAAAACTTACGTATATAACTTTCTTCGAAGACGAGTAACGAACGAAAGGGACAATTTTTTACTTGTCAACAGACATATATACGGATCATTTCTGACATGCGCTTAAACAACTTCCGTCAGAAGTACCAATACAAAAATCTTTGGTCCTTAAAATATAGCCTACCAACCCTTCAGCATATGCTGAAAATAACACATTACAGGATTTCGAATAATATCAGGAATATCTTGATGAAAATTGTAGGCGCCACTTTGTGAAATGCGGGATATTATGTTTACGAGATATTACAATATAAAGGATAATCGTTTAATGTATTCTGTTGAATGGATAAAATAAAAGGCTGATAAAAATTGACATAATTATATATTTGAAAAAATTTGGGTCCTTTTTCTTATTTCTTTTTTGTTGTTGTTGTAAATATAACACATCACCTCAATACAATATTGTATTATTACTTAAAGTATGTATAATATTTACAAGGTACTTTATGCTCTAAAGAAGGTCACTTTAAGTTACTTTGGAGTTCTAATTAATTTACCATCTATTGCAGTTTAATTATCCTTTTCTTTTTCAAAAATGTTTTGCAAATTCATCCATTGCAATTAGGTTTGGTTACAAATCTCGTCTTAAACAATAACGAATCAACTAAGATAAAAAGAATCATATGAGAATAAATAAAATATAGGATACACAATAAAAATTATTATAAAATAAATAATATATATTTGCAAATGTAATAAAAACAACAACTTCTTCTCTTCAGTCAATTTTCGTTAAGACTTTTATGCTTACAAATATCATTAGTGAAGATTGTATTGTTCCTTTCTTTCTATAACAATATGTACCAGAGATTTCTTGTCTTTCTAATAGTAACTCTTCAAATAAAGTAAATAGAGCCAATCATTTTCTTGCTGATTATCCTATCGTATACACTTCCTTGTTTAATAAAGGTTTAATAATCCGTTGGTCCCAACTACACTTGATCTTTTTTAATTCACATGTAAAAACATTTCATTAAAGTAAGATAATTAATAAAAATTTGTAGCAGTAATAATAATAATAACTAATATTAATTAACATTTTTTTAATAATAATGATGTTGATGATGTTGTAACCAAACGTAATTAATATCATCTTTAAACTTCGTTTTAATTTTTTAGCTTTATTTAGAACAATTTGATTCGTTTATATCTTTTTTGTAACTCGCAAGTAATAACAAAATTAATTTAATACAAATAATTAATAACAAAAAGAATTTAATTTTCATTTAAATTTAAATATCAAATAAATAACTTATGTACAATTTCTATTTATTATTTCTTTTTACTAATTTAACAAATTATCTATTATTACCATTTCATTTTTATTTCCTCTTTAACTAACAGTAAAATGAGATTTATTCAATTAGAGGACGGGAAAACTACTTTATGTTCCTCGTTTTACGCTTTACTTCGCTCGATTTCCTTCAATAATTTTGTTCAGTTAGAAAATGCCTTCAGCGGATTACGATTGAACGTAGTTTACCTATCCAATACATATATATGTATAATATTATTAGACCTTTTTTATTATCTTTATAACAAAAATCGAATTTATCTATTTCAATTTGCTTCATTCACTATAGAAGCATGTGATTATTGTAATAGTTCCTCATTTTTGTTTCTCATTTCGGTATCGATCAATCGTAATAACAAACGTAGGTACAAAATTATGTTGTTTGATTCAGTTTCTTGATAATCTTAAAAATTAAATCGATAAATCTACAAATATAATTTAAAAAATATCATACAGAATATACATAGAATTGTATATATTAATAATAATATAATTTTATATTTATATATTTATATGCACACTTAATCTACAATTATATGCAAAAATAACAATAACTACTATAGCTTTTCTTCATTAAAACTTTTCGTTTATTCTTCATCCATTGATTCTTTTTTTTTAATTGTCTTAGAACTTAGTAGAATATAGTAGTAACGTAATGTTCATTTATTTATGTCTATAAACCAACATCCACAACCGGTGAGCAGAATTTGCTCTAGATGTTTTATATAATAATATGTATATAATTTGATTATCTAGGCCACTACATTAGCGTTGTACAAATATAGCAGATGTAGTTTATTAAATATATTATTTTTAGCATACAATTTGTATTATATTTGCTTATTTGTTCCATCTCAAATTTGATATATACAAAAATATACAGTTTACTTTTTTTGTTTTGCTTATGTGGAATCATATTCAATTTTACTAATTTTAGTATAAAATATTGTTTTTTGATCATTATTTGACCATATATAATAATTGTTAATCTACAAATAACTTATATTCTTGTTTTTGTATGTCAATGGTACACGGCTTTCGTAAAAGATCATTTTACCACGCAAATTATATAATTCATTGATTTAGTCTATACTTTAGTTTATATGTAAATGTATTATAAATTTCTTAAGTTGAGCGCCACAAATCCTTTTTCCAATTATCTATGACAATCGAAGAAAAAGTATTTTGCATCGGTTTACACAAGAAGCTTTCGAATTAATTCAAAATTGCTTGTCAATCGTTATCCCTCTTCTGTTTGTAACATTATTTGAACGACACAAAAAAATATATATATAAATATTGGTAAGTTTATTACCTAGATAGATATTTATATATATGTAACAATTTCTGTCTCCCTTTTCTTTTCGATTGTTGCGGTCCCCATTGACAGAAAAAAACAACCAATTGACTCGGTGATCTTTGGCATTCTTATTTTTATCGTTTCAGAATTATGTATAAATATTTATAAAATTAAGTTTCTCTCTTCAATCTCTGTATACCGGCTCTAACGTATTTCACCAAGTCTATTAACGAACTATGTACAGTTAATGGCTTGCACTGTCTATCCAATTCAATGAAGAAATCTAAAAGAATTCACATACATTTAAATAGTTATTCACAATTTATCATAACAAAATCTCTCTACTTACCTTTATGACTACCTTTAATCACTAGATTATCAGCTTGCTCCCAAAGGTCCTGGTAACTGAGAAAATACGGGAACAACTGATTTTGCTTCTGAACGGCATTGTAAACCGCGACGGGAACCAGCATACACGGTGTAGGCGTAGGAACGGAACCGGAAACGCTGGGCGCGTTATTGTTGTTGCCCCTCGCCAATTCGCCGCTACTGTAACCCGACGACTGACTACCAACGGAGCCCACCGATCCAGCTGGTGACGGTGTCGGCGACAGAGAAGGTGTACCTTGACCGCCTACGCCTTGGTTCATTTGGTCCCACTGGATTGCTGCGGTGTTCGCAGACTAAAAAGCGAGAAAATAGAGAGAAAGGCGATTAATTAATTTTCACCATTAACATCCTGATTTCGAGAGAATTTCACCCTTCTTATGAATCCAAATCGTTATACAGACCTTTAGAAAGTAATCGTGGATGATTTTCTGGTACTCTCTCATGTCATGTCTACGCATCTTCAATAGTTTGTAGTACAATAGCGCTTGACATCTAAAACTGTTGCCAAAAAAACGCGATTATTACTAGATGATTCGAGCCCTTGAAATATTGCAACGCAAGAAGCATACCTTAAAACGGCCAGCTTGTTTTGGACAGAGGACGTGCTCTGCTGACTTCGAAATTTAGACGGTATGTATCTGGAAAAGAAGCGTCGGCGATTAAAAACGGATCGTTCGCAAACGAAAACGATGAATTTACTCACTTGATTAGCCCGAGCGTGTCTCTGTACATTTTGAATGCCGCCTTCTCCGTCATCGACTCTTGCTCCATGGCGTTACCGGTCAGTAAAAAGTATAAGACAGCCTCCAAATACAACATACACTGTTTTATCGTGTCCGTTTCTTTGTCCGCCAAATGTTTTAACGTTTTAGCCTCGTTCAAATAATGATTTTGATCACTGAAAAATGAGAATTCAACTATTAACAGATACGTTTTACGTTTTCGCCACACACAGAAGCGAATAAGCACTTTGTGCGTCTTTCATGGCGACTAACTTAGAATTTAACAACGAATTTAACTCATAAAAAACAAAATTTCGTATCAATTAATTTTATTCTTGAAAAAAAAAAACATTGAATCAATGTAAACTCGTAAGACAAAAGATGTACGTACCCTTCTTCGTCCAGCTGATCGTCGGTCCTCTCGAAGTACGAATGATACTCTCTGGTTGCGACCGTAGTGGCCGCGGCAACTTGTGCATTATTATTACTAGTACTTGTTCTATTTACAATTGTTGCAGTCGATGGCGGCGTACGCGGTCTACCTTCCCGATCGTGATTCGTCGGCGGAACGGTAACAAAACTCTGGTCGCCGTCCCTCAACGATTTCTCCTCTTTCCGTCTCTTGCTCTTGTGACTCTTGTCCTTCTTGTTGCCGCCGCTACCGCTGTGATGCTCGTGCCGTCTATTGCTACCGCCGTTCAGCGAAACGTTACTGCTGACGGTCGACAGCGACGATAAGGAACTATTGCTGTTGCGTCGCTTCCTCTTGCTCGACCCTTTAGCGCCGCTCGATTTCGATTGTTCGTAATTGTTCTTATTTGACTTACTACTTTTCTTATTGTTCGCATCACTATCACTCTCGATCGTCACGGATGACGAGGACGTCCGTTTCGTTTCGTAAAAATTATCACACGGTTTAATCATCACATCACTACTGCCGCCGCCACCTATCGACCCGTCGATTTCTTGCCTCGTGTCGGCCTTCTCGCCCAATCGCCTCATCTCCTCGGATCGCCTTTTACTCAACGATTTCGTCGGTTTCGGCACATAGCTCAATCGATTCAGATCGATTCGAACCATAATACTTGGTACGCTATTACTATTATTATTACTATTAATATTTGATCTAATGCTATCACCGCCGTCCGTCGGTTCAGTCTTTAGAGATTTGATTGGTTCGTATGATAACGAATGCGTGGATCCCCTGGTTTCATGTAAATTATTTGATATTGGTAACATTGTAGCATTTGATATGGTCGTTGGCATCGTTTCCTCTTCGACGGACGACGAACTGCGTTCGTAATCGCCGTCGACGATGATGACGCCGCCTTTTCCTTTGCCACCTTTCGCGCCGCCCTTGCCACCGCCCTTTCCACCCTCCGAATCCTTTTTGAACAACTTCTTGAGCGTATCGGATTTCTTCTTGTCCTGCGGCTTACTGTCGCTGTCCACTTTGCCCCTGTTCTCTTTGCTAACGTTGCCGCCAATCGACAAACGACTATGACAATGCCGACCGTCGTCGCTGTCGGACGAACCGATCAGCTTGTCGTCGCTATCCGAATTCGATGCCGAGATGTACGGATTAACCGGTGGCGGCGGCTTCTTCGCGGCCGACGGCCTTTTCTTATGGTTGACGTCGGAATCGCTGTCCGAGTCCGTCGTCGTCGGTAACAGTTCCTGACTGATATCTTGTTTACCCTTCCTCTTCGCCAACCTGTTCGGCTTCTGTCTCTTCTTGTTATACTCCGCTTTATTAACATTCTCACGGTTATCGAACAAATGATTGTAACACTTCTTCTTGCGCTCGCTCCAATCGTCGTGATCGGAATCGAGATGCTTATTATCATTATTGTTGTTGTTGTTGTAAGGCATCGAATTGCTATACTTGTTATTCGACGAGACCCTGGTGGAATCCTGGTCGGATACGCAGTTGTTATTGTTGTAATTGCGTTTCCTGTGCACCGAAGTGTCAGAGTCCGAGCTGCTGCTGTGAACGTCCTTCTTCAACGATTTCTTCGAATGTTTAACGTGCGTCGTGGCCGATTCGTCGTCAGAGGTGTGCGATTTCGGAAGGACTTTGCCTCGGGTGGCGCTCTTCTTCGAATTCGGCGGTCGGCCCGGCCGTTTCTCGCCCGGCTGTTTCCTCGGACGCCCGCGTCTACCAAGTTTCGGTTTGTCCGGTGGCACATTCGACGGCGCGACGGAGGTCCACGTTTTGCCTCCGTCCTCGCCGTGTAACGTGATCTTGTCCATGTCCGAATCGCTATTCGAATCGTCCACCAACAATTTCTTCTGCTTCGGACTAGCACGGTTCACCGGTTTGTGTAGTTTAGATGTCCGTCCGTAATCATCACTATCACTGTCATCCGACACGTTACCGTTCAAATTCACGGACGCGGTAGCGTTAACTGGCACTCGTTTTCGTTTCTTAAGATACTTCTTCTTTGTACTACTATCCGAATCGGATAAACTAGATAATAGGATGGTTGGGGCCTTGACCTCGGCTAAGACACTGTGTATGTCCTTCGTTGAATCGTTCGAGTCCGAATCGTCGTCGTCGTCGTCCATGTCGTTCGGCGTCGTCCGCCTTTTGCTCAATGGCAACATGTTGGACGTGATGCTTTGTAAGGGCGACACGGCCGGAACCTGCGGCGACGGTTCGGACTTGACGCCGTTCTGGTCCAAGTACGAGGCCAAGTTCCATCTGGGTTTGGCCTCTTCCTCGGCCTTTGGCGATATGGTCTGCGGTTCGACTGGCACGAGCGGATTTCGCGTTTTCACGTGGCCGACGTTCTCGTCGCCGGAATCCTCGCTGGTCGAGTCGCTGTCGCTACCTGAATCCGAACCGGAATCGCTCGTCGAACTAGCGGTCGGCGATAAACGGGTCGTTTGTTCGGATGGCGGATCCGCTTTCGTTGCGACCATCATTGGCGTTGCCGAGCCCAAAGGGGATAGTATTCTAAAAAAAAATTCCCGTAGAGATCGTAAAAAACATGTTGCTGATAAAAAAAAAACTAACAAATACTTACTTGTCTATTGGTAACTTTGTGCAAGGTGGCGGTTCTCTCTTCTGCTCGTCATCGCTGTCTTCCGACAAATTGAGATCTTCTTGTAGATCACTGCACACAGAAATGATTACGTAAATTAGTTGAGCCCACTCAATCTCGATGTTTTCAAACTTTGGTTATAGCAATGGAGTACGCTTAACTAACAATGACATCTCAGCCGTGCTAACTGGCGTCAAGTTTGAAGTGTACTACTTACCTAGAGTTACGAGAAAAGGGCTGTCTCTCCCGTTCTGCAAGTAAAAGAGAAACTTCATTTAATAGGGAGGAAGAAAATAAGAAGTTACCGACGATTATTGCCACCTGTTTGTTTGGTGGTGGCGGTGTCTGCCGTACACCTGTAGCCAGGTGGCGATTTCAATAAAATGGCCATACTATTATCTTTGTTATTATTATAAGTATAACGAAGAACAAAGAACTTTAGAAAACGTTTAAGAAGAAGTCGATGAAATGTAAGAGTGCTCGAGAGTATCACTTATTATGTGTTTATTATCGTTTCCCTTATTGTTATCCATTCATAATATTCCACCCAACAGCAATTCCAATAATGATACCGTTGGTGCGCGCATTTCCTCCTTTCCCCATTATATCGACATTACGAATCGAATCGTAAGAGAGCAGATACATCGAACCTCCGGTGAAACGATAGAAGAATAAAAAAACAATAAATAAATAAATTGCAATTGGCGACGGTCTTTGAATATTAAGTAGGACACAACGTCGCCAGACGGTCACACGAACGCGTGCATTAACCCGCTGAAAATGTATAGGTTTCATGTTTTCGCATCCATTCGTTTACCAATTGAATATTTTTTTGAGCAAAAAAAAAGAGACAAACAAGCGTCGCGGATTTATAGTTTGCATCGGATGCGCTTGCATCAGTGGATTTTTTTGTTTGCTTAATGATTCGGTTTGACGGTCGTCGATGAAGACGAATAAAAATAATAAGGAGTAGTTGCAATTAGTTCAGGTATCGGGTAGTGCACCGAGCGAACTGCCGCTCTGCATTACCATGTGTCAACAACCTGTGTTACTTTTCTTTATTTCATTTTATTCGTCTTTACATGTTTGGTACGTTGTGGATATATTATTAAACTAAACAAGAAACGGTTTACGAAGTCCGACAATGAAGAAGAAGAAATAAAAAAGGAGAAAACAAAGAGACGGAACGGTAGCAACAATGGGAGAATAAGAGTGTTCGTTGGAGGAATGGACGCGACAGAGATCGCCGATGGAAGGAGAGCGTTTTAAAAAGACTTACCGCGTATTCTCGCATTGCCTCAGGCATCCTCATCATCGTCATCATCGTTCTCATCATTATCATTATTATTATTACTTATAAATGCGCAGTTCCATTGAGACGCAGTCTCAGTAAAACATGTGTTTATTGTTGCAAACGCGCCAAAAAAGAATTAAAAACGAACAGCGACCGATTCAATGTGCGAAATTAATCGCGAGCATTGTAAAACAATTACACAACTATTATTATTATTATTAACGCGCACGTTGTAAATTGATTTAAACGAAAATGAGAAACAACGCAACGCGAAAAACTGCAATGATAATTAATTTTGCCGTTTCGTTTTCGTCTCTCTCTAATAACGTTACGTAATAACTTATATTAATTATTGAAAAATAAGTTCCCGCACGTCGTCCGTTAGCGATGTTGCCGTCCTACCAACTGCAGCTTGCACTCGACTAAAAACGCAAACACAGTGGTCGACCGGTAGATAGAAGTGGTACTAAAACTGCTAACTATCTACGGGCTTATTTCACTACTACCGCGCGAAGTAATAATAATAATGAAATTTCCTCGCTTCACCCCTCGAAGGCAAAAATAAAATACCCAATAATAATAATGTATGTTGCGTATGTGTGCGCACATGTACATGTATAACGAAATTCTACCCCGATGAAGGACTGAAGCGGAAAAGAAACGGAACGACGTTTTATAAATAGGTGGATATTCGAGGGGGATGGACGGTTATAAAACGGGAATTATCGTTAATGAAAATAGGGTCACACGATCGACGATCGAAGAAGCGCGTTTCCTTTGAAAGTATTATAATATTTAGCACTTTGAGTACTTCTTCATAAACGTTCTCTCTTCCAGTACAAATTTGTAAATATGAATTAATTAACTATCTACGATATATACTCACTTTTTGGTGTTGTCTGTTTCGGAATTGGTGCTTCGGTTAACTGAAACAATGATAAGAGATTAAAATTTTATTAAATTTAAACGTAGCTCTCGTATTGTTTTTTGGAGAAATTCGATTTTGTGAATAAACGAGGTTTTTGTAAAGAGAATATTCAAAATATAGTTAGGTAACCGCTAACTAATCAATTATAAAGTGAAAATGAATCTTATTGTTGTTGAATATGCGAATTGCTGTTAACGCTTTGAATGTTATTGTTAAAGAATTTTATTTGAACGACATTATTCCAATTAGTTACTTTATTCCAAATGCATATTTTCATTCAGACTGCATTTTAGTAAAATCGAGAATATTCTGGAACAAATCGGTGACTTTCCGTTTCGGATCGATTTCAAAACAAAGACGTACGTGTTGTTGTATTATTAATTAAATTACCATGAGAAGAGGTCTCATGCATTTTTGTTTTCTTTTCTGCATTTACAGCAGACTTAATATCCAGTATTAAATATGAGAAAAGAAAATGTATTAAATGTGCCTCCTTGTCGCATAAGTATATCTCTTTCAAATAAAGGTATCAATTTCTCATACAACCTGCTAATTCCACCATATTACACGGTACGTTATAAACATACGTATCATTAAACCAATTAAGAAATTACTAGTTGTTGTCGTTTCGTAAAATTATTTTCAGATGTTATAAATGTAATGCGTTATTATTATATATCTACGTCTGTTTTTTTTTCAAATACAATAATAATAAAAAAGTTAATAAAGTTACAGGAAGCTGCTTAATTAGCGGAATTACAACTCAAGTTCTACATTTTCCTGGATAGACGAAATGCGCAACAATAAAAATATCTAAAGCTCAGATTAATTCGCAAACAAAACAAAAAAGATTATTTTTTTTAAGGCAAGTTTGTTATTGTTTTTAAACGATACTCTTAAACTTATATAAACGTTTTGTTTTAAGCAAGAAGACTAACGCAAAATCTCAAGATTTAACGAGCAGGTTGAGACATTAATATCAGTCAAAGCAATTAACCTTCGAAGCTAATGAGTGAGAATTATTATCGTTAATACGCGATAATTATAATAATAAATAACATTCTGAAACGTTAGATTAACGATCGAACAAGTGATTATAATTGACAAAACGAACACTTCGGTTCGTGGCAATTTCGGAATTTGTTAATAACAATATCATGCCTCAGCATTAATAAATCATGTTTAATTTAATAGAGCAACGGCGACAGTAACAAAATCAATCTATTACCTTTGATAATTGCGGATTAAAAACGAATTTGTTTTCCGGTTCTGTGCGAGGCGTCGCAGCAATTCCAGTCAACGGTGTGCGAACGGCAATCATTTCCTGCGAACATTAACACGGAATATAAATACAGATTGATGAGCGAAAGGTAGAGTGTACAGCAATTTTGCAAAACGAAAAAAGACGAACACTCGTATCACAAATTATACGAATTCCATAAACTAAACTAAACTAAAAACAAAATAATGAGCGTAAAACTATTGCGAAAGGTATATGGCATGTAACTAACTCTCTTTATCAAGCTGACTTATACAGTTCAAATTGCTTTCCGATTATCATCGTCACATTATCGATAACTATAATAGATCGTAGAGAACCCAGTCCGCCTCATTATTATTATTCTCATAAACATTGCTGCCATTATTTAGCGAAGGGATGGAGAAACTAATTAAAAACACCCACAAATCAATTTGACGCCTACAAGCAATAACTAATTCTTCACGGCGATATTATGCGATTTCTATCGGTTTAAAGAATTGTAAAGGCAATCGAAAACGCACTCTCTCTGCTACTCTGCGACTATTATTATTATCATGTGGACGATTTAGAAATTAAAATGTTTCACTATTTACTATTCCTCTGTTGATAATAATTACAAAACAGGAGTTATTACAATTGAATCATACAACGTATGCCAATTTGCGAACATTCTTCTTTTTTATAAAGAAAAATCACTTTATCGATAATGAAGATGGCTAAAATCTTAAATAGAAAGTATGCTGAATGTAAGCAAGAGCGTATAGAAACCCAGGAAGAGCGAGAGAGAGAAAGAGAGAGAGAGAGAAATATAAATAGAGAAAGAAGTGCATTGACATATTATTATTACTATTTTGAACGTGATATTTACACTAAACTTTCTCCAATTGCCAACCGCTAAAGGAGGAAAATTATTTATGCACATTATGTGTGTCAAAATGAAACGCCGATAGAAGATGGTTATGTGTGTTAAATAAAATGTGCCCTTAATAACACGATATTGACGATTGATGAAATGCGAACAATATGGAGATTAAACGGCAGAAACAGACGGGATTTAACCTTGTCGGTAGTCAAAATAAAGACATAAAAATTAATTTCGATTATAAAACGAAACTGATGTTTTAAAAAATTGCTTTTTAAATAACGATAAACAAATATAAAAAAGCAATAACAATGACATTGCCGATTATCATATGGTTGAAGTTTATTACCATTGTCATCTTCTTATTCAAAAATTTGGTTTTGCCTTTAATTTTAAATCATCAACGCTATTGGTATTTAATAGTTTTATTAGGCAAAGCATTTATTTTTACATCTAACGGTTAAATGAAAACTTCACCAACATTCGCCCTTTTGCAAATGGAGAATATTCCACATTGAAATGCGTTGCCAATTTAGAGAATTAAAGCGACACCAACAATTGTTTATTTGACATTCGGTATTATTATCGCGCATTTAATTATTATTTAATTAACGATATAAAACGTCTGGCAATAATAATAATAATGAACTAATCATTTTAAAATCTTCACATTGATGTACTCGTTTGTTGGTTTGTTATATTAATCAGCATTTTGATATTTAAGACATGAATTTAATAGATTTTTTTAAATAAATTATCTAAATTGTTTACAAAAAAAAACGACACATCTGTATTTATTCTAATTAAGAGGATCATCCATTAAATGACTAATAAACTAAATGAAATGTTAAATGTAATGTGGATAATAAACAAAGCTGAGACATAGAGCAGCCATTTCCTTTGGATTTTATGTACGTTTAATAGACATCAAGTACGACCCTGGCACAAAATTTTACAAAGACTTTTCTCATCAACCAATTGATTTATTTCCAATGGGAAAAACAGAATTTGTCACGAAACCAGTTTGTTTAATTTTAAACCCAGCGAAAATGTATAAATTAAGTTAATAATAAATTAAACCACATCTGAAAATAGTTAAGAGATTAAGTGCACCTTAAATATCATTTTCTTTTAGTCCTTGCTTGTTATTTTAATAACAGATTTTCAACAAAAAAAGATTAATTTAATAATATGACTTTGTCGAATCAATCGAATATAAAAAATTATTTCATTTGCAGTTAATTAAGTCGTTTTAAGAAATAAAATAATTTTAATTTTTCCAAACGGTTAATAATCGAATTTATTTATAAATTATTATTATTTGATTCGAAAATAATTTGAATGTAATTATTATTAGAAAGTGGAACGTAATAATGACAATAATGAAAACTTGATACCGAGTGTTCGTGTTGATTTGTATCAAACCACGAAAATTCTGAACACAAACAGTTCTCTGATCATCATCATGAATAATATCAAGCTGACACTTTTACAAACTATCGAACAATTAAACCATCGAATTAAAAGACAAAATTTGTATAATCAATCCGTTATTAAGATACACTCGGTGTATTGACTGAACTCGCACCAATAAACAGTGGTAATTCTAAGTTCAAGCACCTGAATTGTATTTATTTCTTATTGTTTTCGTTCGTAATGAAAGAGGTCTGAACACCAGTCATCCTTTGACGACGATAATACGAAATGCTTTAATAATCAACTGATTTATTTGTGTCCATTATGCACTGTTCTTGTTATTTTTTTTTTATTTTTTTTGAGGATTCAAATTGAATAATGATAGAGTGCATGCGATGGTAGAATGAAAACGTACAAAATTTCTCTTGTATTCAATTAAAATAACCTGAATAGAAATCTGATGAGTTTGGCAAACCAAAAGTGATTATTACTTTTATTTGAAGGGTTGCAAAATAAACGTAGGTGACATCATTTCCGTTTTCCTCTACTTCGCCCCCCCCCCCCTGCCCCTAAATGTACCTTACGGTTATTGCGAATATCAGAGGGACATTAACATTAAAATCGATTTTAAATTCAATAGTCGAAAAATTATTCCCTCTAGAGCGCCATTATTATTATCACGAAATACTAAACTGATTTTTCCCTATCTCAGCGTCTATTAAAGCTCAATTTGAAGCTTTCATTTCAACGTGATTAGAATTGTATCATTATAAATCGTCTAGATTGCTTGATAAGTGACAGAAGTGATGAGGTAGGTGAAAGTTTTGCAATTAGTGCGAAGAATATTGTCAAATATGTTGGCAAATAATAGTGTTCGCGGATTTATGGGAAACCCTTGAACGAGGTGTAAATCTTGAAACAATTTAAAGAAAATTAAATAGGTTATTTCGCATAAAAACCAATTAAACGCCATTCATTATTATAATCGTTTCCTAATCGGTATGTCCTGGTTCTATGTATTAACTTTTATTTGCTAAATTCAATTTTTCTAATCGAAACAAAGGCCAAATGAATCGCTAGAATTTATGTGAAACATTAGAACAATGTATCGATTCCTTTAAACGAGTTAATTATCATCAATTAAGACGCATTAAGCGAAGGTAATGTCAATTAAATGTAGTGAAAAAAAAAAGTCAATAATGGAATTAATAATAAACGATTGCCAGTATAAATCATACTAATAATAAGAATAGCAATTGTACGTATGATGATATTCATTTCGAAATGCTTCATAAATAATTCTAATTGTATGCAAAATAAAACCATTTCTCTTTCATGCTCTTCTTCTTCTTGATGTTTTGTTATTGTCGAGTTATAATAAAGCGATTATGAATAAGTAAATAAAAAAAAACAGCTCGCATTTACCTTTAGAATATGCTCGACACTTTTGCCGCCAGACGACGACGACGACGAAGATGACAGATTTTCGCGAGAATTTGCGCCAGTTGGTGGTTGACCCTGTAAAATATAATGCGATTTGAAAATGGAACCGTCGAGAGTTCTCGCATATTTTTTAAGAGCATCATATGATAGCGACTGTTCGTTAATCAATCAATCTTCTTTTTTCGAGCTTATCACGCTGATAAATTCATTTTCCGGATAATGATTGAACGCCACCGATTTATTATATTTAATTCTTTTGATATAAACATTTGAATACGCCAGGAAACTAATTTAAATTCCATCTCAAAACTTTTCATTTGTGTAGCACGCCCACGATCGAGCCCGATTTCAACGGCGTAAATAAATCGGAATCGTTAATCTAATTAAAATTTTGAATTTAATAATCAAAACGGTCAATTCGTTCCTGTTATTTTTGTGAATTAATTTTTATCAGTTTAGACCTTTTTTTCAAATTCTTCGCAAGCTCGTTTTAATCCGGTAGCCGGTCATTGTAATCGACTTTCGTCGTCGTTTCAAATTAATTACCTGCACGTATAAAGGAATGCGAGCCAGATTACGGGCGCTGGCTTGTAATCGACTCGACGGATTCGAAGGTAATGGTGATGTCGAAGATTGTTGCTGTTGCTGCGGTGGCCCCTTATTGTTGTTGCTCGATAGCATACCGTTGATTCGATGATTGTTCATGTTGGTACTACCGTGCTTATTCGGCGACGGATTCTGATATGATCGATTGTTATCATAAGATTGTGATTGTTGTTGTGACGCGCACTTGGTATCGTTCGGTTTAATCAAGTTATTGCTGCGATGATGCGACGACGAGGAAAACGACGACGACGACGTGGACGACGCGGTGGCGGAAGTCGAGGAAGAAGACGGTCGGCCGCTGTTGCTCTGGTGCGGCTTCTTGAATTCGGGCGGCGGTTGCGGCCGATTGGTCGACAATTGTAACGGAAACAACGGTCTATGTCCGTCCTGCCACATGTGACGTTTCGGTTCGTCCAAGAACATGCCGTTCACTCTTTGGAAGTCGCCCAGCGTGTTCTGTATCTGTTTGGTCACCCGGTCGGGATTAACCTATCGAAGAAGAACAATGACGAACGATTAGCAATTTGTTTCGGAATAAAGGATGGTAAATTTGCACCGCATTCGTTTGTAATCAGTTTCGCGATAAGATAACACTTCGGTTTGGTCGTTCCAAAGTAAACAACAAAAAAAAAAGACAATGTAACAGTGAGATTAACCATAAATTAAATGCGAATCAATAATGCGGACAGAAATCCATTTTCTGTTTCGTTATCTCTAATAATGTTAACATTTGTCCTTTCACCAAGTGAGAACAATGTGTTTTTAACAAGACAAACAGTTACATAGATTTCTGTATTTTATTCTTAGATCATCAACGTCATCGCAATGAAATTTTTTCGTTTGTAATAAACTATAATTAGACGCCGCGAGAGAGTTACAAGTTTCGCCAACTCTTCTTTATTAGATTCGTAAACCGTATTAGCGAAAGCAAATAGGACGAGCATTTTTGTTTTATCAGAACGAAGAAATGGAACGAACATCGTTTGAAGTGTGAGATGGTGGTTGAATGATAATTTTATGAAAGAGATTGTCACCGTATCGCCATTAAATTTTGATTTGTGATTTATTATGGTTATTGCTTAACTTTATTAAAACAATGACCAATAACAATAAACCGCAAAAAAGTGCGAAGAGAAAAATGATAAAATAAATAAAAATTGAATTGGCTTATTATCTTTCGAATTAAAACGTTAATAATAACCGTTCGCCGAGAATGATGACGATAATGATGTTCAATGATGATCACGATGGCGTTTATCAAGGTGAAATTAAATTAATAACCGCTAGATTGTAATAATTTGTTTACCTGACAATTAACTATAAACTTTATAAACAATCCCATTGTTGAACCGTATAAATTGTACGTTAGTCATTTGCAACAAAAACGAAGCAAACAGATTGTTAAATGTTTACGATAAAATCGTTACAATAATTAATAATAGTAGTAGGAATAATCAGATTTTCATGCATAACGTTTCCTCTAATTTTTTTAAAACGTATTTTTCATTCTCTCCATTCGATATGAATGAAATAAAAGAATGTCTAATCTTAATTTAATTGTATAGAGTATAATTGTAAATAAGTAAAAGAAACAATAAAACCGAAGAAACCGTACTTACTGCTTCACTTTGAATCCACCTACTTCACTGAGATTTTCTTTCTTTTCTGTGTGTAAGTAAGTAGGCTATACGAGGGGGCAACCAAAAGAAACGAGAATTGTTTTTCTTTTATTTTAGGAAACATCTCCCCAAAATACTGTCCGCTAGATAATGTGCATTTGTCCCAACGGTTTTTCAACATTCGAAACATTTTTTCTATTCTTCTGAACTAACGCTATTAAGTGCCTCCAATGTTTTTGTCTTAACCTCTTCTACGGCCTGTAAACGAAGGGGATAAGAAGTCGTAGGGAGCTTAGTCAGACAAGCAAAGGGGATACCGTTCTTCGTCAAAAACTGTTTGATTTTCAATGCTGTGAAGAAGGCTCGTTCTTAAGATGAAGCTTCCAGTCACCCAATAGCCACAATTCAGGCCGTCATTTTCTAACTGCCTCGCGTAATCATTTCAGCACTTCCCGGTAGTAAATATTGATTCACTGTAGTGCCCTCAGGAACAATTTCAACGTGAACGACTGCTTTGATGTCGAAAAAGCAACTCATCATTGTCTTGAAGTTTGATTTCACTTAAGGTGCGTTCTTTTTTGTTTGGGCTTGGCTTAGAGCTTCCTTGACATTAAGCGTGCCGAGGCATTGAAACGAGTTCAGGCCGCTTTTTTCCTTAAAGGGAAACAGAATTTGTTGTTGGTGCGTTGCTCCATAAATTTAACCATCGTAAGATCGCCAAGAAAGTAAAAAGGGGGTTTAAGATATCCTCACTGTGTCCGCTGAAATGAGTTTTCACGAACGCCACTTGACAAAATGATCAGATCATTTGCCTACAGAAAATAATTATCGCATCTTTTGGGTACCCCCTCGTATATGTGTTTGTATAATTAATTCCTCTTTAATTTAAACGAACGTAAAGGTAAAATCCTTTCCGCGTTAAAACACCGTAAATAATAAAGTATGAGCGAAAGAAAAAAGAGCTCGTAAAAATCAATTTAGAACGAAAAATTATAAACAAGGAAGTAGAAATATATTGAATTATTTAAAATCTAAATGAGAAACTTCCATAGGTATTTGAAAACAAGAGGATTCCTTCTTTTCAGCATGTAGGTAGAATAAAACGACAAAAAATAACTCAAGATAAAAGAAGATTAAGGAATTCCTCCGAGTCACGATTTTGCATGACCATTACGTTAGAAGATGCGAAAGAAACGGTCTGATTTGTCGTTAGCTGGACTTTTTGGTAAATACAAGTTAAACCCTATAAGACAATAGATAGATTTCTATTATAGAAAATGTTGTGCAAAACCGTATTATATGAAGATGAGCTTCAGAAGACTTATTAATTACGAAGTTTATTCTAACATCTAAAACAAAATTTTGGATTCGTAACAAATCTCTAATTGCAAATATTGAAGACCGTGCAATAACTTAGATTTTCTTTGTAATTTTCTTCGTTCGTTAACATTTAGAGGTTTCGCAATGTGTGATGTTTCTTCTTGTTTCTCTAAAACTTGGTCTTTTTAATTTCGCCAAATATATTTTGGTGTTAACATTTAATTTTCTTAACATCAGATTCGAAAGTAAAAACACAGTATTTAACATACTGCAAAAGAATGGTGAAATAAGCTTCCTGCAGCATAACAAACAAAAAATTTTTAATTATATTCTCTTGAAATGAAACATGCAATGATGTTTCTATGCATTTTTAGACATGCTACTCAAAACAATTTAGGAATATGTAATTTCTATCATTAAAACATTATTTTAGCAAATTAACACTATGTTTTGCAATAATATTTTAAACGCGCTTATAGCTGCTTGAAATGCATACTAAATCTAGATTGTCTTGTGTATAATAATTATATTATAATGTTTACGAAACTTAATTGAAAGTAATTAAAAAATGTGTTTGTGATTTTATCGAATAAAATCCCGATATTCTACTTTTATCAAGATGATGATTTGATAACGTGCCGTTGACAACTGTTTTATATACTTGACCCTAATAACGTTGTAGAAGAAAATAATATTCATTTTTTTTTTCTTAAAGAAGTGCGCAATTTATCTCGCTTCTTTCATTTGTGTATTCAACAGTTCAAAGCTGTACGTAAGTTGAGAAACAGGACGTGCTTTACATCACGTTCTTCCGCCGTTCCATTGTTGCCAATGGATCTAATGCCATTATTATTATGTTATTTGTTAGTATTAAAACGTATATATACTTAAATGTTATTATTAAATTTAAAGAATCTGAAAACGCATAAATATTTTGAAACTATTCAAAATAATAATAATAATAATAACCATCAACACAAGTTTTTCCTAACATTTCAGTTACTCATAGCTACATAGTTTCGCAAATGACGAAATATATTGGCAACAATAAGATATAAATTAATAAAATAATATTTCATTTTATTAGCGTTATGCTCTCAAAAAAAACCGTAAGCTTCTGCCCGTATAACTTTAACAACAAATAAGGTAATTTTTCTTTTAGTAAACTGGTACGATGTAGTTTATTTTTGCTTCTCTTCTTCGCAGCACAATTCCTTGAACGAAAGAACGAGCGAGAGAACAAGACAAATGAAGGAAAGAAAGAAATAATTTCACTTGAACTCGTTTCTAGAAATACCGAAAAAAAAAAGCGCGTCCTTCTCTTCTTTCTTTCTTCATATTGTGTCCGTTCTAGATCTTTTCATTTCCCTCCATCTATTCCTACTTCTTCTCGTTTCCCGTGCTTTAAATGAAAGCCTACAACATATATTTCGCCTCCTCCTGTACTTCATTTCTCGGTTCCTTTCTTCTCTTTTCGCATTACCTTATTTTTTGCTGCTTTTTGCCCACTTCTTGTTTTTGCCGCTCTTTATTTATTATTTATTCCCCGACGAATAGAGAGAAAAAATTAAAGCGGGGAGCAAAGGTTACTGAAATATTCAATAAGCAGGTAAAAAAAACAATTTATACGGGGGATAGATTTTCTTTTTCTAATATAGATACATTTTTAGTGGGAAATAGGAGGCCTGTAATTTGTTGCCGTCTTGCGCTTTTTTTATTCATTTGGAACGTATAATTTGTGTTGATTTAATTGTATGGGAATCTTTTGTCTCCAGCAACTAATGCCCTTTTTCCTTTCGTATTTGTGGCAATTTGACGTTTAGATTGAAACCAAAAGCAGTTCTTCTTTTCTAGTTGAAATAAGTAAATATAATAACAATAAACGTAATTCTATTATTTAGTTGTTAAATGAGTTCGTATTACAACAACAACAACAACATTACGGCAACAAGGTAAACCGTCAATGCAACAACAATAATACACGAATAACAACAATCACCAACATAGTGCTGAGGCAAAGGCAAATAATAATATAATGCCGATGCATGTGTGGTGTTTTATGTGTGTACATATCACTGCTGTGTGTGTTATATGCGAAGGTACAAACCGGAAACACGTGTCGTGTTTGATACATTTATGAAATACCGTTAAAAAGCATTTGAAGTGGCACTACTAGTTCGTAGCAATGTATAGTAAAATATGCTGTGCGTGCGTTTTTATTTGCAATTGTGCACGGCCTAAAAACCAGTTAAAGAGCACTTATTATTGACGAAAATAACAAAAAACGATGTCTCATCGATAAGTATATAACAATCAAGTTTCATTTTCTTTTCTCGCATCCCCGAAAAAGATTTAATCGAACCCGAATTAATATGTATTTCGTCTAGTACATAAAGGGATAATAGTAGTACGTAGTCTGGAGTCTAGACATTTTCCATGTTCCTATTTTCACGACCTCTAAAATAATCCAAAGCGTCCTCCCTCTCGCTCTCAAAATTTCTTTTTTTTTTCACCGTGTAAGCGTGCGCGCGCGTTAAGGGCAAAGACATTCGAATCCCTTAAAATTAATTAGAATCCATTCGACCGCCTCCCTTTATTTCTCCTTTTTCTCAACTCGTCACATTCCTGTTTTCCTTTTATCAATACACTTAACTTCATTTGAAAAATTGATCGGGATTCATAAAAACCGTGCAATAATAACGACCGAGTGAAGTAATGTTAACAACGTGATCGAAGGTAAACTGGATCCATCGAAGAAGAAAAAAAGAGGAAAAACTCATAGCGTGAAATTGCGTATTTAAAATAGCACATTATATAATAACTTCTTTTTTTACATTGTATTTTGCAAATAACAACATTACTCTGCGTAGTTATGACTATTTACTTTCATGTTTGATTAATTAAATCAACAAAATTTAAGAAAAGGATCGCAAATTCTTCGAACGCTCTCTTCTCGAGTCAATAATATACGTTCGTTTCACGGCTAATTCGGTTTACGCCACAACCTCATGGGATTTTAAAAATAACGTAGCGAAATTTGTATAATAAAATTTTAATTTTTTATCATTTCGAATTGTGTCATAACTAGAAATATTTTGCGAACGTGGTGTAAACCAGGAACTTTTAAAGTGTCCGTTGTTTCGCAAAACGGTTCAGAAACGGATTGGTTCTTATGGGAGAAATGATTTCGGTTTACGAACAATTTAGTAAATTAAGTTCGTAAACCGAAACGGTCGGTATCGTAGAACGAAGAGTGTAGGATCTCGAAGAGAAGAAAATGGAGTAGAAAGTGGGCAAAAGGGCGCACGAGTACGGGGAGAGAATTATTTAAGTAGTTTGTTCAGACACTTCGACGAAAACGCTGGAAAAACACGACGCAATCAATAAGGAGACAAAAGTTTTGCACGACGTCCCGCTCTCACTCATTCTCGCTTTAATTCGTGATCCTTTCGCTCTCTCTTTCTCTCTGCCATTCTTCGTAATCGTTTTGCTCTACGCACGAAACGGTTTATTATGTGGAACGTTCGAGAACCGAAGCGAAATGGCAAATAACAATCATATAAAGGAATCAAAAAACCTTCAAAATGGACTATAAAAATTCATGATAAATGAATCAATACAAACTTCAATAAGTCAAGTTAGTTACACATTAATTTGCACATCGTTGAAAGCCCATAAACTGGCGCACTTTCTGTAACACGAGCTTTCGCAATTTTTCATTAACAGTTTAATATTAAGCGATAACACGAGTTAAAAGCATCCTAATTGATTGCGACGAAAAACAAAAAATTCTAATCGCTTGAACGAAAGAAGCCGTAACCGTTTTTAGAAATGTCACTGAACTCGTGACACTAACCTTCCGCCCCGCGTTTATACGATTTGAAACAGTTTACTCGCCCGGTATAATAACGATAAATATGGTTCCCCCTTTCGAGTATTAAGAAAAAATCTTCCGGCGTAAAAAAGGGGAGAGCAATGGGGAGATTAGAATTGCTTGATTCGTGCAAAGTTAAGAATTTTATGCGGGATCCACTCCCGAACATGTTTGGTGCCTCGATCGTTTAAGTGACGAAATTTTAATAGAAAACTGTACATTACTCCGCATGGCGTTTCACAAAGCTTTTATCTCTGGCACTCTTATTCTTCAACTTGAATAACTGTACGGAAAATTTAAAGAAATATTTTTTTAAAAACAATTTCAATGCCGATTCTAACGGCAACGCGGGCATGCACGGTTTTGCTTATTATTCCGCTTAAAACGGATTTTATATTATAATAATTTTTTAAAGAACAAATCCGCCATTGAACGAAATAAAAAACACTTTGCTGCTTCTAAATGATATTAAACCGTTTCCTGCGAATGAGAGGATGCGAGGGTGGAAAATATGGGGTGACTATATAAAATAGTCATAAAATAAACATAACAGCGAGATATGTACGAAAAAAAAATTAAATAAATACGAAATAGGATGAGGGAAAACGCAGTCGCGCTTATGATTATCGGAAATATATTCAAATAATATTGATAAAAGGGCAAATATACATATGTGTGCTATTGTGCAATATGTTTATGAATTTCAGATATTCGCATTTGCGAAAATAACCGATTTTTTTTTGAGCTAACATAACGATCGAAACGATTTGGGTGTCAAAGTGGCAAATGTAAGGAGAGCGGTTAATCAGAGCAATTGCAACAGGGCGAGAGGAACGTTGTTTAACATACGGAAGAATAGGGGAGCGTAGGGATTTTATTATTTCGATGGCGACCCAATGGGGGATAAAGTCAGATGATATTAGTGACGAAAGATTTAGTTGTCAATGGTAGGAACGATAATGAAGAGAAGATCTTGGAAAATGCAACGTGCATTATTATTCTATAAGGGCTAAAAATGCAATTTCCAGAAGAATTCAAGTGCCTTAATTCTATTTCTGACTCCGGTCGAACAAATTATACAATTGTCGATAAGGTGAGCAAATGATAATGAAAGTGGCAATTGAAATCAAATTTTATGCTCTTAACCATAAGCATCGTTGTAAATGGTCTTAAAAGGTAATAATCCCTATGCATGTGTCAGTCCGCTGAGGATTAGAAGAATGGAGCAATAAAGTAAAGAACGAATAAGGCCGAGCGAGATTGCTTGGTTAACGATTACACGGCAAAAAAACAAACATGCAAAAAAAACACACAACACGTGAACGGTTGCTTTTAATTGGCAATTATAAAAAATAGAAATAGATTGAGAAATCTTTAATGCTCTCATTAAATTTTGTTTATGTAAATTAAGGTGAGCTTAAATCATCCATGGTGGTACCATTAATAATGCAATAAAAGAGTGAAAGAGACACGGAGATGACGCTAGAACAAATTCCTCATAGTCATGGAAAAAGAGGTTTTTCTTCGTCTGCCGTCATCTCATCTCAATTTTTATTTTTTTTTTAGAAAGGGCAATTTATAAAATTTGAAGGAAACAGATTTAGATTTGTGCGTGCGTTTGTAAGGAAAAGTATTATTATTATTATCAGTGTGTAAGGGCGACGGTGGCAGTGACATCGCTAATAAATGTGGAGTGCCTGTTTAAAAGATTAAACTTTATTTTAAAGTTGACATTTTCTGCTTATGAAATATGCACTATATACATATATTGTACCGTCGTATTATCCGTATATTTATTCAAATACACGTTTCACCGCCACCAGGACTACTGGAGATGCCACCGTTTCACTTCATCATCTTCGAGCGGATACAACACAATAGCGGCCCTACGTCGCCCCAAGTACAATTCCCGTTTATTTAAGTCGAGAAAGGAAACGATAATAATAATTTGCAATTTTAAATAAATTAACTGGAAAGGAATATGTTCAACAAAAAAGTACTTAATTCCATTAACTATGTACGTAATGAGGATTATCATTATTATTATTTTATCGATTTTACGTCAACGATTTAAAGGTCAATTTAGTTTTTTTTGCTCATACATTTCGCTATTATTACTAGTATTCAACAAGATAACAAGATAACAAGATAATTATTAATACCGAGAACAGAAGATGGAAAGAGTAATGCAAATTAATTCGCGCGTCATAATTCACATACAGTATTCATGTTTCTAGCATTAAAATTGCCAGAGTTACCGAAAAGTTGCAAAAATCTCTTACAAAAAGATAAACCGCCAATAGCCACTTTCCTTTACGGAAACGATTAATAAATAAAGAGGAAACAACTTTATAATGCACACATTCTGCAAGCTAATCGATTTATTCATAAGGGAACCGCTTTTTTTTGAAGGCATCTCAATTGAAAGTAAAACTGTACCTTTTGGGCATTAAACGGAATCACAATTCATATTCGCTATTAAAATATAGTTGGAGATTTATTCATTCTCTTTTCTGTATATTCTCCAATCGCTTTTAGCAACGATATTATTGTTGTTGTTGTATAATGATGTTGTATGCAGTAGTAAATAGTGACGGAGTTGAAAAATCCATTCATCAAGGTTATTCAATCATTTGTATGCGCATCGTAAAATAAAATTAAAGGAGAAACATGTTTTAATGCAACGCCGAATAACAAAAAGTATAATGGATAAATGTATCATCAGAAACAATTACGTTGAGGGGCACTGCTTTATTTCAAGCAGGAAATACCCGCAAAATTAAGAAAAGAAAAAAACACAAAAGGTGGTGGAGTTTGAAATGTGAATTATAAAAAACAAAGCTCATTTCTGCGAGGAAAAATATTATTCAAACGGCATGAAGTTTAGTTCCTTTGCTAAAAAAATTCTCAAGGTTTCTTATCACAATTTCTGCAATTAATGCTTTTAAAGCAAGTAAAAAAGGGGCTCGATGAAACACTTACCCTTAAGGTTTATGAAATTTTAAAACCAAATAAGACAAAAGAATTAAAAAATAATGCCAATGTTTGTCAAGAAGATTTGCAAAATTACAAAAAAGTCGCAAAAATGTATTGAAATCAAGGTGAGTTTCTTAACAAAGCTAATTTTTTAACAAATGGATCTGCCAATTTTTTGAACTGGAAAAACGTAAAAAATACATGAGATTTAGAAATAACGCCGAACCATTATTTTTAGCTTTTCCTAGTCGTACTTTGTTGAGGCAGGATTTAGTTAAAAATTTATACGAAAAAACAAAAATTTATTAGAACTAAATGATTTCAAATTGTTTTTAAGTAATTCGCAAGTAAGAGCAACCAGAACCAAGATATTATATATTTTTTTGTTTATTTAGCGATTTATTGCAAAAAAAAATTTTTTCAAAGAGCGATGTAGAAAAATGGCTACTTTAAACCAACGCAATTATGTATTCTAACAGAAGTACATTTGGGATACGTGTTTACATGTTAATTGCAAAAGGTATTATTTATGAAATAAATTACATCTAGTTTAACCATCCAATAATCCTAATCAAACAATATTTTGCAGACTATTTACAAATTGGTTTTAGAATATTAATTAGTAAGCTGCGCGTCTAAAGCCGCAACCAAAATACATAAAACCGTAAATAAATTTGTACTATCATCAGCTTAATTTTGTAAGTAAAAAGATTTTGTAGAATACTTTAGCATGGAGTACGACCGCGCCTTTTAAGTAACCGTCCGAATAATATCCGCTTCGAGTTTTACAAAGGAAGTACTTTAATTTTAAATAAGATCCACGACGATTTCATCCGTGATTGAAATTTTGAAACGCTTCTATTTTTTTCCAGATCCAACGATGATTGAATTCAGTAATATTTTCCATCGCGCTATTTTTCTTTTTTATACGAAACGTTCTCTTCTAAAGTAACATCCTGCTTTATAAATATTATTATATAAACGTATATCTAATATAAATCACCTTTTACGATTTCAACACGTTCCTCGTTTCTCATTTAACGGATGTTCGCGAGAAGAAAACGGAGATGAACAAAAAAAAACCCAAAGATACTAAAGCAAGTTACACAAATTATCAAATAAACTTCTTTTTCCACTACAACAATGATTCATCAACAGTTTGATGCCTGTGATTATTCAATTAAATAAAATTAGTGAGATGAATTCTAAATGCGATTTGAAACGCACAAAAGGATGGGGAAGTGAAGGAAATTCAAATGATATTAATTAATCTCTTTCGCTTTATGCAAGCCTCTTTGTTATTCATAATTTAGTACAAAAGTCAAGAGGTGGGAAAAAGAAACCGCTTTTCTTTCTCCTACGTAATCCAATAACTTAAACGAAAATAACTAATAATTTTCGTTAACAAGTTAAATAGTTTTTTAAAACTATTTATAACCATTCCAAACAAATTGAACGAGTTAATGAGCGCGTAATTAACTAATTAAGTTATAAACACTGATCGATTTCAATTTTTATGGACTGCACGCGTACAATTTCAAACATTCCTCTATCTGCAAACAGATTTCAGACAAATATCGGATTTCGTTTTCAGCGGCGACAAAGAACGAAGGCTCTCCATTGACACGGAAAGAAGAACATTTTGATGCAAATTTGCGACTATCTGTTAAAGGGAACTTGTCTTTTTTTTGTGTGCGTGTAATTTACCTTAACAGGTCCATCTCCAAAGAGCGAAGGCTCCTCTTGCTCGTCCACCTGAGAGGACATCTGCGCTCGAGACTGCCTGTCCAGTTCCCGGAGGCGTTCCCTCTCCACGCTGAAAATCAGAAAAGGGAAAAAATTGTTTAAACCCATGTGGAACAACACATTCAACAAGTGATAAAAAATTGCGTGCTTTTTTGTTAAGCAAGCACAATGGTTACGGTAAGGAAGAAATTATAAGCAGGAAGTGATTTTTGGATAAAAGTACTCAATGTTTAATGTTTATCCGGTTAAGAAATTGCTCGAGCTTGAAACTTTTTTCTCTTCTCTCCTCGTTTATAAGTAGTAATAAGCAAGAAATGAGTTAACCAAATTACTCACGTGTATAATTATAAAATCTCAATTCGAGAAAGAAAGAGCAGGCAGTTTATTGGGAAATGAACGCTCGCCTTTATTATTTATCCAATAACCGTAATAACAAATTAGTACTTTCGTTCGTGCGTTTCATTATTATATTTATTTATTAATAAACTAAATTTAGGTATATGAGTAAAACGTGTAGACGCGTCTAACCGAATAATAGCAGCAATAATAATCGGACTCGCATTTCTCTCTCTCTCTCTCTCTATTTGTTTTCATTTTATTTCGGTTAGATTATTAATATTAAAAACAACAAGGCAGATATTTTGTCATCTTGCCAGAAAATGTACAGAAAAGCATTCACAATAAATACGGGAGCGTTTAGTTGGAAGAAATGTGTCATTATTATTATCATTCTGACTTCTGTCGTACGTAATTCAATTCATAGTACCTAATTTAACGATTTTATTTCGTATGGGAAAGAACGTTAGTTAACAGCGATGACAAAATAATTAATTAAAAAAGAAATGGATAACGTTTAATCGTAATTCGTTTTAATTATTCAATCGATGACTTATTATAACAAGGTGCTGTCGATTATTGATTATTAGCCGCTTTTACATTGTATTAATAATCATTGTCATTTTATTATTATTAATATCAATAATTACATTTAATTGTAAGATTATTGCAACAAAACCGACAATTAAAATTCAATTACAATTTCTTTTCGTTGAAATAACAGTAATCATTTCCTTCTAAACACAATGAGCAAGGATACTATTCTGCAAGGCCTAAAATCTAAGCGAAACTATCAGTTATTCGTACAAAGTTCCATTTAAAAAAGTGCGAGATTAAACTTTTGCTCCTGAATGCAAGAATCCGCGAGGAATTTTAAAGAATTACTTTTAATACACTCGTGTTTGAAGAAAGTAGTAAATTATTGGGAAAGTGTCCGGTTGTTTTTCACTTATGAAAATATGATAAAGTAACTTAAAATTGGCAATAAATTTGATATTTGAGCAATTTTACACATCATTGACCACGAATATCCTGTGCATATGAAATATGTACCATAATCATAACCGATTCTTTAAAAAAATCTGGGGAAAAATGTGAAAGTTTCCGGGCATTCGACAATGTCTTCAAACCGCTGCGACGATGAGCACCTTTAGATCGACATCTCTCTTCGTGCATTTCTTCGCGAGTCATTGTAATAAATTGGCATTATGAACGATTCCAATCAATTTCATTATTGACGGTCAACTTTATTCTCCCTCGTTACCGTTTACGATTAACATCGAGATTTATTTTGCAGTTTCGGTTATTCGATAATTTACCAATTTTATAAGCGATAATAACGTAAATGGAATTCGTAATATCGATGCGTGTTGGTAGCAGTCAGTGTCAAATGTGTGACCTTTTCTTCTATTAACTAAAACACGATAATGTTATTACTTTGTATGAATTTTCGTCCTCTACATACACACGTAACGTGCATGAATATAGTTCAAAAATTGATACTGTTTCGTGTTAAAAGCTGACAACAAAATATATAATAATTATCATCGTTATTATTAGGATCATCGTCAATAATATTAAATCCATTAGCATCATTTAAATTTGCGTTTCGTACCGTGTATCATAAACACCGAACTGGTGTATTATACGCCAGTTAAATTTACAGTAACCCATATAACAACAAGAACCCAATAGTTTTACTCTACCACCACCACAATTACGGTTATATTCTACGGTTCTTGTTGTTGTTGTTGGTGCTGCTGTTGCTGTTATATTGTAACTTTTCTTATTAGCTTTTCTAATTGTTTAGAGCTTGATCAATATCACTACTCGGTTGCTGTTGTTGTTCTTGTGTCCTTGATACTACTAAATACACAATATAAAGATATATTATACACCTCCAACTTCATGTTATACAATACAATAATAATAATGTGTTGTAATAACTTTCTACTTCACATTAATAATTAACCAACAGCGATCAGCTTTGATCGGCAGACAATATTTGTACTTTTTGTCTTTCGATTTGGTAATTGTATTTAAAAATGAAGTTTCGATGAAAAAACAATTAATTAAATTAAATTGCACATCTTACATTATTAATATTGCATCACGTTTAGAAGGAATTGCACGTTCTTTAAAATACATAACGCAATGTAGATATTTAAAAAGTCATTAAATTATTCCAATGACCTCACGCAACCTAACCAAGCAATTCAATGAATAGTGGGACAAAAGTCTTACATCCGTTTCCTTTCCTTTTTCTATATATGCTCTAACGTTTATTTCTTTATTAAACAAAAATTTAAATAACAATTTATAAGTCACTTATTACGTTATTGAATATTTAAAATACATAATGTAACAATAATAAATCAGTTTTGAAGTCAAACCACTCTTACTTTAAGCTAAACATTAGAGAGAAGATTATTTGTTTTAAGTTTGCACAGAGTAGCAATTCTTCATAATTATAATAAGCAATTTGGTTGGCATCACTTTTTGAATAACAATAAACTTTTGATGGAAAATTAAAAGCAAAAACTGTTTTGATTATATTGTGTTGTTAATACAATGCAATATATAATAATTTTCATTAGATTCGATTAAAGAACAATTAAACGAAAAAAATAAACATTTAGAAATCAATTCAAGGACGTCCAATGTTCGTTCCTTGTTCCACAATTATCCGTCTTCGTTTAAAAGAACAAAAAAAAATCTATTACGCCGATGGCAAAAAAAAGTTAGAAGGAATTTCTTAGATTTATTTATAATTCAATACAAAAGCAATATTTTTTTTAATACGTCATCAGAGAATAGACCAGTTTTCCCAACGTCAGAGGAAATAATACAATTTTATACGTTGGCATCGAATCGTGTATATCAACAATCTATCACGTAGACGAACGATTATAATTAGTTTAATAACAATAATCAACTAATTAATTGGCAGGATGTCTTAATTAATCCGCAGTTTTTCTTTCGTCTCGCTAAATTGTTCATTCGAACTATTTTATTATTTGTCTTTTGCGCACGTTTCTAATTTGAAAATAATGCAGAAACTTTAAACGTAAACATGAATGAAAATGAGTAAAAAATTCAAATAAAAATCTTATTAATTCAAGTCCAAATATTAGTTTTGTATAGCAAGTACTTTGGGTAATTAAAAAACGAGACTATCACATCCACTTTAATTCAGCATAAATTACGTGAACTTTTTTACGAGAAAAAAATTAATTCGAGAGAGAAGTTGGCGCAAAAAGCAAATTGTTCGCAGTGACGTTAATTACAAAGGCACTAGAGAAGCAGAATATGCAAATGCCCAATCGATTTTTAAAATAGAACGTAGAGATATTATAGATAACCCCATAAAAATGGGCTAATATAAATTCGTCACATTCATCATAACAAGTGGGCGATAAATGTGTAGTGCTAAAAGTAGAGGATGGCAAAGTAGAATCTATAATAAAATAGTCGTAGCGTAAAGAACTGCAATGAATTATTTATTGAAACCGAAACCATTATTACTGCATTAAAAAAATTCAAATATTTTAACCCAAAAGATAGTTGTTAAATTTAAATATTTGTTTAATAGTTCATAATCACCCGTTTTAGAACAAAAATCAATTATTTAGAAATCATATTATTATATTAGATTATTATTAGTGCAAATTTATTAACTTTTGCGTTGGTTTATTTATGTTTTAACTTTGTTACGGATCATTCTGTTAGATTCTCATAAATTGCCTCCTTGGTTGTTGTTAATGCTATAAAACGTATTTCCTCACGCTGGAATTCCATCGATAATATCCGCCTCCGTTTCTTTCATTCCTGCCTCTTTTTTCTCTTATCTACTTCTTCAGAAAGAAAGAAGCAGTTGGAGTCTATTTATTACAATTAAATGCTTATCGATATTATTTTATTATTTGGAGTAAATTAACGTTCTCAAGGAAGAAGAAAAAAAAACATCTTTTCCTTTCAACTTGCTGTGTGTCTTTCGGAATTAAAAGTTAATTCGTGTTCATAATTATTAATATGCGCGATTAGTTCATTATTAATGCGATAGTAGATTAAAGAAGAGGAACAAGTTTTAATTGAAATACTTTAATTAGAAGATCATGATTTATTTACATGTTATTATGGCGGATCATAATTTATTGCAAGAAGAAAAAAACGTCTCTCTCTTTATCTGCGTATCGTTATAATTATACACTTATAGCCGGACGTAATTTCATATACACCTATATTTATTATTAATCATTAATAATATTTGCACGGTTTGTTTATTACGGTTGTTCTTAAACTTTTTTCAAAATTAACAGCTAAATTTTAATAATTAAACGAGCAAAGAAATAAAAAATGGAAGTGGCATGCAGGGGACAATAATCATGCTCGCGCGCATTGTAATAATATTTGAATGGTAAAAAATAAAAAAGTTAAATAAATTTAAAATGGTCTAAACAAAAAACGTCCCCCATCAATTAATTAAAGACGTAGAGAGAACAACAATCTGCTTTTTTATGTTGTCAAAAATGTTAAGAAGTTTTTATGATGGCGAGTGAAGCGAAAGGAATATAAGCACACGATCTGCATGTGTTCGCCAGATGTTTAATAAAAATCAGCACCTGCCTACATCTTATAATAATGGTTAGTGGTAGTAGTCGGAGGATGGTTGGTAATATATGCCCATAATATTCAAAGAGATTCTTATAGATGGCAAATTCCTCCGCTTCGTCTACTACTTTTTCTTGTGCACTTTCTTTTTCGTTAAACGATTAAACGAAAAACCGTTTTCAAAGAACCGAAAATGATGAAAGAACAAAAAAAAAGGAAAATAAAACGGACCGGAGAAGAAACAAGAAGGTGTCAGATAGTAGAAGTTAATTAAGAAAGTGTGCGATGCTGCCGTTATTATATTACCGTGCGAGAGAAGGTTTTATGTCAGTCAGTTAACAAAAAACGTGAGGAAATTACCATGTTTCAAATTAAACGGGTAACGAAAAGAATTAGAAATTAACAACAAAAAATTCGTTTCAAATTAAATTCAATCGCTAATCAATTTTTAAGAGGTATAACGAACATTATTTTCATTCAGAAATATTAATAATACCGACAAAAACAATAAAAATAACCGTCATTTCTTTAGTTGAAATTCACTGAAGCAAATAACTTTAATTGCCATTAAAGAAACGTTAAGGAAAGTAACCTAGATTTGTTTGTTGTTATACGGTTCTCTATTAAATTTTGCAATAATAAAAACTCTAGATTAATGTTTGCCAAGTCTGGGTTAATTCAAAGAAAAGTTCACGAAAAAAATCATAGTTTGGTAAACATCTTGCAACGCAGAGAGCAAACTTATAAAGAACTTAATGCAAACATTTAAGTATGATAAGTTTATCCGTTAATTTCTCAATGGGATTGGAATCGAAATAATGATGTTATTTATTAATCAGTCTTTCTTTATCTTTCTGTCATAATAATCTGCTTCTTTGGATTCGTGTTTGGATGAATCGGCACAACGCAACAGACCAGTCAAAATAATAAATCATTTATAAATATATATTTTTTCCTGCTGAACGATTGTTTATATGGAATATTTAACGAGTTTCGTTTCACGGAGAACAAATTTATTTTAATAATAATATTATCTCAGACTAATCTAATTGATCAATCAAAAACCGTTCGCCTTTGATGATCGCAATAAGAAAAAATTATGCATGTACACGGAATTATTTGCGTACGTTTCAATAACAAGTTCATAAAAAAATCGATAAAGACTCGATAAAGGCAAAACTGGGTTTCGATAAACTATAAAAGTTCAATGGAAAACAATAAGCCACGGGGTCAAACAAAAGTGTCCATCGGGAAAAGCTAGGTGAAACAAACAAAAAATTAACACCAAGCGGGAAAAAGCTGTCTCAATTACTGTGCTTCAATTCATTAACGCTGTTGCTATTTCCTTTCGCCCGTCGTTTTCGAAATTTGCATATGCCAACCAACAAACCATCCGACCGGGCAATCCAACCAACGTAATACTACTTTTTTCTGCCTTTAAACGTTTGCACGAGAACGGTTTTAATACCCCTAACAGTTCTTTTTATACCAACTTATTAATGCCACGCTGTTTGTTATTTATAAATCGTTAAATTAATGACTTTCCGTATTTAATAAACGAGCCCTCTTTCATGCACACACACATTATTCATTAAGTTAACTTAAACGAATCGTTTAATTATAATTAATTACGAGGAAGAAAAAAACGTTTGTGCAACGAATTTTGCACATCCTAATTTCTTTTATCTGATATTCGACACAAATCTAAAACCAGGTGCATTGAGTTTTCAAGAAGGAAATTTATTTAAATTAACGTATTTAGTCGCATATAATTTTATTCGGTGACGACTTATTAGGGCAAAATTGCTGATGTGCAGTTGATACAGATACAGCCACTTTCCCTTGACTTTTTGATAAAACTGTGCTAATTGTTGCTCATACAAAGAACAAGGAAATCTATATTTTACTAATGGGCATTATTCATATATTTTGAAATAATTTTCGACCAATATGATTAACTAATTTTGGAATTTATTCGATTTTTTTTTGGACAATTGTTGAGGACAATATACAAACTAATTATTTTCGAGCCCTCTTCAGGCTGTAATTTTAACACCAAACTCACTTGATTTAGCAAGGAGCAATAATATTCCACCCCAAAAATTAATTTTGCAATGAAAGAAAGACATTTTGTTGATGTAGAAGCTTGGACCGAATGATGTCGGTAGTACACCAAAAAAAGTTCAAAACGTCATTTGATGAACTTTGAAAACGTGCAAATCGTCATTATGTTGAACGAAGAAAAAATGTTTGGACTCAAAATCACAAAGTAATACTTTTACATTAAAAAAGTTCCAGTATCCTTCAAAGGGAGGGTCATATTAATTTTTTTTTTTAATTTTGGGATCGATTGGGAAACGATTCATTTCCAAGGGGCCAATGTTGAAAAAGGTTCAGAATCCCTGCTCTAAACAATTTCACCGATTAGGATTTAAATTGCTTCGATACATATTAATTTGTTTCTCAATTAATTTCCTTTGCTCCATTCCGACGTGAATTTAAATTCTCCAGCTCATTATTGCGGACAGTTCAAAATGGCTCTTATAATAAGTGTAGTGTCACAAGTACCACAAAAAAAATACCGAAATGAATACTTGATATATGTATTTAGATATGAACGCACATAAATATCTAGCACCTGCCAACGTTTATAATGGTATAAATACGTACAATCATCAGCAACAAGAAGAACGAGAGATACAACGCAGAGTGAGAGAAAGATGATGATGATGATTACACGGTATTCGTGTTGTTAACAGTACGTTGAAAGAAGAGGCACGACAACAACAGCAACAACAACTGCATCAACTACACATTTAATTCTTATTTCGGTTTCACGTTATCATTTATATATCATTTACGTCCAAATATACGGCTCTTTAACTAAACAATTTTATGTTATAATCTTCGCCTCAACGATCCTGACAGGTTTAACTCGCCACCGGAACGGGCTTTTATTATTATATCAATTAAAAAGGCAGCCAGAAAGACGTATGATGAAAGGAGAAAAAAGGGGGAGGTACAAAATGTAAAGCAGCCGAGACATGGACCGAAGAAGACAGGAGCGAAAAACGAAGCTTTATAATTAAAACGTTAAGGTTTAATTCTAAGTAGGTACAACAAGCAGTAGCAGCACCGAACAAAGGCACTTAAACTTACGTCGTTCACGTGTAAAAGCTACCATGTACGAATTAAATTAGTTGAAGAAGTGCTGAAAGATTAAATAAAAGCAGCAACAATTAAAAATTTATTATTTCCATTTAGTTCCCTTTCATTGTTCGGGCACATACATTTCGTTGCATCGATCACAATTTCCTTTTTCTGCTTGCATAATTGAGTAAACGATAAATGGAAAAGTACTTCATAACAACATAATTAGCACGGTCAAATCGAATATTTATGGTAAATGCAACGGAGAACGATAATATTTCTGTTCGAATTTTTCCTTTATTTTTGTCAGGTATTCTAGAAAAACTTTCTACTCTCGCAGAACGTTTTAATTAATTAGAGATCGCGTTAATGGAAAATTTTCAATCGATCCCGACAAAAAGCCGCATTCGCAAAAATTCGCCGGTAATTGGTAAATGTTATTAATGATAAAATTAATTTAATTAATTGGATAAATATCGTGCGAGATTTCAATACATTACGTTTAATTGGCATTTGTAGTTTTCATTTCACTTAATTACTTATTTTAAATTCTGATTAAAATTAAGCATATGCCTCGTGTCTGTGCATAATAAACGAGCATCGTTTATTATTATTAAGTTGTTCATAATTTTAATTAAACAAATTGAATAGATCAAAAATGAAACGAAAGGATATTTTATTAGATTCACATTTGGTATTGCCGCCAATAATTGCGATCGATTGGGAATATTTTTTTATTTCATAAATGTTCCTTTCGGTTAGGATGACTGGCAACTAGTATAGATGCAATCGACAATTTAATAAGGAACATTTGCAGTTAATCATCGCTATTAACAAAATTAACACTAAAGAACTGTTTATTATTCGCCGGGCACAATTTGATTCGCGTTGATGCACTAAAATTAGAACACCATGTGAAGGACTCGCTTTAGTAGTTTAATGCGGAGTAGATTGAGAGCGAGAGAGAATATAAGCAGTTTTATGACTTTGAGTTTTGTTGGTTTAATTTGCATAATGTGCGAAGAAATGCTGTTACTTTAGAATACTAAACAAAAATCCCCATTTAAATGAATCGCACTTATTTGCCATCGATCAAAAAGATAAATGGTTGATAATGAATTATTAGGTTCCTGAAGGCTGCGTTCGTTTTTGCATTTTTTTTGTATACAAATAATATCCTAAAATAATTGCAATTATTTAGAAGCGTTCGGACGTTATCGGCGCTGTATAATGCAATAACTAATCAATTCGTACATTAGTTGGTAAATTTCTCGATAATCGTTCTATGGAATGCGAGCTAAATTCTTCGATGTTTGTTTATAATTTGATTCACTCTCGAAGCGCACCTTCTTAAAATAGTCTATGTTCCTTTTAACCGAAGGAGGTTCCATTTTTTGCCACTCAAGTAAGTGTTAAAATTATCTCATGTTTACATAAATGCATGTATAAGAGGATCAAATGCTGCCATCGGCCCCTTCACGTATTCGGTGCAACGAATAAAAGATGGCACGTTAAATACGATTCGATTTAACTTTTCTTACAATTCGCCCCGTCTCTATCGATTTGCTAATTGAAACAATTAGCGATTTAATTTTATTCGTTCACATTGTTTCTAAATGTGCGCACATCTTCATAAACAACAATAACATGCAGAAGAATAATTGTTTGCTCAAGGAACATAATATTATATTCTGTCACTTTCTTGCTGTTGTTGTAAACAATTTTTACGCGAAATAATGTAACAAAATAGCAGTAATAATAATAATAATGCAAATATCCTTGAATAGATTATGTCGCATTACATGGTAACAAAACTATTTTTAAACACCTACTTTCCTTACAAATAAAAAGAAAAATATGTCTCGCATCAATTTGGAGTCAATTATAATGATTGGCAAAATATGGAATGGATGCGATTTTAACCTTTTATTACGCATAATTCTTATTAATTAATTAGTTTCTGTTATATACCACAAGAATAATCACTTTTACTAGTACGTACGAAACCAAACCTAATACCAATTGCAATAAATGTTATTAAAAATCGTGCAATTCATTGATTATTTTGTTACATCTAGACAAAGCGACCGAACGAAGAATACATTTTCTTTTGCCTTATGTAAGAAATGGCAAATATTTGGGAACTCTTTGGCATTATTTTCGCGTACAACGGCGACCTACATTTCCGTTCATTGTTTATTTTATTAAAGACATTCGTCGTCTCGAGCGCACACACAGTTTCGTTTCAATTTAATTTTTAGCGTTTATTTGTAAACGAGAAGGTTAATTTACATAGAAATTTATGTTTAAGAAAGAGATGGACGAGATAGTGAACGCGATAAGGATGGAAAAGGAACTCTGTTAAAAGGAGAAACGCCGTATTAATTACCAACCGATGATAATTTCAAACAAACATTATTCTAAAGCAAGTTTGTGTATGAAATAATTCGAGATAAATCTCTAATTAATTTTATTATGAATATTAACTGAAAACTTTCCAATAAATCCGCCACGAACTTCATGTTACTTGTAAAGTTTCGCCATTTCATTTTCCGAACCCACCGAAGTATTATCGTTTATTAACAAATTGTCAGGTAGAGCGAAAAATTTTTTTTTAATAAACAAGTATTCAAGGTTGTTCTGATATGAATTCAAAATAATAATGGTGTTGGTGTTTTGTTGTTGTTGTTCCTTTTAATTAGAGTTACGATAAGGAAAAAAAATCACAATAAATCGATTTTTAATCAAACAATGGACCCGATGCAAGCAAACTCGCAGCAACAAAAAAAATTGAATAATAATGAGAATTAATCGATTAAACGATAACATGAGAGTCGTTAAATGATTGGAAACTAAATGAGCCGAATTTTGCGTAGATTTTCGCCTCGATGCAGTTTGAACGTAATCCTTAAAATAATATGTGATACCAATCTAAAGAAAGATCACAATTATTTATAGGCGGTAAGGTTTTTATTTTATTTAACATCAAATAGCGAACCGTATTCCAGAAATAAACGTATTACGTGTTCTAAACGTTTCATTTAGCAAAAACTTTCAATTTTTCGATCAATTTAACGGTTTCTTATTTAATTGCATTCAATTAATTACTCTTTAAACAATTTCTGTTCCCTTTTTGCATATCAAATATTAATCAGCTCGCAGACAAACGTGATCTCCATATACACACGTTAATTTTTCTCCGTCAAATTAGATGAACGATACCAATTAATTAAAAATCAATTAATCGAAAAATCCTTATAAAAAACCTCGAACCGTATTAATTAATCGCTCGATTACTTTATGATTCGTTATTAACGAGATGGAAAGTGGTTAAAAACTCGATGGTGATTTCTTTTTCATTTCGTTACCGAGAGTTATAAATTTCAGTATACTTTCTATTACTAAACCACTTATAAGTAAGAAGGTGACAGACATTAAAAAGTGTAATTTACGCCGTGTAAATGATATAAAGACGAAACTCAACTTAAAAAAAGATGAGATGGAAGAAGAAAAAAGGATTTAATGGGACCGTTTATTGAAGCTAAGCGAAGCAACGGCAAGTTAGTGGTAGTTATAAAATAGTGAGTACTAACAACTACTTTGATGAAATAATTAAACAAGATTTAAAGTAGATTATCGTGGCATCTGATACACATGCACACACGGATAGTATTTATAAATCAGAAGGATAGCATTTACTTTTTGTCACTTGAAAACGTTTTAATAAATGCTGAACGAAACCGTCGAATTTTGCTTTTTACCTTTTTCGAATTAGACACAAAATGAGGAAGGAAGTCGGTATAAAACCGGAGAAAAATGTTTCCTATTTTCTTCAATTCATTCATTTCACATTTTTCTTCTTCTTTTTGCCACCTCATTTTAATCCTTCTTTTTTCTCGGCTTTTCTCTCTCTCTCCCTCTCTCCGGCGTTTTTAATTTAAATCTTGCTCGAAAAATTAGTGAAAGAATGTTTTTATAACTTTTTTAATTATCCTTTCCATAAGTTTTTCCATATATTTCAATTAATTCCTCCTAGTCATCCTCTCCCGTTCTCTCGCAGACACCATTGGTCGCTTTTCTTTTGCCTACGTTTTCGCCCCGCAATTATATAAAGTGAAACCACTTTTACATTTATTTCCTCTTACGTTAGTTAGTTACTACAACATTAAACTGTTTTCTGTAATTTTGCTTCTCATTTTGCAAAACTGATTTATTAATATAATCGCATAATTTTGCAAAAGTGCAGAAAAAGTGTCGGTGAAAATAGTAATGAAAACGCATTTAATAAATTAAAAGCCAATTAAAGTATTTAGTAATAATAACTAAGTGATTTAATATGCTTGGGCAGCCCCCATGATGGAAAATCGTTTAAAATTAATTATCTAATTTATTCGATGCGAAAGAAACGAAATTACGGTTGCACTTTTTTCTTCGTTATGTCGGATATAAATTTTCATCGTCTACATTTATAGGTTAATTTATCGCCTTAACTGATCTAGAATGTATAGGAGACGTACAACAAACTAATATGACCAACAGATTGATTTCGACGACTAATGCTAATAACATAAGTCAATAAATGAGTTTGACTTTTCAATCTAATCTATAATCATTTGTCAAACTAACATTCAGCGGACAAAAGGATTCGATTCAAAATCAATTAATACGTCAGTGTTACCAACGTAACTTCTGCCAAAAAAAACACAATAATCTATTGACACACTGTATAATTTAGGGATTGATAACAAATTGCATATGATGGAAGAAGAAGGATAATCAGCGGAACAAAACATGGTTGCATAATTGAGGAGTGATCGTAATTTTCGTTCGCCCTCTGTAAAAATGACGCAAAGGAAATAATCCCGTTTCTACTCTACTTCATCTCGAGCACTAATTACTCGTTTGAACAATATAAAATGAGAAGCGCGGAGTTTTTCAGTTCTCATTGCTTCGCGGTCCCTTTTTTTTTTTTAATTCATCACTTACTCCGGTATATGTTTTTTGTTGCTATTCCATTTACTGTTTAAGCATCGATTAATAAGAATTTCGTTTAATAATACAATTCAGGGTAAACGTGCAAAATAATGGAAAAAGTTTTTGCTAAAGTGTAAGCGATGAATCATTCGACACGGATAATATTAGAGCGAATATGTGTCTGACAACGACGACGTACAAAATGAATTTGATCAATCAAGGCCAATAATAGCGAGAAGAAAAAATATATAATACGAAATTTATTCCAAAATAGTTCACGGACTCCGTATGTAAGGTCATTACGTCGTTAATCCTAATTAAAATTTTCGTAATTAATCAAAACTGCTTCGTTTGACAAAATTTATAGTTTGCAGGGAGCTTAAAATGTAATACGTTTGTCGAAGTTTCGAAAGGAACTTTGATCGTCGTTCGCCGGCGTTTTATTGAAGTCGAAATCTATGTGTTTTATTTAAAAAAAAAGTATCAAACGACATCCAATTAATGCGAATCTTTAAGGACTCGGATTACGGCTTAATTAACAAGTTTTCGGATATACTCACACGAATAGTGCACAAGTTTCGCTCGAACAAATGGCGTAACGTTACGAGTATAGTGGCCGCAATAATAAAATGCACGTTATGCTAATTTTCCTTTTCATGCGTATTAAACGTATAAAATTAATTCTACACAAGGTCAAGTTGATTGAAAAGAATATAATTTTATATTTCTGGCGGCAGTATTAAAAAAGAAAATCGACTGCTTTTCGCGGGGTGATGAATCGAACGCGCCCCCGCATTTCTACGACCGGATCTATCTCACGATTTAATTGAGTTTCACGCTTTCTGCTTTTTATACATTTCGGATACCGGCAAATAAACGCTAATTGGCAACAACGAGCATCCATTGGGAATTTAATCGAAACAATAACAACGCTCAAGGTACAAAGATTGGGAAACTAAGGGGGATGAAAAATAATGAGGGAACGCCGATTTGTCTAATCAAATTCTTAAGCAATTTCCGTTTGGGTAGATTAAAACAATTCGGTAATTTAATGCGACATTAAAATTATGTTAATTAACGTTTAGATTAGACGGGAAACAAGCGACATATACAGGGTGTTGAAAAAGTGTCACGAACTTTATATGGCCCAAGATAAGCACAAAAATCATAATGACTATGGGCCCGGAAATGAACGGTTTCGGAGATACGGAACATTTTGCAACTTTTATATTATTTACAATTATGTTAAAAAAATGCAAACTCTGAACAAGAAACAACGGAAAAATAACTCAATAATGGTGTTCAAAGTGCCCTACTTCCATTTGGCATCATTGGCAATCAAGCATCGGCTTAAATTCGATGCAATCTTTTCGTTGTTTCAGTTCCTCGAGCTCATGAACAAGCGTAGCAAAACCTAACTTTTCAAATATTCCCAAAGAAATAAATCTAGAGGGTTTAAATCTGGCGACTTTGCAACTTCCTTGAACATAAAGACGTAGCGCTTTGCAGGCATTTCCCATTAGCATGATCATAGATTTCATCCTATGATGGGCTAATTCAGAATTAGAGTAAAAAGGCATAGGGAAAATTCGTAAAATTGTCATTAACGATCAACTACAAACTCTATGTATGAGAAAATATCTCTTAATTGCGACACGAAATTGCAAGTTTTGCGAATGAAGAAGGCAAAAAAAAACCAAGATATGCTACAAAAATGAAGGATCATACATATCTCCGAAACTTCTTTTCAACACCCTGTACATACGCCCATGAGGGAAGCTAAACAATGAGAGAAGTATTGCCAACAATGTCAATTTCAAGAATTAAACAACAGAAAAAACAAAAACGAAATTAAGGGTTTCCCTTAATTGCAACTTTTTCTCTCATAACAATTAAGCCTGATACGTCACGTGTTATTAATTATTTTTCTTTCGTTCAGATAAAATTGCCGGAGAGTGAACATCCGCGCGGATTAATAAGGAAAAAAAAAGAAAGCAGAAGATTGGAGTCGGGCAAAAAAGTAGAGAAAAGGATAGAAAGTTCTATTTTTGATATTCCAAGTCAACGACACCACTACTAACCACCACCAACATTTCTCGACATCGTCCATATGTACAAACAACCAATCCATCCGTATAGCGAACAATTCCACTTCCAGACGTATCCCGTTTTCCTTTTTTTTTCCTTTCGCTTCCTCCCTTTTCCTTATTATTATCGTTACCATTATTCCTTTTATTTTCATTCAACCCCAAATACGTTTTCGTAATAATAATAGCGCCGCGTTCGCGTTCAAACAACCCTCTTAAAATATTTTCTAATTTTGAAATGCGTACGTTTCTCTCCCTTGTAAAATATTAGATGTGACCCCAAGATAAAGAAAAAGCCATCATATAAATAAATGCATAAAATTAATTTTACTTTCGACCTAAAAATAAAATTATCTGCATACGTTGTTGTTCTTTAACGAATATATGAGAATAAATGTAACGGACGCGGTATAATTTTTTAAGGATTCAAAAACGAAGACTAACAAGAAATGATGGGGTGCATAAAAATTTGTTAGGGAAAGAGACTGTTTCAAATTAGACGTTAGATTTTCTTTAAACTTATTTAGACTCTTGAAATAAGAGAGATGAAGCAACTGACAAAAAAAACTGTTATAAACAGATGTAACTTATTGAGGGCACGCTTTAATGGATTTTCCAATAAATTACCAGACGCTGTCGGTTACTTTTACGTAATTTTAAGTATTCCTAATTAATAAAGAATTCCCTGGCGACATCGAAATGAACAAAAACGAAATGAGGTCCACTCCTCGTTTTAAAGAATTCCGGAAATACCCCATGACGTCCGATTTTCTTTGATTCGTCAAACAACAACATAAACAAGCAAATCAAAGTCGCACTTGGAAGGAAAGCGGCGAAAGTTTCCAAATTGCAAACAAATCGGTTTTCAGTTTTGTTTATCGCCGATTAATTCGCTCGTTATGGCGTATCCAAATAATCCCTTACTAAGGGATCTCTCTTAATCGTTTATTTAACGTAACGCCACAATTGTACGAAGTAAAATTTAAAACCGCCACCGAATATCGCTTCGTTATTAGAAACAAAGGCTATAAATGTGGGTGAGTGTAGGTAAAAAGCTAAATAAGAAATTGAAGAAGAGCGTTTTTACGACTCAATAAATCATCGCTTAAAGAACAATTTCTGTGTTTATCCGAATGTTGAGAAACCGTGAACGCGAGGAGGGAACGCAAATAAATGTGAGGGAAGAAAGAGACGACAATGAGGTGAATGAGCTCTCCCTAATTTCTTACTGCCTCCCAATTCACAAAAGAATAACTCTCACAACCCTCCGTTCATTTCGCGCGTACGACGACATCGAACAAACTCGTCCTATAGGGCGCGTCGACGAATATCGACGAAAAACCGATTTTGACGGATCTTTAAACGATTTTTTGTTCGACTAATCAATTCGATTCGAATTTTCTCGCTAAAACAACACAATGCCAAGCGACAAATTAACCGCAATCGAGTGATTAATTTATTTAAAAACCCGGTATAGGTTTCCTTTTAAATTTTAATGTGTTTTCTTTTGAAAGGGTCGACGAAAGTATCGTAAGGTCTAAAATTAAGGCTCCGGCATCGGTAAAACATCGTCACAACCACGTTCTTGTGCGTCTGCTATTGGGGCATTTACCAAACCAGGTGCAAAGAATTCCGAACGGATGTTTGACTGCGCGGTATACAGGAACAAAAAAAAAGAAAAACCATTTGAAATAAATACTTTTGTGGTCGTCCTCTGCGCGCAGAGGGCCCTTACAAGTACGCTAAGACCCCGAAAATTCATTTATAATTCATCGAACTCGAACGCCGTGAACGAATGGTTGTTTCGTGTACACAAAAATAAATATGTTAAACAAATTAATTATTAATTAATAAACATCACATTTTATAGTTGTTTGTCCCGCTAGCGTTCCAATTCTATGTCGTCCCGTCTCGCTTTACTCTTTATTAAGTTCATTTTTTAATTTTCTATTACATAACGATTATTAATATTTTGTTATCGTCACGCTTATTAATATTATAGCGTTTTCCGAAATTTCGATAACTGCTGATAGTGGAAGCGTTTTTAAACATTCGGATGCAGCGTATTTTTAAATGTAAAATAATATTTGACGAGGAAAAAAAAACGGTGTCAGCGAGTGAAAAATATTCAAATTCGTTAGAGGCGTTCGTCTATTAATAGGCCTTCTTGCGTTTAATGAATTCGCGTATCTGTTTAATACTCTAGATTCTCTCCAACAAAGGCGATACGAGCATTAATTCTTTTTCGTTCGGTACGGCACAACATTTTCGTACGCAATAATAAACGTTCCTAATTGATTTAATTAAGAGTACACGGAAACGTTGTTATTGTTTGTTGCCTTTCCTTCGCATTGTTCCGGGGTTTTGTTAAAACCTCTCTGCCGTATACTTTTTTATGATAATACACTACTAACGACCTTAATTGATATTAATTGAATTAAAAGTAACGCAAATTTGCAACGAAAACGTTTCGTTCGAAACTGCACGTTGCGTTAAAGCTGTAGAGAATCATTTTCTTGCTCTTTTATTGATCATTTCTTGTTCCGTTCTCCTACTTTATTCATGGTAATAGTTCGTTTTTCGGTTGTTTGATCGTGTGTAATATGTGACAAAGCGTAAATATAAGAACGTTACCGTGGAGGATTCTTCATGAGTTAGTAGGCAAATGGTAAATATCCATTGTAAACACACCGAAAGGGAACAATGGCACACAGAACGCAAAAACACAAATTCGTTTTTATATTTTAAAACACACTCGCACTCACACACACACCAGAACTAAATTAACATTATCCAAACGTACGAGGCGAACTTATTTTCATTAAAGAGGCCACACGACAGAGCACCGACCAACCAACCAACAAACGCACAACAATGGTACTTTAAATAAGATAACGATGTCGATTCGTCGTCGATGACGATTGCTCGACGTACGCGTAGAGTAACACTTAATTGTCGAAAATGAAATCACATCGACAAGAACAACAAGCAGTTTCCGTTCGTTCGTTCGTTTCGCGAAACGACGATGTCGATACTCCTATTTCCGATTAAACAAATTCGCACCTTAACAACCACTTGTTGTATTTTTTAATTAACACCGATTGGATTCGAATAAAATTATTAATGGAATAAACGCAGCGAACAACGAACGACGATAATGGTAATTTAAACGCGTGAACGTACGTAGAACGGTGCGTTGTTTAAATTGTCCAGTTAAATAACCATCGCATCGACAAACGCACGCACTTGTCATTTCGTCAAAATAATAATAACACTACGCGATACTCACATACAACAACAACAACAACACACGGGTGCGTAATAGTGGAGAGCGCATTCGGCGCACAGAAGAAAAACACGACGGCAAGAGCGCGAGCGACGGAGCGAGAGCGAACGAGCCGACGTGACAGAGACCGAACTTACATTGCTCACATTTAAAGATTTCGCTATTATCATCATCATCATCATCGTGGACGATCGTCGCGTCTCTCTCTCTCTCTCGCCGCTCGCCGTGTGCGATCAACCGTCTTCCCCCGTACCGTAAAAGTGGACGTAGTCCCGCATGGTGTTGTTGTTGTTGCCTGCTTAGCGGATGATGACGATGATGACGCAAAAGAAGAAGAAGAGGGACGATGATGTTGGCCGATTGCCGCACGTTCGCTTTCTTGCCTGCCTTCTCTATTTGAATAATCGTAATCCGCCGCGGCAGCGCTCTTTAACTCGGACGACGGCGCCACCGATCGAGCCACAGGTTTTCCTCTTTGTCCTCCCGCGTCTCGCCCTCTTTCTCGTTCGCTCCAGTGTTTGTTGTCGTTCCGAATAGATGGGGGGCCAGACATCGTTTAAGTAAGCGATTCGCGGCGTTACGACGTCGTCACCCGATACAACCCACCATCATCATCGTTGTTTGTCTCTTTTATCGGCGTAGAATTGGACGATGATTTGGATGATTAATAAATAAATAGCGATAATACGAACAAAAAAAAATGTACAATCTAATAACACTCGGTCAATAATGGATGCGTTCTATCGTTTTGCGTAACGACGCTCGTTCGATTAGATAATTGATAAGAGGGGCGGCAATAATAATGACGATGATGATAACGAATAGCTGGATAATATCGAAAGTGTCGGCCGCAACAGCGATAAACTTGGATGAGAAATGAATAAGAAACGAAATTTGCAAGACTAATTGCATCATCGTTTGCGTCACTTTAACCAACAACAACGATTAAATTAATGTAGCTTACGAACGAATCCTATGCTAAATGGCATTAATTTAAGAAAGAAATATGTTTATAAGTCAATTTAAATCGAATCCACAACACACGAAATTCCTCGTGCGACAGTAAAAATCCTCGCAGATAACGGAAACGGAGCGGAAGCCATGTTTGAAAGAATGACAATCAATTCTCGGCCATTATTGTATTATTATTTCCTTTTCGACATTCTCTACCTACGTATCGAACAACTAAAAGTTTGCTGCTCGATTTCAACCGTGGTTTTTCCCAAAACATTTTACGCAATTAAATCGATGTTGCATCAATTAAGCGTTAAAAAGAGACGATAATTAGTTCGTAATCGAGCGAAAAGGTTAAGAATCAAAGGAAACGATCCCAATTTCCTGTACGTCCTTTGATTTGGCAAGAATTTAGTCCTAATCATGTGGTGGCTCCTGGCGGCGTTGGCCAGAAATAACAAACTCGATTGGTATGTATATATCTGTATGCGCATAAGCGTGTATATGAAATACACACGTGCACATTAAAAATGAAAATAGAGAAAGGAAATGTATAAATCGTCTCCATTTATCCTACATACCATTATTATTATTACTATTGTAATGGATACGAGAAGACAGCCGTAAAAGAAGGCAACAGCAAATTCTACAATTGGAATTGGGTATCAAACAAGCTTGCCTACGTGCAAAACAAAAATGAACGATAGAGGAAACGGAAGTACACCCCCCCATTAATGTTTTCGTTACACACCACCTTTACTTCCGGCCGTGGAAAAAAATATACGCTTTTAACCTCTTGATCTTAGTTTTATGGAAGCATCAAGAAAGTTCTTGACGACAGCTTACTTTAATCAATCAAAATCTGATCGAAATAAACGTGCAATTAATTTTGCAGTTTGAACCGTGTTTTATCATCATTAATTAAATAATATCTGATTATTCTAGAAAGTTCGTTTATGGAATATTGATAAAATACGCTTAAGCGAAACGCAATTCTATTAATAGAGCTTTCCATTTGATAACAATAAAATTGTATCAATCATTATCTCACGAAAGGGGCCGCAGTTGATATTGATTAAATTTTTGTAATAGTTTCAGGACAATCATTTAACATCTGAAACGTTTGTTATGTTCCAACCCACGCGCAAATTGCGAGAAATTTCTTTTGCCAATTAATTACAGCAAGAACCGATCGCTTCCAGGAACAACTAGTGCCTTTTTATTTTCCTTTTCTCGCCCTTTCCAGACTTTAAGCCAAACAGAACTGTGGGCGAGATACGTTTGAAATCTCCTCTTTTTTCCCCCGATTAAAATGTTAACTGTGCATCGTGTTTGCGTATGCCAAGTGCGACGACGAGTGGGCTAAATAATAACGAAGAGCGAAAAAAAGAGACAGAGAGAAAACGAGAGATAGAGAAGCGGAAATCGATTGTGACGTCACAACGGTACTTACTCTACGTCACAGTGACGTCGCAAACGGGTGTTGCCTATAGTAACACGACCATCATCGGCAAGAGCAGCATGAGCCGTAGTAGGAAGAAAGGTAAAGAGCGAAGAAAAAAGTAAGATAAAGCTCGGGGGAAGTAGAAAAATAAATGTGTGTGTGTGAGAGAGCGAGAGAAACACAAAGAAGGTCGTTTGAAATCGCTTCGAAACGCGCGACTTGTTGCAGGGATAATTGCTGCGAAGGTTTTCCTTCTTCATCTTCGGCTCTCTAATTGCTTCGAGTCCTTTGTCGTACATAACCAACGTAACAATGTTGTTAACTCTTAACGCCCACGAGTGTTTTATATTAGCGAAACATATATATTGTTGTTGTTGGTTGTTAAACCGTTTCTCGAATCACGTGGAAACACGAACGGTCGACTCTTTCGCTGTGCCGCTATTTACCACCGCGTTGTCCTTCTTTTTTTTTTGATCCACTCGTTCGTTTTGTTTATATATTGATGCTACGGCGGCTATTAATATATTTTTGGTTCATTTTCCGCTTAAATACTCTCACAAAAAGATGGTTAACGTAAGTGAGAAGAGCCAAGGAGAGCGAAATCTTGCACGGCGACTAAAAATACATTTCACTGCGATCGCACATATTTTAAGTTCCATCTCTGCTATTTTCTTTCGCCTTTTATTTTGTGTTCATTTAACGAGTAACTTGCGTTGTTTTATCCGATTAAGAAAAAGGTCGTTCGAAATACGCGGGCAGATTAAAATGAAATCTATCTAAATATGAAACTAACACAAGATATACCGACAATTGTTTATTGTCAGGTTGTTGCAACTTTTTTTATTTGTGTATTCTACAAATCAAATCATGATTTTGTGAAATTGTAAACACGCGAAAATTTATCATTTCAAACGACAGAAAGCACGAAAATAGTAATGGCCAATCGAAATTTTGATGTTCCAGTTGGATCCCACAACAGCTAGAGATGAAATTAAATTTGTGCACAAAAGCTTGCCACCATCAAAAATAGTAAATATATTATAAGATGATAAAATTAAAGAACAAAGCTTGGACTGTTACCTCTCTTTTAAGCTGATTTTTGATGAAGAACTAAAGACGTAATTTCCGAATTATTTGAGAAGCTGCATAAATAATTCTTTTTAGGACATTACGTTATCATAGAAGCTGCGGACTAAGTGTTGAAGGGTCGTATGTCGAAAAAGAAAATTTCGTTTTTCTCTCATCCTTTCATTCTTGGTTAAGTAGATTTCATATTAATCTCCCCTCGTATAATATGTACGTTTGGCGTTTACGTGCAGCATTGCAAATAGATAGAATGGCGAGATTGCGTAGCCATAAATTTCGCCCCGAACGAAATGGTTCCACGTGAATGGGACGGAATTTATTATCGTTCGCCCCAGTAAAGAAGTGAGGCTCTTTTACCAGTCGCTTGATTATTAGTTATAACTTGTGATGCCGACGATTGCTTTGCCGGCAAGTGTGCGGTTGATTAGTGTCGGACACGTAAACTTATGCGAAACGAGCTTTAGGAAAAGCTTATGGAGATTTATAAATTATCGGCGGTAATACTTGTTGAATTGTTAAAGTAGATTGCGATCCTGTTTTTCGGGAAATTAATTTACTAATAATAGGAAGCAAACGTTCGTGTGCCCGGTGTATTACGTATTACTTATACTCTTCGTTCCATCAACCTCATTTTGTTATTCTCCAAACGGTGAATCAATCGAGTGAAAGAGGGAGTTTTAATTATTGCCTACAAAGTACCAGTTAATTGGTCATATAAAGTTTAATAGTGATATAATTTTCACGGTTAGCCATCTATCTGTACATTTATTTTATTAATTAACGATTATAATTAAAACTACAAGAACTTTACGTTAATTACAGACGCGAGATGGAGCAATTATATCTGTGAATTGTAGCGTGATTTAATTAAATAAATAAAAGGTTTTACTCATATTTATTATCATCATCATCTACGTCGCTCGTCGTCGCCGCTGTCGTCGTCGTACATGGAAGTAGATGAGCAAAGTGAAGATAGAAATCGATTGGTTGTTATTAAAGGAAAATAAAAACCGAGAGACAGGGAGCGAGAGAGAGAAAATTAAATGATAAAAGTAGGAAATAAAAAAGTTACCATGATATATTATTGAAGGGGTAACGTCCTTTCATATCCCAATACCGCTACTATTATTGGTTAACTAACTGGTCTTGGTGAGCGTAATAGTAGTAATAAAAGTGGTAGCGAAATATATTGTAGTAGACATGGATAGCGACGACGCCCGCCGTCTTTGACGCCAGTTGCTTCGAGCATTACAATCATCATACCAAAACGGTTTCGTACAATGAGAAGAAAAATCTGCTGGAATTCTACCGAGCGATTATTGAAACAAAGGAACTTGTTCGAGGACTTCAAAAAGAGAAGCAGTTTAAAATTGAAATTGACAGCTGAATGATTCGTCGGCGCTAACAGCAATCTGAATAACGCAGACAAAAAGACGGCCTGAGCAACTCGTTCCTCAAATTACGGGGCGAGTCCTAATTTATTGCACGCACTCGGTATAATCATTCTCATGAACATTCCAATCGTTCAACTATCCGGTTAAAATGTTAATTTACATCTAACCTATTCATCATTTCTATCGTCGGCTACATCATCATCGTCTTCCACGATAATTCAACCGAGCGCTGAATTCACTTGTTCAATTAAAGAAAGCAAAAGAGAGGACTTTTTTGCATGAAATTCAATGACCCCTCGAACTGCGAAGTGTAAAAGGCAATCCGTCGATTCTCCCTCAATTTCCCACTGTTCTCCTCTTTTAGTGGTGGATTAATAAAAATTAATAGCCCATAATAATGCCAGTTTGTTTGCTCGCTCTCCTTCGATTTATAAGAACAACGCTAATTCAACGTGTCGATGGATGTAGAGCAAAAAAAAAACACAGCTCTAAAACGGGGAAAATTAATATAATCCCCGTCTGCGAAGTGAGTATCTGCGCGTTAATGCGCGCGAACAAAACGAAAAGCGAAGACTCGTTTTTGTTTTGCACATCCAAGCATCGACCGAGGAACGAGTGAAAAAAAAAACAAGGGGAAGAAATATGAAAGTGGAATGAAAAATTACGGCCAAAGTTTCGACACCACGAAAATTTTCCGTTTGCCTCTCGTTCTCCTCCGTTATTTTCTCTTTATCTTATTTCTAAATACGTTGGAAGAATACGCTTTGGGCCGAAATTGATACGTACGCTGAGAAAAAAAATCGTTATGCACGGTATACATCGTTTCATCTTTGTTTCGCACGCACAGATTGCGAAGTTTTTCTTCTTGTTGTTATTGTTGTCGCCCTTACCATCTAGATTTATATCAAAGTCTAGTCGGTTGGCAATATCGAACTTTGACCGAATCCGCTCGTAGAGAGAGAGAGAGAGGGAGTCTGGACGGTTGGGGTAACAAACTGAAGGAGGGTGCAAAAAAAGCTGTAGCGAAGGCGACAGAGACAGATATAGTTGTTATGTGGATGAAAAATTAACGAGAAGAAAATTGTTGGGAAACCGATTTTCCTTTTCTTTTTCAATTGGATAACCGCAAAATATTTTTATTTTTTACGAAAAAATCCTTTGAATTACAATTATAAACGCAAAGAAAGAAACCGAATTAAAGAGAATACATTGTTAAAATTTTGAAGAGAAAGTAATGAATAGAAAGTAAATATGTGCCAACGTAATTTATGGCAGGTTTATAACCCGAATGAAGAAGAAAACAATCGCGCCAATATAAATATAGTTGATACACGAGAACGATGTTGTGCTAGAAATTGTGGCATTTAAGAGGAAAACATGTTTAATTAGCGAAGAATCTCTAATTGTCTATCGTAGTTTCCATCATATTTGTATGCTACTATTAGAACTGCCGCTTTTTGCAGTTTGAACATTTCAAGATTTTCAACAATGTGCAAAAAGATTTCTATTAAAAGTTATTTCCATCATTAATAAAAACCTCTTCCTAATTTTTGACAATTTATGAATTCCCTCATCAAAGAATTCCTTCTGTTTGAAGGCAATATTTTTCGATGTCTTCATAATTTTCTTCTTGGCTCTGGGTGCCATCGCCCAGAACAATTCGTAAACCGACAGAGAAATATCTGGCGATTACAGCGAGTGAGGTAGGACATCCCATCTAAGCTCTTCTAACGTGTTTTAATCGGTTTTGCAACACGGGCTTGTTTGTTTCCGTAAGGTCAAAGGGCACCCACTTTTCCGCCTTCCGAATCTTTCCCATTTCATTTCAACGCTTTCACATTGCTGCTTGAGTTACATTCACAGAATTGATCAATTGTTGCTCCGTTTGGCCATAATTTTCGGCAAATAATTCTTGCAATTCTTCCTTTTTAAATTTCATCGACACTTTTGTCATTGACATTAAAATTGTACGTTGCGATCGGTTGTTGCCATTCTCTGCATGTTCTTTCGGCTAGAGTATGTTTACCATACGCCCTCAAGAGCAATTGTTATGCAAAGGCATCGCTTTTCTTCAAGTTAAACATGAAAGCAAGGCATCGCGCAAATTACTTTTTTCTTTGATATAACTTCACGTTTTCAATGCTTTATAAACCATTAATATAAAAACTTTCATGAATGTTATATTATGTGAATAGGTAGCGCTTTAACAACTAGCAATAGGCATATTTTGAAATAAAAACTATTTAAGGCTAAAAAAAATTACGAAACGGCGGAGTCATACATCTAATGAAAAAGAGGCAGAATTTAAAAAGACGCTTGAAAAGAGTAAATCAGAATGACAGCAATTAAGTATTTATTGCGTAATGATTTTTTTTATTTGAAGGGTAGTTTAAACGGGAGAGCAACAAATAAGCTGGAAACAGTTTGACAGTTGTAATTTTGAAATAAGATTTAAAAGCATATAAAGAGTTATGGAGTAGAAAACAAGTGCTAGAGAAAAAGCATCGCCCTATTAAATCAGTGCTTCCCAACCGGAGTATCGCAAAAGAATTGAATGTATGACTGTATAAGAAAAAAAAAGCTAAAGGAGATACCTTCTTTTGTTAGTCTTCAACTCGTCCAACTTGTAATGATTTTTATGCTTTTGTAAAGTGTGCCGTAATATGAAAAGGTTGGGAATCACTGCGCTAGAGGATATAATAAATCACTTTTATAGAAACACTTTCTTTCAGAGATATATTACACGCTTAGTAAGAAATCAGCGAAAAAATAACCGTTTTGGCAGTCAATTGCAATTGCCAAAGTTTCCTATCATCGCACGATCAATAGTAAATTGAATGCGATACAACATTAATCATTCTCGAAAATTCGAACGCAATTTGAGTATAATTGATTTCAACAAATTCCCACGTTGAAAGAAAATAAATAAATAAAAAATAATATCTGCATTGCATTTTTCAACCAACATACATTTTGATAAGACTGAAAAAATGTCAGTTTCCTTTATCTATGCATGAAATATTGGAAAAAGAGATGGACTCCATCCCACAAAAACATTCATGCGAAATGAAATGAATCACATTCTTTCGTAAAGTAATAGTATGCAATGTATCTTTTTTTTGCGAAACAAATCTACCGCACTCAATGAAACATGCGCACATACATATTAACACGTGAAATTGTAAAACTTAAATTAAAATTTTACAAATTAAAACGGGAAACAAAGTTTTTGCATTAAACACAATGTACGCTCGAATACAATATAACGAAAAATAGAGTTTATTTATCCATAAACTCATCTACTGTAATAATGATCAAATGACTTACGACCTTTATCGCCACTAAACTAATAGCTATTGTAGATTATACACGGATTAACGCATAAAACGATGATAATAGGTGCTCACCGAAAACGAAAATTCTAATTTTGAAAGAAAATATATATCAAATGGTTAATAAACGAAATTGCACGGGACACGTTTCAAAACTCTCTAAAATGCAAATGGTAAAACTTCTGCTTCTTTTCTTATGTTTGTTGTTGTAAACTGAAAATATTTTGTCATCTTCTTCAAAAGTTTTACCCACAAATACTTCCTTCTTGTAAACACGATAGAAGACGAAGAAGAAGTAGGAATCCAATTGTTTGAATATTTCAAACTTTTGCATTATTCCTTAAACATTATTACAACCAAGGTCAGTTCATTATTATTTTTCCCCTCCATTCTTTGCTATTATCTGTTGGATTATTGTGAACGTTTCCCAAAAATCTAAACTTCATTATACACGGTAAATACTTTTTACCTATTCATGAACGAAAACAACAAAAAGGACAACGTCAATTACATAAATTATCCGGCAAACCTTATTCTATATTTCTCATAGCGACCATCATCATCGTTCGATAATTATTTATTCATTAATAACATTTAACGGATTGTTATCATTTATTTGTTTGTTAGTATTGAATGGAATTAAAAGAGAAATAACATTAAATGAAATAAAAATAATTATCGGATATTATTCTTTTCCGGATTATCTGCTTTAGAAATTTATTGTCGCCGATAAATATCGCTAACACATATTCCGATTCAACGATCCCGCGAGAGCGATTGCTTAATGCATTCAAATGTTAAAGGCCGCACTGAAAAACTCGTTTATTATTATTCTAGCACCATGTGCCATGTGGAATATAGGGGTATTTAGGGCAAAATGCACGGCCGTCGTACCTGAACATTATTATTACAAAGCTTAAAACAACAAGCGGGCAACGGTCCAATGCGAAACGTACACATTAATGATTGAGAGACCGATGATGATCCGTTTATGATTGCAAAACCGAAAATCGCCCCGCTTTTGTAATGCAATCTCCACGTGCAACAGTAAATTAACTGGCCGGATAATTAGAAGTTTTAGGCTAATTTTAAGGGTCAATTTTAAACCACTCATTAAAGAGGTACCATTTCTTTTCTGGTCATTCTTTTGGGGTTTGGAAAAATATGTAAAACAACAAAATAACTTTTAAAGACCCAATAAAATATACCTCCAACACAATAAAAAGAGTCCTGTATAAAAAAAAATCAATTTTCATTATAAAAATTGTTATTCTTATACGCTAAAATACTAATTTTAATGCGGAAAAATTTTTGAATAAAAGTAGTAACTAAGAGTAGATTGAATGGTCAGCTACGTAGATTTATTCGTCGAAGAGTTCGAATAGAACCAGCGATTCAATTAACAATTGCATTGTACCATTTATTGACCATATTCAGTTAATTATTATTAATTTGAGTGGGAAATGGATTCACGTGCTCTTACAATGACATGCTCGAGATAACAAGCTGACGAGATTTAATACGAGAAAGTAGGAGCTTTCCAAAGCAAATCGCTATTTGTTATAAAATAATTTAATGAAATTCGTTGTAAAAGAGTTTCTCGAATGACTGTCACAAAATAAAATTAGCTTTTATACTTAATTTTTAATGCTACCGAACGAATTTGCAAGTTTATTCTGCGGTAACAAGGAAAACGTTCGGTTATATTGTTAGCTGGCTCGAAAATGTGTTGAGGATAATTTGCGAATTAACATAATAAACATTTAGCCCTCGCAACTGCCGCAAAAATATCCCGATTAAAAAGGTCAGATACCGTTACTGACGAGGAAGCGAGAAAAACCGTCTAACAGCAAAATGCCAAATTTACACAAAAAGTCTTCATGAAACCTATAGCACCCAATTATGTTAATTAGTAAATAAAGAGGGTCAATTCTTCGGGATAAAAAACTTTGAAAGTTTACAGAACAATAATGAGAATTGACTTCTGAACAGCTTGAACGAAAATTCACCTTTGAGGTAAAATAATATTTTTTAAGCGACAAACTGTAGATAAGGATATTTTATTAGTGCAGATTGCGACTCTAGCTTTATCTCTGCGAATTAACATTACCATTATCCGCCAATATTTATTTCTATATCGTCAGTTATAATAAAAAACCGTTTAATTTGCATTGTAATGATTAAATTAATTAGAAACTTGTTTCTTTAATTCCTATTCCTCCTCCTCTGCCGTCACCATCATCTCTCTCTTCATCTTTTTCAACAATTATTTTAATTATTGACAGATTATTTTATTGCAAGCTAAATTAACATATTAAGTGTTTATCGTTTCAATGAAATTAGTTGCATCTTCTTAACAACAATCTAAGTATTTACTAGAAGATTGAACGGAACAGATTAAAACAATTACATTAAATCAATCGACGGTCTAGCGCTTCTTAAAACGCGCAAATTGTTTACTAATGCGAAAGTACGTTTATATGAAATTAGCAATTAGCAGTCAAATCTCGGCTTTCGAACTGAATATATTTCGCAACGTTGTTCGCAAACTCAAGTACTCGTAATCAGAAGACATTTTATCGCATAAGAATTAACGTTAAATTGATTCCTGAATTGTTTTTGCAAAAAATGAGTGCAAATTTCGTAATATATTTCGCGAAATAGTTTAATAACGGTGTGTTCGTAAGTCGAAATAGAGGACGTAAGAGGAGATATTTGCTGCCCAAAACTTTTGTGCGTCATTCAAGACCCTCGTAAATCGTGATTTAAGTGTATTATGATTATGAAAGTCTTGCTTACTTTTCTTTGCAATTACAAAAGTTAATTAATTTATTATAACATTTAAATTAAAGGAAAGTTAAAAAGCAGAAAACGGTTTTCAAAACTATTTCTAACGTTAAATATCAATTAAGCAGGAAAACTGTGCACGTCATTAAAATATCTTCTTCAACGGTAGAGAAGAGGTTTTCAAACTCACTTCATGAGCGAATTAGCCGGAAGCGAGCCACGAAGAGAGAAGAATCTCTGTCTCTCCTTTTCACTCTGGGTCCGTCGTCTTCTATGAACTTTAACCTCTGATTTATTTCAACTCCATCCTCCAACCAGGCAATGGAGAAACAGTGTGGGATTTAGTTTAAGTTAATTTGTTGCTTGCCGCATGAATGTTTATGTTGCATGTGTACGTACCTAAACAACGTTTAATGTTAAGTTCGAGGGGAGATTTTTTGCTCTATCAAAATCGTTCTGGAATTTAATCGGGAGCCATCATCAAATGCGATCCGTTTTTTTCCCTCTTATTGATGAGCTTAAAAGGTTTTTGTTCTCTTTCGCCAATAATTGGCATAAAATCGTATAAACAAACACGATTCTTCAATATGGAAAAAAAACACCGATTCAGGCAGGAGCACGAGTCTTTGGCAGAATGTGAAGCATGAAATCAATTTCGGCCCTGCAGGTGGATTTTAATCAATAAAAAAAAAAACGCGTCGAGCGAAATCTGTCGCCCGTCGTTTATCGAGTGCAAGTAGCCAAAACGGTTTTGTTACAATCCAAACACAGGAACGCGCTATTTTCATCGCATTCTGTTTCTCTTACTCTGGTTTCAAGCACTCAATAACCACTTTACTTTTATTGCGTCCGACCTCTTCCTCCTCCAACGACCATCATCGCATCCACTCCCGTTGCCACGCGTCTTGTTCTTATTTCGATTTCGTCCTCCTCGTTACCCGTTCGCTTTTTTTTTTCTTTTTCTTAATTCGCTTTCCTCATACTTCAGCAGCAAGTAAGTGTACTACGACTCTCTAAAGTGCACTAAAGCATTCCTTTTGTCGGAATAAAAAGGAGCTAATATTAAAACTTTTATCTATTTATTACATTATATCGGCACACAATAGTGCATGTGCCTTTGCTATTATTACAAGGTGCAGTCAAACTTGCTAAAGAAAAGTTATTATGCAGTTGCATAACGTCCTTTAGAATATAAATATTATTATTTTGCTCTCGCTCTTTATTCTTTCTTCAAATATAAATCGTAACCGAGCTAAAATGATTTATGGCGAAATGATACCGATTTTATAATGTGGTGTATATATAACTTCTTAACGTCGAAAACATTACACATTACACCTTCGATTTAACAATTTATTGCCCAACTAAATAACAATTTATGGTAGAGCAGATGAAATCATTGTTTTAGCGATCCTCGCCTTTCTTTTCTCCTGCATTACTTTCTGGTCATAATACAATAAAATATTTCCTGTAAACCGTTCATCTCCGCATTTGTGACGCTTCTCTCTCATACACACACTCATTTTCTGCACCATTCTTTTCCCCTTGATGTACATGACCCAGAAAGCTTCTTCTCACGCTCGTTTTTATTATTATTTTCATCCTTTTATGTATTTTTCTCGCAATCTAATTTCAAAATGTAAAAAACAAAAAAAAACGGAAAAAGAAGAAATGTTCACTTTACCTTCATCGCCAAAGTATGGTAGAAAATGGCGAAGAAGAAAAATAAGAATGGAATAACAATAATAATACAAACGGAATAACCAAACTCGTATACTGCATTATTCATGATGCAAGTATTTTATAAATGCCCTTTTGTCTATTTATCTGTTTCTTTCTCACTTTATTCCTCCTCCATCACGTGCACATATTATTGATGATTTATTGCGAAAATATTCTTTAAAGAATTCGTTTGAATAATTGCTATATTTGTACAAATCCAAGCAACTTTGTGCTCTAATGTCATCACTTTCTAAAAGCGTTTGTGTTACATTGACAATTACAGTTACAATTCTTATGAAATTTATCAATCTTATTAAGTCTGCCATTATCTTGTGTAATTAATAAGTATTTACCGTGTAAGAAATCAAAAAAGAAATTGATTTATTCGTATGGAAATGTGAGAGGTTTTGCGTTTAGAAGAGAATAATTTTATTTCCATTTCGGATAGCATACACTTTCACTATTACGTATATAAAACACATTATTACTACAAACAACCTTGCCAACAATTTTTTTCGTACTGTCTTGTGTGCTTTTTTCATAGATTAAATTAATAATTAATATGGAAAAAAGTTTCATAATTCTTGAAAAAAATTATTATTTAATTGAATCGAAAGAAATAAGATAAAGGTTTATTGCAAAATACGAAAGGCGAAGAATACATTACAAGAATTCGTTTGATGTTGAAAAGAGGAAATGGATTTCCCTCCATACTTCGCTTTCTTCTGTAACAGTGAAAATAACTTGCTTAGGAATGCAAATTTTTAGTTTAAGTGGACTTTTTCTTCGTTTTCGATCGCCTAATTTATTAATTTAACAATATTCGACAGTTGAGGTCGAGAATTTACGACTTTGTTGTAATATATTATGTGAAAGATTAAGGTCTAACGTTAGATATCAAAAGTATTATAATAATAATGGGATTTATTAAGGTCATTCTTTACATATGCGTAAATAAGTCTATAGGAAAGTAATTTTGAAAGTCTTCGATATGGGAAAAAATGTTATATACGAAAAAACAACAACGATCAGTTAGAGAGTTGCAAAAAGTTGGTAGATAATATTTTCTACCTTTAATAATACAAAATCATCATAATTAAACGAAATTAAACGATTTAAACCGAACGACGGGATTTCGAGATGAGCTTCCGAAATCGAATTTCCAATTTATGGAATTGGATTTCTGGGCGCATGGGGTAAAACGGAATACGTGCCAAATTGCAGGTTCGCCTGCAATCTTCTAAACAAAGCAAATAATTAATTGTTGTTCGTTGCAAAGTTTTCACAACAACCAAATAATTTGCAAGGATCATATTAACTAAGAAATCCGTCGAATCGTCTCGTATAAGACAGCATTATAATGAGATTCAATGATTATTGGAAAAACGATAAAATATTGTTTGGAGCTTTCGAACCATTTCAAATATCGTTCGGTTCTAAGGAGAATCGCCTTATGCGAATACTGCTCCAGATTCTGCAGTTATAGTGAGTGGCAAAATTTGAATAAATCTGACATGAAATTATTTTAGTGGAATAAAACGTCTTTTGCTCAGAGAAGCTGTCTCCAATTTTTAATAAACGTTATCCTGGTATAATTTCGTTTAAATTGTTCATCGAAATTGAAACGACAACTGAAACGTTATTAATGTAATTTGAGGCCGAACATTTTCGAATTTGCTGGTTTATTTACAATAATAATCGCTCCAGAAAATTAATATGTAAATGAATCCCGTTGAACATACATGGATGTAATACATTTTACAATGATTGTTATGTTAGATTTGCAAATGGTTTAAAGTCACAATTAACGAAACAAAGAATTGAAATATAAATGAAAAGCAGTGCAAAATCTCTATAAACTTATTGAAAGGAAATAATTTCATTTCTGACACGAAGTAATTATAATAATAACAATCAATTGCTTTGGACAAAAGTAGAAATCAGCCAAACAACACTAAAAATATATTCTTAATACGTTTAGCTTGCATACATTCGTATTAAAAAACCTAACAGTCTTGTTTGTTGTTTGCTGTGACTTGAATACATTTGCGTACATTATGCAAAATACAATTTACTCTTTTTTATTGCAAATAATAAAGTTCGAGCAAATAGAAGAATATGTAGCGAAGAAAGAATAAAAAAAATTGGTAGAAGACACGTTGACTGACCTTTTCAACTTTATTTCCAGTTTAGTTTTTCTGTGTTGGATTAAATTCTATATTATCGAAAATTTATTAATTTTATTCGTGCAATTAAAATAAAAATGAAATAAATCCAACAAGAGGTAGAAACGTAAGGAAGAGCGAGACCTACATTTTATCTTTCCTCGACAAACTAACTCAAACAGAATAAGAATGGATGATAGCAATAAAAAAGATACTGGAAACTCCATTTGAAAAAGGAACAAACTACAGAGACCAAGGTAAAACTTTATAACATTTGCTTTTTTATTTCCGGCAACATTGGCAAACATCTCTTATTTTTACATTTTCCATACATATTAGGGACTTTTTTGTATGTCGGTCGAGTTTTCTAGAAAAACCAGTTTTCTTTCCACTAAAACATTATAAATGCCACAACGAAATAACACGTATTAATTGCTTAATAATACACCGAAAAAAACGCCAGTAGGAGCAGTGAAATTCTCTTCTTTTTGTTGGTACAATTTTCTGTTACCCATCGTTCCATCGCACTTTATCGTACGAGCATAAAATACGGGAGAAAAAACGAAAGAAGGGAAGAACACTTTTGAATCGATACAACAACAACAACGAACGGCGACGATTCACTCTCTTCCAATTTCATCACCCGTACTTAAACGTGGTTGGTGGCGGACGATAGAGGAGAGATATATAGGGTAAACGAGAAAGAAAGAGCGCCTTATAATATTATTAAATCAATATTAAGAAAACATTCCACCAATACAAGATTTATTATCGAATACATTGGCAATACGATTCGCAATAAATTGCGAACATTCAAATAATTATGCAATTCAAATTGACTGATCGAATTAATTAACGGACATATTTGTGAATGACCTGATTTTTTGTTGGCCTTTTTTCTTTTTCTCTTTCAGATCGTCGCCGCATAAAACCGAAGGTGAAAGAGGAAATGGGATCTGGAGCAGGGATGGCGCAACAGACAATAATCCCGGATAGAGAACAATCATAAAAGGAAGAGAGCGAGATGTAGAGGAAGGACATTCGGTCCGACGTGTGTAACACATTCTTATCGTCGTCCCCAATTCCGACGTCTGGTCAATTTGCAACGATTTCCGTGCAATTTTCTTTAGCTCTTTCACCGCAACCGACAATAAACTTATCAGATGAAGGAAGAAAGGGGAGCAACAAATACATTCGATATTAAATAATACGAATGGCGTTCGTTAATTAATTGATTTGTTAAAAAAATGCAATTGGACCTTGCAATAATCCAGATATTACTGCACAGTTGCAACGAATAAATCAGGATCTAATCCATAATGTTAAAGTGGCTTAATGGGGAAAAACTTAATATCCTACAAGCCAACGATTTAAGAAACCACTTTGACGAGTTACAATATGAATGATGCTATCATGAACTTGCATCGAGCGTAGCATGAAACGTGGCGCTTTCAATAAAGACCGCAATTGAATTTATTATGACCTAGTGCCATGGACAGGATATCTAATAACTAGCAATAACAACGTAGAGTTCTGTCACAACGCAAAGTAAGTTTTACAGTTTGACTTCTTAAGAAGAAAGTGAGTACTGTATTTTCTGTTCACTCCAAAATCAATAAGATGTCTGCATTAAAACTCTATAATTATCAATAATTTTATTAAAACAAAACAACAGGTTTTGGGCCAAGGAGTGCAAGTGAAGTGTCACAATACCACAACTACTGCATAGCAATAGAATCGAGAGACGTTATACCCCCGCTGGAAACACTGAAGATAGAAGTCATCGAAGAAGAAGCTCGTCAATATGAACGGCTAACGGACAACAACAATGAAGAATCAATCAAAAATGACACACTTCTAGCAAAAAGAAACGAAACGCAAACTGTAAGGCCTGAAAGGAAAGTGTTACAATTGTAATAAAATAGGACACTTAAGCAAGGATTGCCGATCCAAAATCAAAATGAACGAACGCAGTGATCAAGAAGCGATGGCGATAACAATTTCCAACGTGGAATCCAAGAGCTTACATATATGGTGCCTAGAGAGTGGCGCAACGACGGATATCCGTAATGACAAAACCAGATTCGGGAAAATAAACCAAAACAACAGGACTGAGAAAAAGGCCAAAAGCGAATAAAAAGTTTACCATCAAAAAGATAGATTTGAATATATTTATAAGACTAATGTCCATCAATAAAATATAGATTTCCATGTTCTTTATAAGAGCTACAATTGACAGTTTTATTGAAAAGTCAACGAAGAACGACTGTATCCAACTGTCCATCAGCAATTTTAACTTGGTAAGTCGCCATCGATTAAAACGCGTCAAGATACCAAAAAATGGAAAATGTGTGTCTACAGAGTACAGATTTTTCAGTACCGATTTTGTATGATTGCTTTTAATAATTTGAAGGTTTTGTTCTTGCTTTCATTGATGATGGCTTTCCAATAAGAGTGTCAGAAATTTAATGCTCGAATTAAGCTTTCCTGGGAATGTGATTGTCAAATCTCGATAACAAATGTCTTCAGTATATTGTGGCAAATTAATATGGAGGGATATACAATTCAACAGCGATTACAAATAATTCGAATTTACCATCAAAATGCGTGTTCTGTACGCCATTCCATGCGTTACGAGATATTTATGTCAATTGGCCCCCAAGATCATGCAATATCAGACCCCTGGACTTCTTCTTATGGGGGCCACGTGAAGGCTCTAGTGTACAAAATTAAGTCAGGAACAATTCCCGACCTCAAACGGAGCTTTGAACGCACCATTCAAACTATACCACGCGATATGTGTGCAAAAGTAATTGCAAATTGGGCCTCCAGAATTCGGTGAGCCAAAGTCGAGGTGGACATTTAAGCGATATAAGTTTTAAAACGTAATGCCATCGATTGTTCTTCAAAATAAAACAAAGACTAGCGGATTATCTCGTATAGTTATTACCGGACATCATTTTAAAGTTCTGATACACTTATTAGAAGCATAGGGTTGCTTCTAAGTTCTGAAAAATGTGATCATCGTACTGAAAACTTTATGTCCGAATTAGCAAACTCATACTGCAGCAATTAAATCGATTAATGCCAGGATAGTATAACTTTTCAACAACAATGATAAATGGCGATTTTTGTTCGTAAAATAATCGTGTAATGCAATAATAAGTTATTGCCTGTATATATTTTTATTATAAATATAGCGTAAAGCGAGATAGGAACAAACATGGCAAACCACTTAATCTTTCATTCTTTTTCCTCCTCTTCCTTCGTCTTCTTGTTGTTCGTCGACTACACCGCGTCGAGTTTGAAAACCCGGTAGGAACCTGTCAAGGACTCTATATAGCAAATCGCGTCTGTATTTGTGTGTTGTATATACGTATAGAAAATAATGCAAAACACAGATATTGGGTATACGTATACAAAATATATCATTCTCTCTTTTCAGTCAACTTCTTCCATCTCATCGTTTTTTCTCCACTCGTCTCTTTGCGATAAATCGATTGATTTATTTTGCACAGTCTTCCCCTCTTTTACTTTCTTCCATCACTCTAATACCCGTATCCCATATATGTATATACCACCCTCGAACCTTTTCGCCCCTTCGATTTTTATTTGCTACTCCTTTAAATAAATTTCCTTTTCGACATTCTCTTCTCTAGCACATCGACACGGTAATATGTTTTTGCTGGCAAATCCGTACATAAAATGATGAGGATTATAATAAATACGAAACATCCTTAAAGAATCCACCGAAAGTATCCTCCACAATATCTGCAAAATCAACCCACATAAAAAAAAACCCTCAAGCAAATGATTTTATTATGCTACCAACGATTAAAAGCGACATTTAAATTGAGTGGAGACAGAAGCGTTCAATCAAAAACCTAATAGATAACGATTAATGATGATGATGCTGAAGGGACAGACAATGAAAACGCTACCAACACGAGAAAGATTTATATGTTATGTTGCGCCTGTGTCTAGGTTTAAGGCCTTTCAGTTCGTCACTTTCGACCGAATAAACCGGCGCATAAAACGTCCAACAAAAAAAAAACGATAGGATAGAGGTACGTAGATCGAAAAAAAAAGGTTCTTGTGGAATGAGAGACGACTGCGTAATAAGTTTAATAATAATAACGTTCGGCAAAAAAGAATAACGTCGAGACGTAGTCTAGAAGGATCTTTACCTCTATTTTAACTCAGTCACTACCATCATCATCAAATCCGTTATCCACCCTTCGTCCCCAAACCCCTTCTCGACGAGCAGACTTTCTCTATTTAACAAAAAATAAATAATAATGCGAAAAACCCTCGGAATTTACTTTTGTTAATCTGGATTCGATGTGCAAAAACAGAAGGTCAGAGAATGAAATAAAAGGTGCTGGCGAAAGAAAAACATGAGGTCGTTTCACGTCTTTCACGTTTAAGGGGTTTGATGGGAAATTGTTGTCGATGAATGATTGCCAATTGAAGGAAAACACCGATCGATTCTTGATTTGCGACGAAGATCGAATTGAAATAAAGTAAAACGTTTAAACGGCGGCGCCGTACTAAAAGGCCGTTTATAAAATGAAGTTTAATTGAGACGTTTTTCATCTACCGTCATTAGATTGTATTATTATTATTACCGCAACTAACTCTCCAATTAACTGCTATCAACTTTCAATTTAACATTTCTTTTTCATCACAAACTCTCCATCTCCTACTACTATTTCTTCTTTTGGTTTCAAATAAAACAACAAAACTTTTCCTCTCCATGGACCGACTTCCTTCTGGGTTTCTCTTTCTTTCTGTTCGATGCTTATATCGTTTTTTGTTGTTGGAACAGATACAGGATTATGTTTTTTTTTCCTTTTTATTTCTTCGTATTTTTTACCATAAAAAGTCGATTGCAATAATCTCTTAATTTTAACGTGAGGACAAAAAGTTGTTTGATTTTATTTGCGATATAACTTTGGCAAAAATTAAGGTTTAATATAAATGCCAACTCTTTCAATATTGATAAATTTATGAAACTCGAATTTTAAGGAAAGTGTGAAAACTATGTTGCGGTTTTTTCCACTTCCATTCGCGATCCGTCGATGGAATAAAGAAACGGTGAAAGTCGAAGAAATTTTTATATGTGAAATAATAAACGTATAAAAATTATTGCGAAATTAAAGCATCATAAAAATATGATCACCTCCTCTCTCTCTCTCCTTCTGTCTTTCTCGTTATCTTTCCCATTCGCAATTAATTAACAGCAATTTGATATAATAATTCTTATCGGGTCATTCGTCTATTGAATGAAGTGCGATTATGATACGTGCGTTATTCATGGCAGTGTATGAAAATTTCGTCTGATATTATCGCAAAAACAATGATAATTTTCACACAAAGGTCATCTGATTAATTACAAGAAGAATTCGTAATCAAGCAATGTAAAACTAACGGAATCAACTTGTAAAAGTGTAGGAAAGAAATTCTTGCGAACCTGAAGGAAAGTTTTACTTCTATAAGAATCCTCTTTACACATTTATTTACTGGCCATTTTGTATATTACGCATTTTTGTAGAAAATCAATTGTGCAATTTGCAAACAAACACGACCTTGAGACTAAGAGAAAGTCACACATACATACATATATTATATGCAGAAAAAAGTGGCAATAAAAGTTTTAATCTTATCTCTATCTAAAATTAATTGTAAATTAATTAAAAGCCGTGTTTGATGAAATTGCCTTTATCAAATGTAATTATTTATTATTGTTCTAAATATATCATGTTATTATTTATTATCGTCATCGCAATACGTTCGATTACATTTGAATCTAGATGAATCCAAAATAAAGACTTCTTAAAGAATTAAAAAACATTCGAGACGTCGAAATGCCGCACAACTTTAAATAATATAATTAAAGATTAAGTAAGAATATAACAAAACGGTCATAGCCGAATAGCAAAAAAAGGAACTAAGAAATCTAATTAGGAACAACAAGGTTATTAATAACAACAATAACCTTCAGAATGTGAGGTCTTATTTTTAGTATCGGAATATTTTTATAGCCGATTGTTGCCGATAAGGAATTAATTAAATTACTCATCATTAATTAAAGATAATGAATCCGTACTTTGAGTTACTACCAAAACTATTATCGCTCTATAATAATTATGAAACTGAAAGGTGTATACAACAAACATTTCTTTTATCGGCCAATTAATGTTGGAAATAAACAAACAAGAACATTTGTTTGCTTCCTTTGCTACCTTTGAAAAGAAATTCAATTTATAATAATATTGCGTTTAGTTTGCACAAATTAATAATATTTTGCAATTTTGTGTTAGTCATTTAGTAACATTAAAATAGAAACGAATTGTTTGTGATAATTCCAAATTTATGTATCATTATTTACTGCCAAAAAAAGCATTATTTGAGTTTATATACAGAAGGAAAGAATGACTTATCGATATTGCTAAATGAGAAATCGAAACCAAATAAAAGTCTTCGGGAAAAGGAAAACCTTTATCTTGTGGAGTTCTTGCAGTTCTTATTGTTAGCAACTTTATTGCGGATTAAAAGATAATACGACATGAAGGAAATAACGTAAACGAAAAATGTATTGTTATTAATTTATCATATCTCCAAAAAAATAAATCGTTTGGTTCAAATAGAAGGTAAGGGATCTCCATAATAAATTTATTATTATAGCATGAAGAAATATATATTTCGCCCCCTGTTTACTTCCACCACGAATTTCAGTTTGTTTGTTTACAAATTGTTACGGTGGTGGTTTTTAGTTAGTCATAATTGCGATTATTATTAAGTTAAATATTAATAATAATTAAGGAAGTGCAAATACACAAACAAACATAAATCATGACGTTTTTTAAGTTACTACTATTATTTTCAAACTTTCTATCCTTCCAACAGTAAAATGGAATGCAGTTGCAAAGTATTATGTTGTACATGTGTGTGTGAATGTACGTATTATCTATGCGGTTAACAGTAGTTGTAAAACATTCCACCTAGTTTTTAATGCTAGTGGAATATTATGTCTAGAGGTAAAATACAGAGTGATCGAAAATTAATTACTACATCCTCTATTCGATAGAAAATCCATATAGTCGCTTGCAAAGAAAATAAACTGACAACGCACTGAAATAATTAGAACTCGATTCTGTTTAATTATCAACTAAACCTACATCTACGAAGTATCTAAGAAGTTTAATCGATTCAAAACAAAGAAGTCGATTATTTGCTTTGATTAGACCAATTAATGCATTCCTTCGTAAATTATTGTTAATTACTGTAAACGATTAGTAACGTATCGCTAATGCTAGAGTTAAAGCAAAAATGACAACGTGCACGATGACAAGAACTTACTTTTACTTCCGCAAACTTGAAACTAGCAAATCCTGGTAGATTTTTGCTTCGACGTTAGGATGAAAAGCAAATATTATTGCAAATTATAGCGATACTATATAATTATGTTGCGCTTTCACTTGAGCAAAAAGTCAAACGTTTGTTTTGAAATGTGATCCACCGATAGACTCGATGACATAGAAAATTGCATTCGTCCCTCCCGTTCCAATGATTACATTTTGAAACAAAAAATCAAACATTGAAATAACAACACGACGAAACTTTCCTCGCAGAATTAATTAAATCGACAACGTTGCGTTTATAATTCGGTTAAATAATTGAAAATTAACGTGATTAACGTTATCGAAGAAGATTGAGTTGGGGGACGAGGAAAACGGTTTTTCGTTTGGTGGAAATGAAGGAAAAGGCTACCGCAAACGCTACATAGCATGTAGGTCAAATTCGTGATAATAATGGATATTATTATTATTACTAGTACTATTATAGTTTATTTTAATAACATTAATATTTTTTGTTTGTGTGATAAACCTATTTACATAATTAAACGACTTACGTAAATTTTAAAACAAATACGAATTAAAAAGAAATTAGATAAGCAATTTAAATAATTATTCGTTAATTTCGGGCTTGTTTATAATGAATGGCGAGCATTAAACGTTTCTCGAAATATCTGCAACTCTAGTACTAGCAATTAATTTCGGAAGTAGCTTTATTATTGTCCACGACAAAACTTTCTTTCTTTCTCCCAAGAAAAATTAACAATCGTCATATGTATGTCTCATATTCGCCTTTAAATTTAATTAATATACGCGTTAGAATTCTAACTATTAATGTTTTATTAGCTTAAAATTTATGCCCGTTCAGTTTCTTTCCTTTTCCTAATTTTTAAAAAATTAATATCGTTGCTGTCCAGGTTTCGAAAAGAGCAATAATCCAAAAAATCAAGTTAATTTTTTATAAACCGTCTTTTCATTTTTTGGGAACTTGTTTATTTGTTTACATTTCGGATCGCTGTTATAAACATATTTTGTAATAATAATAATATAAGAGAGTAAAGATTTATTATTATCTCTTCCCCGAAAAAAAAAAGAGCAAAAGAACCATTACGTAATCATCGAATCGTTATTCAAAACGCTTCGTGTAGATGAATAAATCTATTAATTATGACAATGAATACGATTTCAATAAAACAATATGAATTGAAATTAAATCAGATACATTTATTCGTTAAGTTCATTTCGATTTCGAATTATTTGAAATGCTTTTTTGTTTATAAAAGTTTCCACAACATTTTTTAATAATAATACTGAAAGTTCTAATTTCTTTTTTCGCGCATACAATAATAACAATAATAAAAGCTGCTGCTCTCGTATAGCTACTTTTACTTTTATTAATTACAATAGAGAACTCTTTACTTTCTACGTTTGCCTCGAAAAGGAAATAATATACAGAATGGGGATGGCGATGAACCAAGAAAGCGATCATTCAAAGAAAATGTTTATAAACAAACGTTCAATGACGGAAATAACCTTGTATAATCATCTCTAATGGCACTTAACAGTCGATTTTTACCGAACGGTCAACATTGTTCCTATGACGCAAAAATATCGTTATATTCTCGTTAGAAGATAGCAGATACAAAAAAAAAGGAATTAAAATAGAACAGCAGCAACGTGTGGGAAAACTATTATTTTTATCGCATTCGCATTATAACGTCGTCGTGGTCGTTTTGCAAATCGTTTTTCAGTTTCGATTTGGTCGATAAAAATTAATCGACTCGAAATGCGCAAAACTAATGTATCATATTCCGCTGATTACAAATTATAATCGTTTATAAAATAAACGTAATTGTGGTGATAACGATATTTAATGAAATTCAAACCAAAAGGTTATTATTATTTAAGCATTATTGAATAAGATCTCATTATTACGGTCGTTATTGTTATCGTTTGTCACTGCTAGACCACTTTTTATATTGATTATTAATGTTATATGAGCTAAATTTTATTTATTTCTTGCTTATATTCATTATCTTTATATTATTGTTATTATATTTCCACGGGACGACAATAACAAACTTTCATTTTAGAAACTTATATAAGTTAAAATGTCAAGACATTTTAATTTTATCGTCGCATCGCATCGAGGAACAAAGAATGTAGCAGCAAAGAGAAAAAAAATGAGATTTGAATGGAAACAAGAGCTGTTTATATTTTGATATGCGATATGATTGCAAAGAAATTAATTTTTCATTCGGACAAACACATTGAACCAAACATCGTTTCCTGCTTAATTAAGCAATTAATGCTGTTCCTTTTTTTCCATTATCAGTTTCTCAAAACGTATCGACCAATATCTAACAAAAAGGCATTTACATAAACGTCGCACTTTGTCTCTCCTCGTCACAGTTTCATTGTGCTTTTGTTGCCATAATCGTTATGCAATTCCAATCGAAAGATAACTTTTACCAGCTGCGCTCTGATAGTCGAAAGAAGTTGCAAGATAACATTATTTACTTTTCTAATTTTTTCTTTATAATTTGCATTATCAACTACGACTCGAACAAATCAGAGCAGAGTAGATTCAATAAAACAACAAACATACGCGGCATGTTTCAAAATAAGCAGCATTAATTTGATCTAGCTAGCTTGAAGTTTGATAATGTGTAGTTGTCCCGTTTTCATTCTTCCATTGTTATTCTTTCTTTGAGCGGCAGATTTAAATGAAAAAGCAGAAAATACTTGATATTGTCGAAGGCCATAAACGCAAATAATCGGTTTCAAAGGAAAAAGTTTGGCAAAATTGTAAAATGTTTTCTGATCCTTTTGCGCAACACAAAATTTGAAACTAAATGTTGGTGACAATAATTTAAGTTTGCATACATTCGAAAAAAGACGACAATTTTTATGATATTTTCATTTGTTATATTTAGATATTTCAAATGTGCCTCGTATATTATTATAAGTGAAAGGAATAAGATTGATTAGTTTTGATTAAAGGGTACCTCTTTGATTGGGCAATCAACGGAATAAAATCATAACCGCAATTCGAGAAGAAAAATAATGATCGGTTTCATTCTGAAATCGTTTCGAAGCGATCGAAGGACTGACTGCTGCATCAATCGAATGCAATTTACTAACTACAGTTTTGTATATCTTTCGTTGCTTTGGTCAGGAGAAAAACGGATTGCATTAAGTAATAATGGGGTTTAAATAAAACGTTACGGATGAGAAGAAAATGATTTATAATAGGAACAACGATAGAACGAAGACCGAAAGATAGATAGAGTTATAATAAGGCAATGAAGAGAAAGAAAAGCGAGCAATTTTTTTCCCTTGACACACAATGCGAGAAAGAGTTTTGCGTTGTTGCTTTGAAAAAAAAAATCATGTCACAATATTATTATGATATTATTGAATGATAATGACCCACTTTGAAAAATGTTTTAAATTTGTTTTATGTTGTCAATGCGTTTTCCTATTAAACGCATGATATCGGTTGGTAACGTGAAATATCTACTTCATCGTTATTTAAAGGTCATAATGAAATTATACGAACGGTATTTTTCCAATTAACAGCCACAACAAACATAAATATCAATTGATACGTTAATTTTTTTTTCTTTGGTTCGTTATCGATCACTTCCCCGCTTTTTCTTTTCGCCATTTAGCCCCATTTTATTGGAATTGAACCACGCCGTTTTACTTCATTCGCAAGACAAACATTGCGGTTCTCGACACTGTAATTATCATATTTATCAGATATTTGGGAATAATAAATTACGTGAAACGCAACCTCAAACACTATTTTACCTATAAATTACTCCGCATCATCATAATCGTTGTTATTATTTATTATTATTACAACGATTGCCTTCGCGTAACAGAAACACATTTCCAATTAGAATAATAATGGGAAAGAATTACGACGATGACAATGATAATGACGATGATGGCGATGTGCTCAAAACGTTAGAAAGAAAGCAAAAAAAGAATTCAAAACTGTGACACCGACGAACACGCCTTACGAGAAAATAATCGCATTCTTTACTAAATTTAAACATTTCATAGAAGAAAATGCGCGTATGGTACGAGGCGAACTAGAAATTTGGCTGACGTTTATGCTCGCTTCTTTTCTAATTTAATTTGGATTCTTTCTCGTTCATTCTCTGTCTTTGCCTTTGCCAGAAGTAAACGCAATCGTTATGAAAGATTACGAAACGAAACAATGGTAAGTGGCCTAAAAATCTTTTCTTTTTATTCTCTCTCACTCTCTCCATCTTTCTTTGCGTCTCTCTTTTGCCGTATTCCTAAAATATTTCGACTGAATCCAGTTATTAGAAGTTGTTGCGGTTTGGCGAAAGTTTATTAAAAAAAAAAAGTATAAATCTCAAACGTGCTCGCCATTATTTCGGTTTTAAAAGTTCATTTACATGTCACACACGAGAAGAGGGAGCGTTTGCTTTTGAAATGTTGCCAACGCCAATAAAAACGTTTAGAAAAAGGATTATTGCGACCAAGAGCGAAGTTTGATAATTTGATTTTGAGCAGACGATTTCAAATTAATCCAATAAGTTTTCGGGCTGCATAAAATATTTTCTAAAAGCAATTTATGGGGAAAAAAGGCGCATCATTGTTTGACACCATTAAAAAATACCATCATATAAAGTCACTGACCTTCATATTAGTTAATAATGAAGCAGAATGACAAGGAATGGTGACAAAAAGAATTTTTCCCTGTTCTACGATTTTCCCATAAATTTTTTGTGGAAAATTTCACAGGATTTTAAAAAAATATGGAAAAATAAGATAAAAATTGTTGTAAATGTTTAAGGTCTCTCGTATAAAATGCGCTTTGTTTCAATTTTAAAACAATCTAGAAAATCGTTCTTATTGTTGTTCAGAAAATAAAAGATTATTTCTTGCATTCGACTCACTTACTTATTAAACATACTTTAATTTGAATTTGGAAAACTCTCCCCATTTCTCTCCAAACTTTTTCCCTTCACTTATTATGCACCTTTGTTGTGCTCGATTCCCATATAAACTTCACATAATTAATTATCGAAACGCCCACACTGTCGTGTCACCGAAATGTCTGATTAATTACAGCGGATGATGAGGACACCATAACAATAATACATAATAAAATTATAAATCAACGTCGTAACATATCTCCTAAGATTCCTTAGAGCGAGTGGCAAAAAAGTTGACCTCAATGGAATTGTTACTCTTTGGATTATTCAATAACTTAAAAGCGCCTTCAAAGTTTAGAACCAAATTGCAAATTAATGAATTATTTGCATTGTTTTTTTCCCTTTCATTCGATTAGTAATCCGTTTCCCTTGTTCCACTCACTCTTCGTGTATTTTATTACCATAATAAGTCTTTGGTACATCATTACATAAATGCACGTAGTAGTTAAGTCATTATGGATTATGTTATATCGTGTTATCTAATGTTGTTCGCTAACGAAATTAGAAGCCCCCGCGTTCTTTTTGTAAATACGGCGGCGAATATTTTAGAAATTAATTCATGTTAAAATTGTAACAACATTATAGCAATTATTCGCTCATTTATCCATATTAAATTCATCCTATTAAACCGGAGGATCGATAGAATTCGTCTATTGGAGGTTGGTGAGAAATTTTATCAAATTTTACAACAAAATAAAAAATATTGTTAATCGTTTCGCAGTTTGTCCTCTATTGGAACACTTCCTTTTGACAAGATGCAACGATAAAAAAGACCATTAACTTAACTTTTTACTAATACTTAATTTATTTAATAAATGTTGAAACTAAATAGCGTTGGTCCTACTAATTATTTGCGGAGCAACAAATATGAAACGATTAAAATATGATATCAGATGTTTTCTCTTGGATTATGAATTCATTTGAAAGCAACACAGTCGATGTTGATGTCGTATTGCAAGAGAGATTGATTGATCCATGGAAGATTTTGAAAACCAAAATGAAATTGGCAAATTCGTAGACAATTTAAGTTTTTTTACCTTTTAAGTTGTTGAGGTAGATTTCTTTGATATGGTAACACGTAAATATAAGACCACTACATTTTTGTGCATAAGTTTTTTGTTCGTGGCTCAATTTGGACCGAACCAATATTATTGGATTTGGAATGACAAATGCATCGAATTAATGCGATTTCAATAATTTTTTTATAACAATTTCAAAAATCATTGCAAATAACTAAACGTCACTCACACAGAAATATAAGATCACTTGGCAGAATGAACTAAAATCATTTTAAAACATCTGAAACTCTTTGAGAATGCTTTTTCCTCAAGTGATCGTATATTTCTGTATCAGTGAAATTTCAATTATTTGCAATGATTTTTAAATTTCTAATAACAAAATTACTGAAATCGCATTAATTAGACGGATTTTGTCATTCTGAATTCAATAAAATCGGTTGGTTCAGATTGATCCACGCGAAAAAGTTATGCGCAAAAATGTGGTCTAATATTTATGTTTCGAAAATCACAAAATCAATTACAAAACCTGGAGAAATTTGATTGCTATTAAGAAACTCCCCTTATGATCAAAAATTGCTTTCCAGTGGATCGACATAGCAAAGAGCTTGCGAATCGCTGGATTAAACGATTAAAACGTATTAATATGGCAAATGAGGAAGGAAGTTTTGATGATGACGACGGCAAGAAATACCATTATTTTAGCAATAATTTTTTTATTAACCACTCAACTTTTCACCATTTCATTCGTACAAACCGAAATTATACGTATCGCACGATTATTGTGGTTTATTTTCCGGGCGACAAAAAAAAAGAAGGAGAATATGAGGTCGCCAGTGAGAAACTTAATTAAGCGCGTCTCTCACCCACGACGCGTACACATAAAACGGGAAAACAAGTAATTCAAATGAAAATTGCTCTCCGTTTCTTTCGGCGCGTTTATTTCCTAATCCATTTCATTTTCTTTTTCCATAAAGCTCTTCCTCCCGTTACAGTTCCTCTTTTTTTTTTGCTTTGCTCGTTTTAGTTGCTCAACTTTTACGAATTCGCATAAAACGAAATAATAATAATAATAAACGCTCTCAACTTAATTTTCGACGAATATTAAGTGTACAACGATTGTTCTTGTAATAGTAATGATATTTCAAAATTCATTTTACAACGGTTTAAAATTATTATTATTTTAGTAACGAATCCAATTAGCGTTATAAAACTCTTCGTGTAATTTTTCAACGACCCCGAACACAACGGAGCAGCCATATACCGATTTATTTCATGTATATTATAATTATGTATTCGCCATGAAAGAAAATAAGGCGACGAAGAAAAAGACGAAGCAACAGAAGGAAACGCGAAAAAAAAAAAGAGGGATAAAAGCGAAATATCTTACTATAACTGAATGGATGGATGGCAGATAATTAAATTTAAGTATGGCGAGAGAACGAAATGTATGTGAAGCGACTTTATATCCTTTAAAAGTCATTGTAAATTGTGGGTTTAAAAATAATGAAGAAGAGGAAAATAATAATAATGAACTGGACAATTCATTAACTAACGTATCATAATGACGTGACCAAGAGGAACCCATAATCGTGCAACAACGTGAAGAGGGAATAAACGTGCGACGATGGAATTGTTGGCTGAATTTTTGCAAAAGTTTCGCATAATTTTTCAGCACGTCGCTGACAACTTTTGCGCTAATTCAATAGTCAAGGATGTTAGATTTAAAATTCGCTCGTCAATTAAGCTAATTAATTATCTCGTTTCTAATGGTCTGATGAGGCACACTTCGAAAACAAAAAAACAGCAACAAGACTAATTAATTCAGTTTAAAATATTAATGTAAATTAAGTTCTAGCATTATGTTATACTTAAAAAAACAAAATAAAACGGAGATTGTTATTATAATAATTATTAGTACGCAAGTAGCAGTTGCGATTTGGAACGAAGGCCAAAGTTTGTACCGATAATTAAAAATAGCAAAAAAAAGCCAACGTAACACAATTAATTAACTAAAATTCCAAATCGACCGAAACTGAATACCTATATAAATTATGATAATCGTATTAACATTTCCAAAGTGGAAGATGATGTTGTCTGCGGAAAGGAAAAAAAAAGTTAAATTAAACGAAATACGGAGATTTATGACTAGAACCTGTTGTTGCTAAAACGAAATTATATTGAAATAATTTGCATTCCATCTAATAATCTAATTAACATACCGTGCAAATTAATTATACGATTCCATAATAAGTTAAGTTTTTTCTTCGCGAAAAGATAATTTACTGTGAGGGAAACAAGCAACAAAAATGATTTCGAGATTACATGATGTAATACAAAGCGAGAGATGCGTGCTAAAAACTTTATGCAAATGTGTCAAAAAGAATCCATTACAAAAAGGAAAAAAAAAGAAGCGCTCCTCTTTTGCAACTTCCGACATAAATTATTGAATTAATTATCGTTATTGGACGGAGGTAAATTCTAATTAGATTCGGTTTCCGGCTATAAAATATTAAAATCACATTCCCTCCCACTTTGCTTCTTTCCGATTCCCTAATCTGATTTTCCCTTTTTTTTTTAATTTCGATATCAATGACAAATCAGTTTCGTCGGATTAAAGTAATTGGAATGTTTTTTTTTTCTTCTTTTGCGCTCATTTTACTTCAGAATCACTACTATCGTAATCTTCGTTGCGAAATGAAAGAATGGAAAATGGGAGGGAAAATATTTCAATTTCAGTAGGTAATAAGAATTTTAAAATCGAACAGCTGAACTTCCACGAGGCCCTCCTCTTCCTTATTATTCACTTTTTTCTTTCCGGGTTGTTGGAGGTGTTAGATAAGGACTAAGAATGAAAGAGGGAAGGGCAAAAAAGATGGTGAGTAGCGGAGAGAACGAAGAAAATCAATTACATTAGATACAGTGAAGTGGATAAAATCTTTTCCAGTTTCTTCTACATCTCATCCTGATTTATTTACGTTACTTTTCACGTTCGCCAAAATAATACATATACGGTACGAGGTTCTACTGTTTCTCTTTTTGCGGAAAATTTAGAACGGTAACGTTGGACCTTTCGCGTTTTTTTTTTGCGAGAGGAGGTTAGATTAAATGAAATTTATATTATTTCAATAAGAAAAATTGCTGCCTGAAAGCAAAATGACTGAAACGTTTATTTTCTTCTTTCTTGGCGCAGTTTCTTCAAAACCTCAAGCAATTTGACTCTTACACGTGGAAATTGTTGGCAAACTATAAATATTTATTATCGAGCAGCCATTAACTTTTGGAATTTACATTTTTTTTTCCTTGGTTAACTATAAACGTTATCCATTATTTTATGAATAACTTTTGCGTATTACTTTTTTGATTGTATTGCCAAATAATTAGATTGCTAACATTCAAAGTTATGCGACAACTGCAAGGTTCTTGTTTTAATAATCTGGCGTAACCCATCAAAAACTCCATAACTCAAGTGCACTTTTTTTGCATATTGTCTTATTTATCGCATTCAACTTGTAATTAGATGTGGCGTCGTAAATAATATTATTATTAGTAACGACTGATAAGATTATGTGCTTAAATATATAAAATAAATAAGAATCAGGTAATTTGCGTATGACTTTTGCTCGTTTATCTCCTTATTTTATTAATTTGTTCGCACGAAACCAGCTCGAGTTTTAAATATGCATGTATTTTCGGTATTTTTAATTATAAAACGATCGCTATAGATTGTTCCACGAACCGAAAAAGAACTTCCTGCTAATTACCACTACCACCGCACTTTATAACTTTCTTTATTACATTAATACGTTAAGTCATTCTATTTTTCTGGGTGATCCAAATTGGCAAATTCTCGGCTTATGTTCGCATTCTTTTTACATTAAATGGATATGCTCATCGAGAAAATCTCCGATTATTATTATTTTGTTGGTTAAGTGCACAATAATAATGGCAAAAAAAAGAAAAAGAGAATGGATAGAGTAACCTCGATGTTGTGAGGGAGTTGCGAGTGTATGTGTGTGCAGAGATGGATTAGAAATCCTGCTGTTGTTGTTGTTGTTGTTGATGGTGAAAGTGTTTGCAAGAATAGTAATAATATACCGCCATATTGAATACCATAATATTGGTTAATAATGTTTATTTAACAGTGACGTAGAAGTCTTTTTTTTTGCTTTTTTCCAGAACGATTTCCTTATCGTTCCAAAAACGAAATCTCGAAAGTAATTTAAGCAGGCGATCCGTTTGATGAAACGTACATCATCGTACACTCTCATTACTATTAATATAGAATAAAATAAAATGAAGATACAAATCAGTTGCTATGTGTGTAATTTGATAAAGCAACCAAAACATTTCATAACGCTCGAATTTTGTTTTAAAAGAAAATAATAATGGAGTTCTTTTTTTAATTCTCTTGTCTTTTTGTTTTCTCGAAATTTATTTAAAAGTTTTAAAGGTCATTTTGTTCGACAAGGATATTTATATCTGTCTCTGTCGACGTACGAAACGGAGATACGTTTAATAATTATTACTGAAATAATATAGATCCTCTTACCTAGTTAACGTCTTGTTGCCTTTGAGCAAGGGATTATGATCGAAATAACCACCGACCATGTTTGATGTTCCCTTTTGCCTACGTTCTTCTTCTGCTTCTTTTCACCGTAGGTATACAAAAAAAAATTATATCCTTTAAAGACGTTGGTGATGCTTATTAATCCACTGCTTTTTGTGACGGTTTATTAGCCGCACGCCTTCACTATTTCACTTATCACCACATTTATGGCATTATTATTATCGCTAATAATAATAACATCATCATCATCACAACATTCGCACTGATCGCCGTTGCTGTTATTATCGAGCACAATCATCGTTGCGATCACTGTGTTATTGCAGAACTCGACGTTGCAAATATCACCGATTGGCCGACGATACATCCTCGAAATTGACAACACATTTGACCGGATATTTCGATATGTTGTCGACGTTAACGAAAACGATCATCCGCTCGGTTCAAAATAAAACCCCTACCTTTTTTTTATCCTTTCGCAACACCGATCACCACACGTAACGCGATCATGATAATCGAACGGCAAAACGAATTCGATTTTTTTCGCAACGTACCCCGAATTTAAAAAAAATATATGTATCAATTAACACCGAATCGAAAAAAAAATCGACACACACAGAAGGCACGTGCAAAAGCATTAATCTGATCACTAATCACTGTAAACAGTCCTCCACTATCATCAATTTGACAGCGCAAAGAGTGTCAAACAACAAACAGGTGGCTGCCCCACCAAACAAAGCGCATGCGTCAACAATGCCACACACATATATAACACACACACACACGCGCGCACTTGCTGCTGCTGCTGCAGTTGCCCTTGATATCAAGCGAGCCAAACGAACGGACCGACTCACTCGACTGGACTGGTTCACCTAGTTTCTTCCACTCTCTTCGGGACTTTTATTTTTGTGTTAAATTAATCAAAACAAAATCGAAGACGATCGAAACGGATTATTTCACGCTATTAAGAACGAACGAGTCTAATAGGAACGGACTTCGAAGCAACAGTTCGAAAACTATAGTTTCTCTCGGCGACGACGACGAGCAATTCCTCCTCCAGTTGCACCACTCTTCGGCACAGCTTTTTATGTAACAATCGACATCGAGACGCGATAAACAAACGGCGTTTACGGAACCGATTTCGCGAATTTTTCTTATGTACGAAGCGGCTTATGAAAAAAGACTGCTTAATAATGCTTCTAATAATTTCTTGGGGCCTCCTAGTGTCATTGGTCGACTTTCTAGTCGCTGTAATGGTAATAATAATACACAAACACACGCAGCCTTGCCTAATGACCACCACTTCTCATCCAATGTTGAATAGCGTTCGTAGTAGTAGTAGTAGAGGTGATTGTATTCGTATATTGTTGTATATTTACCTGTATTCAAACCTAAATATTTTCGTGTTCAGCTCCTATTCTCTTCTCACGCGTACGGATACGTCGGTGAAGACCGTTTTATAGTAGTAATAATATGAAATTAGCGGTGGTAGTGGATATCGCGCGCGCAAAAAAATCAAATAAAATTTCGAAAAAGAACTCTAACCAATTAAAATAATGTAGTCGAGCGCTCGGAGATGTTTGCGCGCGAGCGAACCAGCGAGCGAGCAAGAGGATTTTATATATAAGGAAATTTGAAACCAGTTAGATTTGATGTCAACGACAAAAGTATCATATCTTCTAGTAATTAACGCTTAAGAAAGAAGAAAACAATTTGTTAAACATTCCGTGGTATTAATTAGCAATAATTAGATAGAATTTTTTGTCATTCGATAACATGAACAACAACAATCAAATTACAAACTTACAATCACAAGAAGCGACCGATAAAACAAAAAACGCGCCATTCTTATTGGAATGGTTACAGAAACTAATTGGAAACTAGCGCAAAAATTATATCAAAACTTCGTGAATTTATGACTATCAAAAATATGTTGAATTTCGTTTTTAATTTAATTAAATCGGCAACATCTTTCGTCTGTTAGATAAGAGATCCATCAAAGTAGGTTGCAAGTGTTTAATGATGGCATGCCATTGGTGTTAACGCAAGAAGAAAAAGGAAGACGAATAAGAAAAAAGGAACGTAACGTGGGTGAAAGTGTGCAGAAATATTGTTGTTGTATGAATGGCGATATCGCGAGAGAAATACGTCCAACGAACGCAATTTCGTGTGCTCCCAATACGAACGCGAAACGCAGATATCTCTCCGCGGATTCGGAATAATCTCGATTCGATTGGCGAATAGTTTAGATTATGTCGTAACGTTATCGATACATTAGGGTTAATCCAAAAATCTGTAATCTTTTGAGAGCAACGATGGCACATTGAATAATTCAACGGAACAAATTGATTGTTGTACATTTTGCAAAATGAAAACTACAATAAATACGAAATACAATAAATGGTCACCTAATTTCCCTCGCCAAAAAAAGTATACGATGAGTAAATTTCTTCCGTTTCAAGAAATAAATTAGTAAAAACAAAAAGAAATTAACGACAATGATAATTAATAAGGCAAAAAAAAACGTTACTTAACATTATCTTATCTACAAAAAATATGTTATTTTAGTTAGTGGTAAAAAAAGAGAATAAACAAAGATAATTTGACTTATTTCCACCATTAAAAAATCATGGACTCTCTCACTCGCTCGCTCAGTTCTCCTTTTAGTTCTCTATGATAATTCCTTTTTGCTCTTTATGCTTACAGACATAAACAACATTAAAACTGTAATGAATCTGATTTAAAAATGTAAAGGCATGGCGATGATGATGAATCGATGATAATAATTCAACAAAGTCAATTAAAAGTAAATTTGTTTCAATATAACAAATAAAGTGTCTAGCGAGCAATTCGTTGAATTGAAAAATCCTATTTTCATACTACCATCCACGCACATAATTAGTTCTTCGATCTTGCGGCACCTTTCACGAAATTCATTAAATGCCTCGAATGTGAATTCTAATCGGATCTAATTAACATTTTGTGAATCTATAAAATCGAAAAGTGACTCTTTATATTATTTTATTGGAAACCCAACGCAAAGTAAAGAGGAAGAAAATTCCAAGAGATCATAGGAAACTAATAATGAAGATGAAGAAAGAAACGTATTACTTACTACCTACTCCCAATTAATTTCCTATTAAACGTATTCGTAAGAATTTTTCAACAAAAAATTTTGTCGGTAATGGAAAACGCATTTTAATTGATTCGAATCAAGTTTAAAGGAAATTACGTTATCTCTCTTATCTAAGTAAAAATGTTTATTAGATGAAGACACGAAAAAAAAAGCGAATTCCCTCATTCGATCGTTTTAATTAAATTTATATATGAAATTCCCATTGCACACGTACAATAAATTGTCAAAGAAAAGTCGGGAAATGTGTGCGTGGATTCCTTACGAATGGAGAAACGACAGAGAGAGAAGTAGAGGATTTGCAAGAGGTAATTGGCCGATATTGCAAACAAAATTGTACAGTTAACAACGAAACGCATCCAGTGCAATTTGTTTAACAATAAGATTGGAACCTAGAAAAAAAAGAACAAGCGCTAATGAACAGGGGAAATCAACTCAAGTTAATTTGAAATTGATGAGTAACGGGGCAATCGAAATTAGTCTTTGTTACATTATTAACGCAATGCCAACGAATAAATTATGTCTACTCTTCAAATTATGAACCTAATGTTAGTGTCAATAAACGATTATAATTTTACTTTGGTAGCGCTGATCTTTAAATGATTTTCCAGTTTCGCTCATGTCATTATCGAAAATTACTTGAATTAACTTTGATACCAACTCAAAACGTGTCGAAACTGAATAATTATAAATATAAACTATTATTTTCGGGATTCGATTAGTTTATTCGATTATTAGTTGGCGTAGGAATATATTTGGCGGGAAAACGGATTCGATTCAAAAATTACTTAAACATCAATGCTACCAAACTTTTGCGACGAAAAAAATCCAATCATTGCATAAATGTCTCACTACGAGTTGTTAAATGGACTAGACATCAAAATACGCTTCCAGAGTAACCACGGAATCGCAACATGTGGGATGGAAATTGTTTTTTTTTTAAGATATATTTCTGTTCGTTCTGTATCAACTCATTTTAATTAAACGTTTGCTATCATTTTGGAAAACCTCGTACAACGTTCTTACTGTTCACCTCTCTATTCGATGTCTTCTTCTAGAAAAGTCTGGTACATTAACGGCGCCAAGACTTTATCTATTTCAAATTAACATTCGTATGTGTTAACGTTGATGGGTAAGGTAATAATTTCCCTCGGTTAGTTCAGTAGTTGAAAAAAGGACAAGAATAAAACGAAATAGATAGTAGTGGTTAATTGAAATTTACTGGTGATGGCAATGATGATGACGATCATCGTCAACGTAGTGATTTTATTCCTTTTTTAAATTTTATTAATGTGACACTGTACACATTTTAATGTGAGAATAAATGACCGGATTAAAGAGAGTAATAATTTTCTATTAAACCAATAAAAATGAAAACGAAATAAAAAGAAGCAAATTGAACAGCATTTTCTCGGCTGAACTAACATCCGCGGAGCCAATTATTTTTTGTCACTGGCAGCAAGGAAGTTTGAAATGATTTAATAATTAAGAGCAAAAGATTTGTATCAGTTTATCGATTATACAAACCATTATCATTCTTAGCGGTAATAATTCGTACCAAAAGTTCCTCGTTCGTTATATTAGTTCGATCTATTATATTACCAACTTAATTCCTCTCATCATTTTGCTTGCGCCAAATTTGTGCCAAATCCCTTTTCAAATGTTTCCTTCCGCTTTTTTTTTGTCATAGCTCGACCGCTACGAAATGACTTTTCTTCTTTTGCAATGGAACTAGCTCGAACAAAAAAGAAATTACATCGAACGTGGACGAGTGGAAATAATGCTGACTGCAGCGAGCGAGAGAGAAAAATCTACGTTTGATTGGGACATAAACTAAATGAAGGTGTTAAATTGAGTTGAGAGCGAGTAGATTACAATTGAAATTGTTTCTCGTGAAGAAAGAACCGTTTCGTTCGTTTCGCCCGCTCAGTTACATATCGATCCGTTTTCATCGTAGTGTCTAAATAATAATGATGATGATGTAGTGGCGGCGATGGTGCAAAATAGTAAAGAGGAGCCGTACATTTCTTGAGCTATTTGTTATATTAACAGAATAGACAATTTATCGTAGAAATTAAATATGAAACTTAATTAAAACGGAGAGAAACCACGGCAAGAAAAGCGAAACGGCAGCGTATCGTCGTCGCGAGGAGCAAGAATTCTTGTAACAATTCATCTGGCAAAAATAAATCCGCTCCAGTTGAAGAGCGACAGAAGAAATCGTAAAGAAAACCAAATGGAAAATCGTTTGGTTTTAGTCGTTCCTTTTTCTCTTTATTTTATGTGTAATAATCTAACATTAATTTTTATTTTATTCGCTCTCTGGTTGTTCCCTCCCATCATTTTCTTTTTCTTTTACATATTCTAGTATTCACGCTCCTTGGTGGCGTTCCATCGAGGGAATGTGCTCGGTCATTGCTTTTGACAAGTGTCGTCTGGACTTTTCATTTTAGGTAATAGAAAGGACATAAAAAGCAAGTGAAGGGTGAGGAAGGGATGGAAATAAGAGCGAGAGAGAAAGAGAGTTGGTGAGAGAAAAGACGAAAAAAGGTTAACCATAAAAGTGAATGGGTACAAAGTAGAGAAATTATGTGAACCTGCATGGTCGGTAGATTTATGTATACCAGGTCTAATTTTCCTTTCAATCCCCTTTATTTTTTTTTATCTCTTTTTATTCCTGACTCCCCGTTTTTTGCACGTCCATTTTAATTTTTTCTTTTTTGCTGCGTTTATCGAATAAGTCTGATTAATTGCTTAATTAATTGTATGAGTCACCTTCGCGAGGTGATTTGCAATCTTTTGTTTTGTGGATTGGAGTTGTTACACTAACTGGACAATATTTTGAAAATTCAATTGCGAAAGTTTAGACTTTATGATTCAACAATGATTCCTTTAGCTAAATTTGTAATAATTATCAATTATTACAGATTTTACAAATAATCTCAAGCAAATTAATAATTACAAAAGTATAAAACAGTGGAGATCACTAATGTCTACATTTATTAGTAGCTTCAAATTCGTAGCAGAGTCCTCTTAAATTAAGTCCAAATATTTTCTTTTCTATTCAACATTTATTTTTTTCGGAAGCAATAAAACGATTTGCATGTTCTTAAAATTTTTCAACTGACTGTTTAAGTTCATCTTTTGGTACATTACTGAAGATGACAGTTGAAGTTGTTTGAATTGCTTTTACATCGACAAACCACTTTCCTTTCATTGTTATATATGAAATCTAAGAAAATAATTGCATCCTGCTAAAGCAAGTGAACAAGATGCATAATTTAGCGATGAAACCGCAGTTTTGGCCAAATAATCTGCAACAATCGGTGAACGGTGAGTGCGCATTATCGCGTACTAACTACGCATTTCAATTTAGTCTTTTTAAGCCAAAAACGTTGTAGTTGTATGAATGGAATATTTCGAGATTCCCAACTCGATTTGAGCAAGTGTCAATGAAGGTTATTTCTGAATGTTACTTGCGGTATCTTCTTGATCATACACAATGCCTGCACGGTGCCTTTTTAACATTATTTAGTTATATCTACAAGATGCAGGATCATCACCACGAATATGTTTCAAAATTTGGAACGTCGCGATACATGCCTTTCCAAGTTTAAAACAGTAGTTAACATTGAGTCTTATTAAAATTGCACCGACCCAAAAATTAGGTTACTTTTTGCGCTGCAACTTTTTTTGCAATATTCAAAACTTATAACACAACAACAAATAAAACTAGAAGCAAATGGCATTGAAAGAATTTTTCTTAAGTTGTAAACTTTGGCGATTTTTTAATGATTAAATATGAAATCTTTGTTTTGTAACGGATATTCTACAGGCAATTTTGAAAAGAGCAAAAAAAACAACACCTTTTCGCATACACGTGGGTTACATGGAAATGAGAAACAAAAGAAACGGTGGCCGAATCATATTGATTAGAAGCTTCTTAGAATTGCGAGCGGAAATCTAAATTAATTTCAATAACTGGATCTTAAAAAATCTTTTGTTCCCCCGGCTGATTGCCTTTAATCGCTTTTAGATAAGAAAAGCTTGGAGTCGAACGAAAACGCTTTAAAATATCTAATGGCACTTAACGAATTCGTTTGTTTATTTTGTTTGATAATTAATACCCGGTATGCGAATACGTTGAAGTATAAAAAAACCTTTAATTAGTTGCGTAAATAATAATAATTGATTGAAAGTTCATTCCACTGCGGAAGTTCGTATATAAATTTCTTTGGCCTCTTTCCTTTCCTTTACGAATGATTATTCCTATGAAAATAAACTGATTTTAAAGTCGGTTGTACTTAATTAATTCTTCCGTCTCAAAATTGACCGAGCAAGCAAAAATCATTTTTTCAACCCGCAAAGTAGTGCTATTCATGTAATATTTGATAGTTAATGCTAATGAGCTGACTTGAAACGTTATCATTACTATTATTGGTAATAATGCAAAGTAGTTTTTAGAAAACGAGAAAGAGTTTCACGTTAAACGCAAGTTAATTTCTAATTAATTATAAAATATCTACAATTCTATTAGTACGGTGTCGGTACGTATGCCATCGCATCCTGCAAATAAATAATTACCTTTTTCGCCTATCTTCATCTCCCATCATGTTTATTTATATTGGTTATTGCACTTGGACGAAAATGAGCTTCCACTAAATAAGAGTTATTCCCGTTTAATTAATTTAATTCCTTCATGAATAAATCGGAATCGTTTTATTTTCTGCTAAATTAATCAATAAGTGGTCAATCATAAAAACGAGAAGAGAGAATGTTTTATGTTGTTTTAAATCGCAATTTGTGATTGATCATGAATTGCAAATGATTACCTATAATTTCGCTTATTTCTTAATCTTGGACGACCTAAATCGATCGACGATTTCGCAAATCAATAACAATCTCGCGTCCTTTAATATTTGCATTTGCCCATTTATAAATTGCAGTTGTCGACTCCATAACGATTCCTTATCATTCGATAATTAATTTGCTTAAAAGTTACGACAAGGTCATCATCGAAGCATCTTGCAATACAATGGAGATGCTTTTATGACGATTGCCTTTTTCAATTGCGCGAAACTTTTGTCGATTTAATTGAACTTTGATTAAATTCCATACGAAGTTGAAATGAGTAACGAACTAATTGGTGGACATAAATTGCGTTCCAAATTATTTTGTGATTGTAATTATACAACATAGAGATTCCGTTTAGTTCTAATGATAAGAGCAATAAGAAAATAGAATAAATAACTGACATTGATAGAGAGTATTTTAGTAGCAAATGTCTCAAGCGTTCAGATTTCTATTTATTAATAACAGTCCAATAAATTGAACCAGTACAAGCTGCAGTACAGTTAATAATAATTACTTTACGTTAAAAGTTAAATAACGTAGCAGAATGACATCTTTAAGGAAAGTGGCCTCTAGGTCATTCGGTGGCCTTTTCCGTTAACGATTTTCATTTTAAGTCGTTTCTGCCACATTCAGCTATGATTATTATCCAAGGCCGTGTGTAAATGCATATAAAAAACGAATCTTGATTTCGCAATTATCTCGTTTTAAAGCATTATAAATTAATTTTTATTATTATCAATGATAATGTAAATGCTTCAATATTGCGTTATAGCTTTACAGTCCATTGTAATGTTGTTTTTTTTTCATCCTTGTCGCACCATTAAAAGTGGAAAGCATCTCATCAAATATAAAGATGGCGCAATTAATTAAACAATCGATCGATAAGCGAGTGAAAGTATTTCGTAATTAGAAAATATTAAATAAAAATAATTTAATTTTATTCGAGCATTTTATGTTGTGGTATTAGCTCGCTTTTAATTAAGGAACTTACGAAATAGTCACTAAAGAGGAGGTGATGGATGGAAAACTATGCATTGTTTGAGATTTTTGTACGCGGTTAAAAAGCCTTTTCCAATTAACAATCGAACGTTTTAATTAACGAAATAATAAACGCTTTTCTGGACGATACGAATTCATCATAATTATATAACGATGATGATGATGGGGTAATGTTACAAAAATTCTTTTATAGGTTTTCGATTTGCAATCGCTTTGAAACCTTTTACTTGTTTTTAATCGATTTTTGCATGCTCACGTTGCTATTTTAATGATAATAATAATAGTAGGACGTAAACGTCAACTACGACAACACATGCAAACAACAGGCATGAAACGAAGCGTAAAATAAAGAGAGAAAGAGGATTTAAAAAGATTGTTAATAATAATAATGTTGAAAAAAGGAGGTAAGTGATATTCGCCATTTAACAATTCCACATTCTATATGGAGTTATTATAAAATCTCGCTTCATTATGTTCCCTCTTACGCGATAAAATATTTAAAACAAGGTGCTGGAATTAATGGTAGAAAATAGAAAAGAAAGCTGATGGAAAATAATAACGTTTTAATAAACGACGAAGTGCCATTTAAAGCGACGTAATGCCGCTAACAATTAATATGGGCCAAGCATAAACAAGCAAAAACACTATTTCAGCTTCAACTTATGCGCGGAATTTAACACTTTAAAATGTTGGCATGCAATTGTAATGCTACAGAGTGGCAACTTAGCAGTATCACTCAATCAATGCTCACCCAGTACCTTAAGCAATATTAGATGCTGCAAATGTTTATTTATTTTTTAGTAAAATGATGGGACTGTGAAATAGCTTTTGAACTATTAGTTTTACAATACGATTCGAGAAACAAGAAAAAATTAAAAGAAAGATTTAATAATAATAACAAACTGCCATTGAACGAATGTACACCTGCAAAATTGCATTTCGCATATTGCTATATGTGAGTGAATGTATTGTGCTGACATTTTTGAAACCGTAAATTAAGTGTATTAATTTAAAATCTTCATTAAACCTCCGTGTTAACGGAGCATTGCGATTATTACGAATAATATTGGCGCAACTGCACCCGCCATTCGATTGAAAACGCGTTAACAAATTTCGCAAACATTATTGCTTAATCAATTCGATGCATAAAAAATTATTCACTCACACACTCTATCTCACATTTTTTATTTATTTTGCTCTAGTTAGAACACCAATTTTGAATTGCACAAAATGAATTTTGCGTTTCAGTATTATCAATATCATTAATTTGCTGTCGCATATCTTTTAAGTAATGCAAACCGTATATTTAGTTACTTCTTTGGTCCCTATCAAAACACGACTGATTTTTATTCTTTTCGTCACCAATCAATTTGCAAAAGTTTGAGTCATTTTGACAAGCTTAAGATTAAAAACATGTTTAAAGAGTGTCATTGTTATATTATGCCATCGAAAAATATGTTCATATGATTCATTACCTTTACCAGGTAATAACAAAAATCAAAATTGTAAATATTAAACTTGAAAATTGCTAGACAAATTCAAAATTCTAAAATACACGCCTAAATGTTTTTTAACAACTTTTATTTAATAAAAATTCTCAAGCACTTCAAAGGGAGAACAAAAATGAAATTTCGAATGACATTATCCGAAATCATTAACAGAAAGCAACGAAAATGTTGGTAACTCCCAAACATCGGTTCAGATACCTGCTTAAACAATTTTATACAGGAGAATTTGAAAAGAAATTCATCGGTGGTTGTCATTCGTTGCTCAATCAGATAGAACATGAAGTTTCCCGAAGAAATCGTTGCAGTCTAATAAGCATTTAGAAGAAGATCGTAAACCTTTAATGACTGAAACGAAAATAAACCGAATTATTTAATTAATTTCAAAATACAAAAGCCACTTTATTTGGTATCACTGAATTATGATTAATTTGAAACTAGTTTACTAATTAATCTTTCTTGTAAGTTGTATACGTAAACTTTCGTGATAAACTGTACGTGTCTTCTAATTAACACTATCCATTCTTCATTACCATCCTTTTTTATTCTGTCTGGATTTCCTTGCCAGGCCTTTTCTTTCTATATTAATTCGACATCAAAATTAACTGAAATCTAAATAGCATTTATGGCGGAGGTAAAAAAAAAAGTGGTTAATTAATATATTAAATGCATCCAACCTGCGAATTATTATTTTTCTCGAAACTGTTATCGCGTTTATTATAGGCATACGGCGGTGTTTCATTGAGTGAGTGCACACGTACTCGCATACAAAGCTATTTTTTATCATTTTCCTTTTGAAATCCTTTTATGGCTTTAAACTATTATCAGCGCACAAAGTTCTCCGTCACATTTAATTTTTTTTGCGTTTCTCTTCGTAAATTACCGAGTGTTGTTTACTAATTAAACGTTTGTCTTTCATTTTTATTCTCCCTATCATTAATATATCTCACTCTTTCCCTATAATTTGTTCAATTTTATCGTCGCTCCGTTCGCGAGTGCGCTTTATTCAACTAAATTTACGATTGGACCAAATTACTTGTTGCTACCAATTTTTTCTATTTTTTATTTTTTCGTTTTGTTCCGCTTCTCTTTTTCATTGTTTACAACAACAATTGTAATTTCGCACATGCAGTTTATGCGTTGTTGTTGTTGTTTTTTGTAATTAACGTTTGATTTTTAGTGTTTTCCATTTCGATTGAACGAGAGGTGTTGCAATTTAAATGTAGCCTTTGGAGTTTATTTATGAATCGTTTGATTAAATAAACGAACGAGAAAAAAACAGATGGATTTCCTATAAATTTCCGCTTTAAAATAACTATCGGCCCGAGATATTGGAACATTTGATAAAAGCGTAGGCACAGGAAGTCGATGTTCATAATTTTATGGTTGGAATTTGAGAAATGAACAAAGAAAGAAAAATCGTCGAGAGGTATCGTATAATTGTATTTGTCCCAATTCTCAATGAGCAGGATTCGATAATGATTTTTAATAGGCTATTTTAATGTAAATTTCCTTATTAAAATGCAAACGGGCATTGTAATCACTTTAATATATGCATTTAAAAATTGAAATCCCTAAAAATTAACGATACACAAAATACACATTCATTTCTTCCTATTGAAGCATACAATTATAGCGATTACAATAGAGATAAATGTTGTTTGTGGATTAAGACGGTCCCTTTTGAAGAACACATTTGAAGATCGAGTCACGATTTCAGTTTCAGAACTTCAAAACTCTGGACTTTATTAACCGGAATAACGATGTCAACAACAATAGCGGCTAAACAGTAGGAATGCGATGGCGGAACCCAAAGTGCATTAGGAGAGGACGATAGAATCACGTGGAAATATTAATAAAGAATTTCAATTGATTTCTAATTTCCTACGTTTAAATGTCGTTAATTAAATGTTATTTATCTTGGTGTTTGCGTAACTGTAAATATTCATTTGCATACAAGTACATGTATAACGCCAGGAGGATATTGATAATATCGAAACGAATCAGATGTGAATATTCCAATAATAATTATATGGGATGTCTCAATAAAATGACCGTTTTGTAAACAGTAGTAATTCTAATTTGGTAAGTAATAAGCGTTTATAATACGTTGTATCAAAAAATTTCGCCTTTTTTTATCAAATTTAAAATGTTGTTCGAAAGAGTAACAATGGTTTGAATTTAATCTTTTCTATTGTCATCTCGAGAGCAGCATCTCACGGAAGAGTTTTTGTCATTACTGATGAATTCGAGCATTTTCTCAATATTATTTTCGTCACTGATTTTCAATCTTCGCGGCCAATGATCATTGTTAATGCCTTCATGACCGTTCTTGAGGCGTGTATCAATCGTAGCTTCTTGTACCAGATGCATGATCATCACCATGAACACGTTTCATCATTTTGAATGTGATGGTTATCTTTTCCCAAGTTTAAAAGAGAAATTAATGCGGCCCTATAATTTTACTTGCAATAATCGAAATTTTGATAGAAGAGCAACAAAAAATGTATGGTGTAACACAAATATAAGACCACTACATTCTAAGAGCCGATAATACACTACACCGAGCTGGTCCAACCAAATACAGAGCATGCCCTTGGAGCCGTTAAAATTCGGGTTGGCCGTCGACATAGAAGCATGGCCGGCGTATCCCCATGATTTTCTGCGCTTGGAGTTATTGTAATGAACCCATTTTTCATCGCCAGTCACAATACGATGCAGAAATCCCTTCCATATTTGGCTTCTAAGCAACTGTTCACTAACAAACAAACGCCGTTCAACATCTCTCGATTTCAACTTGTGCGGCACCCAATTTCATTGCCTTTGAATCGTTCCCAAGTCTTTGAGGCGCTTTGAAATTGCTTATTGAGTCACTCCCAATGATTGTCCCAATGCTTATTGACTTTGACATGAGTCTTCATCAAGCAATGCCTCCAATTCTGCATTTTCTCTCTTCCATGGCTTCGACGTGAATATCACCGTTCTTGAAGGGTTGAAACCAGTCGCAGCACGAGCATTCACTAATACTGGCCTCAAGATAAGCATTTGATGAGCCTTAGCCGCAGATTTCTTCATATTAAAAAATTTAATTAAAACTTCCAGCAAATGAATTTTCAATCGAGAATAACTTTGTGATGCAGACACAAACTGACTAATGTGTATGTGGTGTTATGTTCATAGATGCCCAAAGTTATTGCATGATGTGTATGATCGATTTATTTCCACCGCTACTTACCACTAAAACCATTTGTAAGAAAACGGCACGAACAAAGTTGTACACCTAATATTAAAACTTTGTCCTCAAATGATCTTATATTTCTCTATCAGTGAAATTTCAATTATTTGCAATTATTTTGAAATAATTTTCATTGTCATTCTGAATCCAATAATATTGGCTCGGTTCAAATTGAACCACGACAGTGCGTACTTCTCTCAACTCGACATGACCAAACTTATTCCATATTCAGTTCATAGTCCGAAGTTTTACAACATCTCATTTCTGATCAATGACGCACCTCTTTGGCTTACGTAACTTCCGCCGAGTGCTTCTGTCCTGGTAAAAAACTTACTTTCGATAAACCAAAGTTGGCAATAATGCTTAATTAATTTCGCGCGCATTCTTTTCAGTTGGAAAGTTAATAGGGTACAAATTCATGCTGAATTAAACCTTCGGAGTGCCAAAATGGGCTTAACATCGACTTTTCCTCGAAATCACTTCTTGGGCAACTGGAAACGCAAAACTGTGATTTTGTATGAGACATTAGTTGCTGTAAAAGGCAAAATCATCGTAGAAGCCTAGTAGAAGTCGATGTTATGAGTATTTTTAACTATGAAATGAATTTTTATACGTTGTACTTTCAATTAGTTTCCAGCATTACTGAAAATAACTGCAAAGATTGGACGTGAAATTGCCGAGATTTGGTTTATTGAAAGCAAGTTTTTGTATCATGACGTTTGGTACCATGAAGAAAATGCAACATTGATCGGAAAATATGGTAGTCCGATGATGATGGTCATGTCTAGTTCTTTGAATTTCTTCGTCGCCAGAAAAGCCACCATTCTTTTGAGACTGCATAATATTCTTTAAACTAACGAACAAAATGTCTCGAATTTCGTACTGTATTTCAGCTTACGGGCGAGTAAAACACGAACACCTTCTATGCCATAAGCGCCGTTTTCATTTCGAACCTTTTTCAATTAAATCTTATGAAACATTTTGCGGGCGAGCTAGGAAAATGTTATTTAAAAAATATGCCAAAGAACGGATTAATTTAATATTAATTCTTATAGAATGGTTCTGGTATATATACAAAGTTCAGGAACGAAGTAAGTGCGCGAATCGAGGTTTGATTATAATTATCATTTAATAATTGGTAATCGATGCGATAATAAGAATCTGCCCTTTTTACGTGCACAGAAAAAGAAAACATTATCACACTTTCTTTTTTCATATCATTTCATCTCGTTGAAAACGTTATTAAATATTATAATCGTAGAACGTTTAAATAATGAGGCACGTATAATAATAGTAACGAGCGATCAGATAAATTAACGATTAGAGAGAGCGTATCAATTAGTTACGGGTGACAGTATGAAATATGTTCGAGCAATAAAAAGGAAAAATTGTATTCAATCGCTCAGTACATGCACGCATTGTTTATTAAAACATTGATTATTTCGATTATTACATTCGAACGTAGCGGAACAGAATAATAGTAATGAAAATAATACATTCTTAACACGCCTATGAACAATGAATTATGTCATTATTATTATTACTGTTGTAGCGATAGCTTTTTAACTAAAAAAAAAAAAACGACACGTTGCGTAGGTGTAAAAAGGCATCACATATCATCACACACGCAATTTATTCGATGGGGCAAACAAGACGAACAACAACATTGAATATGTCAATAGAAGCTATTCGCGATGAAAAATGCTGAAAAAGAAATAAAAGAAACTTAAACTTTTACAGAGAGTAATTAAAAATAACGCTCTCTGTAGAGTGTGAATAACAAAAAAAAAAATACAAATCGAATATGAAAATGTTGTAATCGATTAATAAACAAATTACAAGTTGCTTTCAAAGTTATGGCAAAAGTCTCATGGATCGAAAATTAAAATTGAGTAGAGCTAAACGACTTAACTCGATGATTCCTTGTAAACAAGTTTATTGGCAAAAGGTTGTCTTCTTAAACAATAAAAGCATTAATCAAGCAGGAATCAGCGAAATTAACGACACTCATTTTTGATCGACCTATAACTAGTTGTTTGGCTTTCTCTTTCTGCGAATTGACGTTACGCTTTTCTGCTAAATATTGCTCTCCCAGATTATGACGATGACGATCGCGATTGCGATGACGTGATTGGATTTAATAATGCCAACTGTTTTTCCCTCTTTACAAGAGCCATAACTTTAAGTCTAAACGCACGCATTAAATAATGAACTTTATTAGAGAGATAGGTTTGTGTGTGGAATTATAATAATTGAAATTCAAACAATAGATTCTCGCACAACGACAAAAAACGGATTCGAATAAACGATCGGTTCAATAATAGTAATAATGATAATAATAACGTAATCCTATTCCATTTTATTTATGTTGCATGTTATTGAAATGGCATGCGGAGAAATAAAATAAACCAGAAACAAAAAACTATCAGACTCCGTCGAAAAAATATTTTTATCGTTCGTTATGAAGTTCAACTGGGCATTAAAATTGAATAAAATAATTAAAGGATAGAACGAGGAATGCACGAGCAGTCGTATATACAGTTGTTACACATTTCTTTTCTTATACGTTATCGATCGAGCAAGTAATCAAATCATCGAAAGAAACTGATTGTAAATTGGTTTTTACTGTGACCGTAACAAAATCAATAAATATCTTTACATAATTTATTTTTATAAATGCGTGACATTAAAAAGAACATGTGGCGTGCGATATGGAATTGTTGAACCAATTTTGAACTTCCCGCCGTATAAATCACGCTCTTATTGTGACACAATAAGACGTAATAACCATATAATGGTTTTCTTCTCTTAACATCATGATTTGACGCGCGTCAGCCTGGAATTTTGTTTTATTTAGCTTGATTTACAATTCTAAAACACACATAATTGTTATGTATTGGTTTTTGATATAATTTTGTGACATAAAAGTAGGGTTAATATGTCAATCTGACAAATAGTTTCACATGGCGGCAAATTTAATTGTCCATCAAATTGTGTGATAGAACGCTTTGGATCGAGTATGTACTATGAATTTCAGAAGATTGTGACGAAACTCTACATAGCAATTTTAAATGTTTAAACCGATCGCCCGGTACATCAATTAAACGAGATTGTTGCGGCTGCTTAATATTGATGGGATTAATTTTTATTTATTTCGTACGTATTTATCACCTCCAAATGACATTCGTATTGATCTTATTAATTAGAGATACATACACTCACGCACACACGCGAACATATTGGTGTTGGGGAACAATAATAATTCTAGTTAGCTACCACTCATACATGCAACGTATCGATCTATTTGCATTCGACATACATTTGCAATTGATTTAAGTAAGTTAATTAAATACTACGACGCTTCTCTCTACTTCCATTTATTCATCCATCCTTGTCGTTGTTTTTTATCAACCTGATTAAAAAATTATTATCTTTTAGTGTTAAAAAGAAGAGCCTATACGATAATATTTCAAAGTTGTAAAGAATATTCGATTCAACGATTATTGTACTTTTTTTAAGCTCAATTTCATAATGTTTTTCTTTATTAATGCGATTTCGAAATGTTTGGTACATCTTATCGGCCATTTGAAGGAATTTTCATAATCATAACAATAAATTGAGATTACAATTTTGACAAACATCGGCTATTGAAAGTTTAGTATGTTGTCCATGTCAAAATCAGATGTTCAGAAGTACTAGGATTTTTTTTTAAACTCTGCAGTGGGCCCTATTTTCAACACGTGATTTTAATAAGGACTGTCTATGAAAATCATAAGAAGCAGATGGAAAATTGTTCACATTCTTTAAATGTAATTAAATGAAGAGAGAATTGAATCATAACAATCTGCACGTGCATAATTCTATGTTGTAAAGTTGGGACATTTTTCTTTGTGTTTCTGCTGTTTTTATTCATTTTAGTGCTAATCGTAGATATGTGGATGACCACGCTACACGTGTTCCTTGTCCTTTTCAACATTCATGCTGGCAATACAACTAAAAATTATCACGCTCAAAAAAATAGCTCACCCTTTATCCCAAGTGAACCTTATTAAACATTGGGTTGATGCATAATTTCGTGCGTTTTTTTTTCACTTAATTTGTTTTTAATTTTAAACAAAAAGTAAGACGACTTAGTTAATAATATATATTCTCCATCCTTGTTAGCGACTTCCCCCCAACGTTCGGTAACTTTCTCGATGCCTCAGAGACAAGAATCTTCTAGCTTGGACTCGAAAAATTGAGCGCAAAGCGTTCGAACGAGATAGAAAAAGGTGAAAATCTGATCAATTTTCATCGCCGGTGATTATCCAATGAAGAAAACGTAGCTTGTGACCGTGTGTTAAGCGATTACGGGCAAGAAAAACGGCGGCAATCATGTTGTTTTTCGCATTTTCTTGGCTAAGATGTTTCAATCCGGTATAGACCAGTATAGATCTGATCCTGGACGTCGAAATCACCGTTTCTGAACGGCGCAAATCATTTTTGAGCCGTTCTTTCCGCAATGGCATCATTGTCATACACAGCACAAATGTCACGAGAAACTTTAGTGGCTTTAGAACTCTCATTAAAGGCAAAAAGAACAGGGACTCGGATGTGTGAATTTTTGACCACTTGACATTCCACTTTGATCATTTACAAATCAATGAAAAATTAAATTATACGAAAAAACAATAACATAATCTTCTAGAGCGAGAAATCCTCCATCGAAAAGGATATAACAAATTGGAAAATTATTTTATTTATTTTGCGCAATTTTCAAACTAAAAACCTGCACGAAATTATGCATCAACCAAACTTTGAAGGAAGACTGCCGTGTATTTAATCGACGGTAACTAATATTAAAGTTTGTCTAATCATAGGAAAGTGAACATGTCTGAGAGTCGATTAATTTAAGTTGAACACAAATTAGTCGAGTTTTCTACATGAAATCTACTGTGGACAAATTTTTAAAAAGTTGACGCTAGAATAAATTATTCCATAAGGAGACTTTAGAAACCCAAAGAGTTGTAAAAACCATACACAAATTTCGCAGCTCAACCTAAGCAACAATAATCGTCATGGTACTTTTCTAAATCATCGTTCGCCTCCGAGTTTTTGAAGGTGGGCCTTATTTGAGTCTTACGTGAAACAGGATGCGGTGAGCCAGATTTTTTCAGATTCTGATGTTATTAGTGGGAGGCTAAAGCAATTTTCAGGAAAATAATTGTTGATTAGCGATGATTCGTAATTGTAAAAAGTGTCCTTATCAGTGACCGCGATTTCTATTGTTATTATTATTACTTTTCAGCAACGATAACCAATCTAGAGTTCGGTTCAATAAGGCGATTAAAAAGAAAGCCGAAAACGAGTTAAATGAAAATTTATGGTTTAAATTGATCTTAATCAATTGAAATGTTTATGAGCGTATTGTGCAATATATACACTACCATTGCCGCTTCTACAACATGTAGTAGTAGTTATTGGATGTTTTTTTATTATTATTTGTTAGTACTTGAAGCAAATATTTGCCAAGTTTCCATATATTTTCTACGAACTCGTTCCGTCGTTTTCCTCATCGTGAAAATTATTACAAGTATCGTTCCCCGATGGATATAATGAAAAAACAAATGAGCTTGAAGATGGGAAACGTTTAATTAGCATCTAATTAACCACATGAGATGATGTCACTTTACGTTTTCTTTTTCAAATTAATCCACGCTGAAATTCGTAACGAAATCAAGGAAATGCCGTTAGGTTTACGATGTGTGTGTGTGTGTGTGAATGAGGAAAATGCCTTTCGGCACCGTCAAATAAAAGAGCGAGATGGAGAATTATTAGAGGATGATGGTTCGTTATAACGTGTTGCGAAAGCGCTTATCGTATAATAGTAACGATAATAACTGTGCAATTATTATTACTATTAAAACGAAATTTCACACAAATTACAAAAGGCAAAAAGGATTATCTTTGCCCATCAATGGGCAACTACAACCGCAACAACAGCGAGATGATGAAGAAGCGTTCCGCGTTGTAGTTCTAGTTCCCACGTTTAATGCAATGTACTTATAATAATAAATCGTATATGGAATTCATTTAAACGAGATGACCATCAGCAAAATGGTAAGAGACCTTCTTCTTCTTCTTGCGCCTCATCCTCCAATTTTCTTCGTGTTTTTAGTCGAGTATTTCCCGTGCATGTCATCAACCTTCTAATAAACATACTGGCAAAAATAATGGATGCCATCTAATTAGGTAGACACATTGTCATTCTTCGCATATTCGTTCCGCGTCGACGTTTCACTTAAGCTGAAGGCAAAAGTCAATACGTAAATGTCGAAAGAGAAAACGCTAAAGTAATTTATAGGAAGACGCTAATAAGCGAAGAATTATTAGATGAGAAAGAAAGGCAACGACGAAAATGCCTTCTTTTGCTATTTACACATCCGATCCTTTTGCACAATGTTTATCGATTGGTTGCATGCTTAGACAAACACTAACGAACGAGTGCTTAAGCGACTACTCGAAGACCGTAATTATTTTGTCCACTTATTAAAGTGTATTAATTTATTTCGTAACTGTTAAGTGAGCGAACAAGAATTAGAAACGTACAGTAGCAACAACGACATTTCTAACGGGGGCAGAAGGCAACAGAAAGTTAAGAGGTTTCTTCGAGAGGTGAAACAGTTTAAGGACCGACGATTGATACGATGAAAAGGAACGTGACAGAAACCTTTATCATTGAAATACTGCAATTCAATTGGCAATAGAAGCTTGATGGCTAAACATTAATAACAAGTGCAGCTTCGTTAATTTGGACAGTTTTGCGCTGGTTCATTCGTTAACATGTAAGTTAAATTTTTTAGCCAAACTTTGAAGATATTTCTTACTCCATCAAGAGCAATAATGTAGTCCACAATTCAATCGAAAATACTAACTAACAAAAATACTAAAGTAGCTCACAGAAAAGAAAATTAGCGGCTGACTTAACACCGAAAGACAATGATTAATACGATCACATTGAAGAGTTACATCAAATGTTATAGAAACCTTTATCATTGAAATACTGCAATTCAATTGGCAAAAGAAGCTTGATGGCTAAACATTAATAACAAGTGCAGCTTCGTTAATTTGGACAGTTTTGCGCTGGTCCATTCGTTTCTTACATTAAATACGCTACATGTTTATCCAAACTATGAAGACATTTCTTACTCCATCAAGAGCAATAACGTAGTCCAAAATTCAATCGAAAATACTAAAGTAGCTCACAGAAAAGAAAATTAGCGGCTGACTTAACACCGAAAGACAATGATTAATACAATCACATTGAAGAGTTACATAAAATGCAAAGATATAATTCGAAATAAAAAAAAAACTATTAAGAAAAAAATGTCCTGGTCAACCCGACAATTGAATAAAATTTAAATCAGTTGAAACAACACAATTGGCAATCTGAATGTGTTACTACAAATTGAAATACCGTCAAGCAAAAGTTAAATTCCATTAATCCACAAGTTAGTTCTAAGAACGTTTAACTGGGGATTTGGAAAAAAGTTGCGAAACTTTCGCAGATCAATATTGACTTCGATGATCAATAAAATTCGCTAATTTGAACGTGACTGAAAGGAAAATGTTACGTATCCCACTTAGTGAAGTTATTATAGATGCAAAACTATTCGAACGATAACTTTCATTGTCATAATGGACCAACGTTTTCAATGTTGATCGTTGAACTCCAGCATCAAAAATATTATTGCCTTCGCTAAAATCGTCGAGGGGCTATGACTTTGTCGTTAACTTAACCTTACCGATTTTCTCGTTTTACAAAAATACATTCCTTCTTTTACTTACTTTGCATGTTTATTATTATTTTATTTATTTATGTTCATGTCGCCACATATAAATAATGATACTGCTTTGATTCAATGATAAATTTGTGAACGTAGAACTTGTAGGCATTATGCAAATCAGCAGGAAAAAAAATGGTAGCAATAATTATTATTATTACAATTGTAGAGCGAATAATGTACAAGATATAATAAAGAGTTCAATAGCAAAATGGTTTATTGAACTGCAAAGAATCCCGCCGAATTGATTGATTATTTTGCTTCGATCCATGATCTATGCCATTAATTATTCGATATTTCAAACAATTAGTGATCGAATGGAAGAGTAACACATTTTTTGATAAACTGGGAGATTTAATGCAGAAATAAAGATGATTTGCAACTCGCTTCATCTAAAACGCCGTAATAATAATGAAAGAAAAACCTTGGCATCATTTTTGTTTTATTTCTTGCGTACGTCCTAAAAAGAAACGAACGAATGTGAATCACGTCTCATATTTTACTTTATTGCAAATATTGTAATAACGAATGATTATTTTAACAATAAACGGCAACCTCAAATGCGATCATCAAAATCATTGAGTTAATCCTTAAGAAATTATTTATTTCGTTATTTATTCCACTTTACACCAGTTAAAGAATCAAAGTAAATAAATGGAATTGATTTCGGGGTAGAGAAATCTCTACTTTTTTCCGCCGAAATTGCATTTGATCGCAATGGAATTTTATTAAACAAACTTTGCCATTAATTGGCAAAAAGAACCGCAAATTCGAGCGGTATGTACGTGAACAAATGAGAGCGAAAGAATGGATCAATGCTCGCTTTTTTAAAATTTGTGTTCGTTCACTTTTTAATTATCATTTTTATCAACTTTTTTCAACAGTTTCTCTCTCTCCTACGTCTCTCGTTGTTTCAGTTCTCTGCGGTTTCTTGGCCTTTTTTTACCTTGTAAACAAACACTTTGATATAGGATGATGGTATCCGTTGAAACGAAAATTGCGATACGGCCCAACGACGACGGAATGATGATGATGAAAGACGAGAAAAAAATTTATAGCAGAAATTATCGATTTACACCCCCGTGGAAGCGAATGAACCGCGGGGATTCGGGGAAAAAAAGAAGAATAAAAGCGAAAAGGGAGAAAATGTTTTAAGCTTCTAGAATTAAAAAAAAAACTCTCTTACAAACAAATATCGGCCCTTCGTAAGTAACTTTTTAGTCATTCTCGGTTTTATTTTGGCGGTCTCTTCCAGTGAATGCTTCTCCTTTGTTAATGAATGCAAAAATTTTACATGTTCCTTGCTGGCTTATTCTTTGTACGCTTTGATCTTCTTTCAATTCGATCGGGAAGAATCGACGTTTGCGAAAAAAATTATATAAACAAGACGAATGTGTAACGTTGCCCTTCTTTATTGGCAATAATAATAATAACCTAAGGAATTTCCTACATTCATTAAATTTGATTGGTTTTTCAACATTTATTCGCCCCCTCATCGGCAACGTACCGATGTCGAATGTCAAGAGTAATTTCATAAATTCAAAATACCTCTCTGCCCATATTTTCTGATTATTATTACTACTACGAGAGGAACACATAAAATAAAAAGGAGGAAAGGCAGCGGAATATTATTATCTTTCATGTATAAATTAAATTTCCCCGCCATATGTTTGTGCCAACTGAAAAAACATAAAGGCCATCACACGGAAAAAAATATGAGACCCCCTACGCCGATATTTACTTAATTACTTTTTACAATGCATAACACCCTCTAACGATTAAAAAAAGTCATCAAATACTGGTGGCTTTTTATAGTGCAAAAAGAATGATTAAATTTGGAAAATCGCCAATCAATCTTTTTTTTTTTTTAATTTGCAGTATTTATCAAATGCACTTTCGCCCTAAACTTGTGAGCTACTTTTCGCGGAAGATTTCTATTTGCTATGAAATAGTTTTGCCAAAGTAACAGCTTCGGGCTTAATTACAGTTTAGATAAGTAATTGAGTGTTTTGTGCATTGGTTCAGAAGTTTTAATAGGAAATTGTTGAGATTTGTACAAAAGATTTACCAATACACGAATATTAAACGGAACCAACCGTTCTATAATCTGCTGTTGCTTTTTTATACAGAGCGATCAATAAATAAAAGTTTTGGAGTGGGTTTGCAATTTCGTATGCGTTGACACAAATGTCATTGACATTTGGCGAATTTCTTAATTTGTTGATCAATAACCGTCGTACTTTTTTGATGTTTGACATCATACGTTTTGATCGCTATGTATCTTTAAATTGTTTGTGTTTCTTGGCGCAGTTGGAAACGACAATAAAAAGGATAAAGTGCTAAACGCATATTCTACTAGTTAATCATCGATGTTGTTCTCAAATGAGGAAAAAAAAAAGAACAAAAAAGAAAAATTCGCGATGACACTAATACCCAAAAAGTGTCCAATTTAAAAAAAAAATAAAAATATGCCACGTGCCAAGAGCAGCAGAGATTTTTTAGCAGTAGTGGGACTCGTAAAAAACGCGGATTGCTAATTACTTAGCCAATGTCCTTTAATTTATTTTCATTATATTTGTTTCCGATAGTGACACACTTATTTTCGCTGGCTCCTTTTGCTTGAGGATCGTTACGTTTAAGCAAAGATTTTGAAAATTGGCTCAAAACATATTGTTTATGTCTAGCAAATAGATAATAATAATAAAGATTTAATGGCAGAACCATGATCTTGGGGCATCGGATATCGGTGTGAGTGAGGTCTAACTTGGTATATTCGATTCTAAAAATATCGCATTTATTTTATTTTTCTTTTTAATTCCCTAACCGCATCTCTCGTACGTCTTCCTCGCTCCTCCGCTCGCTTTACGGTTACATAATCTAAAAAAAGACGGTGATACATTCGTGTATATGGGTTGAAACAGAAAAATGCAACGATAAACCGACGAAAATATCGCCAACAGGATGTTAATAACATTAGGAGATATTTAGATATCATTTGATGGTCAAATGATTGAAATTCCCTCGAGAAGTTTCGGTTTTCTTTTAATTTAATTTCATTTTAATGGAAACCTACAAGTAGATGAGTATAAAATTAAATCGATGTGGCGGCCGGTTTTAAAAAGGAGAAAGACGGACGAAAGTTAGAGCGAGAGAGAGAGAGAGAGAGAGAGAGCGACGAAGACAGTCAGAAATGCGTAGGCGTAGAATCCACGTGGGAAATAATCGGTACATTTATGGGAAAAAAGTAGTACGAGAAAAATCCATGAGGCACACGTACAGCCACAACCGCATGTGCTCTTTCTGTACAAAAGATCAATTACCACGACACACGCGGTTTACGTCATAAGAAAATATCTAGAATATTATATTTATTTAAGGGGTCATATTGATTTTTCCGTTATTCAATTCAGTCTTCTCCCCTCGACCACGCATTAAAAGTCGTGGAGATGAATTCTAATTAAATAAATTAATAAAACGTATTCTGTTCGTTCGCACTCACCCATCTAATTGAAACGGCCTATTGAAGTTCATCATTGTTTCGATTGTTTCGCAAAGTTTAGTCCGCTGGCGGTGTTCGCTCGTTGCTCCTTCGTTTAGATCCAGATGAGACACTCTTCTCGCCCAATCTATCCCATCGTGTTTATCGTTATCAATTGTAACGATCGCTCGTTACCCTTCGCCACACGCACAGAAATCACTCCAACGAAAAAGAACAACAAATCAAATTAACAAATTTAATCAAAGAATCCGATTTTTATTTTTTTATTAATATTTATTTATAACCAGTTTTAATCGTTTGCAATTGCCGGAACCAATTTGAAATCGTCACTTTTGCAATTCGCACGATTCGCGATAACAATCCATCCCATCGGTTGCCTCCTCCGCTTCGACTCGTTATCAGCACACCGATAATGAACGTCACTTACTCGTTGAATTGTTTCAATATCAATTTCCTTCGCTCTTCGTCGATTATTCGCGCCTTTTCTTCTCCCTAATCCACTCTTTCTACATTATTTTAAATAGTATCGATCGTAATCAACCTGTAGCACTCATACACAGAGCGAACAAGACACACACACGCGCGCGTTTATTATTCGATGACGATCTTTCTTCCACTTCTGCTAGCCCAACGATAACGACCAACATATCAACATTTAATCCACTTTCGTTATTTCCTCTACCTACCCTAATTAGCGGCGACCAGCTGATTGATTCGTATTAACGATTTTTAAATTGTACCACTAACATTATTCTTCCTCCTCTATCTCTCTCTCTCACACACACACTGTCTCTCTCGCTTTCGTCGTTACAATTCACTCGCGTTTTGTTAACGAATCGTAACGTTTAATCGCCGTTTAAACCGAACAAAAAAATAAACAAAAACAAACCTATCGATTAGACGAAAAGAAAATATGCGGAATATTATAGTAATTCTGTGGTGATGTATGACGAAAAGTCTTTTGGTTCTAGCGAATTGTACGAAAAAGAAGTTGGAATGATTGTTGTACAGCGTTTAAATCACACGACACACGTAAACTGAAACCGGTTGATTGTTTGTGGGTCTCTCTCTCTCTCTTAATTTTAAATTGTTACTAATAATTTATGAATTTATTTATTATTATTATTGAAGAGCACGAGATAAGTACGACACGGCAGGGTGTTTGTATGGAATGAAGAAGAGGCGGAGCGTGCGAAGAATAGAGGACCGATGCGCGCGAGTCGACACGAGGACCGTAGAGATGCGCATTACTACCGATGTACGCGGTGCGGAAAAACGATCAAAAAATAGAAGGAATGAAATACAATCGTCGCAAAGGGAAACTGAAACGGGCACGAAAAGTGCGGGATAACGACATCGAAAAATAGATGCTCGTCGCTGGACAGTTTCCATAACGTTATCCATTTTGTCGTAGCCACTCGTCATTCTTCGATCTCTCTAAACGACCGATTAAATCGTTCGTTTCGATGAAGATGCGCATATTATAATCTGTAGGTTTTCGGATATCGCCGAGCCGATTTGGAGATGATCGTGATAAATGCCGTTCGATTATCGTCGATAATTTTATGATTTGTCGCTATCGATTCGAGATTATACCGTGGTTAAACGGTGTCGAACAAATTAATAGATTATAAATGCGATTGTATCACTCTGGATGTACGTGGGAGATAAGATTGCAGCAACAAGTATCGATTAATTGTAATCTAATTGGTTCATTTTGTTTGGGATTCCCTTTTAGCAATTGAAATTTATACGAAAATGAGTCGTTTTTTTTTTTCAGGTACAGATGCAAATGGTGACGAATTTCAGGCGATTTACTGTCAGATGTCGCAAGTAATGTCGTCCACAGAGAAGCATTTACAGGAAAATGAAGGTTTTTTTTTCACGCCGAAGATTCGAATTCCAAGTAACAGCACGAAACACGTGTGGAATTTCACCGAGCGCCATTGGAAATTCCATCATGTTAATTGTCTAAATGCCAATTATTACTGATGATGAAATATGTGATTTTTTCCAAAAAACGCACAGTAATATAGCAAACGCAACAATCAAACCACACACGAATTTATATCAGATTGTTTGTTCTATGATACTTTTGTAAAGTTAAAAATTCCCTTGAAATTCACCGCTTTCTCCCATATTCAAAAAATTGTCTGTTATCTGGAAAATTCGAATCCCTATAGAGTTCAATGGACATTGATGAGCTTAAAATTCCCTTGTGTTATTATGAAGTGTGTTTAAAGATGATTTGAAGGTCTATTAATTGGTATCAATGATACTTCTTTTTGCAAACAATATATTCGACCTAATAGAATCGCATGTACAACAAATTGTCATGCGAATTTTAATAGTCGAGCGATTTTGTCGCTTTTCTATTCGCATTCAGATCCGACTTAAAAATGAAACTTGCATTAACTATAAAATATGCATTTTAATGTCTTTAGAAATACATGTTACTCTCTTATATATTTTTAATGAGATATTTATTTGCTTTAAAATTGATGAAAATTAATCGATATTATAAATTTTAATTAAAAAGAAAGAAATTATAATGAGAACACAAAAAAGGAAATTGTAGTTGAACTTAACTTTAACATATTTATCTACATATTACAATATTAATAATGATGATGATAATCATATATTACGGATTAGTTAACAGATGAACTAGCATAGGTGAGACATGTATTAATTTGGTTTTCACGTATCAAACATACGAAACGGTACGCGATCGCTTCGGAAAATTAACGAATTGAAATTGATAAAAACCGGAAGCGTGAGTAAACAGGATCAACTACTTCGATAACCATCATCATTATTACCATCTTAACAAGCGATATTCTATACTTCGAACGTCAGCATTGCACACGTTCAAGGTAACTGATCGACTTCGGTGATCTTCACCGGTTCCGGTGACGGCGTGCGATTGTTGCGATCGATGCGAATGGCGACGAACACGGCGGCCGCGTCCTGCTTCCCGTATCCGAAACTCTTCGCCCGTTTGCAAACCTCGTTCGCCTTCGCCGTCATCAACAGCGGATGTACCAACGTGTCGGAAACTTGCAACGCCAATCGCAAATCCTTCTGCACGTTGTCCAACGACTGGTGCGTGTCCTTGTACGATTCCTCCGTCATAGATTTCGCCTTCTCGTTCAAGTACTGGCAATTCAGACCGGTCAACTCGAACAGTTCGAGGGCGCTACCAATCGAGATGCCGGCGCTCTCAGCCAGTGCTAGACCTTCGGCCAAACCGACTAGCGCGACGCTCTTCATCGCTTGCAAAGCTAAATTCATTTTGCACGCGTAACCCACTTCGCCCAAGTAGAAGACCGCTTTCGCGATCGTCTTGAAACAGCACTGGCACTGTTTGAACAACGTCTGATCGCCGGCGCCCAATATGATCAGATTGCCGGTCTCCGCTTCCGTTCGGCTGCCCTGCATCTGAGCCTCCAGATAACGGCCGCCCTTGCTCGTTATCAACTTGGAAACGTCGATGGACGAGTCCGGATCGACGGTCGCCATCTCGACGTAACCTTTGCCATTCAATTCGATTTCGTCCAATAAGCCGCAACTGCCGTAGATGACCTGTAAAACGTATTTGGGCAATTGGTATTGTGTTGTTTTACTGGTTCGTTGCCAAAGCTTTTTTTCTTAAGTAAAAACTCACTTCTTTGACGGCCGTGGGGTCGCTCACGCAACTTATTATGATGTTCGACTTGTGGAGTACGTCGTAGGCGTCATCGTAGACTTGAATGTTGTCCGGATACGTTTGTTTCAAATCCGATAGCAACTCATCGGTCTGCAAAAGAAAAGGTTGGAATTCAATTAGCAGCAATGTCAGTTTACAATTAAGCTTATGCTAACAATCAATTGATATTGATAATATTTTTAAAGTTTAAAGTGTGTCATACAAATTTAATGGGGTACAAAAATTTCATATCAAAGAATGGAACAATGATAATTCTATGAATCACCTGATAGAAATTCACATTGACTGTTGCCTGTTCAATGGTTCAAGTGAAGAATATGAGAAAACTTTTAATTTTCCTTTGTGCAAACGTTTCTTTGAGGTACGGAGTCTTGGGATTCTTCATGAGTATATTCAAAACATTATTATAATAAATTTTTAGATTGTGCGTTATTTTCATTAACTGACTTCAATTGTACGAATTAATAAAGAAATTCTTCTTCGACTAATTATAGTTACTTCTTCAATCCTTTGGTACGAATTACATGAATTAATCATCTACTGTGTTTAACAGTTTTTTTTAATGTTATTGAACAAGAACACTTTGGCCACATTTTGCTTTGTTACGTCCGAAAGTGAAAGAACGCCAGTGTTCAGTATTTGTTTGTTTTGCCGTTCTTTTAGGTTGCACCTCGCTCAAGAGAATTTGATGATAACAAACTGAAGGCTTTAGTGACAGCAAACTGAGACAACAATTCAAAAGCTTTAAGAAAGATGGCAGATGGTCCTCGAACAAAAAGGAACAATATATTATAAAACTTAACAACATAATAGAGATCTACCATTATCAAATAAGTTTTCAAAGTTTTTTATAAAAAATTTAATTAAAATTATTAATCTTAAAAAAACATGATGCCAGAACTTAATGCTCCTTTCATTCCATAAACTAGGTGGGGTTTTTAAATTTACATACTTCTTTGCCTTGATCTTGAATACTGTAAAGAATGCAAAAACTATGAGAGTTTCATCATCGAATCGTAAATCTAAGGTTGATTAGAAAATCAGAAATCATTTATGAGCTTTTTCTTTCATTCGAATTTTCCAAATATTGCTTTACAACTTCTATCGAAAGAGGTCGTAGCCAATGACACGAATTTCAATAGGTCAGGATTGTTAATTTTCCCATTTCTAAATCGACGACAATCCAGAGAATTGAATACAAATTTTTACTGCCCAAAATGACGTATGGAATCACGTGCATGTCACGCATTCATAACGGTCTCATTCTTGAGAGCATGGCGTGTGCTTTGGTGAATTGTGACCGAGTCACTACTCCTCGTAAGAAGGAACAGTAAATGCAAATCAAACAATTTAATCTATTTGCACAATCGTGATCGCCGACAATTAATCATGTTCAACTGCATTCCTCGTTTAGGTTAAGGGCCGCAGAAGGAAGGATAGACCAACCTTTAACCTTTTGCGTTTGATATTCAAGCAAATTGGAAAAAATTACTTCGAATGATTTGTTTATAGCAATTTCCCGAGTCGAGTATCGATAAAATAGCATTTATTTTGGGGGTGGCGAGAGGAAAATTTGTGCATTACGTTAACCTAATTCGTTTCATCGTCGCACGAAACGTGCGCTTCGATTCGTTTTTTTTACGATTCAATAAACTTCCTGTCAATAGTAGAGCAGGTGAAGAGAAAATAAATAAATTACGGGAATCGGTTACAGGTAGAGTCGGCATTATTTAATGGAAACGGGGCTATAGGTTCTTGTACGAGAACAAACGAATTTTAGTGGAATAAATTGATTTGCCTGAGAGTAACAATTTTTCCTATTGATAGCATTGGGAAAAGAAAGTAATAGTTGAGTATAATTACAGGTAGAGAGGAGGATCCCCAGTGAAAGAACGCGGTATGTATAGGCTCATTTTTAAACAAGAAAGCGTGTGTATGTATAAAAGAAACGGACTGCTATTAAAGTTCGATTGTCCGAGCGTATGAAATTTATTATTGACCTGGTGAAGAGGTGGACGAAACCGAACGTAACTATCCTCGCGGTTGAAAGCGAGTCGGGCGGACATGCAGGATGCGCGAATTTCGCAAAATTATTGATTTCTCGCGTATCGGCGACGAGTTCCCGCCGTTTTTCTAGAAACATACGCGAAATCGAACGTGACCACGATCTATTCTGCTGAAAATTCGCCGATCTCGCCGCTATTGGCGTAGTTGTTGCATCCTCGTAACGTATTTATTAGATTACATAACGTTTCCGCCATTTCACCATCTTGTTTTCGTTTATTGCGCTAATCTTTCAAGGATGGTGTACGAGTTCTTTCTTTTTTCTGTTACTATTTACGAATTCGAAATGACGTTCGATTCTCGCTCGTGAATTTCGTCGTCGTTTCACTACGACTGCGTCCGAATAACGTCGCTATCTCATTTATCTGCGCCCGTTTTCTGTTTATTTTTCATACACGTTCGTCGTCGCTTAGACTCGAAAGAAAATGGCCAACAGAAGCAATATGCCGTACTGTTAGCGGGCGAAAGTTTTCGTCTTTTCGTTTCGTCCACGGTCTAATTCTATTAACGAGAACAACGTGAAGAACATTTTCCTTTTCAGCAATTAGGTTCCTCCTTTTACGCCACGCAGCGCTACTATCGCATTGTTCTAGAAAACGAATTCTTTCCGCGTTGATCGCGCCTTTTCTCTATCAAGCTCGATCCATTTTCGGTTTATCTCGCAATCAAATCAGAGGCTGCAATTGCGTATGATATGAAAAGACGCTTTTGTTGTTGTTTTTTTTTTGTAATCTACATCCGAATTGTTGAAATATCGCCATAACACCCTGTACGTGTTACATAAACATATACAGAGTGCTTTCGTGTCTCTCTTTCGCCGGCGCCGTCTCCGTCTATCAACCGGTTTTCGGTTACGTTGTCCTCGATCTCTTTCTCCCTCGGATTTCACGTCGGAATGGACTCGTCCACGACGTATTCGCCCTCTCTATCTTCCACACACATTCGCGTAGAGGCCAAACCAGAGTAACAACACACCAGCTGAGCGGCCGGAGAACCTTTCCTAACCGAAGGAAATAATAATTCAGTCCGTACATAAGTCTACACGAGCACTCATAACCAAAAAGAGAAATAAGAGGAAGAGAGCATTTCGATTCGAATAAAAATTGTCGAAATTTCTCAATCGGTCGTCGATCGAAGCTCGTCTAATTAATTTTTTTTCTCGTACCGAGAGCAGATATGTTAAGATTGCAATCGAGGAAGAGGTGAAAAAAAGTCTTTCAACAACGGCAAAAGACACACTGTGTGTGTGTGTGTGTGTGTGCATGTGTACGGACACATTTTTTCTTCTGCTACTCTCGCGTTCAATTTCGAAAAAATAAAGTGATTCGTTTGAGTAACTGATAGGAGAAATTAATTTGCGAAAGTACTACCATCGCTGCTGCTATTTATCAGTTATCCGTTTAGAGAGCGAGAGAGAGAGAGAGACAAAGTCGAATGTGTAGTAATGAAATAAATATATTTACGTGAATGGGCGGTAAGTGTTCCTAATTTTTCTTTTTTCGTGTGGCCAAATTGTTATCAAAGTGCTAATAATCATAAAACGTCATCAAATTGTGCAAACACACGTTTTCGGTTTATAATAGATTAAAAGAAAAATATTGGGAGCGATGTATGGATTGTATTCTAGCAGATTTTGAATCAATTAGGGAAATTAATCTTTATAATTATTATCACATGGTCAATTTCTTTTTAAGCAGACCTTGAAATTGATTATGGATTTCTTGAAAATATAATCGTCGCTTGCCTACAATAACAACAGTAAACGGCGAGCATTACACTTTCGTGAATTGATTTTTGCCATTATTAATATAAAGACAACAATCATTTCAATTATTGCAAATAATCGTATAGCGTCAGCAATTAGCATATATTTACAATTCATCGCTTAATTGTCAATTTAATTGGACGGAGTCTAATGGACGAAAACTTCTCCTTCTTATAAAAAGAATATGCGACATGTGCCACATGTTCCGTGAGTTTATTCTTTAAATTACATTCTTGGAATAAAAGTGACAAAATTTAAACTTCCTTCCTTTTCATTTAAACTTACTAAATTCCATCAAACGTATTGCAATTTTTATTTTCGCATTAAATGCCAAGAGACCACGTTGTCAAGCTAATAATAATAGTAAATACGTGTACGGGAATGTGAATAATATTTGTTGTGAATTCTCGTGCAAGGATCAGAATGTAACATATGGCTATTGCGAATTTCTCACTTTCTGATTGGAAACTTTTTATTTTTCCCACCATTTAATCAAATTATTTTTTTTTTGCACGCACATACAACATGTTTATCTCGATTTGCGAATGTAGCAGTAACAATTTTTTTGCGGCTTTGAAACGGACCGATAAAAATATCATTTCTCGCCTATTTTTATAAACAGGGTAAACTCTGGGTCTTACGAAACGATTCGCTATACGCGCAAAAAGTGACTAAACAACAAGAAAAAAGAAACTGGCTCATATCTAATAATCTTCGTTATAATAAGTGTTCGTTGTACAACGATTAATGATTAATACAATTGCATTGATGCCATCCTTATCGTGACGAAATTTGATCGATACCACAATTTCAAAAAGTACAATCGGTGAATCGACGTTTCCCCATTGATAAAATACTATCGCGAGTGAAAATATGTTTTTTATAATTCCGAAAGAAAACGTCGCAATTTATCAGTCGTTAGCCTTCACAATAATTGCATGCGTCTCCTACAAAAACAAAGCAATTTTATTATCGATAGCAATAATTTTTGCGATTTCCCTCCCAATTGCACAGCAATAGCCGGCTTTAAAATCTATATAAGAAATTGCAGTGTCAAACTAAACGGCGATACTTAAATACGACAACATGAAAGCTGCAAATCCAGCAGGCTGTAAGACGTAAAATAATGACGTTCACATGTCATCGATTAAATGTTAACCTCAATGTTATGACACATTAACGTTTCTTTTTGAATCGGTTCGATTGCACCTCGAGACGATGGCCTTAATAAGTGCGCGCGTGTGTGTGCAAATACAGCCGAAATAACATTCATAAATTCGTTAATTGCTTTCCGTAAAGTTCTCGGATGTCAAGTTTATAACCTGCAAATGTGTACGTAAGTACAGAACTTTATGTTGCGAATATTTTGGGTCAATGTTATATTTCATGATTCAATTCGATTCCTTTCGTTGTAAAAAAAGGCATCTGTAATGTATTGGTGAAAATCGTTGACATTTTAAAGGGAAATCTATTCATTGTTTTCCGCCACCTTTCGCTTTGTAATTTAAGAAACGAATTCGCTGTTCGAAACTATGTTTTGGCAATATTGCTAACATTTAGTTCATTAAAAAAATCCATATCTGCTTTTATTTTTAGACGGAGTCAATGATGTCGCGGTTCCTTCTTAGAAGTAGATTAAACTAGTTTTTTGTCGTTCATTCAAAAAGAAACATTAATGATTAGCGTGGAAAGGGGAGCGTTTTGTGTTCCTTTGTTATTGATAGGTGTGATACTTTAACAAATCCAAACATTATTTAAAAATAAAAGCTCATTGTAGTAGAGGTAGTAGTAGAATGGAAAAAGAATTCGCTTTCATCGATGCAAACGTGCAGGGAATCGTTCATTGTGTTATTATTTTTTAATTAAATAATGTGCGTCGGTCGTACGACAACGTTTGACGCGTTTAAAACGGTTTTATTTCTATGCAATAAATATGAGCAATTTGATAATTTAATTTAATTAACTTTGCAAAAATAAGCGTGCAAAGCAAAACGCGGACGGTCAAAGTACGAATGCGCCAGCGAAAGAGCGAGAGAGACAGAAATACTGCTAATGTACAGCATTTAAACGGTTTTTCTCTAACTCATTATCTTTCAATTCCCCATTGAAAATACCGTTCTGTTACAAAACGCACGAAGACGACGGTGCTCGCAAACGAAATCTTTCCGTTTCCTGCTTTCAATAAATTACCTTCGACCGAATACGAATTGTGCCCGGAATTAAACTGACCAATTTCTTTTGCAGGCGAATGTAAATTAGCGTTACGCGATATACGGTAGAAAAAAAAAAAAACAAAACGAACGGGCAGACTCTTGAATCGTGAGCGAAATAAATTAGTATATCAATTCGATCGAATTATACAATGAATGATAAAATATGGAACGCAATAGCCGGCTAAGAGATGTCGGTTTCGTTACGAACCTCAATCGATCGCCGTCGATCGTTATCCTCCTGCTATTATCATCACTATCGTCTTTGCTCACGGTGACGGCGTACGATCGTACACGGCACGGAGATGGAATATTGGCGCGTGGCGGCAAGCGTTGTTACACGAAATCCACGATTTACATATGCCAAGACACCGATCTGAACCGATCGGAGCAATCGCTCGTCGTACCGTCGGGCGTGACCGGTTTAACGTTGTTCAACGTGACCGGCACGTTGGACCTCGTCAGTATCGGCAACAACGTCACGCAATTGAAATGGACCGATAGCAATCTGATCGATTTGCACGTGGCCATCAAGCGCCCGAACAATTTGCGTATGTTGGACGTGACGAACAACGACATCGAAACGTTGAAGAACTATCAATTCGCCGACTACGAGAACTTGAACTGGATGAACTTGTCGAACAATAAAATCAATGATCTTCCACGTAACGTTTTCGTTAATTTATCGTTAGAGTATTTAAGCTTGTCGCATAACATGCTGCACGTGATCCCGTTCCAAGTGTTCGCGCCGATGCAGCAATTGCACGTGTTAGATCTGTCCTACAATTACATCGTGACGATATTGGATCACTTCTTCAAATTCAACAAGCGCATCGTGCAATTGCTACTCAACAACAATCGCATCGAGAAACTGACATCGAACGCGTTGGCCGATCTGAGCGATCTGAGAAAGTTGGATCTGTCGGTGAACTCGTTAAAGTTCGTCGCGAAGGGCCTCTTCGATTCACTTAACAATTTAGAGTACTTAAACCTAGCGAATAATCCGATCGTCAATATACCGAGCGGCACGTTCAGAGGCCTACACAGCCTCATGTCGCTCGACTTAAGCGGCAACCTATTGAAGCAATTAACCTACGGCATATTCCATTTCAGTCAACGGATAACGATCCTAACGTTGGACGACACGCAAATCGAGATTATCAACAATTCGGAATTGCTCGGATTGCCGCACTTGCGACACCTGTACATGCGCAATAACAAGCATTTGAAAGAGTTGGAAACGTACATATTCCAAGACACGCCGCACATCGAAACGCTCGATATCAGCGGCAACGCGATGACTTATTTGCCGCTGTCGCTTGTCAATCTGACGCGACTGAAATCGCTAAACATCGCCGGCAATTTGTGGGCCTGCGACTGTCGCATGTTCTGGTTCGCGCCGTGGGTCGAAGAGCGGAAATCGCGCGACAACATCGCCCTGTCCGAACTGAGTTGCGGCCCGCACGCTTACCCGAACGACATGTTACGCACGTTGCATCACCTGAACTGCACCGAACCGCGCATCGTCTACAAGACGCCGACGAATCAGTACCGACTGAACGCGAACGCGTTGCTCGAGTGCCGCTACTCGGCGAATCCGCCGCCGTCGATCACGTGGATCACGCCGACGCGCCAAGTTTACCATTGGAATCCGGATCCGTCCGTCGACGACGTCTTCCACAAGCACGCGCACGCTCACGACGCGCACATGATGCCGATGCGCACGATACCGCCGCGGATTTTGGTGCTGGACAATGGCACGCTCTACGTGCAGAACGTGACGCGCGAAGACTGCGGCCGTTACATATGCTACGCGAGCAATCCGATAGCGAACGCGACCGACGACGTGCTGCTGCACATCGATCCGACCGATTGGAACAACATTCGGATTTACAGCATCTTCGTCGGAGTGCAATGCGCGGCCGGTTTCTTAGGGTTGACGTTACTGGTGCAGCTCTTGCGTTACGTTTTGAACAAGTAAGTATCCGGAGACAGGAGGGAGAAACTAAACGAAGAACAACGTCAACGACGAAAATAATGTTCCTCGTTAGAGAGCGAGAGGGAGATAAAAAAAAACGAGTGCTGCCTTTGTTTGCAGGTTGGGCATTTTGAACAATTGCTGCAGTTTCTGCAAGAGGGACAAAGTGTCGCCGCGCGCGCGACAAATCTACGCAATGTTGGATAACATCGAGCAGTACAAATCGCAGCAGTTAGAGAAACTCAAGGAAAATTATACTCTACAGGCAAGTATCATCTCACTGTATTCGTGATTTTGATTAAGTTGGAGGACCTCGCTAAGATTAAAGACAAGAATTCGATAAAATGATAATGTAATGTTTAGATTATCGGTAAAAGAAGCTTCTTTTCAAACTTTGTTTCGACGAGTTCAGTCTCTAATTTCTACGATTCCATTTCCCTCTTCGCAGGTGAACCGAATTAAAGACAATTGCACGCAACAAATGGAATGGATACAGAACAGTTATCAGTCGCAGTCGAAGCATTTGAAAGATTTTCGCGATATTGGCACGCAGCATTTGACAACGTTGAGAGATCAGTATTACGATCAGGTAATGTTTTTTCTTTTACTTGTTAATTACTAAATATTTATATTTCGATTAATCCACTAACTGAAGGTAGAGGTGCCGTTTACGGCAAAAACGAAGCAACCAGATTCTTTAGTTAGTCTTCGAGTTATCAAACAAAATTGCATAAAAGTAGTCGTTTGCATGTAGTTTTACACAAGTTTCCTAAACAATTTTTATAAAGTACGAAATCTTTACAAATTTGACATAAATGTTATTGAAAGATTGCAGACTTAATATTGTACAGTTTTGTTTTGCAAAGCGATGGAAGTATCATGGAACGTGTAAGGAAAGCCGCAGCATTCCAAATTGATGCCTACTTTTGCAGAAGTAAAACTCGTTGAAAGGCCACGAACAATTTTAACTAAAATATTTGTTGCCTTTCCATTTGCCTCGGAGAAACTCCCTAAACATTGTATAATGGTTTCCGATTGCTCCGAGATAAATCTCGATTTTTTTTTTCAATGAACCGACCTATCGCCACGGACGCTTTAGAAACCGCATTTATTTAATATTTTAATAACTTGTAAACGTTGTTCAGGTGCGCAAGGTACGCGACTATTCGACGGGCCAGTTGAATTGGGTACGCGAGAACTACATCTTTCAACGGAACAAGATACGAAAGTTCAGCGCTCACAAAGTGCTTCAGTTGCGCGAAACGTGCAAATACCAGCAGCAAACGTTGAACAAGGTGCTCGAAAATCTGCCCAGTTTGTACTTCGAGAATTGTCGTGCCGGCACGTGCGGCAAAGCCGAATCGCTCGTCTTCGATCCGAACGATATCGAGAGTCTCGACATTTACATCAAGACGAAGATCGAACAGTTAACGGTGATCGGTACTAAAGGCGTCGGCGAAAACGGCGACGACGACGATCCGACGACAGGCTCGATGACGCAGAGCAAGATGTCTTTGTATTACACGCCGACGGAGAGGTCGAACGAATCGAGAAGAGGCGACGATGATGATGACGACGATGACGACGACGATGCGGTTAATGCGAGTGCGAAGAGATGGCGTAGACGAATGATCGACGAACATCCGTTGGCCGGCGTTCACATCAATTACATCGAGAAACCGCGACCGCCGTCGGGCGTGTTCGCCTTGGATCTGGAAGCGCCGAGCACGTCGTCGCGAACGTTCGGCAATTTCAAAAAGCTAACGTCGAGCAACGAAGACGTACGAACAACGATGGGCGCCGGCCCGATCGACGGGTCGTCGACGAAAGTCGAACAACACGAAAACGATAATTCGATACACGCGAGCGCCAGTTCGCCGGAACTGCAAAATTGCGACGACAATGCGCAATCGTTACAAAAGCAAGAACATATCAAGGAGAACGTCGAAAGTTATGAAACTGCCTTGTAGAAGATGGAATGTCGAGGATGCGAAGAGACTGCCTACTTTAGAAGAAAGTGCTGTGATAATATTTAAAAGTAAAAAAGAAATTTAAAGAGAGAAAGAGAGAAGATTAGGAAACCGGAAAGAAATATATTCGATTTACAAAATAAGCGCTAACTATCACAGTGTAGAGAACCCCCTCGTTGCCCTCCCCCTGCTCGATTAGTGCCAATCGCAAAATAAAATCTCCTAATTTTCGGTTTTTAAGGGTTTTAGTTGTTTTTTTTTAACCATCAACTTTGGTCGAGGAAGAACACGATGAAGATGAAGAAGCAGTTGTTCGGATGTAAGCGATTAATGTTAAATTATTATTATTTTTTCTATTGCAAATATTTGTATAGATGGAAAATTCGTGTATGTAAATGTAGTGTTGATCAATATGAAAGTCGTATCTTTTTGCGTCTCGACGACATCTAGTCAAAAATTTTGCAAAAAAACGAGACAGAGCACATTTACATTTGCACCAAGACTGATTTTTTTCCTTCTCATTTATTTTTATTAAAAACAATATTTAGGCATTTTATCGTATTCGGCGAGAATATTTTCTCAACTAGCTTAAATAATAGAAATCGCATGCAGACGCCTCGCCAATAATTCGAATGGTTAAAAAAAAAATAATTCAAATTAAAATATCAGGTTTTCTTTCTAAACTCATCCTGTGATAATTGCAGAAAAAACGAACTGAGTAATTCGCCAATAACATATATGCATGACGGTGCAAGCTAGTTGAGAAATGCAAATTTGCAAACCTATTTTCATTGTTATATTTTTTTAAAATTCATATTAAAAAGTTGATTTTAAGAGAAAGAAAAAATTGAACGAAAATCTTCCTATATATTATTAGGTTATTATTAATTATTAGTGGATCTAATTTAATAATTCTCACTAGGAAAACCATGTATAACGTTAGATAAAATTTCGAAAAAGAAAAAAATTATGGTAGAATTTCATTAAAAATATAAAGAAAACTATCTATTATAGGATAATTAATACTTTTAAAGAGAAATAAAAAAATGGTGTTGAATGTATTAATTAAAATATAATAATAATGTCCGTTTAAATGATTGTAATCATTATTAGTAGTTTAAAAATAAAATTAAAAAAAAAGAATCTACACTGGTATAGGGGAATTATTAAAATGTTATTACATTAAGCGGGTACCAAAATAAAATGTAGAATGAAAAGAAGCTAATTAAGAAATAAATAATTCTACATTCTACATGATAAATAATAAACGAAACTATTTTTCTTAAAGCAGAATATTGTGAAATAAAAAAATAAAGAAAAATCTAAAAAACTTTTCTTGTTACTTATTGTGATTCATAACTATTATTAAAGGATAATAATTATCTAATGAAAGGGATATTCCGATCATTTAGATGAACTGCGAACTGAAATCTCTTTTTTTAGCCACAATAATAGTCGAAAAAATAACGAAATTATAAAATCCGTGGACATTTAGTAAACTATCAAATCAAAAAGAAGCAAGTTCGCATTTCATATTGGAAAGCTTTTCATACTCGTGTATATTATTGTAGAAATGGATCTTTTTAAACGAAACGAAGTTAACGCAGAATAATGTCAACTGAATGCTAAATTGATGCTACTATTATTACGACTAGTATAATGAATTATTATTAATAAAAAGAAACTGTATGAGAAATCCGAAATTGACCACTTTCTTTCGTCAGTTGGAAAAGCAAAAGAATGTATTTTTTTGTGTCCGTAAATTAACTCTTACCTTCGGCTTATTCAATCTCGTCCATACGTTCATCTTGTATCCGTTCGTCACGAGGTTCTTGAGAATAGCGGAACCCATGATGCCCAAGCCGAAGAGACCGAATACCGGCGGCATCGCACTCGCATCGCTCTCGGATTTCTCCGTCGACGCGCTATTGGAATCCTCGACACGTGGTACCTCCTAATGGTAAGAATCACAGAGAAAATTAATCTTAATGACTTGAACAAGGACTTTTTTATTTTTAACCTCGGGAAAATGCCCTCATAGCTTGAGTGCAAATTTCACTTTGGATTATATGATTGATAAAATGTTGTTATTATTATTATCCAATATGCTCCTCATAGTTTATTAAACAAAAATGAAGCAAGAGAGAGAGAGAGAATTGCGAAATCGTTTACTAAGGCAAATTTTCGCTTGCATTAATTTTGTTATAAATTTCGATGTTCGGCGACTCACCTGTTCGAAAACGGACTTTTTGGCGCCTTTCGACTTTGGCGGCGGCAACGGACTCGAGCCGTTCTCCTCCGACTTTCTCTTTCTGGGCGCCGAATTGGCCACTTTATTCTTCGTAATCGACGATTTCCTTGGCTGCGATCAACAAAGATTATTATGTTAAAGATTGGGAATTCAAATGCGTTTGGTTGGCTTATACGATTCGTTAAGTTTCGCAACTTCACGTTAGAGTGATATGAATTAACTATAAATAAAGAGAGATATTTGCAACATCCATTACAATCGCAAACAGCTGTCAATTGCAGCATTTACATTAAACCACAGAACAAAATTTAACTCCCCCAGTATCGTCTACTTACAATCTGGTCATATAGATACGTATTAAGGTACTGAACTATGACTTACTTTGGGTGTCTTTTTGACTGGCACCTCTTCCTCTTCGGATTCCCTAAACTCATCCTCTTCCTCTTCGAACATTCCCACAGAATCGACCACGACATCGTTGTCCTCTTCTAATGGTACTTCAGGGTTGGCCTAAACAATTGTCCAGAAACAAAGTTAATCACGTTTAGCCATCACTTGCGAAAGAGAAGCCCTAACTCACTTTCTTCCGCCGAATGTAGTCTTCGATGTGCTCGATTGCTTCGCGTAGGGCACGCGATTTCGGATTGTGCGAGTACTTGTCTTTGAATTCATCGTAATTCGAGATGTTGTTGTCTTTGATCCAAGCGCTACCAAATCGAAACGGTTTTCCATTAATGATTAACACTAACGTCGCTTTACAAGTTTTACTCACAAATCCTTGGACCCGAAGAAATATATGAAATAATGTGAACCCTTCGGTGGTTTCTTCACTTTGTCGTTGGGCGTTGCGACCTAATAAAATACGAAAAAAAAATCATGTTCGAGCATATTCTTTTTTTTTTTAATTTCGAAATAAATAGATGGAGAATGTTGAGGTTATGGATCGCTATGTTTACAGGTGCGCGTTAACCGAAAGGGAGGGAACAACGTTTGTAATTGAATTTATTGTTGGAATTGATGGTGATTTGGTGGATAAAAAATGATTAAAAGTGTAATACGTACGCGGCCGGGCCACGGGGCGTAAGTTTTCATTTTCGCCCTGAAAGAAACACAAACGTCGATAGGTTGGCAATTAGTTTAGTCGAAGGAAATTGCAAACAAGCCGATTTGTAACTTACCAGACGAGATCGCCGATTTTGTATGCATTCTCCATCATCATTAGTGTTCACGTGATTATTGTATTGCACACAATCACAATTCCCTATCTGCCTGAATAAACTTCTTCGTATACGTACCACAAATTAAACACTCTCACTCCTTGTGGAGATCTATCTTTCGGTAGTTATTGCGTTACGCTTGAAAATTGGTCTGGTGGGGCTTCTTCGTCTCTCTCTGTCTACGTCAATCTTTGTCTCCTTTACGAACACATGCGCCGTTTATAAATCCGCAGCAAAAGGGGATTATTTGCTGTGTTTTTCATAAAACACGTTTTCTATTGCATTTTCGAAAATAAACACCGTTTCCGTGCCCTATTTATTATGCAAATTGGTTAAATCCAAGCTAACGTTTAGCCTAATTAGTACGTACACGTAAAGGGAAAAATTGAAACGAGGAATGAAAATGCAAAAAAAATCAGGTTATTTCAGTGTAACGCTAATGACAGTGTAAACAAACTGCGCTGAGGATTGTGGGCGACTGATTTGAATCGAGCGAGGGAAATTTACTTTATTATGGATGGCAAGTTTGCTTTAACAAAATTGGGAATTTATAATAATTAATTGAGATTGTATAATAGTAAGAAAAATTGCAAAGCAAAGCACAACGAGCGGAAGTTATACTCAGCAACATTTTACTACGTACGCAATTAATTGATATTAATTAATTAATTTGTACTTCAAAATAAATCGAATATTTAGTACGAGCAGTTTTCTGATTGAATTCATTAACGAAACGAAAAGGGTTTCTTCTCTTATTCTGGAAGAATTATTTCTTTTGACTGGATTGACTATAGAGAAGGGAATAAAAATGCACGCTGAAAGACACAACTTAACAAATAAGTCACGTATGTGAAGAGAAGGAGATAGACATCGTCGTAATTTCGAGTGATTTTTTCATTCAAAGACAAAAAGTATCGCTCCTTATTTGGAATAATAAATGAAAGTACGAATTCTAATTGTGATAAATCTTTTCGCACATCGACTCTACGATTGATGTTTGTAAAAGAGAAACGAATTATTGCAGGAATTCGTTGTATGGTCCAATTATTCATTAACTTTCTTATGAAATTAACCGCAATTATGTCACATATAAACTAGTGATTAGTTTCCTTAAAAAGAACAAATATGCGTTCTTGAATTCGATAAATGCCTGCAGAAGAAAACAATTTGTAGCCAAGCAAAAACGGTGCTAATTTATTTTACGCACGGCCCATTGTCCATTTTTTATCAAGTCGCAAACAAAAAGATTACAGTGTTCAAAGGAATATGCTTTAAGATTTCTGACATCAATCATTCTTTGTCAAATTGAAGATAAGCTTAAAAATCGTTTTTTTCCATACACTGCAATTATTTGCCCATAAGTAATTTGGATTCATCCGTGGAGACAAATAAATTCTCTTGTTCCTACAATTTAGTTTATTTAGCTTTATGAACTCCATGAAGACCTTCTTTACAACACATATTATTCCGGCCATTATTGCATGTTTTCGATTCAATTGCGATTCCATGAAAGGTATACACAGTGTCCCAATAGTGCGGGCTCGGAGGATCACGGCCAAACGGTTCATTTTAGAGAAACATGTTTTATAAAAGGATTACTCCAGGTGAACACTTTGAAACCAAAAGCCGTAGCAGATAAAAAAAATCTCTGGGATGGGACTACGACGTATAAATAGTCTCCAACATAGCGCACTTTTAACGCAATTTTAAGGGGAATTTATTGAAACTACCACGTATTTAAAGCGTACCTTTTCGGAGTTCTTCGAGTGTTTTTATGCGAGGTGTTTAAAAAAGTGTCAGAAACTTTAAGGGGTGATAATATGGCCCGACGTAAGCAGAAAAGTCTTAATGAACATGGGGCCGGAAAATGGATGGTGAACTATGGTGAAATGATGGATGAACTATGAACAAAACACAAATGAAAAATAATTCAAATAAGGTGATCAAAGTGCCCTGCCCCAATTTCACGGCAGCCATGACTTCTTTGCAGCAAAGACCTTCGAACTCTTTCGAAAATCATTTTCAATAAAGCAGTGGCTTAAATTCGGGTGGCATTTTTGATTTATTTGTTGTTTCATTTCCTCGAGCTCATTGACAAGCGTAGCATAAACTAAGTTTTTCAAATATCCACAAAGAAAGAAATCTAGAAGTTTTAAATCTGACGATTTTGCTAATCATGTTACAGATCCACTTCTTCCTAAGCATCTTTAAAAATTACACGGAAATGTTTTCTAAGAAGACGACCTGAACGAATGGAATAAGTTTTTACATGTCGGCTAATTCAAAATTTGAGTAAAAAGGCATAACGAAAATTCGTCAAAATGTCACTTAATATCAACTCGAAACTCTACGTATCACAAAACGGCTGTTAATTACGATATGAAAATGCAAGTTATGTGAATGGAAAAAGCGAAAACTGAAGATTTGCTACAAAAAAGTTCAATCTTCCGTATCTTCGAAACGGTCCATTTCCGGCACCATGTTCATTAAGACTTTTCTGTTTATATTTGGCCCTATTATCACCCCTCAAAGTTTGTGACACTTTTTTAACACCTTGTATATCTCTGGATCCATTTGAGACAGAGCGTTTATACTTGCTTGAGTTCCTTTAAGCATTAAATTACCAAGATTTTACTCTGTTTATGTTTTATTAATACGGACTGCGATTTGTAGCCTGCTAAACTCTGACATTTTCAAATGTGCATAACTTCATTCTTTTTTAATTAACAACTACAAAAACTTGTGAAGCCCTTGCAATTTTTTAATGTTATTAATTTTTATGCTTTAATGGAGAATTATGCTCTTCAGTCACCTCAAGAGGAAGCGTTTCTTGAAAATCTGAAATCCGCGTATTTAACTAGTTCATTCTTAAAAACCGTGTTTATTAATTTTTTGTAATCCACTGTCCACATAGTCGTTGAAGGTAGTTGAAAAATTAGAATAAAGTTGCTTTTTAATAAAATAACATAAAATTCTATATATTTCTGAAAAATATTCGGTACATAAAAAATCTGAAGTGTTTAATTACATATTACATTTTTTTTGTATTTATTTATCATTAGTGCAAAAACAATTTATATAAAATAATTGATTACAAAAAAATACACGCTAAAAAGTAAATTGTTTATTTTATGTTTAATTCTTTGTTGATAATAATAATTAATAATTTCACTAAATCGAAAATATTTTACACGAAAAAAAATCAAAACTTCATGTTATTATAATTCTCATTCGATTAAACAGGCACCTAATAATTTCAGTGTCCAAAACCATACGCTAATCGATTATTATTCTTTGATTAACTTGATCCATTTCATTTTATATTACTTTAATATTATACAAGTATAATCTAATTAGTAACACATATTGAAAGAAATTAGGATTACTAATGATAATAATGTGTATCTAAAACTTAATATATCAACGTTTTTATAAACGACAAGTTACTTAAAGTAAATGATTTTAATTTTTGCCTGCTTGTATTTTTCTTAAAATTAAAGATATGGGACATGCTTTCATATAATAAAGTTTTATTAATAATGGTAATAAAAAAAATGTTTCTCATTACTTTGTAATTATTAATCAAACTCAATCAATGGATAGAGATATAATATAAGTCTTATTTTTTATTAACTAATTAAAAAAAAGGAAGAAAATTGACGTTGAAAAGAATAGGGAGACTAACAGGTGGACTAATCGAATTAATTCAACGATTGAAACGGACGAATTGCACAAAATTTAATTGATATTTGGGACGTGACGAGAGGATGCGAAGGAAATATAATAATCGCGCATTGATATCGAATCAATAAGAAAAAAAACCAACAAAAGTAAAAAGGGGAAACAGAAAATTATTATTATATTATTATGAACCTTATCAATATAATCATCATCATCAATATAATTTCCAACTCAATACCTACTCCTCATATATACAGCGGACGCGTCGTGCGACTCGTAACCTAATCGTCTCACGTGTTTGTAAACTTCGTTCGCGGTCGACGCCAAGATCAACGGTTGCATCAGCGAGTCGGCCAATTGTATCGCCAATCGTAAGTCTTTCTGCATGTTCTGCACCGATTGTTGCACGTTCTTGAAGTCCGTATTAACGATCGTGTTCGCCTTATCCATCAGATACGGACAATTGAGACCGGTCAATGCGAATATCTCTGTGACGTCTTGCGGCGAGATACCGGACCGATCGGCCAACGCGAAACCTTCCGCGATGCCCGCCAACGCGATACCTTTCATCACTTGCAGCGACAAGTTCATTTTGCACGCGAACCCGACGTCACCCAAATAATAGACGGCCTTCGCGATCGCTTTGAAGCACATGTCGCAGTCGCGGAACAACGATTTGTCGCCGGCACCGAGAATCACCAGATTCGCCTCGTCCGCCTCCTTCTTGCTACCCTGCATCTGAGCCTCCAAATACCGACCGCCCTTCTTCACGATCATATTATTGATGTCCAACGAAGTTTCCGGATCGATCGTCGACATCTCGACGTAGCCCTTACCGTCCAACGATTTGATGTCGTACAATAAGCCGCAATTGCCGTCGACCATCTGTAACATTGGTTCAATTCGTTTGTGATGGACGAATGGTGGAATAACGAACACATTATCTCATTCTTTCGCGATTGCAAAATTATGGCATTACGGGGCAAAAGAAAAGAAAAACATCGACTCACATCCTTGGCCGCCGCCGGATCGCTGATGCAGCAAAATATTATGTCCGAATTTTGCAAAACCTCGCTCGGCACGTTGTACTTCTTCACCATGCCCGGGTGATTTACTTCCGACTGCGCGATTATGTCGTCTTCCTGTAAACGAACGCAACAAACCATTGGCAGTAGTCAAAATTTATAGACATTTTCGTAAATAACCAGCTAAATATTTATAAGGATAATATTAGGGCGAACCATAATTTTTTTCCGTTTTTTTTTAATTAATAATTTAAATGTTAATTTTATAAAAACGAGTTAACACTAAATTTAGAACTAAAGACCATTTGAAAATATGGTTCGAAACAATTTATCTGCCGTTTTGTTCGATCCCACATCGTTACCAAATCTTGTCGTCAGAATCGCCTCTTTTTGACACCTTTGAAATTATGGAAAGAAGTGTAGCATTGACGGGAAAAGATGGTGGTCGAATGATGCAAGGTCTGGATATATAGCTTCAGATTGTCCAAAGTTGAGTAATTCTTCCTCAATTCCGCAAACATTCTGCCAAGTTGTGCTCAATAGAGCTCAAAGTCGATGGTCCAGCGCTTTGGAACCAACTCAAAGTTGAATGAAACGTCGAAACTCTGCCAAATAAGTCAGCATAGATCGGCCAAATCATGGTTTATCTCCGAGATTAGTGTTGTCGTTCTTTAACTTTTTAAACGACGTAATACGTTCTGAGACCACATCATCACCTTTCACTTCATATGTTTCCTCTGCGGTAGCAGTTGCATGGAGGCCTTGTTTCCCATAGTGATGCAAAAGAACACAAATTCCTGGTTTTTCCATACTTTTCATTGATGTTTCAAAATTAGTTATAAATACTTTTCGGCATTCAAAATATATAAAATAGAAGACCAATTCGAAATAGTAATTTTTTTTCGACATCGAATTACTTAAAGATTGCAAAACAAATTTTTGGTTCACTCTAATAATTATGTTGCATACAAGATTTGCGAATAATATTATTTTGGAACAGTATTTAAATCAAATAAATTATTAAATAGAAAAACATAATTTCATGGTTCGTATTTTCTGATAAAACACTTAATGTTGTAAAGATTCGGATCTTAAATGGAAAAAGAAAGATAGATTCGGCTAAAAATGTAGGCATGCGGTAAAACAAATCCGATGACTTTTTTTTGGGCCCAGCGGATGAACCGGTTCAATAAGACTAATTCAGATTACCGGTTAATTTGTTTCAGAATTGACAGCCCTTACTGTTTGAAACAATTTTCGTTTTTAAATGGAAGCATTATTTACTTTCATTAATTGCAAGCAAATATCAAAAGTAAAGATGATGGAAACTGTCTTATTTAATTTTTAAACTTCATTTTCGACTTTGTCGGTTTGTCTTGAAGCAATAACTTTTCCACCGGATCTCAAGCGTAAAAAATTACGAGTAATCGTTCAAAACAAAATTTAATTGAAAATTATTATCGAAAAGCGTGGAATTTAATCATTTCGAATTCAAACGCGTTCCCTGAAACAGAAACAAACCAATGGAACGAGATCGAATAGTCAGTCACTCAGTCGGTGCGCGGCAATTGCCGTCGTTCTCAGTACAAGCCGGAGTCGGTTTCTCGAAGGAAGAGAGAGTGCGTGTGTGTGTGGGAAAAGGAGCGCGTTTTCCTATTCAGTTTGTTACCGGTCGCCGGTTGAGAATGCAATAATCCCACATTAGTTTTTATCGACTGTTCTATGTAATAGTTTTATAAGTACAAAGAGCGAGAAAAATTAAATCAGTTTAGTGATAGAAAGGGATTCATTATTAACTTGACGTATTCTGCCGAAATCTCGCAAGATGTATATGGAAAAAAGGCGCATTCTATGAATGATAAATGCATGAAGAGTCGAAAAGTTGTAAATGTCGATTCATTATTAAATACGTTTTTAATAAAGTAAATGAATTAAAAGTGAAAAGTGTTTACGCAGCACGTTGTTATATGCATTACTTAATGATAACGTTATCTATTTACTCCAAACAAAAAAAAATAGAAATCATCCATAATGGACCCTGCATTTGAAAGGAAAGAGAACCGTTCGAATGCTGGTTAAAAATCCTTTAGATTCGCAGAAATTTGGCAAAGTTTTCCAAGTCAAATGGACAACAACCGAAATTTTGTTTAATAATTCTACAAATTTTCTTTTTTAAGCGATAGTTTCAACATTTGTAAAACATAATAAATTTCAAATTTCATGTTATAAATGACAATTTGGCAAATAATGCAGCGAAATAAAAGTGGGAAATTGCCAGTGTACATTTATTTTTTGAAACTGATGATTTTTTTTATGTTTCAGCACAATGAGATATTTAGAATGACGGATACCAAAAATCGTATAAAAGATACAACGTTAATGTTCGATTGAACTAATTACTTAAAAATCAATGTTACTTTGTTACAGAGAGGCAGCCTCGCGCTGCATCCGAAAAAAGATGCTTTCTATAAGAGAAGCGAACTTTGAAATTTGATTTTTAAGAGCCAACATAATAAATGACCGTTTCCAGGCTGGCAAATAAGTTATATTATCGAAGGGTTTTCAAACCAATTTTAACCATCCGAGACGTGAAATATCCATCAAACGGCGATCGGATTAAAGCCATAATTCTAAGAAGACACGAGCAACTATCAATGTTTGCTAATAATTATATGCGCATGTTTAGAAATTGGATTTTCATTAAAAGAAAATAACAATTAAAAGTAAATAAGCTACGGATTAAAATTGTTTAAGAATGCGCATAAATATAAACTAATTAATTTTACCTGCGTTTTGTTCCATTTGAAAGGAACTTCAAAATTCGATAGACATCTAATCGCATTCTTACAATGTGCGATTAAAAAAGTAATGAATAAGAATAACTAATTATAATTGTATAATGGCAAAAGATTATTCTCATTAAAAGTGGCGCTATTTTAAACTGTCAAAACCAAAAATTCTTCTAAACATATGAACAAATAAAGTAGCCTAATTTCCAGCGTAAAAGCCATAGAAATGGTAAACGAAACAACGTCTTACCTTTTTCTTCGATCTGGAGTATAAGTTCACTTTGTGCCCGGAGTTGATCAAGTTCTTCACGATTTCGGAGCCCATGATGCCCAAACCCAAGAAACCGAACCGTAACGGCGACGGATCGATGTTTTTGTTCTTCAGATTTTGCGATACATTGTTTATGTCAATTTTTGGCGTTTCCTTAAAGAAAGAATCAAACACAAATAAAACGACATCGTGATGATTACCTTTACAATGTAAAAACAAAAATCGGACAAAAAGAAAATTCTCGATAGACCTACCACAAGATCGTCGACTGTCGGCCGATTGATGATCTCTCTTAAGTGAGTCAAACTGCTCGGATGCGTCGTCGGCGGCGACGATCCGTTTTCCTCCGTTCGCATCTTTTTGGCCGACAAATTTGGCGTGCTCATTTTTGACGATGTCCGTTTCAATGGTGTCTATAAGAAATTCACTATTAGATCTATCGAGATTAAAACGTTGCCTATCAGATTAGAATTAGAAACGCTCCATTTAAATCATCGATGAGCGAGGAAAATAAACGCTACAAATAATATTTAAAGCAAAAGAATAATGGTTAAAAATGGGGAAAGGCGTTCTTATTTTCCTAATAAAATTAGGCAGTTTCTTTAAGCAGAAACTTGCAAATAATTCACAAGCATAAACAGTGTATCTGATTCTAACAAACATTGAGTAATAAGCAGAAAATAAAGGGAAACATTGAACCCTGAAAATTAATTGTTAAATAAGACAGATCATTTGACACTTACCTTTTTAGGCTTCTTTGGTGTAATATCTTGTTCGCTATCAGAATCCTTTAATCGATTGAACTGTACATCGTTTTGGTCATCATCCTCGGGTAAAAGACCTGGATTTTCCTGAATCAAATTAAGAGACCATGATGAACTTGAAATATGCAGAATGCATTTGTTTGTGGATGACATTTGATTATGTTGCTTCTACATACTTCTCTTCTTTTAATGTAAGCTTCAATGTCTTCTATGGCGTTCTTCAATCCACGTGATTTGATCAACGCAAATTTATCTTTGTATATTGCATAATCCTTAACGTTTTCGGCCTCTATCCAGCCACTACAAGATTAGAAAAATACGAGTTTGTTAATGAAAGTTATATCATAATTTTTGTATTGTGCTTACTAATCCTTGCTGCCGAAGAAATAAACGAAATGATAATCGCCTTTCTTGGGTCTCTTGTACCGATCGTTTGGCTCTGTAACCTACAAAAGAAAAAATCCGATGGTATTCCATGTTTCCACCTAATACGCAATGAAACCGCTTCTTCGTTATCGCCGTCATTATCGTCGATGTCAATAAGAATGCACGCATAGGAAGGAAGAAATTAAAAACGAACGCAAAGCGACCGACTTCTTGCATTTCGTTCGTTCGTCGGTTTACGAAACTTCATAATTTTCACGTAATACACACACCGAATTTGCGTGCGCACACTCACGGAGGGAATAACGGTTAGATTGAATGTGGCGGCTATATACGAGATACTTACGCGGCCTGGCCATGGGGTATAAGTCTTCATTTTCGCCCTAAAATCGAAACGTAAACGATTAACCTTAAACGAAATTGCGAACGTGTCGCCTAAGCGAGACGTTTTATTTAAACAAAAACTCACCAAACGAGATCACCGACTTTAAATTCTTGCGTCATCGTGCAACAACCTCACCTCACAATCGTCAAACTCAATTTGATGTGTCGCACCGAAGTTTGTTGTGTACGAAGCGCGCCGAATATTGTTTTCACGTCGAAATCTACGTAGTGGGGCACGGCACAAGCGCGTTCATCGCAACACGCAGGGCCGTATCGAAGGAAATGTTTTTACGAGACAAAGAAATTTCTTATGCGAAGTGCATGCGAAAATTATTCTTTCATTTATAACTTGCGCTTCCTATTTATCTATCAAATGGTCTAATTTTATTTTCAAATTAACACAAACGAGTGAATCACTCGTATGACAGATGTATGTAATTCTGTAATTGGGTTTAGTTTGTATTTGAACTGTCATTTTAATGCATTTTGTTTTTAATTAATCGTAGTAAATACGAAAATCGATATCATACTAAATGTTACCAGAAAGTTCACTAAACAAACTTCAAAATTGCGCTTGTAACATTATCTGATTGATATAGCTCGTCCAAGCAATCAAAGTCCCCGGAAAATATGTGAACTGAAACTTGTAATTAGACGAGTCCAATCAACGCATAGCATTTTGAAAAGTACAGTCAAAACAGTAATTAATATTAGCATACTGTGCGGTATTGTGTGTATTTTCTGTGGTTTCTATTGTAATACTTTTTGCATTGAGTGTACGAAACAGCGCCACTTCATTTTTGATTGTTTGGACGAGGTATATGCGACTTTTAGTAGAAATTTTTTAAAGCCCATCTTAAAATTAAAATAGTAGGAATTACTATAAAGAAAGAACTAACCTGTGGGTAGGAATGTTTGAATCTTGCTTTGAAAGACTCATTTCTTCCGGAAATATATTTAAATTGTCACGTATTTTGTGACGTTTGACAAGTATATCTGAGCGAAGCGCAATAGTAAACAACTTCAGCACGATTGACTCGTTCTTTTTCAAACAAACAACAAGTTGAAATTAGGCATTTATTATATGAATTTTAAAAAATCATCTACAAGTAGTTTAATAAAAATTGGGAAGGAAATGAATAAATGATTATTAATTAATTTTTCTTTATTTGACAGTTTGTTGTTACATTCACAATTTGATTAAAGTAGTATTCTTTTTTGCGTTAACTACTACACTTATGCATTATTAGACAGACACAAACATTTTGCTTAATCAAAACGAAAATTGTTATTTTTTATTACAGATTATTGAAATAAATTATCGTTATTATATAAAGGTAGGAGAGAACAAGTTTCAGTCGTTGCAATTTTTGGCGCCTTGGACAAAAATTAAACAAAATAAAAACATGAAAAAACCTTCACCCAAATCTATTACATTACTGTTGTGGTTGCATAATTAATCCACCCTTTTCTCTTTTAAATATTTAAATTAGCCCACAGAAGAGAAACTTTAAATAATGTTTTACAAATTGGAAATGATGTAATATTGCCATTCTTCTCTTTCTGTGACACTAGTATTAGCAAGAAAGCTAGTAAATTGACTTACAAAACTTTCATAAAATCAAAAATGGCATTTTTTTGCAAATTAAGTTTGCACAAAAGAAATCTGGTAAATCACAGTAAGTCTGCATTTACTAGGTGAAACGACTGTTGCGAATACATAAATTCCAATCTTATTGAATTTAACGTTTTACAAAAGAATAATTGCTATCAACTAATTATGTATTGCCTAGGGATGTGATTAAAGTATACACATGGAAACTATACTGAAATATCGTACAACTTTTCTTTTCAAATCGTTTGCAATTTAATTATCTTTTGACCGATCGAGCAAACACTTCACACAAGCTGAATGAATTAATTGTCTAAAATTAAAGGAATTTTTCAAATAATATGAACACATCAATCGATATACGCAATTCCAAACTACAAATCTACTACGTTTTATGTACATACACTTACTAAACACATTTAGTCCTAATATTTATGACACGCTTCAATTAGCCTTCCAATTCATTATGTACAAGAACAATTCAATAATTTATATAATTTATCAACGAAATTTGAAATAAGTAATGCAAATCCTTAGCATTATCCAATTTGTTCAATTATACGTTCTCGACGAAACTGGCAGGAAACAAGCCGGTCCTGCCAGTACGTTGCTGTATACCTTTGTACCAACCGTCTTCGCGTTTCTTATGAACGTAGATTATGTCGTTCACTTGCAATTCCAATTCGTACTCGCTATTTGGCGGATACGGCGCAATGCAGCGGAACCGTTCCTGTACGGTTTGGGTCTTCGTTTTCATCGTCTTCGAGCCGGCATCCAACGAATTGGATTTCCTGTGATGGTGTATATCGGGACTAGATCCAGAACTTCCCACTTGGTGATTCTCCGTTCTACAATCAAACGCGCCAAAATTATTTAATTCGAGCGGATCATCACGTTAATCAACGTGCAATCGGATGGGATTATTATAATAATTGTTAATCGGGTAACGATTATTGATGAGTAATACGTGAGGAGATAAATGCAGCAGTTTTGTGCACATGTAAAGCAAAATTGCAAAAAAAAAGTTGGAAACAAAAAGTGACGATTAGTTGGATTTTTCGATTTGCGATTAGACAGACAAACCTTGCGTTATTGTGTGCGAGCACGCTAGGACGTTCTTTATGTTTTAGGCGTTGCGAAGTGGAGGCAAACATTCTGTGATGATCGGTCGGTTGTACTTGAAGAAGCTGACTTGGACACGATCCCGATCTAAAGATAATACAACACAAAGAACAACATGCAATCGCTCTTCTTTCATTGATAACATATTCAGTTGATGAATTCATTTACACACCAAGTACAAGAAAATTACTTTTACTAACGCTTTCAAAGACAATCTATCTCGTATGAAGGTAATGAGTTTTATGTTTCTTTCTGAGAGAACACGAACTAAGCACTAAATCTTGTCAACTTTATATGAACGCTATCGGGACGCTTATTAACATTTACAAACTTATAACAAAATTATAAAGCTAAACGCAATGATTATTGTACAGTATTTTTCGTGCCCTTTGTGCAGTTTGTTAATTTTTAGTCAATTAATTTGAAACAACTGTTATCGACAATCAGAATGCAACTTTTTCAAAGCTTTTGATTCAAAATCGCAATATTTATTTGTATTTAATTAAGTTCTTTGCATAGTTAAAAATTGTTGTCATCTCCAGCATGCAATTGGCAATGTTTTCTGTTGTTGCCACAAATTAATACCTGACATGTACGGGATGGACCGTCGTTATTGGGATAGTACTGTCTTCGAAAACGGGATTATCCATTGAATATGATGATGGCGGCGGCGGCGATTTAGATCTCTTGATACTTGTGAGACGACGCATTAGACTAACAGTACCCTTTTCTTTGCGCTCCTTTGACTGTTAAACAAGCAAAACGCACAAGAACAATTAACGATTGCAAAAGAAACGAAACGACATTAAATATTCATTTGCATTGAAAGTTCATGAGAAAAATTTAATAGAACAATACAAACAAAGCGGTAACGAATATTAGACATGTAATAGACATGACACAAACCTTTTCGACAGGTTTTGCGACCGTCGTGCTAACATTTAATTGCGAATTAATGCCGGACATGATAGCACTGCTGCTACGACCTAACGGGGCGGCCGCATTATCCTGCTGGCCGTGCCAACTGGACGATATGGTATTTGTGGAATTTGCGGGACTACCTGACCTTGGTGGCAATTCTGGCGGTAGTATAGACGCGCCCTGCTTCGACGACGACGATGATTTCCCATTTCTCGTATAGCTGGCCGCAACTTTCGGCTGTTCGTTGGCCGTCGCTTCGTGCGGCGATCGCGAACTTTGCGGACTCTTCGGTTCGCCTCTTGACGCCAGCTTAACGTAGTTCCCTGGAAACACGCCGCACTTTTGCGTCCTATTGGACGTGCCCTTAAACCAACCGTCTTGGCATCGTTCTGTCACCATGTAAATGCCACCTTTTCTCAACTCCAATTCGTCCGATTTTTGCGGTTTATACGGATACAACGCAATGTATGCTGCGGCCGATAATTGTAGCGTATTCGTCAATTCGCCACTTTTCCTCGCTCTATCGCGTTCTGTGATCTGCGGCGATTTCTGCACGTGAACCTCCGCCTCGGGACTCAAAATCTCTGCCGAATGTCGATGGGTGTTCGAATGCCTTTGTGGCGGCGTTAGAGACGTAAAACTGTGGCGTTTCTCGCGATTATGATGATGATGGTGATGAGATGACGTATGCGAATCAGGACGTGGCGGTGGATTGTTAGTTCTTTGTGGCGTTGTATTTACTGTACCTGTCTCTATTGTTCTAAAACAAAAAGAAATCAATCAATTAATAATAACCGATCACACTGTGAAAATAAGATGAATGAGAAATGGTACAAAAAGTAGTCTGTCTACCTGAAATTATGTTAAAATTATTGGATTAAAAATACTAGAGAGTATATTTTTGAGTAAGGAGAAAGAAAAATTGTAAATTTCTAAAACATACTGCGTTCTCGGTAGAACTGTTTGGTTTCTTGGTGGTGGAGATGCCGGTGAAGATGGCGCGGTGCTCGGGGTAGACGAGGTGTTACTCGATGATGTATTAGGCGTAGTTGTTGTACTACTACTGCCAGAGCTGACTGTTGAACTAGAATCCGAATTGGGTAGAACATTATTGTGTATCAAATGCGTCCCATGTCCAGAATGTCTATGCTGATTCGTTATATTGGCAAGGTTTCTTGAATGATCTGTTGGTATCAAAGGTGTGCTATCATCAGATGTCGGTGTTGGAGGTGCTAATCTTGATGGACCAGGTTGTGTGCTACAAGAATAATTTGTAATTAACGCCTTATGAATAATCTAGATACAAACTTACTTTGTCGAGAGTTTCATTAACGATCTGGCTAAACTATTTAATTCAACAAACGTCAATGGAAAAATGCCGATTTTTCCCTGTAGCTTTCCCTCAGCCCAATTCTCATCCACACGTCTGATTACCGAAATTATGTCGCCCTTCTTGAAAGCCAAGCAGCCCTCCTCATCGAAATCATATAATGCTTTACATTGTGGTATATGACTTGGTACAGGAGTTATAATCTACAAACATTATTTTTAGCATATCTCCATTGTTCTCATTGATTGATAGATTAATTTGTGTTTTAGACTTTGTGCTTTTACCTGAACATAAGATAATGGGAACACTCCATGTTTGCCATTACATTCACCCTGGTACCAGTGGTTGTCGATGCGTTTTCTTAAGTAAATTACATCACCCTGCTTAAAACTCAAATCCCTGCAATCGTATACATTTTTCAATTAAAACCATCACATATTGGTTATAATTAACACATACCCATCTTGTTTAGCATTATAGCTATAAAGTGCTTTGGCATATGGTTGTATAATATGTACTTGATTCTTATTTGATAGATGTCTATCGGGAGTACCAGGTGCAATTGTATGACTTGGTGTGTTATGTTGAATTGATGTTGTCATGTTATTGCTTTGGACAGTAAGTAATTGCTTCTTTGGTGCAGCATTTCTTATACCCTCTAGGATCCTCATGAGTAATACATTCGGTGGTAATTCATCTATTTTGATCGGTACTAATATCCTGCATTCTGGGCAACGTAACTCCTTGTGCCTATCGACAATTTCCTCCAAACACTTCTTGCAAAAGGTATGTTGACAAGGTAAGACTTTACTTGATGTATCTAAACGTTCTAAACACACTGAACACTCAAGAAGATCGTTTAAGGTGCACTCATCCATTATCTGTCCTTCTTTTTGGTTGGAACGCCTTAAATATAATGTTACTTATCTAATCTTGATCTAATCTCAACACCATGACGATTATCATAACCAAATATAACTAAGCGATAAGTTGGCACCAATCTCCCTTAATTGCATTCTATTTCACAATGAATCATCCGAGTGAATTAACGTACACTGCTATTATTTTACACATTATATTTTTATTAGAGACCACCGAATCGAAATCACTCTTTCTTTTTTAATAACTTCCGGTCGGATTCATCGCGCATACCAATTGGGTGCGGTGTACGTAATCATCGAAATGTGCATGATAACCGAATAACAACGATTGGCCAAATTGGCCTACGCACGCAGCATGAGGGCGAACGAGTTTAATCCCCTCGGAAATTGATTCTTTCTCACTCTTTGTTCTTAGTACAGTGACTTTAGTGACATTTCAAATGGGAACGTTGGTTAACTGTACAAGACAACATGAAAATGGCGGTCAATTTAAATGTGCGCACTTTTAAAACATTATAAGGTAATAAATTAATTAATATGAGAATACCCATTGCAGGACATGGATTTCTTTGTGTATAAGAAATTAATGCTTGGAACAAAATGCTAAAGTTATGCAATTCTTTTAAACAATACAAGAAGATATTTTAAAGCATTTGACTAACAATTAGTTATAGACAAAAAAGAATTAATTTTCTATCATGAAACCCTATTACTTTCATTGGGAAAATGCATTTTAATTGTGGTCAAAAGATTATTAAGCTGTATGATTTTTGGCAATTGTTGAATCAACAAAAAAGTCGCAAATTTCAAGAAATGATCAACAGTTTTTCATAAGATGCAACATCAACTCTATAGTCACTAATTGTGAATTGAAGAATAAAGTACGGTCTAGTTAAATGCGTTTTTAAGTAGATTTTTCATTCAGAGAAACTTTTTAAAACAATTTTAAAGTGCGCCTTTCGCGTATTCAAGCAAATATTAACTTATAAAATATTAAATAAAAGTGAGAGAGACTCTTACTGTTTTTGTACAAATAGGCAAAACACAATTAAATGGAAATTTTACATCTGTCAGGGAAGACCCAAGAAAAGCAGTTTACTGTTTAAATATAATTATTAGTCATTTAATCATACCTACATGTACATATTTACATTTGCTCATGAATAATCCTTCTTTACTGAAATAATTTCGTTTGTGACTTTCTGTATTTATATTATATTATTCAATTTGGCTAATTGATGAAAATAACTATCAGGATTATTTAACAATTTCTGCGGTGAATCGCATTCTAGCAAAGAGCCATCATCCAACACCAACACTCTATCCGCGTCAATAACGTTACTAATTCGGTGCGCTACGATTATTATTGTGCAATTGGCGAAATGATTTTTGATTGTGCTCTGAATTAAACGATCCGTATCGATGTCGACGTTAGCAGCGGCTTCGTCTAAACAGAGAATTTTGCTCTCCTTCAATACGGCTCTAGCAAGGCAAATCAAGTGCTTTTGACCGGTGCTAAAACCAATTGCATCGACTTTATCGTTTAAATCCTTGACGTTATTTTTCATGTGCACGATATCTAACGCCTTCCACAGAGATTCATCCGAATACTCGTCGTTAAGGTCTAAATTGCTCCTTAAGCTGCCAGCAAATAGAACGGGTTCCTGCGGTATGATGGATAAGCGTCTTCTAAGGTAATTCAAATTGATATCTTTGATATTACAACCGTCGATTAGTATATCGCCCTCGATTTCGTACAGACGAAACATCGACGATATTATCGACGTTTTTCCCGCGCCGGTTCGGCCCACGATACCGACTCTCTCATTCGGTTCAATCGTGAAACTTACGTTTCGTAAAACTGCGCTATCGGAATAATTCATGCAAACGTTACGGAATTCGATGCTACCGTTGTTCGGCCACGAAGCGATTTTCTCGCCATCGCTCTCTTCCTGTTTGGCATTGAACGCATACTCGACGACGCGTTCAACCGATGTCATATAATTCTCCACTTCGGTCAGTTTTCGAATCGCCCATTGTAAGACGCTCGTTAAACCGAAGGCTTGCGTGATCGCCAAACCGACGTTACTATCAATTACATCTGGAAGTGAAAGAAATTAATTCCGACTGAATGTAATCGTTCGAGCGGTGCATACTTGGATAGGAAATTAAGAACGAAAAGGCGATCGTTGCAAGGTAAACGACACAAATTACATCCAGATAGAAACCGAACGCCCTCGATGCCATCGAGTACATATAGGATGTGGATGAATTTAAGTCTTGATAAAGATCGAAAAGTTTAGTTGAAAATTTCTGCTTCTGATGGGCACGTATCGTGCTTAGACCTTCCATCGTTGCGTTCAAGTGGCCGATTAGCGGCGATTTTGCTGAAATGTTCTTCAATTAATTTCACGAAATCGTCAATTGGAAGTTAAACAGTCTTACTCGTTCCTTCGAGACGTTTCAAACTTCTACTAGCGGGCAGATAATAATTGGTCATAATGAATATGGCCAAACCAGCTAAAATACTATAGAAAACGAACAAATAATGAGTGTAAATGATTACGAATACCATTCCGAGTAGTATGAAAAATATGCGGAGAACTTCGTAATATGCGTTCGGTAAATATTCGTCGATTACACCAACATCTTTCGAGAATCGATTCAGAATGGTTCCCGTCGAATTCGCGTCGAAAAACGACATCGATGCTTTAATTATCTTATCAAATGAGCTTTTGTGCAAAACGGTCGATGCTCTCGTTGTGAAATTAAAGAAAAATATCGATTGCAGCAACGAGAATATGATGGTCCCTATGAGTATTATTGCGAAATAAATTTGCACCATGCTGCGATCTTGTGAATCAGTGACATTGTGGTACGTTGTCTCATTGTGCATTGAAAAGTTTTGCTCGTTTTCTTCCATGTTAATCCTGAAAGAAAGTGTCACAATTAATATGATTTGAATGGTAAATCAAAATGGGGTTTGTCAAGCCACACTAGATGAGTTCTGTAAATCTTAATCTCTTAAATGAGTGTTCCAATAGAATTAAAATGAAAATATAATATATTGTTGCCATTACTTTTTTTAGTTTTGCAATCATCTTCCATTTATTAGTTGTTTAATAAGTTTTGCTTATAAAATGTTTGTGTGAAAATCATTGATTTCTTCAATTGGTAAACAAGATTTTGTAACATCGGCAAATTTGCAATGTAAAATTTCATAAGATAGGCTCTTTCAAACATGCATCTTAATTGTATGCAATTTATCATCTTTGTCAGTAAATTTGTAAAAAAACGTAAATTTTTAATCTTTAGAAATAATGCTGCAGACGATGAGCCTAAAGTGGCCGTAAAAATTTTCTTTGCCTTGTAGGCTTACTTTTGTTCTAGACTGTGTGAGATACTAAAGAAAATAGTTATTTATTTCACATTCATTACCGTTATCGTTAAACAAAGCTCTTTAAAAGCTAAAAACCAAAGCATCAGTTTATACAGTTTATTTACTCAGCCCTTCTAGATGGTGGTCGAGACAAAACAATTATTCTAAAATCTTACCATATTTTAACATAATAATCGAAGAAACTGCCAGAAATCGTTGCCAAAATGAAAACTGCGATCAAAAGTAGTTTGTAAAATGTACTACCGGCGCTCTCCAAATAAATTCTGTACATTTCCGCTTGCACCTTGCCCACATTCTTGGACTCTCCATTAAATGTTGGGGTACCGTTTAACAGCTTCGTATCTTCTTTGGACTCGTCGTCGTTCTTCGTCTTGTTCGTATCGCTGCATTCGTAATTAATACGCGAATCATTAACAACCGACATTTCGGGTTCATCATTTAACCCATCAGGCGTGTCTTCTACCAATACGCCGTCTCTTAAGAGAAGAACTTTATCGGAGTTAATTAGACAATAGTGTTGGTGGGTGATAAGAAGGCATAATTTTGCTTTTAAATAGTTCCTCAATTGGCTCATTATCGATCGGCCGACGCGCGAATCCAAAGAGGAGAACGGATCGTCCAGTAGATAAATGTCGGCCTCCCTGTAAATCGCCCGCGCCAAATTGATTCGCGCCTGTTGGCCCCGGCTCAAATTCGTTCCGTTGTCGACGATCGTCGTCTCGTTGCCGTACGGTAACCGTTCGACGTCGTCGTTCAGGGCGCAAACTTGCAAAACTTTCGCGTACGTTTCCGCATCGTACCGTTCGCCGAATACGATATTCTGTTTGACGGTGCCGGGGAAAAGCCATGGCTCTTGCGATGCGTACGATACCGTTCCATTTACCTAAAAATAGTTTTAGAAACTGTGCCGTACACCTAAAAATATTGCAAATCGATATCAAACGATGGAGCTAAACCGTTTCACGTTTACAATCAAATTCGATTAAAACAAACGCCCAACTGAACGAAATGCGATAATATACCGTTTTCTCGAAATGACGTTGATTTAAAAAGACAGATCCAATATCTTCCACCAGATATATTTGTTGCGGCAATGACGAAGAAGCAAATAAATCGATTATAGAGGGTTTTCCAGTAAGTGTGTCAGAACTTTAAAATGATGCACAATAATAACTATATGAGATAATCCGCTAATCTTTGTTTTATTTTGAGGAACAATCGATGGCATTATGTTTAAAAAATTGTATCACTTAAATGTCCACCTCGACTTTGGCTTACCGAATGTATTCTTAAGGCCCAATTTGCAACTACTGTTTCACACATATCGCGTGGTATATCTTGAATTGTGCGTTCAATGCTCCGTTTGAGGTCGGGAATTGTTCTTGGCTTAATTTTGTACACCAGAGCTTTCACATGATCCCATAAGAAGAAGTCCAAGGGTGTGATATTGCATGATCTTGGGGACCAATTGACATAAATATCTCTCTATGAAGACATTTGTTATCGAGATTTGACAATTACATTCACAAGAAAGCTTAATTTGAGCATTAAAGTTCTGACACTCTTATTGGAAAGCCCTTATTACCCCTATTTTAAATTTCTGAATCTCAAGTTCAACAATTTTCAAATTAAATTCATTGACGAAAACATATTGCCGAAACGAGCAAATTCTGAGGTCACTTTTTCCATCAACGGTCTATGCTTTATTGTTAGATCCAGTTGTGCGTTATTTTTTATTAAAGATGAAACCTCTTCTGTGAGTAATCCTTATGTAGTACGTAAAAGCTTGAATTTGCAAATAAGTCAATTTAATATTTTAAAAGAAAATACTATGAAGAAAAATTGTTTGCAATCGAACAATCTGATTAATATTGTATTATACTTGCTTTCAAAGTAACGTGAATCTAGAAATGCAAAACCTGCAATTCAAAGAAAGTTTTTTGAGCTGCTCAATTTCAAAGTGAATTTACTGTGCGGCTTCTTAGCATTGTAGGATCTGAGTTTTAGAATGTCTAATGTAGTTAATTATTTTTCAGAACTGATTCTAAGCAAAGTTAAAATCGAATTTGATTGCACTTTCAAAAAAAGAAGTTGTTCTATTCTATAACTATAACACACTTACCTCAATATTGCCACTTTTAATTTCAACAAATCTTAAAATCGTTTTAAGCAGCATCGATTTTCCAGATCCAATTGGACCAGTCAGCGCAATCAAACCGCTGCACAAATTCAAATTTAACTCGTTAAATATGTTCGCATTCATCCCCATGTCAACGTGCACGTTTGTTAATTTAATCGACGGTCGAGTCGGTGCGTAGCTTTTCCCAATTTTCTTACAATCATTGGCCGCAGGTGCTCGAAGTGCTTCGGTTAATCTGCTTAGCGAGACTTTCGCTTCGGCAATATGCGATATTCCATTCGGTATGCCCATTGTCAATACGGACCGCAATGTTAGATAAGAAGATAAAACGATGAAGACTTGTTCCGCCGTGACGTTTTCATCCGAATAGAAGTAAGTCAATGCGGACAGATAAAACGAGATGCGTATACTTAAAGCGGCCAAACTTAATAACAAGCTTTTCACGTAATAAACAATGCGCAATTTCTGCATTTCGCCCCTGAAACGAAACGATTGCAATGCAAATGTAATAAGAAAAACGAATCGAACGGACGCACTTGCGTTCGGCGTTAATTCGCTTGATAAAACTCTCCTCCGACGCGTACATTTTGATTATCTTCATTGTCGCCAAGACCTCTTGGAACAGTTTCAGGCGTTCGTCCGTTTTGACTGCGCCTTTCCGCCGCTGGTTTGCAATGATTCTCCCCAAAACGACTGTAAAGAATCGATTTGAATAGCCCGTCGATATTCGAACATGATCGCTTACGTTGTACCGGTACGAGAACAATCATGAAACACAAACCGGCGAACGCCGATGAACCGATAGCGTCGTACATGATGTAGCCCATTATGACCGTTTGAATCGCGCCAATGCACAGATCGTTGCCGAACATTAGAGCCATTTCGTACGAATAAACGTCCTTCGACATTAGCGTGACGATGTTACTATTGACATCCGTACGGCGCAATAAGTCTCGGTATAACAGCGAGCACGTCGCGATACGCGCTTTCAGGCTCAACTGTTGCACGTAGAACATGCAATTGTGATTGCAAACGCATCGCAATAGACAAGTCGCGATTATACCGCTCGCATACAGGAACGCGTCCGTCAGGTCGAGGTCTGTTTGATTGCGGTTAAAGAACGAGACGAATTTCCCCAACAGAATTGGCTGCAATGTGCTAAAAATACAAGACGTCGATCGATTTAAACATCATCGGTTAGTCATTTCGGTTCGAAGCGCTTACGTTATAATCACCCTGAACAATAGCTGATTCAATCCGATTACGATGTACTCCATTCCGAACATGCGTGCCAACGCTCTGAATAAGGAGGGCCTCTCGTTACTTTCCGCTATTTCCCTCGACCATTCCTTTTCCAATCGGTCGCCTAACGTTTTTGATCGGCATTTCTTGACGATATCGTAAACGTCTTCTTCTCCCAATTCCTTTCTTAAACTTGCACGGAACAAATCCCACGTGAAACTGAAAGAAGACAGAATTCTAAATCTAAACAAAGCCGATTAATAGCGATTGTCACTTACAGAAATGAGATTAAACTGAATAAGTTTGCCCTTTCGATGGGATTCCTCTTGCGCTTCTTCTTCTTCGTATTCTTCACTCGGTTTTGATCCATGAAGATTTATTTTAACAACAAGTCACTGGGAAATAAGCGAAAATGTAGCACGACATCGAGACCGACGAAAGTTGTTTAAATTAAATAAGTTTAGAACAATTCGTATACGACGATATTATAATGATAATAACACTACTCTTTCTTTTATCTAATCGCACCTTATTAAATAACGCGTCTGTAGGGGAGACGGTAGACTTTAATATTTGTTTATATATTTTTTCTTTCGAACTATATAAATTTCTAGATTTACTTCAAATTTCTGCTGAATAATGTTGAAAATTTCATTGTATCCTGCACGTACTCTTGTAAACATAATTTAATACACAGAGTTCTCGTATTTAACAAAGTATTTGAAACATAATTAAACATTATTAATATATTATACTGTTATCGCTCTATTGTACTTGTTTATTATGGTATTAACGCCGAGGAATTGAAATTTAATTATAAATACAAATTTATAAAACTTATCTATAATTCGTCCTCATTTATAATCCGTCTAAAATTGTACATTTTCATCTTAAAATTATATAAGTTCATTTAAATTTATAATCATCTTGCAGATAAATCACTTATTACAGCGAATTACTAAAAAAATGGCTTCTGGATAAAGGTGGCACAGATTTCATTGTGCTCTTCCTGTTTGAGGACAACACAGCGTTCCAATTTCAAATAACGACTGACCGAAATACAAATCTCTATAAATAAATGTTTTCAGTTTAATTTCTTTCTTCGATAGCATGCAAATGTAATCTTTGTTTTAATTAAGAAAGTGAAATTATTCTACTACCATTTCAAATACTGAAATGTTAAGAGTCAAATGTAATTTCTAGGTTTCGTGTGCTAAAAATAATCAAAGAAAGTAACTGGAGTTATATTTAATAATAAAACAACTGTATTGGATTGTATAAATGTTTTTATTGTGAACATTATTAATATCAATTATACATGTATCCCATCATATAAATAACTCTTCGTTTTTATTCTCTTTTATTCATTAAATAACATTGATTTGTTTTCTTTAATTAATTTCTTTTTAATACAATATAATAATGATAATGTTTATTTTTACTTTACGTCTCTTGAAAATCTCATATTACAAGCACCGCTTTCATTTTACTTCAAAAAAGGCTTCACGATTGGTCTCAAACAGACAACTTGGAATCACAATCTATCTATATCAGTGTCTTATTATAATATAGTAATAATAAGGATAGAAGTAATAATATAAGATATTAATTAATATAATAATGATGAAGATATTAATAGTCAAACAGAAAGTGAACGGAAATTGATTTAGATTTAAAATAAAATTACAATCGTTTTAAAAAGGCACTTATAAAACTACACAAAAATGGTAGAGATTAAGAGATAGAGAGAAGATAATAATAAAAGCAAATTTACAAAAGATAAAAATTAATTATAAATATAATACGTTTACAAAACCTACGAATTTTGTTCAGAAAAAGGTCTGGCCTTTTTCATATTCTAAATACACTCTTTCTCATTTCATTAATATAATCATTTTATGGTACAATATAGCACCAAATTTACAATTTCTCAACAAAGATAATGTACATTCAAAATTTCATCATCTTCAATAATACCATTCCTGCTTATTATTATTAATTTCTTCGTGTGTGTGTGTGTATGTGATGTACATTTATCAATAAACAACAAAATTATTACTTTTTAATTTAATAATCATAATAATCAATATTACTATTTTATTTCATATGTCTATATACATTTAATTACATAACTACCTGTTCTTCTTAAACACTAATTTGATTAATCTTTCCTTCATCATCTTCAAGGTGTTGTTCATACCATAATCTGAAACGAGATTAACAATACGATAATTATTCATCAATTTACAATTTGATTAAAATAGATGTAACTGTAGTGTCTGTTTTGCATGTTGATGCAGTTTGTTCTCAGTGATACGTTAATTAGCTAACGATTTTTCGGTGATATTTAAGCGGTCGCTTATCAAATTAAAATTAGCATGATGAGTATGTTAATTGTACGAAATTAAATAATGTAAATGTATAAAAATGAATGAATAAACTATCAACAAATCAAGTGTCGTCATTAGCGAAATTCATTTCGGTAGTTTCTCAGTGTTCTCTAATTAAATTCAATCAAAATAGTGGTAAAACTTACAACAACTTATGGCATTGTTTTCATTTTCGCCTCTTGCGCCCTCTTCTCCCATTCCGCTTTCCTCTGATTTACGTTCTTGGGTTTAACGGCCGCTTCGTTAATGTAATCGTTATCGACGACAATCATCGAGCTTTTCACGATATCCTCGTGCGACGTCGGTCTCTTCTCCGGCGAATCGTTACTCTTCGACGTCCAACCGTCCGTCTTCGGCCGGTCGTTGGCCGTTATGATAGAGTTAGTTTGCCGTTGGACTTTATCGCTATTAAGAGCGTCGTTGTTTTTTAATGCGGTCACGGTGGTCGTCGTAGCGGTCGCCCGTTGAAATGCACTTATTTTATTATTGATCGGTCTTCTCAATTGCACGTCGTTTCCACTCTCTATCGTCGTTTCCTTGTTTCGCGTCGTTTCTTTCACATTGTTATTATTGTTGTTGTTGATCCTTTTACGTTCCTCCGCCGGCGAATCCGATTGATTCTCTTTGTCGCTGTCGCGCGACTTGTTCGCACTCTCGTCCGCCGCGTTCAGCATCAATTGCTGACTGATCTCGTCGCATTCGTTGTCCTTCAGTTTCAACGATAACCGTGCGAAAACCTTCATCAGTTCCGGTTCCTCGTCCTTCTTCGAATTGATCATCTTCCGCCGCAGTATGACGTTATCCGTCCTCTCAGACTTCTTTCTCTTATTGTTATTATCCAAATCGTCCAGGCTCTTTTGCGTTTGCAACAGTAGATTGTCGTTGCAGATTTTATTGATCGCGGCATCGGTCGGCATCTCCAAACTGCACGATTTCGCTCTCAAAATGGGTTTCTCGTCCTTATCCGTTTGTTGCTCGTAAATCAACGAGGATTTGCGCTGTTGCGGACACGATTGCGATTCCGAATGCTTCTTGAACATTCTCGTCGACGACAAATTGTTGTTCGACTGATTGGTGGTACTGATCGTAATGAACGCCGTCGATACGCTGTTCGTTTCTGGGTTTTCGATTATTTCGATATCGTCGGCACTGAATTTACGCTTATTCTCCAACATTGGCGATTGCTGTTGCAAACTCTTTGGTTCGTCGAAGCTGTCTTTGGATTTGTCGCACGATTCCGTGCAATCGTCCGATTTCCTCTTCTCTTCATCGACCTCCTTTCGATCGTTTGGACTGAACAGTAACTTTTGGCTTGTCGTTTCTTTAACATGCTTCTGCTCGTTGATCTCTTTCGTTTTCTTTTGCTCGTCAATGATCTTCGGAGTGGTCGATAATATAACATTCGAAGTCGGTTTGTTCTCCACTTTGTTCAGGTGCACGTTTAAGAAGTCTGCCGCTGTAGGGGACGACGAAGTGGAAGAAGTTCTCTTGGTCGTCGTACATTGAACGGTGTCGCGTTTCAATTGGATCTTCGTCACCGAGATTTGTTGTTCTTTGATCTTGATCTCCTTATGATTGTCGTCGCTTATGATTTCATTTTTCACGCTTTCCGTTTGCGTACGATGTAAATCGCTCGTAATATTACCTACGCTCACGACGGCCGTATGACTCGGCCCGGAAATCGTTATCGAACTGCTGGCCTTACTTTCGATATCTTCTAAAACTTTAGTTTTGTTATTGTTGAAGTTGTTAAATTCCTCTTGATCGTCAAACTTGTTGGTTTTGATGTGATCCTGCATCTCACTAAATGATAACGATGACGTCTGATCGGGTTGTTGTTGATCTTCATGGCTGGACATCTGACTTTTTGTGGCAAACGTTTCGTTTCTGGATTCTTTACTTGTGGCCATTTCATGTTTTTGTTCTTCGACGTTGGACAATTTAAATTCGTCACATTGTCTGGCGAATTCGTTAATAACATTAGTCACCTCTCCGGTTTCGCTGTTCCTCAATAAAAGCGGGAAATTTTTAGTTAATTCGGAACTTTTAAGCACGATTGGATACACTTTGGTTTCGTGTCTGGCCTCCCTTTTGCTCTCAACAATTTTCGATTGTGTTACGCTTGTCGAAATTTTGGAAGTTTTCTCGATAGTAGTTTCTTCTTTTTCGCTGTCCTTTGATTCTCTCTGAATTAGCTTTGATTCTTTTTGAACAGTAGTCGCTTCTTGCGTTTCAGAATCGATTTTTAAACTATCGAGTGAAACGGATGATTTTATCGCGTCTTTATCGTTAATCCCTTTGAATCCTTTCTCAGGCGAAACATTAACCTTACTCGATTGGGTAGCGACTCTAATTTCCTCGGCATGATGATGGTGCTGATGATCTTGAACGTTTTCATGATGATTCGTTGTTATTCTCAGTTTGTTTGAATTCAGTTCTTCCTTGACTTTGCTTTTCGTAATCGTTTCCTCGTGCCTCGTCGACTTGAAACTATGCGACTTAATTATTTTAGGCGGCGTTTCCGGTTTGATAACGTCCAACGATCGATGGACGTCATCGGGTTCGTCTTTCAGCAACAGGACGCGTTGCTGCAACGAAGAGAGTGCGGGCAATTTGATTTTGGCCGATTTCTCTTCCATCTTGCCCTCGCGAACCATTCGTATCGGCGACCGCGGCGGCGTGCTCTTACCCAATTTCGGCGACGTGGGCGGCGTAGCGGCGGCCGTCGACGACATTTTACTCCTAAAATGCGATTCGAGTTCGGCATTCAACGGCGACGTGCCGGCCCCAACGAAATGTCGTTCCGGCGAATGCGGTAACGCGCGTTCCTCGTGTCTGTAATTTAGTTCCGGCGAGGCCGGTATATCGATCGGTTGGACACGTTGTCTGGCCGCCGGCCCGGACCTTATCAAAGCGTTCGGCCTTATCGACAAGTTCGAATCGATGCTGATCGTGCCGCCGCCTCTCGCCGCCGAGCCGACGATCCTCGCGTGCGTCTCGGTCGGTTTCGTTTGCGGCAATGGCACGTTCGGCCGTTCCTCCTTGCTCTTCTTCTTTCGGCCGCTCTTACGCGGGAATATCCTGCCGAAAAAGGACGATTTATCCTCCCGCTTCTCCTTCTTGTCCACGTCGTCCTCCTCCTCGCCCAGTGTCGCAAAGATGTCCTGCGACTTGGTGCCGGCATTCGATCGGCTGCGGTTCAACTTGCTCGCACTGTCGTGTGCGCCGGGCCCTGCTAAACCGGGAGGCAGAGAAGAACATTTTACTTGAATCAATTTCTGCGCTTGGTTATTCGTCATGCACGGTTTCGCATAAAGCTCGGTTACGGACTCTGCAAAAGAAAAACGTCGAGGCAAAAAGCCATGCTTAGAAGGACAAAAGCATAAATAAAAGAGGGCAAGCTGCATTAAACTTTTTCAATGACACAAAATCACGATTGCAAGTAAATAACGTCAACAATGAATGTTATGTAAAAACAACACGAAAAAGAAAATAACTGAAAGGACTGACTACCTAAACACATCCAGATATTAACTTCTTTTGAATAATCAAACTATAAATACCTTTACTGTTCGCATCTGGCGTTAAACTTCTAATGGACGAATCTTCGTTCACTTCTGGTGTCGTCGGTAGTGCCATGGTATTGATCTAAAAATATCGAAATGAAAAAGGTCGTCAATTGTGCTATGAATCGAAACGGTTCAAAATTTACTTGTTGCAATCGCTTCCTGCGGGGCGCCCCGTGCGTCCTCTTAGGCCTCACCGCCACTTTGTGATGGGCAGCGCTGTGATTTAACGAGTTCAACGGTCCCAATTCTAGATCCGAATCTAAAAAATGTTTCTGTAAAGTTGCGAGAAGAATCGTAAATATTACAAACGATCGTACCGATATCTATCGTTTTCTTGTCCGCCAAACACGATTTGGAGGAATTCTTCGAGTTGTGTCCCAACGAATCCTCGTCCATCTCCGAACTACCCATGCTAAGTAGAGATCCATCACTGCAGGTGCTTTGTGATTTTGTTGGAAGATCCTGTGAAAGTGAAAGTTTTAAGTGATAAGTGTTAATTAATGCAAGGAGCGGAACCTGTTCGACTGGCAGGAAGATTTTCAAATTCCTAATGTCGATGAATCCGCGAAAATATTCACTACCGCACAGCATATTGCAAAGAACGAACATGAAACTATTGACTATATGGCCGCTAATAATAGAGTGCGAAACAATAACCGTAACATGATTTTCATAACGCAAAAGAATTCATTTTTGTTTTATAACGAAATAGGTGTTAAAACGTTCACTCAAACAGCGGCAAATAACGAACCGAAGAGACAATAACGAAATGAGAACTTTTTCCACGAAACACTACTACTACTACTATAAATTATAATTGTTGCTTTTATGAAATGTAGCAGGAGCAATAAGTAGGCATTACCAACGATTCCAGCCGGGGGTATTATATTGAAATTGTTGTAATGAATACAATTAACTTTCTAACAGACACACACTCTTAAAATGATTTCGTAGTTGCAATACAACAATTTATGGGCACGTAAAAAGAGAGAAGGACGGAGAGAAAACGAACCATTTTAATTCGTACATATTATATAACATCTGTTTGCTTTCAAAATAGAATTTCCTCTCTTCGAAAATAACAACAATGCAAGAAAACCGAGCGAAAAAAATAATGGAGAAGAAGGAAGAGATACAAATTAAATTGTCTTCATAAATAGCAGCAACAACGAGCCACTGTAATAATAAACTGTAACAAACAAAAAACAGATTCAATTATCATCATCTCTACTCGGTAACATTACAATAGCAATGATAATAATGACGATTAAATTTTTTTTGCGTGCCCTAAATACAGATTTAATATTACAATAACGTTAACGTCATTGTTGTTACATCCTTTTCCCTCTTATTCCTACTATTCGATAGCGTACGCGATTTTGGCGAGCGAAAAATTGAATACATTTTTGAAACCGTACAAATTCCCGCCAGGAAACTTGTTCATCAACTGAAGAGTTTAGTTTTATCTCGCTTAACAATACGTATTTTGAACAAGCAAACATTTTCTTCGTTCCAACGAATTTTTATTCATTTTCCTCTGGTGGAAGTGGACTTTACGCTCTATTAAAATTAAACCAACTAATCAGTTTGTAAAATCAAACAGTTCGAATTGAGTCCAAAAATTTGCTGAAAATGTTATTATAAATAACTTGTAATTTCCTAAAGATTTGTTTCGGTTAGAGAGCCTTTTCGTATAGCGAAACTTGCATTTGCTAGATACTCAAATGTCATAAGAGTTGCATTTGAAATTAAATGATGCTAGAGAAATATTATTTTAAAATGAGCTGTTGTTCGAGCGAGATCGCGACGATATTTTCGCGGTGGGACACTTTGAAATATAAAACGAATTTCATGGGGATACGGCACTGTAATGAAACGGAATCCTTTTCCTACAACAAAATACGGCCAATCTCATTACACAAGGATTTTCACGAAGGATTTATGTGTATCCTTATGCGATTCGAACCATCTTATTGCTTTCCTTTTTGGCGATGGAATATTGTTGGATCATTTTGGTTCAAATTTCATATTTTATGCAAACGTTTGTGTCATTCGAAAAAATGACGCATCGATCCCATGGATTTTGTGTGTATTTGCTTGATGCATAATAAGAGTTGCATATTTCACATGAATTTTTTGTTAAAAAAAAGTATATTATTAGAGCTGCCGATGTAAAACAGTAACCGATTCCGACATAATTTCTTTTTGTTGCCCAACAGCGAGCGGATTGTGTTAAAATAAGGATTTTAGTGGGAGAACCAATTTGCGTTATAAACATTTCGCAATTCGCAAATTAATAATAATAACCGTCTTAATTAACGTAATTAAAGAAGCAATTTCTTATTTTCGTTTTGTTGCGTTTTCATCTACTTTTGCACGATTTTGCTAGAAATAAAAACGTATTAACATTGAATAATACCATATAACGCACCGACTACCGTGACACCCTTTTTCATAATTGAAGCTTAAGAATCCCATGAAACGACCAATTACTGGCAGTGTCTATTACTTCTTTTTTACTATTCTTTCGTCATCCTTCGTTCGCCTTTTATTTATCGATTTTTAGATCATTTACAAGTAGATGAAAGTGGGAAAAATAAAACTAACAGAACAAAAGGGGAACGCAAGGAAAGTATAAATATTATTAGAGGATTTGACCTTTTTCACGCTATCCGCATGAAAAATATTAGTCGCCTTCCGTGTTGTACTATTTTCTCTCGCACTTTTGACATTTTCCTTCGAACCTACATCGAACTTGAATCTATTGTCTTCCATAACGTCCCCCGTAACCCAATTACAAATTGTTTAACATTAAAAGAAAGGAAACTGATTGGACCGATATAAAATCAGAATTAAGTTATGAAAACGATAACGAAATATATAAAAAAATCCTGCTGAAACGTCAATCTAGGTCACGTGCATTATTGCTACGAATTAGCGCATAATCAAACGAGTAAAGAGTTTAATTAAAGGGAACAACAGAACCTATGGAAATAGTTTTTTTTAATTAAACGTAAACAAGCGTTTCATAGGAATGTTTTTGTGTTCGGTTTCCTTTCAATTCCATTCCCGTTTATTTCCCTCAATTTCTTTTTAACAACCATTCGTCGGATTCAAACATGTGCGTGGTTTAATGAAATGTGTAACCATTCTCAATGCAGATGGCTCCTATGTTTATTATTTTTACGACGACGATATGGATCTGAATTAATTTTTATTTGAAAATACAGTCAATTAAAAGCGAGACGTCGTGAATTATAATTGAATTAATTAATCGAATTACGTGTGGCGTTTAATGCGATTGGCGAAATGCGAAATTGACGTCTTGGTAAATTAAATGGGACGTTTAATTTGGACGGTTAAAAGTCGAGTTTCGTTGTATTTTTTTATTTTCTTTCTTATTTGAAACCCTATAAATTTCGATTTGTAAGAAAGACTAATAGTGCGAAAATGCAATCAATTTGCACACAATTATTTCAATTCCAATTCACTTAAACACTATTGATCGTTCTAAACGACTAAAGATCAATTATTTATGAATTAGTATGGAATTCGTAAAAAAAACTTTGCAATTAACAGATTAATTATTATGAAATCGTACGTGATTAAATAAAGGTGGTGAGAGGTAATTTTTTTAATTAATTTGAATCGAAATGAAATTTTTTAATCGAATAGGAAAACGTATCCATTAAATTGCCGATGATTTTTCGAGGGGAATTTATGCAAATCTAAAAATCGTCATTATGCAGCACATTGATATACAATTTAATATGATAATATTATTGGGGAATTTAGAATGCAGCGAAAAACGTCGATCATTATAATTTGAATAACGTACGATCATAATTACGAGGGACTTAAAATTCACTTTCACGTTCGTATAGTCGTATAATTTCTGAGCGTTTTAAATGGTTTTTTAATAACGATTTCGCAATAAGACCACCACGAAAAGAATCGATATGGAAGCGAGAAAAACGAAATTTTAAACGCGATACGCTATTTAATTAAAATAAATTCTAATTACACGTTTAATTCGTTTAATTATTTATAATAATTGCGATGCTGATCGAAAATATTAATTATTATTTCGATACGACAGTGTGAGCTAGTTTTGTAAATGCCACAAGTGCACGCGTTCTCAAAATTGTTTCTTTTTTATTTTCTTACATTAACAGATCCGTTAACTGTCTTGCTAGCCAGAGGTAACGTTAATGTAACAATATTCGCGTTATGTATTTTTCTTTCTAATAGAATTTGCAATTAATTATTGGCAAATGTGTAATAATTAAATAATTAAAATGCTAATGATGCACTCACTTTGATAGCAGTCTTTTCGAGCAATTCGTCGGTCGTTGTCGGTGAATTGCAAGGACTCCGCGGAAGGCCTTCGTCATCTTCACTCGTGTCGCCGCGACCACGTCGTAAACGTAATCTTTCTGTTAATTCAGTCTGAAACAACAAGAACGTTTAATGAGCGAGCAAGAAAACATTTCTTGTTAACAAATGTACAGAACGTATGGAACAATGCAACTTCTTGAGCAGCCACAATTGCTATTCGCATTATTATTATTATCATCACCGATTATAATCGCAATTATTTGCAATAAATGTAATAAATTATCGGATTATTCTTCTAAACTCATTGTCTTTGTGGCTTTAACAATAGGCCATAAATAATTTTTTTTGTAACATCCAAAGGTTGATTTCGAAGTACTATAACATCTGTGCGCCTTCGGAGCGTCGTTTGCTTGTAAAATCGTCGAAAAGTTGTTATTAAACGCATTTTATTTTCGCTACATCTTGATATACAATATTGCAAAAACGAAGAGAAAGATTCGCGGCGGAGGGAATATGCGTGCCCACGTAACGGAATATAGATTTTTGCAATAAAGATTTTTAGCTTTTATTATAATTTCAAAGTACATATTACTCATCGCTTTTCATCTACATATCGTACGTTTGGAATTACAAGTAAGTTTACTCTTTTAGTGGAAGTTATTTACGTACAGAGCGCTTCTATATTCATGCGAAATTTATAATCTAAGGCAAACAAATTGCAAAATGTTATCACCCACAAAAAAGAGTAAATCGATTTTCTGTTCATTTTAAAATACGAATAATGAATATAAATTTTTTTGGGAAGGTAGGATAAAGGATTAAAACGCTTTTGTTTTGCTATTCTGTTCAAGGTTTCCGAAACATTTCAAAAAAAGCGCTACTATTGTTTATAAACTTATTATTATAGCAAAAGAGCCCAGCAGGAAACGCACAGTGAATCAGCCATAATGATTATAACCGAGTTGTAAACATTTGATAAGATTTAATTAGTCATTCGCGCTATAAAAAATAAACCGCACACACATTTATGGTCATTGTGTTATGTTATCCTTCTAAAAAAGCGGAAAACCTTGAATATAAAATTCAATTACATATTCGAACTTACAGCAACAAAAGAAGTAACAATAATAAACAATCGGCCCGAGGATTCATTAATATTTGGAGATGATTAAATAAAGAAGGAAAATAATCGGATGACTCCTTCCTGCCGTCATAAAAAAAGTGTTAGTATCGACAGACAACTTCCTTTTCAATTCTAATAATCAATACGCTTTCTTACGAGAATATAATAATTTTCTACGAGAATATCCGCACAATTCTCTCCTATACACTTATTAGAATAAGATAGGCTTATTCTTGCTTATAATATTGTGCTTCACTTCCTATTCATTAGATAGAAAAAGAAAGTTCTCGTGTATTACCGCACATACGAACGGCTGCTTTCCGAGAACCGATTATTCCATCATTTACTCCAATCTGAGGCGACCAGAGACGCAGTCGAATCGTCTTAAGACGTGCTATTGAACTTCTTCAATTGAGAGAGACAGTTTGAGATCCAGTTAGATGACGTGCTAATGAATAGGAAACGAAGAATAATAAATAAACTTGCAAAGGGAAACGATGTTCAATTTGAAAGAAAAAGACAATTCAACGCTTCAACTTGCGTTGAAAATCTGATTTTATTTAAGAAAAACGAGCGGTGAAAAATGCTTTTATCGAAGATGTAATAAGGGGGGAACCGAAAGTCCATCGATGTTAATTTCTGTAAATTAATTTCGCGCGAAACGATAACGCAACGAGACGGTTTTTCGGAAAATCGATGGGTGGGGAATAAATGTCGATAATGAAGCTTTTAGACATAAAATTTTCATCCTCTTCTCTCTATTTTTCAAACACAGAAATTTCGAGGTAAAATCATTTATTATTATTTTATAATACATTATGACTAACAGCTTCGCCTAAAATGTGCATATATGTATGTAACATGCAAATGACGCAAATATGAATGGGAAAGTAAAAAGTGTATGTACAGGGTGGTTCGGTAAGCCAAAGCAAATATTGACGGATTCGCTAAAGAGGTCAACATGTTAAAATGCGAAGTCAATTCGTTACAGAAATAATTGGGTCTTTCGCTCTATTTCAAGATATTCTAAAGTGGTTGCCAAAAATCGAACAAGATGCTGAATCTGTAATACCCAAATTTTGAAGCAGTAAGACAGCGTTTTAAAGAAGATTTTCTAACGTCTTGGACTCTAAAAGTTCAATTTTTTGTGTCTTTTCAATTCGACAATAATTATTTTTCGATAGTAATTGAATTTAGAGTTATTCACTTATTTTTGGCCTTCTTGTTTCATTCTCAATTCACCCCGTATATAGGACGATTTCTAAAAATAAATTCAATTAGATTTAATTTAAAAGAAGGTAATTAATAAATACCAACGATTAAGTTCCAATTAATTAAAAGTGTTACAATTGGATTTTGCAATTTACATGCACGACACAATAAGCGATTGCCATTACTTATTAGCAATCTGACTAATGTCTGCTGTTTTATCGAATTTTGTCACGTTCCGTGTCATTACGGAATCGAATAATTATAACAAAAATCTGCACAAAAACGAATCGAAGGCGAGGGAAAGAGCAAAAGAAGCGAATCACTCGTTCAATGCCATTATTGTGTGTGTGTATTTATAATCCGGTTGACATTTGATATTTCACATTAAAAACAATTTACTTTTACCAGTTTAATAACGTTAGTAATTATCGCCTTTTAAACGAGAGCAAATTATTAATATAGAAATTTGTTCTAATAGGAACTTTTTATTGCTTGTGTACAGAGCGGAATGTTGGGCAAATGAATTTTCTAATTTGATGGTTGAACGTGTGTCGTCGTTTTTTTTTAATATTTGCTGCAGCAAAGTTCTCTCTTCTTAACACCGAATTCGAATTGGCGATATTCATTAGAAATAATCGAATTTAATTCCACGTGACGTGTTTAATGCTTTTATGATGAAATCATCAAAGACGGTTCGATAATAGACAGGGGCGGTGCACAAAAAAAAAGTCACACAAACTCCGATAATAATTTGTCCGTTAATTGGCACCAAAATCTTTGAATTTTGCAACAATTTGGGCAGTTCGAAACAATTGTTTACCTACAGAGAGCACCTGCCTTTATTAAACAAATAGTTTTCCTTGATAATTGATCTTCTAATCAGCGGTTCTTTTCTTTGTTTTAACTAAACTTATCATAATGACTCACCCATAATCTACAAAACATATTTTTATTAGATGTACTCCAACAGTTGTTATGATGCGATTTTATCCACAATTTCATATTAATTAATTTGCAAAAAAATAGTATGGAATTTCTACAGTCGACTGCACTTCATCATCATCATCATCATCATCATCGTTTATGGTTTCACTCTCGCCGTCTCTTATCAACAAAGTGACAACACGCTGATATTAGCAGAAAGCACAAAAAGCACGTACACCGCTATTAAATGCACATTACGAAATGAGATTTTATTCTTATTGTCATTAGATACAATTTCGTAAAGTTACACCACAAACGAGGAATTGGGTTTTCTGTTTTAAAAGCATAAAATTCATTTATCACAGATTCACGAACCACACACTATTTCCTGCCTGTACACCAACTAAAAGTCTGAATAATATCGTAGGCATAATTTATTGTTTTATTATTTCTCGTTTGCTTTTTGTTAAAAAAAAAGAAACGTTTACCATTTCCAAACTAATTAAGAATGAAAATAATTAATATGTGCAATTTAAACGCGAAATGGCGTTTGGCTAACAGCCGATTGGCATATCATTAAACCGTATTCATTAATAAATATTAAACTAATGTCCGCGACAACGAAAATAAAAGAACTTATTAAAACACATACATTCGGTGGAAGAAGAAAACGGAGATTCTTTCATTTGTATTCGTCGCTCTTTATTACGGGACTTTGGCTGCCCACCAGCTGACATTTCATTTTACCGGGCAAACGAATATGATTATCCTTGTTAACGAAAAAAATAAATAAAAATTGACAACACACGAGATGCAAATACTAGTCAATCGGTTTCTTTCTTTCGTCTTTATTTCATTCTTTTCTCACTCGTATCTCGATTCAGCGCACAACAAGACACCTACGCATGGTTTTAATTGAACCTCGTACGCAATTAAATTTAATTAATTATGAATTGCAATCGGTCACTTTATTTATTTAAAAATCAAACTGACAATCATGCTTAAGATTATGGAAAACGACGGCACGCTTTTCGTCAGGTCACATTGTTCAAAAATCTCCGTAGGAAAAATTGCTTTTAAGTAATAAATTAAAATCCGAACGAAGTATTATATTAAGTACTACATCTTGGAAATGCCTCTTCATAGTCGAACGTACGAATGCGTTTGTGTTTATATATGTGTTATTATAACGTTGAATGTTATTCTTCTTGTTGTTGTTGAGTACGACTCTAGGATATACTGAAAACCCGTTTAGCCAGTTGTGGAATCGACCTCATCAGAAAACTAACGGCATCGGCGTGGTCGCGGGCAAGCAGGCAGGCAGCGAACGGTGAGCGGCAACAGCGAGAGCGCACTCACTCACTTGGTGGCGATCAGCAATAAACTGCATTACTCACTCGCATGCTCGACGGAGGATCGCTCGCTCGCTCGCTCGTTTAGTTTCTTTCCTCGTAAATGATGATGGAACGGGGTTATTAAAAATAAAAATGAAAAAAAAAAAAACGAGACGGAACCTGCTTCATCTTCATCATAAGCACAACGTCATCATCGGTCTCTTATATTAGCAGGCCTGATTCATCTCCGTTTATTAGTACGAATTCATTCAGCAACAATTTGATTCTTGGCCGTTTCTTTTTCGATGGCTAAAAATAACCGCTTGTCAATCAAATGGTATAGGTGTGTGCGTGCGGGGGATAATTTGGATCGAATAACATTTTGCAAATTTTTTTTAGAGATTAATAAGCATAATTCTTATGGGATTACCAATTTTGAAAGTCGCTATAGTATGGTGATGATGATGTCATTTGTCAATATGTGTTTGGGAGTGAGAGAGATAGAGCAAAACGCAAATTTTAATTAATCTCGTGAATTCTGCGCTGGTCTGTACAATAAATATTCGTAACACGTGATCTTTAAATTATTTTTTTAACTCTGCAGCCTTTCGATTTTTTTTCGAATTAATATTAATAAAAAGCAAAAAAAAAAACATGTAAACCAAGAATGTAGAAGGATAAGCATAGGCAAAATGTCCCTCGGCGTATTTGGCTGAAACTTTTGCCTTGATTTCACACAACTAAGGGAAACTATTGTGCAAATTGTAGATCCCTGCGTGTCTTCGTTAAACAATAAATAGAATTTTCAATACTATTTCTCATCTGTTAAATTACAAGGAAAATTATAATGACATCGCTGGCATAGGAAGGGGTTCAACAGAAAAAATCAACTATTTACAGTAATTAATACCGTATTGAGTCGCATATAAGATGTACTATTTTCATATTTTGGCGCCTGTGATGGTGTGTCTTATATTCAGTGAAGACTTTATTAGAGCAAAATTGCTGATGTGCAATTGGATACAGACACATTCCTTTTGCTTTTTAATAAAACTATGCTAATTGTTGTTCTTATAAAGAACAAGGAAATCGGTATTTTATTGATGGACATTATTCGTACGTAATTAAATTTTTTTTTAAAGCAAACTTTTTTTTTACATTTTGACATTTTCTAATTTTTAAGTAAGACTCCTCTCCAGTGGCTATACGATTTCTATCCAGGAAAAAATTATTCGAATGCCATTTTGATGTAATTTTATGTGGTAAACTCTAATTCCTACTTTGGAGCTGTTTCGATCGTTGAAGTGTCACAAGAAAAATGTCATTTTAACTTGATTTTCAATTGAGACAATAAATTGAAGTTACACCAGCAGCCACATCAAGAGAATATGGTTGATGGTCCAACACAAAGACTTGATTTCGTATGTTTTAGATATTAGAAAATAATTAATGTAAAATATATTCTTAATCATTCATTTTAAGCATGCACATGTCAACTTTATAACTTCTTAAAGCCAAAATGATCTTTTATAAAACAATGTGCAAAAGTACAGGGTGTTCAATTTAAAACTCCAAAATTCAACTATAGCTATAAGAAATATAATCATGTATTTGATTTGGATCTAAAACGTATCGAAATTGTCTCCGTTGTACCGATTGGTTTATTGGACGCATGAAGTTTGCTACGGAGTATATGCAGATTAAGTTGATTGTTAAACTTTTTAGGCGACCCCTCACTCATCTGACTAATATGATAACGTTCCAAGCCTCATTAAGTCCAAGAAAAACTTTTAGAATATAACATTCTTTTAATGCGAGTTATTAAAAGATTACAATGATGAGATTGGGAGTTCTCCATAGAAGCAACATTTAACAAGAAAAGGGCATGGAAGTAGAAATATATTATGAATTTAGTAATAGAACTTCAAAGAAAAAGGATTTTGATTTAGCAACATGTACGATGAACAAGGCCGTACATAAGTTTTTATGTGCATGTTAAGGAACGCGAGCGTTGTTTATGGATTGAAGGTTAAAAGAAAAGGTTTCTCGGCCAAAAAGAATAGAGGATATTTATATGAAATAATGAAAATTTATCGTCGCTTCTTCTTCTTCATGTTCCCGCATTTTTGTTCATCCTTTTAGTGGCTGTTCAACAAAAGCGTGGTATATGAAACATAAATTGCGAAACCATTATGCGATATGAAAAATTAAAAGCCAAACTACTACTACTAGAGAACACGCACACGAACATATGGCTTTCATACATTTAACGCCAGACCATAATATTATCTTAAAACGTTGATCTTAAATAATGCTAAAATGAGTACAAACGCACGCATTAAACGACTGCCTTTTGTTTGTGCATAACCCACAATTGGATAAAATTGCATATTTACTTAATTTTTTTATTTCTTAAGTCTTTAATATATGTATTAACAAATTGTTGGTGTTTTTCTATGAGCTTTAATAAAGAAAAACGGATCGATATTTAATAATATCTGGAGAGAAAAGGAAAAATAAAATCATACCGTTCCCTATACTTTTTTTATTATTATTCTCTCTGTCCTTGATTATTACCATTCTTTTATTTATTATCGTTCCACGAAAGATGATCCTTGGAATTTTTTAATGGACGCAACGAGACGAATCGAAAGACAAACATGAAGATAGAAGATGAAAGATGGGCGAACGAAGAAAAGGAAAAAGTCATCTTTTACGGCAATTCGAATCGGTGTTTAAATAAATCAAAAGCAATTACGTAAGGTACGGAGCGATAACTTTTCGGTTGGCAGAAGCGAATTTCGATGAGCAAATAAATTCTCTAATATTTGTATTTGTTCAATGATATTTATCCGAATGAAGTTTGTTTTACACTAGAAATTTGCAACGGTTTTAGATGGATGGTAGATAAGTTTATGAAGAAGTTCAGTCAATGTCAGGGCTGCATAATATTATTACTAAAACCACTTGGCTCGAAAGTTTGAACTTTAAAACGAATATTGATTAGCTCTTAAATAAATTTGGAGTGATTTTATTTAAAATAATAATTTAGTGCCACTGTAACATCATGTCAATTCATTTCCTTTCAAAGCTCTAGCTTCACGACGAATTTTAAATATTAGTTAATGCATTAATAACCAGATTCAATGAATTTTGTTTTTAATTTCAGCAATAATAAAAACTATTTGTATGTGTATCATACATACAGTATGTTAAAAAAAAGTGTTACAAACTTTAAGGGGTGATAATATGGACCAAGTTAAGCAGAAAAGTCTTAATGAACATGGGTCTAGAAATGGACGATTTCGGAAATACGAAACATTTTGGAACTTCCATATTATCTACAATTACGTACAACAAATGCAAACTATGAACAAAAGAAAAATAACTCAAATAAGATGTTCAAAGTTTAGGACCTTCGAACTCTTTCGAAAATCGTTGGCGTGAATTCGTTTGGATTTTTGATCTATTAATTGTTTCAGTTGCTGGAGCTGATTTACAAGCGAAGTACAAACTAAGCTTTTCAAATATCCTCAACGAAAGAAATCTAGATCATGATAAAGATCTACTCCTTCCCAAGCATGTTTCTTGAAAAATAATGAGTAAATGTTTTCTAAAAAGACGAGTTGAAGAAAGCTTCAACATAAAGACAGGCTTCTTTTCCAATTCCCATTAGCACAATTCATAAACTAGGAACGAGAGGAAAATTCAAGTTTTGCGAATGAAAAAGGCGAAAAGTGAAGATTTGCTAAAAAGAAACAATTCTCCGTATCTTCGAAACCGTCCATTTCCGGCCCCATGTTCATTAAGACTTTACTGCTTAATTTGGGCCATATTAAAGTTTGTGACACTTTCTTAAACACCCTGTATAATTTGGATGAAAATTAAATTAATTAATTAAATTAATCCTGACTTTTATTAATCATTAAGAGCAATAAATTTGGAACATCCCACTGTACATTGCCTACCATTGTATTATAAATTCTGCAAATAAATGATAAACCTATTATCAACACAACTTTAACATGATTACATATTTTGCAAAAAAATGCGAATTTGAATGACACACATCAAATAAAAAAGATGGAAGCAAACGTGTGTAAAACAGTCGCATTTCATAGTTTACATATGTTAATAATTTATTTACTCTATTATATTTTGCTTAACTCTGTTTGTGATTTAAATATTATGATTTAAACATGCGACCTTCAATTGCGTGACGAGGATTGCATAATAATTTTCTTTTTAATTTGCCATACTTCAAAATTGGCATCTAACAATAATTAATACTTATTATATGCTATCATTTTCACACAACATTAATTAGTTTCTATTAATATCGTTATAATAAACCAAGAATGAGTATAAAATATTGGTTATTGCCGTCGATTTTTCTCCTGATCGACATACGAAATGAAAGAAACGTAACAATGGAAAAATCCTAGCCTTTCCTCACGTATTTGCAATTTGTTGTTTTGCAATTTCATTCGCATCATTTACATGCAACTTTAGTAGAGCAATGAAGCGTCCATTCGGTTGACTGGTATTAAAGTTGATGTAACGAGAGATACACGTTGGTGAACGTCGTGTCGTAATGAAATACGCTATAGTGTTACCCAAAGGAAAAGAAAAACCTCCTTATCCTTGAGGAATGGTTGTCGGTCAGCAAGGATACGAAAATAAACGGGGTAATTGATTTTGATGTATGAAGCACATAGTTTGAGCTTGTGGAAAGGACTAGCGAACGCTCGGTATTTCACTATCGGATTAATAATCTTCAATGAAAGAGTTAGAAAAAGAAAACGTAATTAGTATCGAATAAATTCGAGTTTGCTTTTTGGTTGTTTTCTACTGGATGTTACATCGATTCACGTGTTCCGTCATATTGATTCTCCTCTTAAATAAACATTAAAACACTGCTGATGTTACGTAGGTATCTACTTGCTTTTCAATTGATTTATACATTCAGTGAACATGAGAGAGTAGTCGGACAAAAAATCGCTTTTTTGTCGTATCTCGCCGTTTCGCAAGGATTTATTTATTTATTTGGAAATGTTTTTACCAGATACACGAATATATGCGATATCTTGCATAATAAATTACCCTATGAAATAAAATGAAAACGACAGGAGATTTCAAGAATCTGCCAGAGACACAATTTGTTTTGTTTCGTTTCGGAAGTAAATTAGATAAATAATTTGACAAACTTGAGAGATTGTCTAGTACCCCTAAACTTTATTATTAGCGCCCGTATTGAAACCACGTGTCCACTCGCAATTACATTTGTTGTTAACGTTGTGGTAAAAATTTGTCAAGTTTCCATTATTGCAATAAAAGTTATGGCGCAAAGTAACATCTTTTTGTCGTCAATGAGCCAACATTAAACTCTGTTTTAAAGCCGGAAAAACTTTCACCGAAACAACCCAAATGATGGAACATTTACTATGATGATGACTGTGTACCTCGCCTAAGTGGCTTACGATTGATATAATCACTTCAAGAGTTGGTTCGTGAACACATTGATGATAGTCATCGATCAAAAAGACTAAAAATATCAATTAGCGACAGTTACATTCAAAAAGTGCGCAAATTCATCGAGAATAACAAAAACTTCATTGATGCACGCTGAAATAAAGTTGGAAATATCGAAAGATTCATTTCACTCCATCTTAACTAATGCCTTTTGTTGAAAAAACTGAATTCAAATGAACAATTTTGTTAAAATAAGACAAATTCAATGAGATTGGTACCAATTTCATTTTAGTAAGATAAGTTTAAAAGAACTTTTTTAGTGTTGTATTATTGTCGAAAGAAATTACTTCGAATTTTAAGAAAATATTCATTCAAATTTATAAAAAGTCTGTCATTATATTGTATTTAAATCAAGTGGGTCTATTATGGCAGAGGCTGCAGAATTTTGCCAACTTTCTGCGATGTCGTATATTATATTTATTTTCGCCATATTGATGTAAAAGTATAAAATTGATCATTGCACATTTTATCCATATGTACGATAATGTAGTTAAAACATAAATTCCAACTTCAGCAAGAACAACAACAAACAATGCAAAAGTAAACTTCAAATTCAAAACCGGAGCGTATTTCTTCATTTACCATTGCATGCATTTGGCTCTAATCTCGAGAGATTTGTTATCGATTTATTCGAAAGTAATATGTTGGATTCACATTGTCCCTGTTAAATTCCACAGAGGCCAGTTAAGAAGTATCCATTCCTATTTCGTTCAATTACAGTTAATTGTTGGTTCTCTTCGATTGCAATTTCTAACATTTTCAGGCAAATAGACAAACGATTGCCCAGAGGTCGTTCTGAACGAAAATGCTTTTAAAACGGACGGGATAAATAATAATAGAGTGCATCAAAAATAGAATTGAATGCTAAAGAACAAACATTATTTTCTAGGTAATTTGTTAACTTTTTCTTCAGAAAACGTCTTCCATCAATTGCCTCGACGATTAATTGCGAAAATTAAAGCATCAGCTTGCAAATTGTTTTCTAACTAGTTCCACGAAGAGCAGGAAGAGAGTTTTGTACGTTCATTGAAGCATTAAATATTTGCAGACATTCTTCAAACGTGCCCATAGTAACGTTTTCCGATGATAATTTATTTAGAAACGCGCATAATCGGTTAATTAAGGTAATAATTATTATTTCCTTCATAAATTTTACCCACCTTTTAACTTTAATTATTAATGATAACATATCAGATATTAATTGGTACATTACGTACGAACATTAAGAATATTTATTAACTACCGTGTTCAGTCGCACATTTTGGTGCCTTATATTTGATGACGACTTCGAGAGCAAAATTGCTGATGGACAGTTGGATGCAGACGTTTTTCGCTGGCTTTATAATAAAATTTGGCTAATTGTTACTCTTATAAAGAATGACGAAATCTATGTTTTATTGATGGACATTGTTCTTATATATTGGGTGGATCGGAAAGTTCGTAGCGTCTCTTTTGTTATAATTATGTCTTTGTGTAAACACTATATACCATGCCGATTCCATTTATAGTCCAATTAAGTGTCAAATCATACTTTAAGTTCTATGCAAGACATTATAGTGTTAAGGTGAAAAAAAATCTCCGCAATATTCTGTTATTCGCGTTTAATCAGAATAAACATGCTTCGATTTGAAATGTTTATGGAAAAGGTTGAATTTGTCATTCCATCGCTAGAAAATATTAAACTGATCGGAAAGTTCCGTAGCGTTTATTGTCGTAACATATTAATAGAATGATTAATAGGAAAATTATTGAAGATTAATTAACAAAATATTGTCCTTCGCTCTTCACCCACATTCTCCAATCTCTGGGCGAGTTTCCAGATTCCTTGTTGATTAAATGTCGCCACTTTTTGAGATGTTAATTTTATTTACTTGGCACCCGTTAATGTCTTGCTTAGGGAATTAATAGAATTAATAGAAGTCGAAAAGACCTATCTAATGATATATAACATTTTTTTCACAAAGACACGGGATATAATCAAGAAAAGCAAAACAACATTTCAATTAATTTTTTTGATAGTGAAGTTTGTATTACGTTTTTGCCTTTTTCTCATTTTTGACTAAGAAAAATTAGGGTGAGTCTTATAATCAAGTAAATAATAATTAAACGATAATAATGCACCGAGCCTTTACTTAATTTGATGGTTTGCAAACCGGTTCAACAGTTTGATGATACGTTTCATTTTTTATTAAAAGAAAAGTGATTAATTGACAGCAAGTTGATGGATAACAATTTAAATTGAAAAGCACAATATTGTCACGCTTTGTCAAAAATTATCCGTATTTAGACGAGGAAATTCTCGTTCTCTTCAAATTGCCTTACCATAAGTAATTCTACTAATTTTCTTTGTAACCATTAAAGGAGAATGCAATTTTGGCACGCAAGATTGAAATGAAGGACTAATAAAAGTGCAAGAAAAATATAGGCGATAAAATCGATTCGAACGACACAAACGCGATTTCATTCCGCATTCTTTAAATCTTTTATGTTTTCTTCAATTCTTACCTGTAATCTAGGATCAGGTACCGTAGGTTGATGGTGTATCGATAACGAAGACGTACTCTTTGCCGCGTCCAATTCTAATTCCGAACCGGAATGTGGAAAAACGCTGTCGTGCGACACGCTAAGACCCGGACTTATTGGATTACTGCTCCTGGAAATATCGAACCAAGAAGCCAAATTGCAAAGGATTTTGTCCGATCGAACGATCGATTGATTCGCGAATAATTTCAACGGAAATTGTTGTTTACCTTCGTCTTTTTGGCGGTTCTTCGTTGATGGAAAGCTCGCTCGCAGACCTGCTACGTGCCGTCGCTTCCCTTTGCTGCTGTTCGACGATCTCTATCGGCGACGGATTGATTACGTCGTCCGGTGTTTTGTGCGGTTTCCTCTTGAACCACTTTCTGGGATTCCAAAACTTCCTTTTGGATACGACTGAAAAATAAATAATCGCAATTAGCCAATGTAAAATCGCCGGCGAAACCAATTCTTATCGTTCGTTCACCTAACGCAAATTTATTCCGACACATTTTTGTTCTTTTTTTGCGGTGCTTTTTAAATATTTGGATCGATACAAACGCGACGTGTTAAACTATAAATTTGAAATGGGAGAAATAAAAAAATGAATAAAGGCCGGGATGGGATCGGTTACCGATTTTGACATTGTGTGCGAACCGAGGATTTAATCATTCTTGCGTAACGAAGGTGGTTATAATGGTAACGATAATACAGCATCGCAATATGAATATAATGTTTGTCACACATGATTTACTTTTTTTCATTATTGGTTTATTGGAAAACAAATTGTATAAAGTGTCTTTTTTTAGGAGGGTTCAATATAATAGCAGGAGTAGCTTTTTCGAGAGATGAATAAAACAGATTTCGCTTTTATTGAAACCGATCAAATTAGAGCCAATTAAGATGAAATTAATCATTAGTGGATGGGAAACTTTATAAGAACAAAGAAGAGTGCGAAATAACAATAATTCATAATTAATTTTTGCGTAACGAATGAATGTAGGAGCAGTTGATCTGTTTCTCTTTTTTGCTGGCAAAAGATCTAACAACCGATAAATCACATGCGATCGATGGGTATTGCTTTATCTTAAGCCTAAAGCGGCTCCTATGAACTTCGTCTTTGCGCCACATTTATCATTTTATTACTCCATCGACAGGCTTTATTGTAAAACATTTGTCTAGTAGATTGGATTACCAGGATGGGGAAAGTAAAGCGAAGGGAAGATAAAAACGGATTAAGAAGTATCTAGCTCGTGATATTAGAACGAAGGGCTAATTAACAAGCTTATCGGCGAAGTCGTGGAATATTCCAAACGAAATACGAAAAAAAAATCGACTACAACCTAGGATTAATGAAATTTAGGTAAAATTAATTTTCTTTTGCTGTTTCGTAATATAATCACAGAAATTGCAAAAACGAAAGAAATTGATTATTTCAAATTTTATACGCAGCAAAGTGAAATGAATCACGATTATCGTTATGCAATTTAATTTGAATTTAATTGTAAAATAAACAATTGATTATAATCGTTTCTTATTCTTTCATTTAATTGCATCATACAAGTAAACTTTCGCTCGAGAATCCTTTCCTTATTCTTCTGCTTCTTTTCCTTTTTTCAAACAATGAGTAATCGTCGCGAATACAAGGCGTGCAAAAATGCGCGATAGATTAAAACCTTCGATTCTGTACATATTTGACCATTCTGTAATTACTATACTTCTGAACGTCATAAAGCTCTTTCAGCCTGATGAAAGAATAAATTGGTTCTTTCGGCAAGAAAATACTAATTGTCGAAGAATTCTCTACGTTTATACACAAGTATCAATTAATTCTGCATAATAATTTACTTTGTAAAACTTATTTATTATAAATAGAACGTACGTCGTCTTATGGATCCTTGAAATGTATCTAATTATAAAACTCGAATAATTGTTATTATTAATGATGTAGGAACGATAGTAAATAATGAGTACGCATGCGAATAGATGCAAAAACGAAAGAAAGAAGTAATTAGATTATAAAAAAGGCATTTAATTTCATTACAAATGCAATTTGCTTCACTCCATTTAATTCTTCCAGTTACTTTTTATTTATTTTCCTTCTTTCTCTGTTCGGTATATAACGGTCGTGCTATTTGTAATAACGAAACAATTTCCTGATTACTGATAATGTCGTAATTGATCAACAATTGCGACATAGACAAATTTATTACGTTTTCCTATCTACACATCAACATGTGGATATGCATTTTCTTATAATAATTTTTACTCTCATCTACCGAAAACCTATCAAGAGGATGAGAAGTATGGAGAAAATTGTTAAGTCAAACACATGTTACTTCATTTTCCATAAATTATTCTGCAATTTATTTTAATTTCTTGCTTTGTTTATTTACATCAACGGTTGTAGGTGTTCAATAAAATGCACTTTCGAATCGATTAATATGAAAAAGATACGTTTATTATAATACAATATTGAAAACAATACAAGAAATTGAAATTCAACTTATTGTTACAACGTGTTACACAACAAGAATATTGAAAATGAAAGATGTATAGTGGAATCATTATTCATTGATGTACAATACAACGGTATATACAGGATGATTTTAATACAATCTCTATATATACGAGGGTCTAACGATATTTAATTCACCTGCCACAGAAGCAATGTAAAATTGGAATTAAAAATCATTGGTCTTACTCTACTTATGACACTCTTAACTCAACATACTTTTTAGAACATCCCTGTAGTGCCCTTGAACTTTCTATCACATCTATTTTGCAGAAACTTTATTTGACAACTTTCAAATTTCCTTTCAGATTTGGACAAAGCTAAGAATCAGAGGAAACCAAGACATGTGCTCCAGCAACTGAAATCCCAAATCGCAAAGTTGAATGTGATTCACATTCAGACATCGATTGTGAAGAATTTCTTTTCATGTCCAACTTGACGTTGACAATCGACAATGTGACTCTTCTATACTTTTTGGCAAAATTTGACGGTCTGATAGCAATGAAATCACAGATCGCATCGACAGATTCCGGGGTTGACACTGAAGTGGTCTTAAATTGAAAACTTTCAATTTTTGACAGAAGCAACCTAATTCTTGATAATGATACGAGAGGGACAGTCATTAACAAACTGCATTAGTAAAGTCTTCTTAATCTTTCTTATGCTGTAACTCCTTCAAATAGAAACTTTTCATCATGGGTCGATCTTATTTTATTAAACTCATAGCACTTTACATGTTTTTTTTTTCTAAACTTCTGGTCAAAACTAATAAAGTATCAATACACCTTTGTATAACAACGCTTTGATATTCATTACGAATGCTAAAGAGGAAAATAATTAGAAAATTTCGATAAGAGTTTTGACAAGGGAACTTACATATAACAAACATTGAATCTTTAACAAATATTAATCAAACTTAACGAGAGAGAAAAAGTAAAAAGTTATCTGCATCGAACGAAATCTATGGAAATCTTATAATGGGTATGCATTAGACTTACAAGATTTACTTAATATTACAGCATTACATAAAAGAGCGAAGTGAATTTTAATTAAACTTCAACTGGAAAACTAAATTCTATCCACAATGCGAATTTTGCCGATTATATCATCCACTTCGCGAAACAAAGCAAAATAATGGTAATAATAATAATGATAATAAAATAGTACCTACACTATGCAACTTTTAACATTATTCTCGAGTGGCATTACTCAAACATTAAAAGAACGTTCCATTTATTTGCATTAACTCTCAACCGTACAAATAGATTTAAATTTTAATACGAGCGAGATTGTTTAATTATATATATAGAAACTCTATGAAATGTAAGAATCCAATTGAGTGTTATTAAAATGACGTACAAAAAAAGTTTCTTAACGAATTTGATACCCGTGCGAATGTTCTAAGAGTGCAGCGTGTTCAGATCGTTTTGTCTCTTTTGCTCGTTTCTTATGATAAAAAATAGGTTCTGAGAGCGTCGTTAACATTAATATTCGCATCACGTTCAACAATTGGAATGATTTATGCAATTCTAATATGGCATTTGATAACTGTGATTGCTTAAAGTTAATGATAATAAATCATTCTCGAAACGATTCTGTAATGGATTTAATCGCATCGCCTTGCATTTTCTTCCATTTCTAGGAGTTTCATTTAAGGAAACATGCAAATGAGAAATGTTTCTCTGAAATTAGCACGAGACCTAAATAAATAATCTGCTCAGGTGGAAACTAAACAAACTCCTCAGTCAATATTGTTGATGTTTATAATGCAAATATGTATAGTAAGATTCTAGATTTTTTCACAGTTTCTTACCTGTGAAAAATTACTTCCTAGAAATTTAATATGAAAGACAGGTAAAAGTCGCTAAATAAAGGAACAGTTTCTTGAATTGGAATCAGTCGAAAACAAGATGAATACATATATAAAAGAAAAACTGCTGCTTAATATTAGCAGGATTAATAACTGTTAACGTAAACATTTTCTCATAAATCGTTTTGATAAAATATCTTGCAGTTATTGAAGTGAACGTATAGGATAGAGACGACGATGAATAATTCACAAGCCTCTTATTAGAGTATTAAAATATTTGAATATTATACGTAAAGCTAAAGCTTAGGTGCAGATTAAATTTCCAAGTTTTAAACGCTATCGATACAGATCGGAGTTGAAAGCCGTGGAAAATAAATTATACACGTATAAAATCTTGGTCATTCATAATCTTGAAAATATAAGAAAAATCCCTTAAAGTTTATTTCGTATTTCAGTTTGAGGAATACTTTCAAATAATGTATATTATTCTCAATTCCAGCAGTTCATTCAATAATAAGTGATATTCAGACTGAAAATAATACTTATAAATCATTGGAATTAATATTTTGATCGTCTGACGAAAATGTTAAGTTTCATTGATTCTTAAAAGTCTTGAGTCTTGACAAAATGGCCGTGGACAATTTTACCGATCAAGATCAATTTGAGAATGCTTTTAAAACTGAGTACAATTCTTTAGATATTTCTGAACGTGAGCTCGTAAAGTAGCAATCGTGCATTATAATAATGCATAAATCATGATGTTCGATCGTTTTCGTAGTGACTTCAGTAGACAAAATAATCGAAAATATTCTGTTACTAAGAAGATTCAAAGCAGATATACGATCGAAAATAGAAACCCGAAAAAAATTAGAGATCATTATAAAAAAAACATCAATACCATTATTTTTTGTTTGCATTAAAAATTATCTGGTTTTAACAACAAGATTAGTTTATCCGTTCCTCTGGATCTTGACAGGATTTGAAGCACACGTCCAATATAGGAGCCCTAATATAAATCAATCGTTTTAATTCGTTTTAATTACATCTTCTGTAGAATGACTTCGTCTAAACGTTAGCCAGTTTCTCTAAATTCGCCCTACTACAATTACCCTTATCATGTGACCTTCCTTTGCCATCAACACCATTGTTCCCCCTATTATTTTTTGTTCTGCCTTTTGGCTAGCAGATCTTGATCGTTTTCACAATACAACACTCTATTTATATTATCATCATTTCAATTTATACGACGCACGTCATTGACATTCAATTACTTTCGATGTGTGATTGTGTTAAGCACGACTTTACAATTGTCGGTTTCCTCCTCGCATAATCTTTTCGATCTAAATTGAATTAGTCAGGCGGTAGCACAAATTAATTAGGTTTAAATAGACGAATTTTCACTCTATTTCTAAAACTGATTCCATAATGAACTAGGCACGATTTCAATGAACTGCATTCTGATGAAATCGTTTAATAATAATAATACGAAAAAGCGAAGAAAAAAGCAATAGTAAATAAATATTGCACAAATGCGGAACAACCTCAATTCGAAAAGTTTTTAAAACAGGTTCTTTTTGCAATTGTTTTCGTAATAACAATTAATATTTAAATAATTAATTGCGAAAAAAGGATCGAATTTATTGTAACGTAAAGTGCAAGATTAATGGACTTTTTCGTAACAGTTTGAATTAAACAAACAAACGTATTAATTAGACCATAATTTCCTTAAAATATCAATTAAATTTTTAATTTGGCAAGCAAGAAAAAGATTTTATTCATTTCGATTAACTCGAAATGATTACAAAACGATGCCTTCATTCCTATATAACTGCGAAATAGTAATAATAATAATTCACTTCAGCTGAATCGCTACTTGTTCATAATATCGCGTTATTTACACTTGCCTGCGTTCGTTTAGCATTAAAAGAGCCTTGGAATGAGAGAATTAATTTTTTTCAAGATAAATAAACCTTTGTATTTATAGTATTAACATTTCTCTCGACAACGAAATATGATTAGTTAATGAATTCCATTCGTGCAAAAATTAAATGGAACAAATTAGTCTTCAGTCTGTCTTTTAAGATTCCTTTCCTTGGAAAGAAAATGATTTTTCTTTTCAAATTTCAATTGGCGATTGTTGCAAAGTTATTTTTAACGAGTAACTGTAAAACGAATAATTGAATGGCAACCATTTAATTTTAGACAATTAGACAAGTTAATTAATAGGCAAAGATAATTATAATGGGATGAATAGGAAATAGAGGCAGGCGAAATAGGAAACGAGAGCAAGGAAGATGATGATGATGTGCAAATAAATTATTGCTCGAATTTGCACATAAACAGTAAGCGGTAACGGTTAGATTTTTATGAGAAAACTCGCATAACAATAAAAGACAGTCGACGTAGTTATACATAATAATAATATATCACCAATTTGGTCCATTTCTTTTCTCCTTTATCTTAATCATCTACAACAATCTACCATCGAAATCTCCACGGATTAACCTCGATAAAGTTGCATTGTTCTACGCGATCTACGAAGGTTATAATAAAAACTGGACACGGCCATTTAATTACCGGATATGGGTCAGGCTGATTGAAAGATCTTCAGGGATAATTCCTCTTCGGCAACACGTTCCAATGTAGTTATTTTATTTTTGATCGGCGTAATTTTGAAGGACGACCAATGCAAATCTTTCAACTATAGCTTAAGAAAATGTCTAATCCCATACACAATATAAGATTTATTTTCTTCGAATAATACCTCAGACTCCAATTAAGATTAGCGTCACTAATTAAATGTATAATTGATAGCGTATTCGATTAAAGCAAATATATTCCAATTAGAAAAATTTTAATTGGTGAGGAAAAATTGAAAACCTTTTTTGAGAGCACTAAGAATTTAACCGTTCATATTCGTACGATTCGCAAAATGTCACGTACCTTTGCAATTTTTAGCATTTCTATTGGAACGTGCAAAGCAAAATTCAACGGAATGTGGTTATTTTAAAATTAACATAAATTCTCTAATACAAGAGAAACGCCTGCGGCGAGAATTAAATGCAACGGATAACGAAGGAAAAATCTGGATAAAAATCCAACTTAATTAAATTGATAAATAAAACTTTAATGTCAGATGAATTAAATACTTGAATATTATTCCAATCTATTTTTCCGAGAAAACCGTCCTTTTTCACGTTACGTTCCATTTAATAAACACAAAAGATGTCATCCGAGAACGGGTAAAGAAAGAGATAAATTTTAAAGTTTATTAAGAGCCTTCGTCATTATCCTTCGGTGCTCCATTCAAGATGGAAACTTTTACGAGACAATTCACATGCTCGAAGAGTTAATTTTAATTTTAAACTTACCGTTCTAATTTTATAAAAGAAATGCTCCTGATAAAAAAAGTGGCGTGAGTTAATTATAACGAAAATTTGAATAAGAAGGTTGTAACTAAATTCTAATCAAGGAACGAACGGGTTAAAAATAACAACGCTCTCATCTTAACTGATGCTGCATTATTAAAAGGTTAAAATGATTTACTATTAATACCTTGATCTATAGCAAGGATTCCCTACGGTTTTCTGCATCGATTCGCAGAAAAACTTTCCTTTTTTATTCGTCCCCTAAATAAAAAATGCTGCTTGTAATTAATGTAAAATTACTGCAAATCTAAGTTTATTTAATCGATTTATTGTCTTTCACTTTTAAATTATTTATGTGGATAAATCCTGTCCTGTCCTCGAAATGTTAAAACTTAAAAGTAATTATTCGATGATTATTTTATGAGCCTTTTTAGCAAAGTCGCGTTTAAAAATTTACTTTAGATTCCAAATGCATTGTAAATTCAATCAATGCAAATATAAACCAAGGAAGACCAACTAAATCTTAATCGTTTAATGTATTATTTGTTTTAAATAATGCATAAAATTAAAGATTTCTTATCGATCCTCGATGCACAACTCGAATTTAATCGACCCCTTTTGAAGTTCCATCGATCGTCAAGGGGGGTCGTCCACCTTAACCCTGTTGGGGATTCCCGATTTACACCGATTTAGAAAAACAGATGGGAAACCACGAAAATCAAGTCTTTTCGCCATTCCGTATTAATGAAATTGCTGATTTATTTAGGACGAGCAGTAATAAAATTAACGAGACTTATCAAACATTTACTGGGGTGATTTTAGTGTGTTTGCGTAATAAATCCATAAACATTTTCTATTAAAGGTGAACGAGTAAATTGAGGTTCAACAATTTCGCATTCAATTGGCATCCGCTCTTATTTTATTATTGTTCGCTTTACTGCCGCGAGGAAGGGTTATAAAATATTTACAATACATTTAACATTTAATGGAGCTATCATGAATCCGATTCTCTATTTTTTTCTGTTCTTTTAAACAATTATTTCGCACTTAATATATTAATCTTTCTTTTTTTTAAATTTTAAACCTTTTCTTCAACTCTCTTTTATTACCAGGATTATTTCCTTAAAGAGAAAACGCGCAGCTTTTTAGATACTAATTAAATTTTGCCAGGTTGACTAGTTTTATCGATCGATCCTTTTTCAGTTAAAATAGCATAAAAGTAATAACAAACATTAATAATAATAAACTTTAGTTATACGCCATTTCTTCACGGTTTATGTGTTTTTCGAGATTTCATATAACATTTTATGCTCTTGTTATTTTTTTCTCCCTTCTTTAAAGGTGAAGGTCATCATCCCGTAGAAAGACAATTTTATAATGAAATGTCGGTTTGTATAATAAAATCTTTTTCGCAATAAATGCATGCACGTATACCCAGATGAAAGTGCAAACAGTTTGTTATTGTAAGAAATAAATAAAATATATTTCCGCATTTTTAGTTTAGTTTTTAGTTTGCAATAATTTAATTTAAGGAAACGTTTCTAATTAATTCTCTAATGACATGGCGAAGAAAGGAAGAAATAAGAGAAAAATAACTAGCGACCGGATGAAGTAAACTAATGGACTTGAAACACGAATGAAAAGAAATATTGAGTAACGTTTTTAAGTTTTCCAAGTTATAATATTCTTATCTTATCAATATGCAATTAATTTTTAACCAAGACAAATTCCAAGATATTTACCAAAAAATAAATAACTGCCAAAATTTTACTATATGCATAACAAATAGTTATTGTTGCGATACAGGGACGAGCAGCCAATTTTAATTTAGTTAAATAAATCAGAAAAATTAGTACGTGACATGTCATATCAAGCAGAAACAAAAATCGCCAATAATTGGAATTCATTGCTTAAGTGTTGTAAAGTTCGTGTAAATATTTCGTTTGGTATTTTAAGCATGAAAGATTTCTTTTTGGATAAGTTCGTTTAACGTTAAACAGGAATAAGGCAAATCGTGAGATTGTTTCTTAAATAAATTGTCTCTTTCTTTGTGTTTTATTGCAGCGATTCGTTTACTATAGTGTACAAACGAGTCGTCAAGAGTGAAAGTGTGGCTAACAAACAGGTACAATTGCGAGTTTATTTAATTCAACACAAAATGATAAGGAAAAACGTAATGTAATAATAATCTATATGACCGTATGCAATTTAATTTCTTATCCTCGTATAGTCAGTCAAGAATATGGTCCCACCCATTGAGCAAGAACCTTCGATTAATAATAATAATATTAACGATACGTATGTATTATTACAGACATTCTCTTCGAGAATAAATTACAATTAATTTTATTCACAAATACCTACGTTTGTGATTATTAAAATTAAATCAACTAATAATTTCTAATTAAAATAAATGAGTTAATTAACCTTTTTTCCTTGTCTTTCTTTTGCGATTGGCAATTATATTTATTAACGATCGATAATTACTTTTCGAATTAAAATATGCCAAAAACAAACCGATTCGATTACATCTGTGCCATTTTATAAGTGCATGTAAAATATTTACAGTTAAAACGCTTAAAAAGGAAGGAACGTAATTTATTTTCGATAATAATGACAGTAACACATCTTTCTCTCTCTCTCTCTCTATCTAATTTTCCATATACCGATTATAAATCACGGTCGCCGTTAAAGTCATTTACCTATTATGGCATTATATTTACGTATTTTAACTATTTTATTTCTCCCACATATTCCATTTTACCGTTATCATAAACTCATATTCTTTTCACTCACACAAAGCAAACATATGTGCTCGTTGTATACAAACCCAACATCCTACTTGTAAAATTATGCATTCATCTTAGTCGAATGTAGAAACTATTTTCCTACAAATGCAGAAATTGTTTGCCTATCGTTAATAATTAATACCTGCTTGCATTACTGTACAAGCGATTATTTAAAACAATTACTTGCAAACTGCTTTTTAAGTATAATATTTCATATTCATGGTTTATACGAAACAAAAATTTTGAACAACCTACTGTTAGTGCAAATTTGGACAACTTGATTAAAAATACACCTCCTCAAATTTGGAAATATTGAAGAAAATCGAAAATTAGTTAAAGTATGTGCAAAAGGAATTTTAAAAATCTTCATTTGCCCATTTTTTAATACTTGGTTCGTTAACTTCAACAAATTGTGTACTAGATTGCACGTTTGGGTTCTAAAATCATTGTTAGTATTCCCTAAAATATTTTATATCTTAAGGAAAACGGTCCCGCAGTACAAGATCCCAAGATCAGAATAAAAATCGAGAATCCGAAAATTTAATTAAACAATACGCGTTTCCTAAAATATTGCATTCTCAGTTTGACATTTTTAACTTGCAGTTTGACTGGTATTTAAAAGAATATTTCGTTAATTGACAAACGGTTCTTAAATTTCTTGTTTTCAGAAAGTTTCCTTATCTGCGTACCATTAAATCTCTTGTTTATTACGTTTCGAATGAATCGGAGAAAAGATGATTTGCAAAATGTTTAATCAAACCTGTATTTTCCTAAATTTTGCCAAACCTTTTGCCCCTCTACTGTATAAACATTGATTTTGTTAAGGATGTTTTGTTCAAAAAGGTGAATTTGATTTTTTGGAAATTTGCAAAATACCATTACAATTTAAAAAAGCAACTAGATTGTGGATATTAGCCTTTTAGCATTAGTTACTTTCTAGTTGAAAGTTCGCATGGTTATCGATTCGTTATTGAGTTAAGGGAAATTGTTGACATGTGTCGGTATTAGAATATATGCGGTCAGTACAATTGTATACAACGCTAAATTTATGTCACATCGTGATTTACATTTGCATATTACACATACTTACGGATAAATAATAGCGTTGGTTATGCACTTTCGAAATAATTCAATTAAATGAGACAGAGATCGAACATTGGTCGAAGAAAATCAGGAAAAGCAAATATTTGTTGCAATCTAAACGATTTATTATGAGAAAATGGGAGAATGTATCGTTTGTGGATGCATTCATTAGTCAGTAACATTACTCCAACATGTATAAAATACTTATTTCTTTTAATGTTGCAATCTAACTGTTAGACGGTATAAGAAGATATGTTTTCCTCTTATTGAACGATTATTATTATGTTAAATACATTAACGGAAGACTACGAGTCACATAGCTAGATAAAACTAATTAGTAATATTTATTCGTGATTCACCACGATGCTCGTAATAATGAAATCCCTCCGGGGCAAAGAAAGTAAATCAAACAAACAAGACAAGAAAATAAAATGTCTTCTAATTAAATGGAAGCAATAAAAGTGGTTGTCCTCTACGAGGGGAACTCAAGAATCTACTATATCATTTATTTTCCAGAGAAAGACTCGTCGTTTCTACGAACTCAAGCTGCAAGATTACTTTTTTTTAAATTTTGAACCAGCTGATAATTATTAAAGCTAATACGTGACTGCGCCCAAAGCAACCGTTAAACGACTGAACGTGAAAGAAATATAATTGAGAATGCAGCAGCCAAGAGCAATAGTAGCAGCAGCAGGTGTCAATGTCCACAGATGGAAGTTTCATAAATGAACAGAAAAAGAACGGTGAAACCAATGTCTGGTATGTTTTAAGGAACTTTATGGAAAAGCATTAATACTGCAACGCAGTAGCAGGAGAGATAAGAAGTTAACTTGTAAGAAAGGTAGCCAATAAATGCAAAAATGCGCGTAAAAAATGTAGTAAACAAAAGGAAATGCGATAGTGTAGTAAAACGAGTGAGATACGGTATTTAAATAAAGGAAATGTGAAAAAAGAATAAAAAAAAAGTTCTTTTTGTGGTGCCTTCGTGAAATGTGAATGAACTTTGTAAACGAAATTTAGCAAAAAGCTTTTGGAATTAAAGCGATATCGACTTACTTCGACAATTAGTAAGCGAAAAGGAACTAAGAAAGCTTCCCGATCACTCAAATCAAATCAAGTGCGTTAATTAATAACTCAAAACATTTCTAGTGGCAGAATAAAACACGATTTTTCCCTAAATGATTAATGAAAATCTTACAAAAAAATCTCTAATTTCGTTAATGGAACTAAAATATTTAACAGGGCCTAATGGCCACGGAAATATATTTCGAATCGACTTTTTTGGGATTTATGGAAAAAATAAAATATTTATTGTCATCAATTACAATTATGTTCGTGCAAAAATGTGCGACCGGTTAAAATTGCTTTTTACTGGTTGAGTACTTCAAAGAGGGAAAAAAATTGGTCGCTCCAACTTGAGTCTGAAGAGGGTCTGATATATGTATACTAATTGCAAAAATAATGGCACGGAACTTTGCGATTGAAACAAATGGTTTTCGTTAAATTTCCTGCGAATGTTATAGAGGAAATGCAAATTAACAAACGACAAATGGCGGTTATAACAATAAATGTAAATCACAACTAATTTCTATTACACCGTCAATTTGTTTATGTAAACCAAACGAATCTGTAACGTTTGCTAAATTAGTCTGCAACGTTTTACCCAAAGGACTGAAACCGCAGATGTGTTTTTGGTGCTACAAGACAATTTAATGATAAAACGCAAAGTTGCATTACGCCACGTTCTGCTGCTATTTGCTGGTGCAATAATTACACGAACACGTTCGTAATGAATTATTTACAATAAGTGGTTGCCATTAGAGAATCAACTAATCCTCTTAATAAATTTAAAACTAAAGACATGTTCGAGACGTTCTATTCTGCTTACAGTAGTCCTCTTTCGCCCCTCAAAAAGAATATATACAGGGTGTCCCAATAGCGTGGGCTCGGAGGATTACGTCCAAATGGTTGAATTTAGAGAAAATGTTTCAGGTAGAAAAGTGTTCTCTGTGATAGAAGAGTAAAACAGAACAATATATTTTTCGAAGATGGCGCACTTCCGGATATACCCGGAACTGATACTTGCTCCGTTATTTTAAATGGAATCATATCTGTTTTATTGCATTTTTTGGATTCCTCATCGAATTTTAATGGGAGTTTATTCAAACAGTCACATGCCTAAGATGCACCGCTTCAGAGTTATTTCAGTGTTTTTCCGAAAAATATCATTTAGCTTCGGAAATATGTAAGAAGAGCGTTGAATTTTTTTCGTTCTTTTAAGGAAAAAATTACGAAGACTGTGGTCTATTTATATTTAATTGAATGTGTTACCCACTATGGCCTTTTATCTCTGACATTTTTAAATGTACTTAACTTAAATTTCTTAAATAGAACCCTATATTTTTTATTATCGCATTAGATGCAGAAACTTATTCTCTTTCGATCTTATTAAGGTAATGTAGGGTAAATTCTTGATGATTTTCGAGTTACATGCAATTCCTTACATTTATACTATATGATTTTTCCAAGTTCCGCTAATCAATTATATTAGAAACAATGATACAATTGAAGAAAACAATGAAATTATTAGCTTTTTCTTTTAAATTGGACACAATTTTATTTATTTTCATGCAAAAATTCTTTTCTTTCGTTTAACGAGTAATCGGAAGAGTAAATAAAAAGTAGATGATTCCATTAAAAAAAAGTTATGGAAATTTCAAAATGTCCCATTCTAGCAAGCCACAAATCGAAGCCAGTTTCACTATCAATTAACTTCAAGCAGTGGAAACTCTTCGCCATTTCTTAAAAACTAAGAAAGCTCAACCCTCTCTTTTACATAGTTCCGGAGATATATTCGATTTTCCACGAACTTCCAAATGACATTCTTCGGAAAAACATTGAAATAACTCCGAAACAGTGCATCTCAGCCATGTGATTGTTTCAATAAAATCCCATTAAAAATCAATAAGGACTCCAAAAATGCAATAAAATACATACCATTGCACTTAAAAGAACGGGACAAGTATCCGTTTCCGGTATAACCGGAAGTGCGCCATGTTGTAAAATATTCTTACGTTGTCCAATCCCAGAGAAAACTTTTCTATCGAAAACATTTATCAAGGACACCCTGTATATAAACCATTTGGACACAAATAACATTTGCTGTACCCGTGCTGATAAGTCTATCGAATGTTATGAAGTGCAAAGTATATGAGAAACAAAAAATGAAGAGAGGCGATGATGAGACGCATTTCCTTCACATGTGGATGGATATTCTTCATTCTCATCTTTCCATCCCCAGCAAGAACTTTCCGTCTAATCCGTTTTAGATACTAGTGGCAACGGGTAGGTAGAAGGGAAAAAATGTTAGGGGTGGTTTTGTGCGTATCAGCTCTTACATTGTTGTTGCCGTCGTGAAGTGAATCTACCCACATATTGTGCGATAAAAAAGAAAAGGTATTCAAAAGGAACTGTATAAGATGAACAAAAAAAGGAGTTGGAATAAGATAGAATAATAATAATAGCGTGTCTAACGTTGTGAATATTTCAACAAGACCCTAGAATACTCAATGTCTTAAGACCACGGGCTCTAACTATACATGTTGCAATCGTTGTACATATGGATTTCCTTAATATTTTAACAGCGTTTTCACGTAAATTGGATCTTTTGCATAAATAATTCATAAGTTTGCATAAATAATTCATCAGATTAATGCGCGAACGCGCGTAGAGTAAAAGTCCAAAGAGGGAACATTAAAAGAAAGAGAGAAACACAAAACAACGTCCGATTGAATATTAACTAGCTAATAACAATGATAATTAATAGAAATGTATAGATTGATTTTAAACGTTGTTTCGGAAGTAAATGACATGGTTGTAAACGGTCGTAAAATTACCATTGTTCGATAAAACTGTATAAACTGAAAGACACATTGTACCATCATCGATTTATCAATAAACTCATTTACTTCGTGTGTATGTTTGTATCGTACGAGTTGAAAATTAAGTGAAATGTGAAAGAAGATCAATGAACTTACTACTGGTGTTACCGCTCTACTATCGCTACCGCATTTATATTTACGAACGCCCAGTAAGAATTCCTTTAATGCGAACAGCATCAATAACGTATTAATATAGGTATAAAGAGCGATTTATTTTTACTACTTATTGGGTTTGTTCGAAATCATTTGGGTAGACACCAAACAGAACCGATTCTTCGCATATACTACACGATCAAAAATGAAGAAATACTATTCGTGATTGTTGGTAACACTGCATAACAGCCATTCTTAACAGGTTGATCAACGAAACCGTTAATTTTAAAACACATCCTATATTTTACACTGTACCAGCGCCCAGAAACGACTTTCTATGCTATGCTAATGTTTCATGATCATCTGATAGATGTTCAGACAAAAATAGGTTAAATGTGTCGCGAGGTGTGTCTCTTGTTAAACTGTTTGTATTAATAATGCCGCCATACAATCTCTGTCATCCTCATTTTTGAAATGATGCGTAAAACTTAAGTTTCATTTAAACTTAACAACGAAAATTGTCATTATTTCCCGGCAATTTTCTTTTGCCTACTCGAACCAACAACGTTTAGCCATAAATCTACCCACGCCTATTTAAAGTACACATCGTGGGCGATAAGTGCAAAAAACCATCAAAGGTTTACTTTAAAAGTAGTATCATTGGAATCATAATGAAAATAGTCTCTAAATGGACAATGTAAATAGGATTATGGTACTATAAATTGTAACCAATCAAACAAAACGAAACTTCAAAGATCTAACAATACGCTTTCAAGGAAGTTGTCTGGGACCTCATAAATTCCCTCCAAGAAGTCCAAATCTCATGGCGTTTAATTATTATCTATGAGGTTAGACAAAGGCATACAAGACGAAATCTCGTGCCTCAAAAAGTTGGAGACAAGGATTCAAATAGTTTCTCAGAGGAACATCCTAAACAACTTCCTACATTTATGTCACACCGGAGCTCATTACTGAAGTTGCCTGTGTAATAAAACACACACAATCTTTTAATAAATTTACATTACAAATATGGTTTTTATGATCAACTTTATATGACTAGTTACCTATTGCCCAACCTGCACACAATTTCTTCTTCTAAATGGACTATTTTGAAACGTTACGTGCTCCTACTTGTTTAATTAAACTAAAAGAAACTATAATAATAATGAGTATGGCGGCTTTACGAAAGTACCGTCGTCAAATAAATTAGCAAACTTTGAAATTAATTCATTCGCTTCCTCTATTACACAGTAACAAAAAATTCATTAGCAATCCTTCATGACTCTAACCCTCCATTTGACCTTTAATTATCGTTAACGGATTTATTAACAAGGAGGAAAACATTATTGTCGCAATCATCGACCGAATGAATTCGTTAATTGAACGAATCATTATGGATATGTGTATAAGTTAGAGGCTCACCGTTCTTGTCAATTTCATAATCCGTACCGATATCCTGCGGCGGCGACGATTCCCGTACGCAAGACATCAAACCCAAGGGACCTGCCCCGGAATGTGTACTAACCGCAGCGGAAGACATTATCCTGCGAATAAAGAAAAACAAAAACATGAAATAATAAAAAGGGTTACGAAAATGAGGCCTCGCCTCCGCGTACGCAAATATTTGCAATATTAATAAACCCTCACGTTTCCCACTACTCTTTATTTATGCAAGCAAAAAAGACAAGAGGGTACCACGATAAATAACAATTTGCAATTTTTTTTTACTTTTAGAGAATATCTTTGTTACCTCTTGTAAATTATTTAAGGCGGGCAATTTGTAAACTGAGGAGCCAGTACAAGACGAAACAAAAAGGACAATAGCATTGTGATATAAATGAAAAATGATCTTAACCATAACAAAAACCCGAACATTTTTCATTATCCCTTTTACCGATGGCTATCACGTTCCAAAACTATATCCCTCATATCGTCCGGGTTTTAGATTAAAAACGCTATCATTCTCATCCTCGTATCGAACAAATACAATTGAAGCGAGATTAAGCGTGCAAACTTTTGGCGAGTAAATTATTACACAGAAAATGTCGTGTTACGCTTCAATTGTTATCAATGAAAATCTCGGTTTTGCTATTATTACGCAAGAGCAATTTTTTAAATTAATAACATCCATTCCGTACATTAAAAAAGAAACGAATATTTCCCGAGCAAAAAGTGGTAGAAACTAAATTGGAACCTTATTTAACTGAAACGCACGACGGATAACGTAATTCGTTTAAGTGAACATTATGAAATTTAATTTATTTTACGTTTGGTAATATGCTATTTATTATCCAATTATTATTAATAATATCGTAACGGTAGCAATAACTTTACTTCAAGTAACGTATGTATCGTGGAACGTGTTATTAGAACTGAATCCCGCATAAAGCGAAGAGCAAGCGGGAGATTTAAAAGAGAAAAGAAAAAGGTGAATATAATGGAGTGAATGGCAAACGAATGTATAACACTCACTTTAACCGTATATGGGGAATAAGACCAATTTTCTTTCTATCATTTATCAATAATCCCTACTCTAATACACACGAGTATACCGTTCGTCGAAATGAAATTTCCTTTATCGAAACAGCATTTGATCATTTTCGATTCTATTTCAATTCCGTTTCTTCGCGTCTTATTAATTCCCAACAGTGTCCTATCCAAACGAAAGTATCTTTTGATCAATTTCAATTCTCTTAATTTACATAGTTTTTTCATTTTCCTGTTTTTCGAAATTTTTGCATTCAAACTAATCTTATGTAAAAAAACCCACCGCCGAATGCGTATAAAAAAAACTAAACGAAATTAATTAAAACGTTTTTCAATCTAATTTCCATTAAATGAATGGTGCTTGCCTGTAATACTAACTCTTTGCAAATCCATATTGCAAACCGATATTGCCATATTGGTGTATCACGACTTTCGTTCCATCGCAAATTGGTTCGATGCAAGTTAATGCCTCGAGTAATTCAAAAAAATTACATAAACTCGTTGTTCCTTTTTGCCACAATGCAAATTGAAAATGATTATCGATCTACAATTTTGAAATTCGATTGGGAAACCGTATCAAGTTCGCGGAGAAATATGCAGGGAACGTTGCAATTTGAAATTGAAAATGTTATCGAATTTTCTGCCCGAAATAAAGATATAATTTATATCGATTGGATGTCATAAACTGATGTAATATCGCGTTTGACTTTAATGCAAAATTTCGATTCGTGCGAGCTCGTAGTAATTGAATCCGTTAAATCCGTGATTGATTTGTTTCCGTGTGATTGATTGAAATCGAATCGAAACTGCAGTTCGATTGATTTAATTGTATCACATTCTAATTTTTTAAAAATCCTCAATTAACACGCTTTCTACGCTATAAAACGTAAGAATATGATCTTGCTAGTACCTAATAATGCTTCGACTACCTTATTATTAAGTAAAAGTATTGAACTTAAAGAGAGAGATAATTAGGCCAATGACCACAATAACAACAATTGAAGATTACGAAGTTTAATGCCCTTAGAAATGAAGATAGATGATATTAAATAAAAGGATACCGAATTCATTTTAATATATTCTATTAATATTCATAAATCTAATTGTTATGTATACAATTGTATATACGTATAAATTAAGATTATCGTTATTATTAATAATAATAATGGAAATGTTAAATTACGTAAAAAAATTCTTCCATAATGATATAACTACAATGCGACTACCAGCGCGGTGATTTTCTATTTAACAATAATAAGATAATGAATAATAACTCACGCAACGTTGTTGAATGGAAGCGAAATAAATTTTACAACGCATTATTAACACACATTTCATGTAAAATTTTAATTATACGAGGGTCGTATTAAAAACTAACGTCAAAGAAGCCTTCACGGAAAAGTATGATGAATTTGGTCAAATGTTGACCTTCTACATATTACGAAATAAAATTGAACCGAAATTTAATGAAATTTAAAGTGAAAAGCCTGCCAAAAACTTTCTTAACTCCAACCAAAAATAATTAGCATTCAAATTATAACGTGAATCATTAAAAAAATCACATAACGACTAGATGAAAATTGTATTATATCGTTAACGTCACGTTTACAAAATGAAAATGAAAATTGAATTTTCATTAAATTTCGATTTCAATAGATAGAAAGTTTCTTTTTTTTTTCGTTTTCGATTTTAGTTCGGACATCAACCCACTGCTATTTTTATCATAATTAATTATTATGATAATGGAAAACTACATGAATTTCTTTGAGAAAGAAACGTGTCTCTTGTCGCCTGAGCAAAATAAATTGATGAAGAGGCGCAATATAAACTCAATAGGTTCACTTTTTTTCTTTCTTTCAATTACACAAAAGGTAAGTGAAAGAAAACAACTTTTACTTTCTTGTTTTACTTAATCCTCACTTATTTTAACGATGCTACACGTAGCAGCAGTAAGTAATAATAATGAACGCACTTAAATTATTAACAATGATAAACGGCATTAGCTCATTGCAAAGAGCGGCATATGGTCGAATGTTTTAAACGTTTATAATAAGATTGTAAATAAATTTAACAATTTAATAATTATTACTTATAGTTAATTAATATCAACGAAAAAAAAAGTTGAGGTGAAACTTTTTAAATTTCAACTCATTACATTTTAACAAGCAGATATGTACATACAGAGTGTCGATGCAGTAACTTTAATTACCTCGTTCTATTGGAGTTTTGGTGTAATTCATTTGAAACTTTGCTATGCCGACGTAAATCGTTAATAGACGTTCGCTATTTTAAATTTTAAATGACCTAAAAAAAAAATTAAATTAATAAGATTCAAATAAATTATTTTGCTGCATTCAGTAGCCAATTAATATGTTACGTATTATGGAAAAGGAAACGTTCTTTTTTATCGATTTCGTGTAATTAATATCAAACATTAATTAAATTTCTTCTCCGATTCGTATGTAAAAACTAGGATAAAAAAAGGATGGATTCCATTTAATTTCTTGTTTTGGTCTGCTACTGCTGCGCAAGGATGATGTCAGGTGTCGTTAAAATTTATGGTTTCCGATATTATTTATTAAGAAATATTTGAAAAATAAATAAATGAAAAGAAGAGAATCAATTACTGAATTTCCTGTTTGCTCTATGAAGAATTACAACGATCCCTCCAATATTTTGTGACCTTTAACAAAAATTGAAATAGCATAAAAAAGGGACAAACTTCTATAAATAACTTAATAGAATTTGCAATTATTTCTCCTCTCCTATCTATTATACCTAATTAGTAAATCCATAATGGTAAAGTTTACATTTGACTTTTACAACAAAAGGTTTATTCCTTTTGCACACGCAAACCATAAAAACTTTGTTCTATTTATTGCGAACGGTTGAAATAATAATAATAAACGGCAATAGTAAACTAATTAAAGTTTTATATTTATATCTGTATCAAAAGTTTTTAATTAACTAAGTATTGCAAAACGAACTAGAACTTGAAGAATCGAAACCGTATCGAATCGGCTAATAAACTATTTGCAAATTTTATTAATACCGAGAGATTAGTACACACATGCACGTTTTGAATTCCAAATCAAATACAAAAGTTATTAAAGTTTAAAACTTGCGTAGAAGGGAATTATTTTATATTCAGAACGACGATCGCTTTGAAAATGATCAAGAAAGTGTTTATAAAACCACCCAATAAAGTTCCAAACACTTTAAGTATTCAAATTCATTTTAAGGATTTGATCAGAGTTTCGATGAAAAGCCTTTAACACATCATCAAAGTTTTAACACATAAACTGAATTTAGTTTCGTTGCAAAAGTTATTGCGGAGGAATAATTCACAAATTTATTGTTTTACTTTAACAATTAAAATTAATTGACATTTGCCGCATTATTGCAAGTGGAGAATTTAGTTTGGAATTCGTCTCTTATTGAGGAAGTTTATAAATATTTGCTCTTCGTTCGATTTCCATCGAATAGTGAAAATAAAATAAAAAAACAAACGGAATAACATTTCCTTCTATCTTCTCCATAATAATTCCAATTCTTTCTCATAAATTTCAAGTTGAATGCGTGCTATTTGCAAAACAAAAGGCTAAAAAAGGAGAGGAGTTAACGCTGTAAGGAAGGTCAGACTCTCCACGGTCTAGGTCACGTACTTATCGATCGGTCTTTGTGATGGAACAGGATGGAGTTTAGTTATAGTGGTAACTGAATAGGAACATCGGAAGATGATGGGGCGTTCTATTCAATGGCGATGCAATAATATGTGAACAGATTCTTTTTTAATTTCAATTTTTTTTTAAACGCTGGCAAATATTATTCAAAAACTTTTTTTATCGCATTAAAAAGAGGCCATCAATGTCGAATGGAATATTTGCTTTAATAAATTTTACATTATGTTCGTTCTATTTGCACTTCATCATTGTTGTTCCATAAGAAAGATTATCGCAAACAATAAGAGAAACGAACGGAAAGAAAACAAATTGCAAATAGAATTGGAATCAAACGACACGATCTGATAGATTACTTAATAGGCTCTGTTTTTACACTTTTTAAATCCCATTTAAGACGTTTAAAACTAATCAAAGGATGATTTATTGCATTAATGCTTCTTAAATAGACAACTTGTACATCATCAAAAAAATAATAACAGAAGATTATAATGCATTAAACCGTCATAAATTGGAACGGTTTCTTTTAACTTTTCAATTTCATTTAATCTATTTGTTGCTAACCTTATCTTTCGGTGAAATCTTGATCGTTATTAATGTTATCCGCAAAATACATACAAGAGAATTCAGTCACGAGATTTAAACAGCCGTAAAAAACAGGTTAATAATTTTGTGCCAAAGCGTGATTTACTTACGTCCATAAACGTGAACAAATAGAAAATTCGCTTATATTCCTCATCATCTAACGTGTGAAAAAGATCAAATTAAGTGGAACAAACGGCGTCCGTTTTCCGATACTGTGCCACATAAAATTCGTGCGTTACCTAAATACCATGCGAATAATTTGATTGATGCCAGAAGGCGAATAATTTCGAATCAAAATTTTGCATTTAATGTCATTATTACGAAAATGTAATTCGAAAAGTAATTGCACGCAATTGATTATCTATTTTTTTTTTAATAAACGTGTCAATAATTTTTCATTACTTTAAAGCTTTTTTGCGCTCGCGTTTCACAATAATCGATTTCCAGTTATTTGCGGTTAATGCTTTCTTAATAGCTGCTAGCCAGCTACCGTTTTTATTACTTTCTTGTATTAAATATTATCTTCGCATACAGTTTATTTTTTCCTTCTCTCGTCCAAATACAATTTAATTTTAACCGTCATAAATCATGTTGCACGTTGAAGAATGGCAGATGGAGCGATGGAAGAAGAAAATAAAGGCCCTAAAGTAAGAGAACTGATTTCTTTTCCTCCTTAATAATTTCTCTAAGCCTTTTAGACAGTCAGTAAAAGTGAATTGGATTACTTTATGATTTTACACGTACCTAAAGGAAAAGAAAATTATTTTCTATTCGTGAATTGAATACTAAATAAAAGAACGAAAAAATAGATTTCGACTCGCGCAGAAGAAAACTAACGAACGAAGTGAGTTTGGAATTGCCATTGTTGTGGAATCGTCATCGCTTTGATTATTGTATGGAATATTTTAAATGATCAAATTGATTGTAGGTGTTGGGTGAGTAAAAGAAGTACGAGACAGTCGTAATAAATTAAACATTTATTCCAATTGTTTCGAATGAAATTCGACTTGAGCATTAAGCTTAAATGGTAGAAATTTTAATAAAGCTCATTAAGAATTTGATATCACTTTCGTTTCTAATTGTATTTTAATTAGGTTATTCGTTTGTGAAATAAAAAGCTCCACCGTATTGTTAATATTTCATTTGTAATTCAGGCGTAGTAATAATAATAATAATGGTAATGTCTTCTCAAAAAAATGTCAGCTTTACAAACAGAACCAGTTTCAGTTGCCGCAAGAGATAATTTCGAGAAAAAGTCGATGTTTTGCACATTTTGGAACTACGAAGGTTTAATCCACCATGAACTTGTATCCAATGGTCTTTCAAACGTTTCTGCGAACAACTGAAAAGAATGCACCCGAAATTGGCCGAGCGTTGTCCAGTTTTATCGAAAGCAAGTTTTGTGCAAAGTTGGTCGGAAGTTACGTCCTCGTGGGAAGTGTGCCATTGATCAGAAGAGGATAGTCGGATAATGCAAGGTCGGGATTACAAATCGGATTACGAAAAAGTTCGATTGCGTCGGGTTCTTTCATTTCTTCGTCGTTTGCCTGGCGATACACGATTTGAGGTTGTCTTACTGCAAAAGTACGCACTTTCGATTGACCAATGCGGAGTGTTTCCTCTCCAACTCCTCATGCATTCTGTTGCGTTGTGTGTGGTTGTGACTCCAGCAAAATTTCGTGATTTGTTGATTTTTGCAAACATAATTAAAGCGCAATATTAAATTCGGTTTTAAACTGGGAAAAACATTTACAATGACATTCCAAATGAGGAAACGTGTTTACGATGGCCATCATGCATCTCGTACAAGTAACTTACGATTGGTACAAGCGTTTCAAGCGCCGTGGTGCAGGCATCGATGATGATGATCATCGATCGAGAAGACTAGAAGCATAAGTGACAAAAATAACGTTGAGAAAGTGAATTAATCAGGAAAGATAAAAACATCTTCAGTAGGATGCTGTTCACGAGATGGCAATACAAAAGATTCGATGTACACCATTTTTTTTATTTTTGTAAAATAACATTTTGGACTCTTCAGCAAAACTAACATATTTTTGAGCAGTATTAATACTTTGTGAATAATTATCATTAAATAAACGCCCCCGTAACAAATCTGTTTTTCTTTCTGATTAATTTATTGCGGCAGAAATAAGGTCATATCGTTATAACGCAATTTCTCTTACATGTAAACGTAATTGTCTTTAGGATTTATTAGATTCTCAAAGAAAATAAAATGCGAATCGATTTAATTGAATTCTAAAGCCGTTTAAATTAAACGAACAACTATTGCTCGTACACCGCATTATGGTCTATATACACTGTCAGTCTACGACAGCTGCCAGTTTAGTTTACCTACTGCACAGAGCCTAATACCTTTAATTTAGACAATATAATTATCAGAACAATCTACAATTCATAGAATGTATTATACGTTTTAATGTAAACGAAAAGGTTTTAATCGAATGAATGAATTCAAATGTTCTGTAGCGCATTCAAACAGACTACCTTGTGAAGCTAAATGCTGGTGATAATACGAAGAAGGATGAGACGGCGAATGATCTAAAATTCGATTACCTTCAATTTAATAATACTGCCTAATATTCCATCGAATTTACTGTAAACATTATGCAAAGGGAAAACAGCAAATCGATTGATACGTACGACTGAAGTCCAACTTACTGAGTGTAGATAATATAAATGTATTGCTTGCATTCGAATTGATATTCCTGAATATTTATGCATCAGTATAAATGTACGGCGAGTAAAATGGTCTCGTAAAGTTGATTTTATAGACCGCAAAATTTCATCGCCATCGGCCGTTGGAATGTGAAATAATAACAAATCGACTCGGATTAAGAAGTTAAACAAACCGTTTTAATAGATCGTTCAATGAATGAAGACGATAAGAAAAATCGAAAGGAAGTTATTTCAAGTGTAACATTTTCTTTGTTAAACTAAACAAATAGAAACTATGCAAATTCCACTAGATAGTTCAAAGCAAAGTCCAACAAACATTAACAGATCACATGTACATATCTACCTAATCTGAAACAAAAGGAAAAAGGAAATGAAATATCTGCACGAAATTTGGTTAACATTTATTCTAACAAAAACAAGTTTTTTCTAAAGAGGAATTATAAATCAGCGATCGCGTGTTGCAAATTGCTGAGTAATTTTTAGTTGGGGCATTCCTTTAAAAAAATCGTCCAAATATTTGAAGGCACTTAACAAAATGCTTCCAAGACACTAATCAAAAGTTTGCCAATTTATTTCGCGAATCTTCTATAGGGAACAATCGTGGTATTGTCAATATGCAAATAGTGTTTTTTAATTTCATTAAAATTCATTCCTTTTGCATTTCTATCGTATGCAAAAAATTTAATTCCCATCGATGTGGAACTTTTATTAAATTGACCTCTTACTCATATTGCAAATTCAAAGTTTATATAATTATTATAAAAAAGCAAAAGAAACAACGTTACAAAACTTTTAATCAAATTATATAATAGCAAATTACTTTAGTTCAAATTAATATTGTTTAAATTTTGTTGCAAAATTAATTGGCATGTCACGTTAGTCGCCCGACAAAGTAATTACAACTGGGGAAAAAACAGAAAAGAATAAATATTCACGCCGGGCACTCCGTTGTAAATTTGCTTTGTTTTTAATTAACATAAAACAAAAACAGACACATTAAACTTAGAGCCAATTTAAAGGAAGTGATTGTTTAGGAGGTAATAAACATGAGTTTCAACTGAAATTATGCGCAGGCAACTTTATTTGGCTTCACGTAAGAGCCTTTAATAAATGGGCAAAAATAAATTATGAAAATTAATTGCATTTTTCTATTGGTTTCTAAAAAATAAGTATAAAACCTAGTGATTCCTAAGAACTGAAGAATATGTTTAACATGGAGAATGGTCATATACTTGCCACATTTTAAAATTGAATACACTTCCGGTTTTATTAAATGTTCGACAACAATTTTTGGTGTTTATAATTTAGAAATCGAACCATTTCTTTATATACGACATTGAAAAAACTAACATAAGATTTCACTTCAAATAATTAGGTAAAATTTTGTAATGACAATGAACGCTTGGGTTTTTTCCGGAATTTAACGTTTACCATTTTTTCATTCACAATACTTTTTTCGGTATTTCTATTACACTTGTAACAACCTCAATTTCGTCTATTTTACACACAAAAGCTTTTTCCTCCTCATTCCAACGTTCATCCTATTCTTCTAGTATTTTTGCCATTAACTGTTGTGATTAATTAGAGTGTGTCTAATGATTGAACGAATAATGGAGAAAGAAAAGGAGAAATAAAAAAGTAAATACCAAGAAACGATTTATTTATTCTCTTGATTGTACTTCTTATAAGAAGCAGCTTCCTACACGAGTACCTTGAAAATTATAATGCAATTATGCACGTAAACAAAAACTGTAAAGAAGTAAAGAAAAACTTTAAGAAACATTTTATATTGTAGAAGAAGCGACAGACTTACAAAAAAACCTGAACTAAGAAATTGTAAATGTACCATTCCAATGTTGATGAACTAACCGAAAAGGAAAAGGAACGTAAGTTTAAAATAACCATAGAGTAAAGAACGAAAGTTAACCAATTAAATAATCAAAAATATTTAAATGTTAATTAATGCGAAGATTTTATTTCAATGAAAACTTTATGCATTCGTTTTGACAGTTTAATGCAACCAACCTTTTCCTGGGAAATGTAAAAATGAAAATGCGGAAATCCTAAGAGATAAGAAGTTTCCATAAAAAAAAGAAACAACGTTTCTAAATGTGGACTCATTGTTCCACGGTCTTTTGATTCGAATCAATTTTTTCGTACGCTTAATGCTAATAAGTTTACCGTAGCAGAAAAAGGAAACTAATGAAGAAAGAGCACGCTGTAGTTTTTTTAATTGTATGGCATTTGAATAATTAAAAACGAATTCTATTGAACGTTAGCACAGCATTAAAATAATTTCAATAAAAACGAATACATTTTGCCCAAATTTATTACCATTTGAACGCAAAAACTTTCCATTTATATAAACTCAATTCTACGATGTTAAATAGAAAATAAAATCTAGTCTATATAAACATAGCTGGAGATACAACATACGAACAACACAGTAGTGGTCGTTGGTTTAGTGAGTGGTTAGGTCACTCTACTACAAGTAAGAAAGAATACAAAATTTAATTGAACTTACTAGACTATAAACACCGAAGGAAAAAGTACATCGACCTTGAGAGTTAAATGAACTTTATAATGTCTATCTTAATGGACAGCAAAAGGTGAATCTACGAGGAACAGTGAAATGAAAACCTTAAACGCGTTGCTGGATGCAATTTAACATTGCTTCAATAGATTTTCTATTGATTCTCCCTAGTTATCTTCAAAAGGTGTCTAGCATTAACTAATGGCATTTATCGAACATACTCGCTGATATTGATATGATTCGCGACTCATAAATTTAGCATTTTATTTCACGAAAATACTTTTGCACATTTCGTAACGATGGCATTACGTAGAAATTGCTAATCTTTTAAATAAACGAATTGATAATGTAATTCGAGATTACTAAATGTAATAAAATGATTTAATAAAATGCCAAAATAATTAATGTTTTTAAACAATTTCTATAAACAAATCCTTAGCATAATCCACGCAAATTTAGTACGCAATAATTTTCTTTTTTAAATCTGTTTCAGATTTTTTAAAATCTTTTCAAACTCGGAACAAAACGTAACATATAAACAAAAGTAGAACGATTTTCCATGTATCTCTCCATCATAAAACGTATACCTTTAATATATCTTTGTCAGCCTGCTACCATATATGCAAGAACAGTGTCAGAAGGTTATTGTTCCTACGCTCTTTTACATTTCGAGAACTGTGTCAGAGAGGAGAGGCTTTAGTTTTAGCATTAGCAGTAAGTGTAATTCTAGAGAAATTACTATTTCATCTGCAGAATAAAAGGAAAGAAAGACGTAACGTTCATAATACAACTATTCCAGTTCCGCTATAAATCAGAAGTGCAAATACGAAGAAATAATGTCTTCGTATTTTTTACAATTCTTTTTGTAACTCTCTCGCATATTAAAAAAAATGTTAACAAGTAATTCACAATGCGAAATTGAAAATGTCACTTTTCACATACGGAACGAAAATATCTCGATTACATTATTTTCGCTATAAATGTTACTTCCTACCTATATAAATCTAAAACACTGCACGTTGCGTACTCTACAAGGTGCCCCAATATTTCGGACTCGGAGGAAAACAGCCAAACTGTTGACTTTAGAGAAAATGTTTTAGTTTTCCCTCGGGTAGGACTATCACGTAAAAATATTTTCCAAGATGGCGCACTTCCGAATATACCGGAAATTGACATTTGCCCCGTTATTTTATATGGAATGGTATAATTTTTAATGCATTTTTCGATTTCTTATTGCATTTGAAGGGGAGTTTATAAAAAAACATATGCCTAAGATACGAGTTATTTCTAAGCTTTTCCGAAAAATTTCATTCGGAAGATTGTGGTCCACTTATATTTAATTGAAAATAATGTGTAAGGTACTAGAAAAGCAGAATAAACGATTAATTCCACCTTGACAGTTGGACTCCTTCACATCAATTTGGGTTCAGGCTCATAGAATTACCGACGTTGTAACCCAAGCTTTTGAGCAAAAGAAATACTGCAAGTCAGCATTCTTAGACATTAGCCAAGCATTCGACAAAGTGTGCCACGCAGGCCTCTTGTTCAAAATTGCAGTGATATTCCCGTTTAGCTATTACAGACTGTTCGAATCATACTTATCAAAGAGACAATTCAGAATCAAAATCAACGATGAAGTATCAATATATAATACCATCTCATTACATCAGGTGTACCGCAAGGAAGTTATACGTACTGTATACGGTCGATGTTCCCACCTCTGAAAACACCACAGTAGGAACCTTTGCGGATGACACTGTTGTCTTAGCCACTCACAAAGACCCATCAGATATGTTACGTGGGGTCTGTAACAGAACTTGGAAGACGGGATGCAGAGATGGAAAATCAAAATTAACGAACATACATCTCAGCAAGTAGACTTTACGCTAAGAAGAGGTCCGCCACTTCCATATAGATTCTCGTCTGACATGGAAGGAAGACATATGCAAGAAAAAAAAACAGATAGATTTAAAAGTGAAGGGACCTTTACTAGCTAATTGGAAAGAAGTCTAATTATTATTATACAAAACCATCATTAAACCAATTTGGACATATGTCCTGGAATCTTAGGGCTGCACAAGCTGTTTCATCTATTATCCAAAGAAGTCAGTCGAAAATTCTGCGATTGCTTACCGATGTACGATGTTATGAATCAAACGATTCATCAGAATCTAAATATTCTATTCGTACATGACGTAATAAAGGACCGTTGAGCAAACATCATGCAAGAATAAGAACTCACTGCTGCCGCTGAAACATCTACCCAGTAATAGACAACTATGACGGTTATTGCCAGCAGACTTGAAATAGACCGACTGACTCCGTCACTGGAGGGAGCACAGCCACGCCGAAAGGGAGAACGTCCCACGACAGCACATCAGCTTAAAGTGTGCTATACACTGATTGCTAATAATTACTATTAATAATATTTAAAAAAAATTAAACTAACGGGGCAAGTCTCGGGTATATCCGGAAGTGCGCCATTCTGGGAGATATATCTAAGTGATAGTCCTATTCCAGGCAAAACTTTTATCATCTGAAACATTTTCCTGTGAAGTCAACCGTTTGGCCATAACCTCCGAGCCCGCATTATATACACTGTGATTTTTTTATAATGAAAAAATGTTGCTACTTGAATGGGGGAAAATGCCCATTATATTCGTACCTTTTTTATCAATAACAATTTGATTCAAAAACTTCATTTGCTGTGTACATGTATGTACACGTTTCTCAATAAATAATCATAATACTCGAGACAGATGTTTAGGACGGAGGGTGACGCCGCTTTGGAATTGAATGACCCCAATTCCTCTAAATAAAACACTAGGACAATGTTATTTAAATAGTGCCAGAGCACCGTATACAAATCCAGAAAATGTTTCTTTTTATTTGCAACACGCGTTCCAAATGTTAATAACCACTATGTGCAGCTAGGATAAATTTCATTTGTAGCAAAGTGCTCAATGCAAGAATAACAAATGTTGAGTTTGGGTGCACGAGGAACAAAAAAGAAAAATGGTTAATGAACGTGCCGCAAAGACTTTGTTATTTGGAAAAAAATTGCATAAAACATAATGAGAAATTTGTTACTAATCAGTTAGTTGCTATCATAAATTTTTCTTATAAGCAATTACGAAATCAAAATTAACGCATTCAGAGAAACGCCAACATGCAAAAAGAAAATTAAACGCAACAGATCAAAGCGAAATTAATATTTATTATGATTTGAAAATTTATCAACATTGAGCCGAAACCGCGACGATATGAGTTTATAATTAGAGATGAACAAACTTCATTCTTATTATTGCCAACAGCAATAAAACGAAACAAAAGAAAACTGGAAGAAGACACACTTTATTCCCAGTAATATGTATTCGGTTTTAGAAATTCTTTTTTAACATTTTCATTATGTTTCTATTGTAGAAATAAAAAAGTGATCAATTTAAACTTGAAAACGAAATAAATGATGCTCAATGAGGAGGATATCCATTAGCGAGAGAGACCCTAACTAATAACAGCTTCCTGGTAGAAATAAAATATTTTTTGTTTAAGTTCGTTCGTCCCGTTCATTTATTCAATTTGCGAGCACGTTTACAAAAAGGTGCATCTTCTTCCTTGGCAACTAATCGCAATTTTTGCTAATGAATAACAATAGAAATAATCCAAGAAGTTCGACGAAGTCGAGATTAAAACTGACGCAGATTTGTTGCTTACATCTTTCTATTTAAATTAACGAGCTAAAAAAGGCAAAACGCAACTCTACAATATCTATAAAAAATATTAAAGTTCATTCTTATTACTCTCACGTTCTCATACAAAGTTGAAGTCAATTACAAAACATTATTTATGAAGGCACGAATTTGCGAGTTAATTGTACGTTGCAAAATTGCAATTAAGCATTACTGTAAGTAACCAATACGCGGAGGCGTCTCTCGAAATTTTGCTAATTTGCAGAAGATATTGATGAATGACGTCGAACTAAAACAACACAGACGCGAATTTTGCGTGTTCTGCTTTTAAGTTTAAACTAGAAAGAAATAACATATAGACGAACATCTAATCCCAAATATTTTCGTTTCGTTATGACCCACAAATCTATTTATAGATGGCGACTTTAACGAAAAATTATTATTGCGAAGCGTTTCGCTTTAAGCACTAAGAATATCGTTTTGCAGCCAAACTGCAATTTATCGAAACGAAATCATTTCAATTGGAAAAAAGAATAATATTTTGATATTTATTATTAGGAAAATATATTTTATTTTAAATTCATTTACAAGAACAAGATACCGGCAAATAACAAACAGAAAGTTCTTCAAATGGATATTTTAAATGGTAAATATTATGATATTAATACAAAATGTAATAATAAACGGCCGAGGAGTGATTCCGAAAAGAAAATATACAATCCATAGGAACTGTTACCAACAAAAAACCTAAATGTAAAGCACAGAAAAGGCAAATATTTATTTAATGACTAATAGAGAATCCCACAAGCTATACCAAAAGAGAAGCAAGAACAATATTTTGCGCAGGAGTAGCAAACAGAATAAGTGGCAGAAATAATATGGAAATATAAAAATAGAAAGTCAAATGGAGACAGACGTACGGAAAAAATCTTTTGGTGCTCACTTAAACTTTCAAGTTTCTTTAAAAAACCCTGCTTTTCAAATATTATTGTCTTAGTATAAGATTATCATGCATACAATGGTATCGTATTACTGTTAATATTCAGTTCATATCTGGTGGTAATTGACTCCTTCTCAAACAAATAATTACGAACGAATGGTAAAAATTACACCTAATTAAGCTCTAAGAAAAGGCACAAAAGCAAAAAAGCTGTTAGCCTTGCCATTTAAAATCTCTTCGCCGGCTATGCTCTTTTCTCTTGGATTTAATGGATTTTTTCATCTCTTTTTTCTTCAGTTTCCTTTTTCTCTAATTAGAATAATTTCTTGTTCCTTCGTGAAAGTTTTCATTTCTTCAGTGAAATTCGAGCACGTGTAAAACCTCCACGCATGAAGAAGATCTGAAAAATATATTACGAACATCATTAAAAATATCACTTCTTGTGTGCGTATGCCGTTGAGAATTATCCGTCAGCGTTAAATGACGTTATTGGTTTTGGTTGTTGCTTGAAGTAAAAACCCAATATATATTTAGGAAACACCACCCCGTTGCTCAAAAGGAAATATATATAAAAAAAAAGAGATAATAATTTTGCCTCTTCGCTTTATTACGGTAAACCCGTTCTAAATATAAAATTTACGCTCGATGTTTATTTAAGGGCGTTGTTCGAGCGATTTCTTTTTGGAAATGCTCAAACGAATGACAACGATAGATGCTCCTACGACTTGAAATAGAACCGAACAGGATGTTAATTCAAAGAAGTTTCTGAATAAACGCCAGGTAAAACACTCATTGTTTCTCATTCTCCGTTTGTTTATTAGCTCCCGAAAAGTATTCTTCAGTTTTAAACTACAACCAACAATATATCAAAAATGAATTCTTTCTCTAATACGAATGATAATTTGGGAAACCTTCCAGGAATTCCATTCGAAAATCTCATAAAGATTGTTATTAAATTTGAAGTATAGTATTTAGATCAAATTCTATCCAAAATTAGAATGGCATTCCTTTTCTGCATTTATTTTATAACGCGGTCCAAATTTTATTATCATTTAAAAATGAAAACTTTTTGGGTCACTCGTTATAATTATTTTTGTTTGCCCAGCGACCTTTTGAGTTCTAACAATTGTTCGCAAAGTCACTTTCACTAACAACTAACCTGATTGATATCAGGTGCATTGATTTTCATTTAAAAAAATTATTTCGGTTTTAATGTGCAACAAAGTAAAGGAACAAAATCAAATTCTTAAAAGAAATCTTTTAGAAACGCACAATAATTATTATTTCATATTATTATTATTATTATTAGACCAGCAATAAATGACAAACAGCGAGTACGACACAATCAAAAGTAATTATTTCATTGGGAACGAGAAAACGAAACAAACAAAAAATGTAATGATAACTCTAATTGTAAATGTAATTAGCATTTGCATTTTGTAATTGTACACAACTTTCAAACGTTTTCCGCAAAAGGAGCGAAAAGACAACGAATCAAGTCAAGTGCTGGCGTAAAGTGGTCGGGAATAGAAAACGCGTGTTTCTATGCACTTTGAACGTTAATTAACGTTTTTAATATCGCGTCTAAATTTTTTCTCTATCTTTTTCATTTACCACTGCGAAAAACACAAGTTCTTTTTTAACGAAAAAGTTTATTAATTAAGTATTATTTACGCAGCATTATAGCGTTTAATTGTATCAACAAGATGAACGGTTATATTTAAAGCTTTTAAAACGTGGGGGAACAAAAAATATTTGCTTTGATATCATCATCATCATTCCACAACAATTGAAGTGCGTATGAGATATAAGGAAAAATGATGATGATTCATGTCCGGAATAATTTTTATATTGGCAGAATACAACAATAGCAACCAACAATAATAATGAGGCATTAACAGTAATTGTCTCTGATTACACTTTCTCTTCGCTCCAAATTTACGTTGCATTAAACAGAATGTGAACGTTTGCAGTCAACTTTGCTATACGGAGTGGATGAATTTTGTTGAAGCGAAGCTTGTCCAATAAGAAAGTGGATTGAACAAAAAATAGGCAATATTTTGAGTCGTATTTTTAAATTGAACATTTTACACTAGAGAACTTAAACAATTACACCAAATTTTACAATTTTAACATTTTAGTACCCTTGCGTTACTTAGGACCACCTCGAACGTATTTCTTTTAATCCTGTGATGCTTTTTAGCATGCTTCTTAAGCAGTACATGCTTTGGTTTACAAATGTCCAAAAATTGCTCAAAAGAGCCTGGAACAAACTGATAGATTTTTTCGGTGCAAATCTTATATTTTTGCTGCAGGTATTTATTTGCAATAGCTTCTTTTCTTGTCACTTCGTTATATTCATGCAATCAATTACTTCAATGACAATTTTTAATCATTTGCAATATTTGGATATTAATTTTAGAATGAAATACTTTCACAGTAAATTGGAGGCAGTTTAAAAATGATTCCTTTAATATTAATTAAAAGGTAAAGGAATTAAAAACAAGATAGTCGTTACAAAAATCTTTGGCTTTTTGTAAATTCTCTTTAGTGCATTTTTAAGTGGCTCCTCGTAAGCCAAATTCCTCACATTCAATAATTTATCATTAAACCATTATTATGATATTAGATATGGGAAATTTTTGCAATAAATCCTGCAGCTACGATTGGCATTGAATTCCTTTTTTGATACACATCGTTCATCGCGTGTTACTTTTAAACTATTTCCGTGCAACACATGTAATCACAAAAGTATTTCTCAATTTTATTACAGAAAAGAAATTAAATAATGACGCTATCGATTTAATGGTGGCCATTTAATTCTTTCCTACTTAACAATTGGATTACTATATTATGGAAATATGAAACTGGCTTTTAATGAGTCACAGTTCTATTTGTTTTGCGTACGTATGAAAACTATAGTAAAACAATTTTTGAAATTTATGCCCTTATGATTCACCATTTCATTTTTTTTGTAAAGCATTAACAATTTCTGTTGCAAGAAAAAATAATAAATAAACGGCGTATCACATTGAGAATTGGTTGAAATGTTTATTAAACATTCTAAAAATAATTTATTTATTAAACTTGATTGTAATTTAGCAATATAATAACAATAATAAATTATAACTTAGATAAAAGCAAATATTTAAGTGAATATTCAATGACACTATACAATGGGTGGTTGATATTTTCTTATTGTATGTTTTTGTATTGATGCAATAATTTCAATACACAAAAACAACAATAATAATAATCCAATGATATTAAATTAATGTAAATGTTAAAATCGCTCATGAACTTGACTTAATTGCCATTAAATTACTTGCGTAATTGTTTCAACAAGAAACAGATACTTATCATCAACAATTTCTCACTTAATGTTTGTAGCTAAATTTAAGAAAAGAAACATCTTTTGGATAACATAATATAAATGTTAGAAAATAAAAAATTTCAAGATACGAAACGAGAGAGAAAAAAGTCAATTTATATTATGTAACTAAATGGCAAGCGATTAAATGGCTTTCATAAAATTTGAAAGTAAAATAATGCTGTTATTCAACATCGGATTTTTCTTTTCCTTTGAATAACTTCATTTCTATTTGTTCGAGTCAACGTATCTCGAATTGAATTTATTATAAATTGATTGCTCGTTTAAATAAGTTTATCCTTGCAAAATTTGTTAAAATAGACGACTTTTATTGATAAAAAATAAACAGGCATATATGGAATAATAAAAATGTGAGCGTACAACAACATAACGGATTTTCATTAAGAACTGTTATACATTAATTGCTAGTTTTATGTATTTACCTTAAAACACTTTCTATCATAATTTCAATCCACAAAAATTATGTACGGTAAGAAAAGATGATTAATTTCGCCAAATGAACTATTTTAAATAGAAAGTACAAGAAGAAAGGAATGAAATGCTAATAAATTTAAAATAAAAACACCTTAGGAGCAATATAATAGCAGCAACAACCAGAATAATTGTTTCACCTACGTACTAATCATAAACAATCTTTGTGCATGGAAAACATTTTCTTAAAGGCTTGTAACTTAAGTACAACTAATTTACGAGTTTTACGAGTCGATAAAACTAAGCGTTAAAAAACAATGAAACTTTTAATGGAAAAACTTTGAACAAATTTGCCATGATAAATTATCATTAAATAAAAATGTAAATATTGTAGAAATCGTTAGACCTTAAATATTTCTGATAAAATTATCTCATATTTTGAGCCACTTCGATTTCAACTTCAAACCAGCTTTGACTTGCCAATTTACTTAGAATTTAGATGTTCTTCTACAAAAAAGTATAAACTTTTTCAACTTTATGGCAATGTGAGTAGGAGATATATCAGCAAAATACTTCAAGCAGCTGATTGTTGGGAATAGAAAACATTGTACGCTGATAATTTGGCATTTAGTTTAAATGTTTCTCTCTATTTGAAAATATGAGTATAATACATTTCGCTAGTATTTTTTTGTAAGGTGCATTGAAATTTAATTGAAGCAAAAAGGTAAACTAATGAATCTTCTCAATGTGCATATAAACTTGTTGCAAGAGAGCAATGAGAAAAATAAACAGAGCAAATCGAGAAAGAATTACGTAGTTACATATGTGTGTGCTTAATGTAAGAGATTATAAAACGTACTGTGGTTTTAATAATGCACACGCATATATTTACTTTTCAAAAACGTATATAACAAAGTTAAAGATCATGTGTATGCATACACACAATACTAAGAAGAGATACATTTCAACATTAATTTCCACGAAAATAAAGAAAACTGCTAGCATCAAACTTTCCTTAAAGCTCAAAAAGAAAAAAACTAAACAATTTTACTTACCTAATAATATTCGTATATATCAAATAGCTTCACGTTTGTTCTGATTTTGTAAACTTATAACTCTATGATTAAGAGTTTGTAACAACAACAACAACAGGAGAGTTTTTCAAAACAACTTTTGAAATTTACATCTTCGAACTTTTTCTAATGAACTGGTTTAAATCGTATTTTTAAACTTTGTTCATTTCATTCTATCACAGCAGTACTTTAAATTGTTATTTTTTATTAACGTTATTATAAAGATACGCACATACAAGAAGTTTCAATTGTAACCATACAAACACGACAACGACCAAATATCAACTGTTGCTTTTTTGTATTTTAGCAAAAAAATTTGTTTTTGTAGACCGTAGCGCCACTGGTTGGCCGATGCATGAATTAAAATTAAATATTATTATTATTTTATTTAATGGTAATGTCTTATTTCTTGGTATACCTTTTACGTTATAACTAATTGATTTTAAGTAAAATCTTTCTGTTTGAATTAATTCTTTGTGGTAATAGAAAAGTGTTTTCCAGTTTATTTTTGCGGATGTTGAGTGGCGACATGTAAAATTACAACAAGTACATATCGCTGTTAGCCATCTTGGTGGATATAACATTCTTGTTGAAGTGAAAGCTTTAGAATATCACATATTTTCGTATCCTCAAGTGTAATTAATGTCTGATACAGGATAAAGTCAAACATGGATAATAATACCAATAGTAATGCAGCAGAAACTGTCACCCCAACTGTGGTAAGGCATATGTTATTAGTTGTAAATGTATACATGAAGAATATTGTAGGAAACCATAGAAAACAATGGGGTCAATGCAACAGAACATGTTGCTACAAACATCCATAACACTGAGTTTTTGTCATCTGCTAGCGATGACATACCACCACCAAAAGCTGACTTCTCAGCACCACCACCTTATGAAGCAGTAACAAAGTTGCCAACATATGAAGAAGTACAAAGGGAGAAATTCCTTGAAGGTTCAGCTGTGCCATTAACTTTACCACCGCCAACAAGGGTATCAGTCATTAATCAGTATCATGAATATATTTTTATGTATAAATTGATTGTAGCCAGCAGATTTTCCACCTCCCCATCATAGGGTGTTGGCTATTGATGCAGATGTTAGTGATGATACTGATACAAGTTTATTAGGAACTGATTTTATGTTCTACACAGCATTTTTCGGTAATATTTAATATTCTGCAATGTAAAAGCAGTAATTACACGTAGAAGCTTTTTGTATTGCAGTGGCATTCATTTTCAATTGGATTGGATTCTTGTTGTTAATGTGTTTCTGTCACACAATTGCATCACGTTATGGTGCATTGTCAGGATTTGGTTTATCATTAGCCAAGTGGACCTTAATTGTTAAACATTCAACAGATTTGGCTTCAAGAGATAATGGCTGGTTGTGGTGGCTCATAATGACTTTTGGTAAGGACTTCTCTAATTTTACTTTGAAACATAAATTAATGTGTGTATGATAAGTTGATGTAATTATTTTCTGTTTTGTAGGACTTATAATATGCATTAGAGCGATATTGCAGTATTTAAGTATTAAGAGAGGATGGAGAATGTTAACTGCAAGCCATCAAGAAAGATTATTATTTTTTTATTAATGAATTGAAGTCAATTTCAAGCACAGTAATTTTCTAATCATCAGTGTTAGTATTTGCATTCCATATGAAAATATGAATTACTGTTTTCTTATTATTTGTTAGATATGTGCTATGTATAAAGAGCATTATTTTTTTATTTAAATTATTTAATGCAAAGTAAAAGAAAATTGTTGTGGTTATTGTCTTAACTTTGAACTGTTAACAAGCAAAAATGTGAAATACTTCATCTATTAAAAAAGTGTACCTGCTTGTTTGTTATATGTTTAAGTTTCCAAGTAGATTTGTAGGAAATATGAGTTAACCCTTTTGTTATTTAATATCACTATAATATGATTTTATTTTATACATTACATACTGCAATTTTTAAAACATATTCATTTATCGAAATTATTATAGACTGATATTTTAAACGCTATTTTTAGAATGAATCAAATGTAAAAGCTCAAAATCCATCCTGACACAATATTGTCTTTACAATTAATAAATTAGCTGCTGTAAATGTAGTTTGTATAAAATGCAATGTAATCATTCTGCACAATTAATATATTTATCTGAATCGTAATATTGCTTTCACTTATAAAAGAAAATGATTATGATTTTGAAGATAAAATAATAGTTAAATTTTAAATTCAAAATCAAATTGGATTGCATATCTCTACTACTTGAAGTTGCTGCACTGCAAGTTTGCTTTTAAGAACAACAGATGACCCTATCTATACTATACAGACTACAGTGACGAAATAACTTTATAACAGAAGGTGTCAGTTCGTCATTAAGAGACAAAAATCAAAACGTTCCAATTAAAAATTAATGAGCCGAAGACCAATGTTTCCTCTTTATTCAGTTAATATTTATAATAAAATTTTCACGAACACCCCAACTTCTGTAAGAGGTTCCAACTCAGAATTTTACCTTTTTATATTTTGTGATAAACTCTTATTAAAAGATGGCTATAGTAGTATAGCTTTTAATATTGTTTATACTGAGCGTTTTAATAAATTTCTTCAATTTCAATTTATGGAAATAAATTCGTTATATTAATAAAAAAAATCTGATTACAATAGCGCTCTTGCGCAGGAATTTAAACACTTGTATTTTATTTCATTACTGAGCAATCAATCTCCATGGAGTTTGAAACTGACTCTAATGATTTTGTCCTGTATGTATCAGAGATGTGGATATATCCACACATATGTATACATAGTTTTCAGTAAATATACTTAAATTATTATTTATTTTTGTGCTGAATAATGAAATCTGTTATTATTTCAACTTGTCCACTCTTTAACAGAGATAAGAACTTGTTCAATTAAACAAAGCCGATTTCAAGCTACTTATATCGGGGCTCAAGGGAATTGTTTCATTTCAAGCTCTACCGATTACAAGTCGATGTTGAAATAGAATTATTATGGAATAAAGGATGTTTCCTATTATTACTCCTAGACGTATGCGTCCTCTACAGTCGCATAGGATCTTATTTATTTTTTCGATTTCGTTTCTGCAACAAATATTTTTCAAGTAGATCCTTATGCATTCATATTTAATCGATAAAAACTACAATTTAGATGGGAATAAAATAAAGCAACCGCAATTTTTCTTTTATAAATTTATGATTTTAATGTTGATCACTAATATATATTACAATTGAAATAGCAGTTTGCCTCTCGCTCTTTTTTTCTTCTATAGGTAAATTAATATCCATATAAATAAATATAAAACTTATTATAAATATGTATCTATTTTAAAATTTACAATAATACATTAGCATTGATTATCATCTCTTTATGTATATATATAAATATTTATATATTATTTACAATACAATTATTTACAGAAAAGAAAATTATTTCTAAATAGCGGCTTCTTCACGTTGAAAAATCAAAATTAACGAAAAAAAAAACGCAATAAACAGCGCAATAATCACTTAATAGAATATTAAAACTAATTAAGTCCTCTTTTATCGTTATGTACATCCAATTTGCATTTACGAACTATCAATTTATACAGTATTCATATAAATCCTAATATTGTCATTGTGGGACACGAATAATGAAGAAATAAATAAAAGAAAATAATAGAATTTTACCGACACACACTGCCGTTCTCTTCGGCTATGCACAGACCGTGGGACGGCGCCAAGAACAATTTGCCGTTATTGCACACGCACAATTGGAATATCTCGTGGTTACGCGTTTGTGCGGCGGCCCTCGTCGACGGTATGGCAGTGGGCAACGATGGCATCAGCACCGAACTGGATTCCAGTCGAATATCGCCGGCGATGGATTTCAATTTGATGTCGTTCAACGACGTCGTCCTTATGTCGCCCGCCCTCGAGTCTATACTAACACCTGCCGGCGCTCTAATGTCTAATTTGCGCGTGGGCGATTCTAATCTGTAAAAGAATATGATTAAATGGAAGAGAAAAGCGAAAGCAAATTGGAAAATTATCGATCATTATTCGACACGTAAAATATGCGAAAAAATTAATGAAAGCCTCTCATTTTCTTTCAGCATGGATTTAATAAAACGCTCACAGTTATTTATTGCGCAATATACACACACCTATATATCGAGAGCGTTTAATAGATTAGATACCGCGTAATAAGTAATACTTTTATGAAAAAAAAAAATGATGCAGAAACAAAATTAATTTGCAAAAATTTCGCTCGTGTCAGATGGTACGCCAATTATTTTACTTTGCGCGGGGGGCACGGCAATGAAATATGGGTAAAGTTAACGGACCGCAAATCGTGGCCGGATTCAGCACGAACCAGCGGCGTCTGCACGGATCCGGTGAACGTTGTTCCACCTTCGCCCGTTACCCGCAGCATATCCGCACCGATCACCACCTCGTGACGGTTTACCGAGAACAGCATCGATCCCCGATCGTCCATTACTTTGAAATTACTAGCTAGGCACTCGAAACGGTCATTACCTATTTAGAAAAGGACACAAAGCACAATTAACAATTATTCCACGTGCTTCTGCACTCGTTTTCTTATGTCAGGCACCACGAAATGAAAGTTAAGCGATTGCTTTGAAACTTTTACAAAATAATCGTCTGTTAGATCATAAGAAACGATCGCAATTTTGTTAGGAAAAGAGCTTTTGCAGTTGCTGCTTTAATGACAAACGAAATAACAATTTAAAACAGAATGATGCATCATTGTCAGGATGTTAAGCGATGCCATACAGTCCCCAGAGGAAGATAATGCCAAAGTCTCTGGTAAAACCAATTTTAACACAAGGAAAAATAAAACAGTAACTCAAATTATCAAGAACATAGTCTTCATCGTCGGATGGTCATACGAGATCAGTTTCAAACAACGAAAGTTATTGCTTTAGATTACATTAAGGTTCTTAAAAATCATTTGTAGATGGCAATATTTCAAATAAGTTTTATTTATTGGTCTTTAGTTTGAATGATCAAATCCACACCTATTATTGGTAGTATGACACAAGTTAATTCAACATTAAGCGTTTCAAGTATAGCGAAAAGTAATGGTTGGTTTATAATTTAATGGTATGGCAAAAGAGAAGGAAATTTGAAAGCAATTCAAAAAAGCCATATACATTATTGGCTTCTATCGTGGTGAATTGTGATCATAGACTCTATGGATTCTATTCTCGGAAAATTAGATATAAGTTCTTACAATGAGAGCAGAGCAGAGTCTTAATTTATATGTGTTAGTGCTTTTCCAAGTAGTCTTAGCCAACACATACATTTTCACCGAAATAATATAAGGCTAGGTTATTATCAACAAGCAAAATTTGCAATGTATTTTACACATACAGGGTGATTCAAAATAACACCGGCAGCTCTTAACAGTAGATTCTTCTCCTTAAAATATATCAAAAATTCCTACGAACCATGGTCCGAAAATGCTTGGGCTTCGAGATATCGACTGTCAAAGATCGATTTCAAAATCGCAATTTAATTCATAAAAAATAAACTAAAGCATATTTTGTTTTGAGCTTTGGGGAATTTAAATGTTGTCATTACAAATTTTGAAAAACTTCTGGAAAGTGGTATTCTCGATGGCCAACCTCTTTCCAAAAGCCAAAACTTTCCAGCAGTTTTTCAAAGTTTGAAATCACGTCAAACGAAGCTCCTTAACAAAAATTAATATTCCCCAAACATCAAAACAAAATATACTTTAGTTTATTTTTTATTAATTAAATTGCGATTTTGAAATCGATTTTTGACGGCCGATATCTCGAAGACCAAGTATTTTCGGACCATGGTTCGTAGGAACTTTTGACATATTTTAAGGAGAGGAATCACTCATTAAGCGCTGTCGGTGTTATTTCGAATCGCCCTGTATAGCCCATATAATGGCGCGAAGATTGTGATTTGCAGTACGATAAAAAAGATTTACTAATTATTGTATCTTAAGCGAGTCGATTGTCATTTGTTATTAAATGAATAAAATAAAGTTTCCTTTTGGCAGAAGTTTGTTAAATGGCATCTACAATATTGTCACATGCAAAATTAAGAAATGCAAAAACTTCTCGACGGTATGACATCCTTGGACAAAGTTCCAATCGTATTGTTTATGCGCTTTAAAGGTTATTTGGTCAAAGTTTCAAAGTCTTAGAGTTTCATTTTTCTGGTGCAATTGGTGTCGAAAACAAAAGATTCATTTCTTTAATGTTAAAACTCCAGGATTTTCTCACCTAAGAATATTAAGTTGTCGAGGAAACCGTTATCGTTCCTCGTGGAAAGCGTCAGATTCTTGCTAGACTCTATAACGATTGGTTGGCCGGTTCTCGATCGTATCGTACTAGCAATTAACGAATCCAATACGAACGCTTTGCCTTCGAGTTTCAGCCCTCCGGTGACGATTTTCAGTTGGCCCATTCCTTCCTGAAAGACGGAAGACAATAACGATTGAAAATAATGGCGAGCAAAAAAGAAGAAGGAAATAATTAAAAGAAATAAATGAAATTTTATTTAAACGATTGAACAGTAGCTAAATTGTGACGTTGATTATCATCATCCCTCTATTAACGTTATTATAAGAAAACGAGGGAAGCATATAATATTCAAGAGGAGGATTACAAAACACAAAAAAGAGGCAAAAAATGAAGCGAAAAGAACGATCAAGATAATAAGTTGTCGCGGATGCTTTGTAAAATTCTACGGTAATTATATCTGAAGGCTATATTATAAGGATAAGGATTAAATATAATGTATAAAAAGATGGGATATAGCAGAGGGAAAGAGCTTTTCAAATTTTCGTAATTAAAACTTCTTTAATTGAGAGATGCAACAGTTGTTTGAGAAAAAAAAAATCTTTATTTCCTCCATCCCTCCCATACCATCCATTCTTTGATGATACAAAACGTATTTTAATAATAATATTGAGTGTGTGTTGAGTGATTATGGAAGCTATTCATGGACTTAAAAAAATATTAAAATTTCTGTTATGCGACCATCTTTTCTCACGGCTTCTTCTCTACGTTTTTGCATATCTTCATTTTATCAGAACGAATGACAAAAAGGGGGGTTATTCTCTTTTTCTTCTTCAACTCTTATTGTTATTATTTAATGGCCGTGAAAAATTTAAGTACAATAAAATTTTCGTTTCTTTAATAATTTCCTGATGTTCACAGTTTTATTATCAATTCCTTTTTCCTTTCCTTTGTCTTTTTTAATAATAAATTTTATTATACCACTATATACATATACGAATTTTTGTACTTACCGAAGAGAATTCCATTACTTTAAGTACCCATAACGTTAGTGCAAGATTTACAATTACCATTATAAGAAGACCTAATATTAATATGTAGAGGCAGCGCTTTCGCCATCCGTAAATGCCAATTTTGAAATTGTATCTCTGTTCGTTAGTCTCTTGTACGCATTGTTCGATCTGCGATCCTCCCGAATCCGGTGGCTCTGACGATGGATTTTCCGTTTTCTTCATCCTAATTAACAGAAAAGAAATTCAATCCTCGATTTGTGCCAAGAATCACTTTGAATTAAATTAGATTTAAATTTAATTAACTAATTCACTCAAATACTGAATTATACATGAAACATCAAACACCTCTTTGTTTCAAATGAAAATTGAACTTGAGTATTCTTCATATTTTTCATCATCGGCACCTTGGTTTTGTCACTTAGTTTTCTTCAAAAACTAACATTTGTACGTGGGAAGAGAACATTCAACTAGAAATTGTTGAAATGTCAATTTGCCCCAAACATAACAAAAAAGTTAATTAATTAATTTTATAATTTTATCGTAGGATTTTCGAAAAGTAAACAGCTTTTAACATTTAGTTTGATTAAGGGTTCGCGTGGGCGCGTTATCTTGCTTTTAGGAATGATAATTGAATTCTTTATATACTTTATTTACAATTCGTAATTTAATGTTATTTTACAACTAGCGAGTTTCGACTTGTACGTGGGTTGATAAAAAATAAACCGAAATTTTTATATTGCACGCACAGCGTTGATTCGGCACTGTCAAACAAAATAATGCAGTTATTTGTTTGATAATTGATGATCACTCTTGCATGATGTAATTCTAATTTCACAATTACAATTATACTTCTTTGGCGAATGACACTTACTCCAATGGCAATAAAGACGACATCCTATAAATGTTTTATGTATTATATATTTCATTTAATTGAGGCATCGAAAGTATTTACTTTATATTGTTAATTTTACATATGCTCGTCAGCTACAGCTGGACACAAAGGTTTCTCTTAACGCCGGGCCGGACCTTCGTTCTCTTCATAGCTTACAATTGCGGTTGCGAAGCTTTGCCATACAAGATTAAAGTGAAGGAGACAGACAAAGGTAATATATAGAGAAAGATAACGAGAAGAGAATTTCAGCAGCACCTCTTAGCATAACGAGAAAGTTATAACTGGGTAAACATCAGGAAAATTTTAAGAAAAGCACAGTCTTGGAGCCAAAAATGTTGAAACGCGCACGTTCTGAGCCTGGTAACGTATGAACAAAACTGATTTCAGTGTTCCAACTGTGAAGATTGGGCTCATGACGTCTGTGCAGACATTCTAGAATGCTTAGAGAAGTACATCTGCGACCAAATGCAAATTATTTAAACGTGTCCGGTTTTAAAGAACAACTTTCATTCGCTTCTGTGGATCTAGATGCCACTTCTTTTGTTCCCAAACTTTAAACCAATAGTCTATTGTTATTTAGAATAATATAGTTGCAACTATTAACTATTTCGTTGATTAAATATGAATTGTAAGTGAGTTGACCATAAATTAACAAAAAAATCTAATTTTCGAATTAGTTTCTTATTCTCAAAATTGCTTTAGTGTTCGGCACTAGGGGATTTGCCCTGTTGGTTGAGGACGTAAGGAGTGTACGAAAACACATTGTTTCAGTTCGCCGACTCATTTAGACAAGAACACAAATTTGCAAGAGGTCCAATAATCTTTCGCGCAACGAATCTTTATTAAATGTTTGATACGTGAGAGTGCAAAATCCAGAAATTTAATTGGGTTTGAGGATTTGACGTTTTCCCAGGACTTAAGAGGACAAAAAATCCATGAAGATGCACAACTAAAAGCGCTTCTGTGCCAATGGTTCAGGCATTACCATTAGCTATCATATTTTATTTTTCAAATTTAATAAACGTTGACGAAAATGTGTTTAATGTTGGGATATTATTTCGAAAAGTAGGATTCAGTCCTTATTCCGCTAAACATCATTATAATATGCTGTATCCAAAGACAATAACACTTTCTGATAAAGTTTAAAACGTTATGCTGATGAAGTCGCGCACTTTCTGAATGTTATTTCCGCCACTGATGTTCTTAGTCCGCCCGATCGATGATCATCATTAATGCCCTCATGACCGCACTTCAAGTGTTTGTATCAATCGTAAGTTACTTGTACGAGAAGCATCATCACCATGAACATGTTTCATAATTTGGAATGTCATGGTAGATATATTTCCAAGTTTAAAGTAGAATTTCATATTACGCTGCGAATGTGTTTACAATAATCGAAGTTTCATGCAATTTTGCTAAAATAGCAACAACAAATTTATTAACAGAATGCATGCGGAATTGGGGAGGTAATACTTCGCACTGCTCAATCGAAACTGCGTAGTTATGCAGCAAGACAACGTCAAAATTGCACACTGCCGGAGCAAACGAAGGGGAAATTCAAAGAACTCAACACGACCGAACTTATTCCTCGTTTAGCTTATAGCTCGGAGTTTTATTTCATCCTATTGCAATCGTTTCTGATCAATGGCGCACTTCCTTCGTGGATGTACCGTCCGACGGCCATTTTCTTGCTTCGTACAAAATTGCTTTCGACAAACACAATAACTGGGTAATGCTCGGTCAATTTCACATGCATTTCTTTCGGTTGTTTGCAGTGATGTTTGGCAGTGATTCAAAGTCCAGCGGGTACAAATTCATGGTGGCTTAAACTTTGTAGTTGCAGAAAAAGTATAACCTAAGTAAAATAGTCTATTTTAAAAACTGCCATTTTTGATGAGACTGACAAATATCAGTATTTAAATAAAAAATCATGATTTTGGTTAATCTTTGGTCCAACCCTGTATGTTTGTGCAACCTGTATCCCATTTAAACTAAGTTTACAAATAAAATCAGTTTAATTTGCAATCGATTTGAATGTTATTATTACAATTAAAATGTCAAAGGTGCTGTTTAGGGCCAGAGAAGTTTCTTGAAACCTTTCCTTAGAAAATTAATCCACTAACTTGAGTCACAGTATTCGCTGTAATTAAGTTTATGTTTCTTTTTCTTCCTACTATAATCATCCAATCCATTAATTCCTTTCTTTTGTTATTTTACAACTTCCTCGCACATGCAATTACCGTTAAACGTGAAATAATAGTCTTGCAGCAAAACGAAAGTTACGTTGCGTAATTATTATGACATTACTTTTAATAATCTTCGCTATTGATTTTATTTCCCCTTCGAGAACTTTATCTATTGCTGACACATTTTGAAACCACCATCTAAAACCCCGTGTAAGTGCATGTATTCGTACACGTGTGTGTGTGTGTGTACGATATTTATGTCATAAATTTATGTCGGGTAATATGATTTCTCCGGTAAAACACGAAGTTCCTGCTGTTAACGTTATGATGCGGTCGTGGCGTTTCCTTCCGGTGTTTACTCTACATACACAGCATTAGCTCTAGCAGTCGCAGTAGTAGTTGTAAAACGGGGCCCAGGCACCTTAATTGGTTCCTGTACATTCATTGCACGGTTTAGAGAATAAAGTTACCTCTTACAGTTTCCCGTTAACGTTAGGAAACAATGCCCGGTGGTCCATTATTTAACATTCGTAGAAACGCCGCCCTAAATATTTAGCTTCCGCCCGATTTCTTACGTTCATTCCGTCGTGCGTTCACGAATAAAATGTACAAGAGCAAAGCGTACAGCGCTGGCAATAATGTTCGTGGTAGTAGAATAAGATGACCGCATTACGTTTGCTTACCTATAAAAGAACTGTTATCGACAAGTAGCAATACGCGGAGAGCTTTTAAGAGATCCAACACAATACAATTTGTAGTAAATAAACGAGCGTCGAGAGAGATGTATTAGAAGTGGTAATTTGGTCTGCGGGCAGCCTTTTGTGATCGGCAGATTTCCCTAGAGGTGGAACGAGAATGATACCAACGGAAAGAGAGGAAAAAAAAATAAGACGAGAAAACTCCAAATGCCGGTCAGCCGGCTGACCGACCGACCGAGCGGCCGCTAGAGAAAACATCGAGGGAGATCAATAGAAATTGGACAAGAGTTAAATATTGGCCGTAAGGATTCGTTTTCCATCGTCCCATTTATCCCATTTACCTGTACCATTTCAATTCGGCCAGAATGAAATTATCAAATCGTATTAGTATCGGCAGAAGACGGTCCTCAACTCCTTTCGCAGGTTATTCTCGAACGGGTTCGGGAGAGGCGAAGGAAATCGTTCGACCCCAGCGCAACCTTTGCGCTGATGCTGACAAACAGCCTTTTTTCTGCTCCGTCTTCTTCGTGTACCAATAACACACCGGCGTCCTCGGCTATTAGTCCCGGTGTCAAGGATCGGGCCGTGGACCGTTACTCGTCGGTCATATTTCACTTAACCCGCGATAAATTCCCTTACTTTATCACGTTCTTAAAAACGTATCACTGTAGTAGTACTGGTAATGATAATGTTATATAAGGCCTGACATTAAATTATCTTTGTAAGTTATAATTTTAAATAATTTATGTACCTTTCATAAATATCAACAATATCGTTACATCTCCCTCTATTTCGTATTCCTTTTTCCTCTATTTTTCCTTCTCGCATCGCTCTTGAACTCCTGTACTCGGGTTATAAATGAATGGAATACATCAGATGCGTTCGCCGCTGGAAAATAATGTTTCGCCTCGTTTCTTTTTTCGTAATTTCTCAATTTCGACCTGGTATCATCACGTGCGAAACTCGATTGAATTGAATTAATTTGAACATATTTTTTTATAAATTTGAACGAAATTGTCTTAAACATGTTAAATTTAACGTATCCCCTGTTGGATTGACCCAACTCTTCCTCCACGCACATACATACATGTAACAGTCGCAACGTGATTAATGGCACTAACAAGAATAAGACGAATAACTGTCGAGCAACAGAATTCCCACATGGTGAAGAACATAAAATAACTACGACTGCGTATCGTATTCCTCCAATGTATGTATGTACAACATGCGAAAATTCTATCCTCGCATATTCAATGACGTATGAATATGAAATATGTTTAGTTGGGAAATTGGGGAAATTTAGCAATCTTCGTACGTGAAATATATACGCACACAAATATACACACGCGCTCGTACTTAAATTAAATAATTATTTCCGCGCAGTGCTGAATATTTCGCAATGTGATTATTATTATTATCATCATTAGAAAATAGTTGCTAATTTTTGATTACGCAAACGAACCCACGTATCCCGAAAATTATTTAGCATCATCTCTATTTGGAATTCGTTTATAAAATAATTGCCGAGTCTTTAAATATTAATAATCTATTCAGCGATAAGTTAATTAAACGTTCGATGTGGCATTATTGAAATTGTTGGAATCGAAAATTTCACCTAAATATCAACAATTGACTGGTTTATATTAGGCGAATAAAAATCTCCTTTGTTTTCATTTTCTGTTGGATACTGATCATTTTACAAATTGATTTAATTCTACTTTAATATTTCATATGTGGTGGCATGGAATCAAAGGTGATGGCTAGCTTTTCAACGAATGAAACTGAAAGATAACGAGAATGAAATGGGATTAATATTAAATAAATCTGCAATGAAAGAGCAATGTTCTAAAACGATGTATTTATTAATTAATTTTGTAAGATTTACAAATAAAAACTTGTTTTAATATTTAATTTAAACGTTTGAAAGGTGGTTCGTCAAAAAAGTAATTGGAGAAAACGACCTGTGCGCAATAACATAACGAGAAATTGAAAAAGATTATTATTAATTCAATATATACAGCGTGTCTCTGTAATGTGGGACGGAGGATCACTCCGAAACCGTGGAATTTAGAAGATAATATTTTAAACAAAAAGTTTGCCCTCAGAGAGAACTACAACAAACATATTCTCCAAGATGGAACGCTTCCGAGTCTGCCGGAAACTAATACTTTTTCCCTAATTTTAATTGAAATGATATATTTTTTATAGGAAATTTTTATTCCTTAACGAAATTTAAATGGAGTTTATTAAAAGTACTATTTGATTGAAATGTATAATTTAGGAATTATTTCAGGGCTTTCTTGAAAAATACAATTTGAGAGGCCATGGAAAATTGCAAATATCTGCGAAACTATTGGAAATATAGGGTGGAATGTATTTTAGTCGTTTTAGGCATAAAATTACGAATATTTTGCACTAGTGCAATATTATTAAAAGTGTTATGCGCGTTGATATACGAGGGGGTACCCAAAAGAAACCACAATTTTGTCTGTAGGCAAATGAATTGACGGTAACTGAGTTGCCCTGTTAGACATTTTTGCTTAACACTCCCCTTGATCAGTTTGTCAAGGAGCGTTCATGAAACATTGTTTCAGTAGCCACACTGACTGATTTTTTAAACGCCCTCTTTTACGATCTCGGTGATTTTACGATCATAGATTTTGAATGGCAACGCGCAAAGAGCGTTGACAATCAGAGTTTTTGGTGTTAAAAATATGACCACGGTTCCTCATCCCCTCTACTCGCCGACTTCTTATTGCCGAGAATGAAGGAAAATCTAAAGAGAAATCGTTCACAGGACGTAGAAGAGTTTGAGATAAAATCGCTGGAATTGCTTAGTTCAGAAGAATATAAAAAAGTTTGGAAAAGTGGAAAAATCGTTGGGACAAATGTACATTATATAGTGGACAGTATTTTGAAGGTTAATGTTACAAAGACGTTTCCTTGACGTTTAAAACATTAAATAAATAATTCTCGTTTCTTTTGGGTACCCCCTTGTATATAAATGTGCAAGTGAAGTATTTTTTTTTATTGAACGAAATATTTTCTATTGCGGCATCAAATGCGAAAAATGATTCTATTTCAATCATGTTAGTATTATTGGTGGTATTGTTGACGATTTGCAAGTTATTTGCAATTGCTTGGTATTTTATATGTTATTGTACGACAATTGCCGAGTCCATAATTCAACAATAGCGGTTTTGTTGAGTTACGACGTCAAAAAAGTAAACGTTGAGTCGAGCTGTTATATTATCTTGAATTTGAATATTAAAATTGACCAAACTCTCAGATTTTTTTGGCAAATTTTCTAATAGAATTGTTTGACGAACGGTTGTTCCATTTCGAAATCGCCCTGTAAGAAAGGATCCTTCGAATATGCAAAACGAGTATTAGTATAAAATATTCAAGCTCGTGTCAGACGAGGAGACTCTTCTTGTTGAAATGTATTAAAACATTTGCTCGCAGATCCGTGATATAAAGTTTTTGCATTTACGTAATGAAATAACAACTTCGTCGTCGTTCGTTCGTTCGTTCGCAAACAAACAACGCGACATATTTACTCGATCTAAATGGATAGATCGAGTGAACGTCACGGACACCTTTTAATCGTTCAATTAAGGAAATTTCGCATTCAAATTCAATTCTAATTATTATTAAATTAGTTTACGTGCAATCTTTCCACATATTTTGGTCGATCAATGATAGATAACGATCTATTAATTGCGTGCATTAGTTTATATTGTTGTCAAATATTTAGTTGTTTATTTAATATGAAGTTTAGTTTCGTTTAATGGTTTTCTCGTTTATCGATAACAGTAATAAATATACGTATAAATTAACTCACCTCACGACTTCTGTGTTATTATTTGATAACTTGTGATTGCTTGTGCCCTGAAAAATAAATAGATATTTTAGAAAAGAACAGTGACATAATTATATAGTTATTAATCAAAAACTAATTGTGATATGAAAAAAATGATTGTTGTTTTAATGAAAATCCAAACCATGATCTATAATTATATGGATCTATTTTAACTTTTAGGTTTGTTTAAATAGCATTGTTAAAGTATAATTTGAATTTAATATCCGTTTGTAGAAATAAATGCGTTTCTTATCAAGAATGGACAATAAATTTGTCACATTTTAGGTTAACGTTAAACAAACAAATCAACAATCATTTATGGTCGTTATTGATGATTAAAGTCTCTCTATTATATCCTGTGACAAATTGGGTGTAAAACCGCTGAATACTTCGAATTGTTTGAACCAATTCAGTTTCCGGTTGTCACGTAGCAATCGATTGCTGTAATGAATCAAAATATCAAGTTTATCGTTTGGTCGGATAGCGGATTAAAAGAAAATCTTATCGTAAACTTTTGCTTGCTTTTTTTTAAATCCGCCATAGGGAATTTACGACGTAGAAGAATGAACGTGCATTTTTTTTATTGCCAAGGTGAAGCATGCCAAATTGCAGAATATTTAAACATAATTAATTGTTTTGGCAATTAATTAAATTTCATATTTCATCAACTTCTCGTACGATAAATTATACACGCTGCAAATAGATCGAGTGCACGCGGACTATAATAAGAACTGAACGTTAGTGTGGGGAAAAAATTCAATTTGTTTTTAACAAATTATTCATATTAACATACTCATTCTTTCGTTATGTTCGCATGTGTAGTAGGTAAAAGCGAAACGCTAAAAATAAATTCCTGTTTGTAATTGAAACTAATTGTATCGAAGGGGAATGAACATTCGGCACTTCAAATTCTGAATTGTTTAACTTTTACCTGCACATGGACGAAAGTTAGTCGAAGAGAGCATACTTTTTTCCAAGTTTATTGGCAAAACAATAAACGAATAATATTTTTTGAATTAGCAAAATATTTTTTTTAAAACCTGTATCCAGTCCAACGAATAATAATAATTGATGCCATTCAAATAATCCAAAAATATCGCAACTGTTTTCACGTCGATCTAAATATTGGTGACACACTAAAGGATCCAATTAACACAGAAATCGCTTTGAATTATTCTTAGACCAACTCAACCGAAATTCTATTTTCTTCTAATCCACGTGTATGACTCCTTCATGAATGCTGATGAAAATTGGAGGCTATTTAAAGATACTTTGAAGATGTGCTACTTTATTTCTGTCAAAACGGAATAATTCATACAGGTAAAACAACAAAGATGTGGTTGCAATGATTCGCACAATAAGGCCATTGATTTTAATGGGAACGTACTAATAAACGACCACTACAACTCGTCTCTCAATGAACTTTAATGTTATTCAGCATTCTCATACAACTATTTATAAACATTACAAACAAAATAAACTAAATGTAGCAGATAATATATAAATAATGGAGCTGCTGTTATCAATTAAGCATAATAATCGAAGAACTGCTTGTTGTAATTAAACTAAATAGCTAAATGCATGCACTATCATTATTGTTCTCAATGTTGTTTATTTATAAAGCGCAAGTAAATGCTTAATAAACAATATCGGTTTGAGGAAGCCTTTCCTCGCGTACAAACTACGAATAATAGTGATGTAACAATAGACATTTACAAAGGTAGACAACTTTTATGATTATAATTCGTTGTAAGAAAGTAATGGTACAGAGACGATTCGTTAAACACTTACTATTCGATAGATTTTCTTTGAGTATACTTAAGAAGACACTAATTTACTTCTTTGCCTCGCACTACCAACACAATGAAGCACAAGAAAAATGCTAGAAACCAAGGAACAAGTAAAACATCGAAATGAGAGTGGAATGGTCTGTTAAAGGAGCAAGAAACAGTTTAAACGTTAAACGAGCAAACGAACAAAAAATGGCACTGAATAAAAGTGAAGTGATATCAATGTTTTGTATGTGTGTATATACGATTCCCTTTCTTCCTTTTCTTCTGTTTCAAACGTCTTATTTCAGCATCAACATCTCTTCTAAACTGTTACCGTACACTTTTGCTAATACAGCTACACGACTACTGTTATTACTATTACACACATGCTGAAAGTTTATTATATAAATAGAACACTTTGGGAGTAGTAGTAGTTGCGGTTTAACTTTGTTTTCATTGTGGTCTATACGCAACACACTTGAAGTGCCTATTGCCAATTTATTATTGACTGTATTATTATTATTATCGATACGTGCGGAAAATTGAATTAATTTTTAATCCGCTTTCTTTCCCGTCTACAAATATGTTTTCTTCTTGTCTTTATGGAAGCGATAAATAACCAGAATTATTTTTAACGTCCGAGAGTTTTTTCTTTTAGCCATGGTAAATTTATATTAAGTGGAATGATATAAAATAGTTTTTAAAGTCTACAGAAAATCTGGTTCGTTTATATTTATAGAAAATTGACAGGAGATTGGAAACGTTTGAATTAAAATTATGTATTTTTTTATTCTCATTGTCTCTATAAATATTTGTATTTGATTTATTTCATACTACTCGCTATAATATACAGGGTTTGCGTTACATTATGATTCAAATTAATATTGTTTAAACATAAATAATCCTCTCGTTAAATTTTCCATTGAAAACATAATTAATGTTTATGATATATAAAGAAATTAATGGCTACAACTTTTGATAAATCTATTCATCGCATATAAATTCCAAAAGTCAGATAAACCGCCGAGCAAAAAATGTATTATAACTTCTTTTATTGTATTTTGTAAAACACCCAGAGAATAAACTTTTTGAATTGACAATAATAGAGTCGCGTGGAAAAGTCGACTTCTTCCTTCTTCCATAAGAACATCGTGTCTTTTATTATATTTAAAAAGGAGCAGCCTGTTTAAGTCGAACATTGATACGTCTGTCGTTCGAGGATATACATTGAAAACTTTTGTTGATACTTTACGAAGATAACGTAAATAATGCATTTGTAGTAACCGAACATTATTGAAGCTCCGTAGGTGACAGTTAAATTTCCGAAAAAAAAAGGTGTTCGATTTATCATCAGCGATATAAATTATTCTGGTTGAATGGGATTCATCTTATTCTCATTCAAGACGAAGGTAGTGAATATTCAATGTAAGAGATTAAAAGCAGCCGCAGAGTTTTATAAGTTTTAGAGCAATCGCATACTGCTGGAAAATGGCATTTTGTGAAAAGTTTGTTTATCCTGAAAACTCGTGCATTCTTCCATTAATATCACCAAATTGTGATACATTTTTACGTGACACTGCATTTCTTTTTCGAAATTCTATATTAATATTTCTTTGTGTACTTGAAAGTGTTATATTATTAAAAGAACTTCTGGAAGAGTGGAGTAAATATCGTACATTATCCTCGCATAAAAAAGAAACCATTAATGTTACATTTACCAGCTGCAATTTTCTTGTTGCCAGTGTGTGTAAACGTAGTATTTTTAGTTAAAAAAGTCCATGTACAACAACAATAAATTGCATTAAATACAACAAACTGTTAACGCACAACAACTGCCAAGTTTCGTAAACCATTAGCATTAACGTTCTTTCGTTAATTCTTCTTGTTAACCCCACAAAAAAGTAAATGAATGAGTGACGATTTAAATGGATTTAAATGAATAAAGTATCATAGTTCTGTTTATTCTATTTTTGTAAATGTATCACGTTTGTGATTATATTTAATTTCGGCTTAAATATTTTTATGAACGTAGTTGCACAGATATATTTATGCGTGTTTGTGCGCAATAATGCATATGAATTTCGTGCATCGAGTTGTAAAGATATATCTGTGTGTGCATAGTCGTTTCCAACCCTTCACTCACATGCAGGGTAAATGCAATTTTTAACTGACATCAAACATATGTTCCTGTACCACAAAAAAGAAATGCAAATGGAAAAGTTTATGATAAATACCAGGTGATTTATTAAAGAAAGCAAGTAATATTAATATTTCAACTCGGGCTTACTTTCAGTTAAATTGGATCTGCTTTCAAAAATGGAATTACAAATTGTGTAATTAAAAGGAAGAATTTATTAGCTTATACTGAATTTATGCCGTATTGTAGAAGATTGTATTGTAAATAACGCCCTGTAAATTGTAAACTTTTAATGTATTTTACTAAAAGTAACTATTTTTATCTCCATAAAGATTACTTTTTAATATGAGACAATATTACATACAGTTTACTTGTAGAAAAGAAAGAGAAGTGAATAAGAACTTGCTTTATTAAAAAGTTTCTAAAAACAATCTCCTGCTTCTCCGTCTCGCGATGCACTAGTGCTTCAACAAAAGCTATGTAGGAAGAAGTATATACCATAATCGTAATCAAACTTTTTCGGCAACAATTTCATAAATTCCAGCAATATATCATACCTTTTCGGGGGGCTGGGTATCAGGAAGCACTTTACAAAAACATTCGCTCTCTCTCCATTTTTTGTCACAACATAACTGAACAGTCAGTGACACTTTCTGCTGATATGTTTTGTAATAAAAGATGTTTTAACGTTTCAAGCGTTTTAGAAAATATAAAAGCATACGTTACGATGTCAGCGAAAACAAAGCTAGCGTACAAGTAACAAATAAAATAATCTAAAATAAAATAAAAACTGCTTTCTTTCCCTTTATTTCTCCTCTCCTTCTCTGTGTCATTAAACTTTCTATGAACAGAAATAGAATTTAATTTTAGCGCAGTCCTTATTTTGTATATAATATTTAACGCCGACAAACAAATTTATATTTATTCATATTTAACGCTAATAAAATTCATTTCGAAAGATCAAATGAAACAAAGTGTAGAGAAGCGAAATAGGCGAAATTTCGTAACAGTGCGAGTCTTTCGTTTCATTCTTTCCACTCTCCGTTGCTCTTACTCCATTGTTCTGATTCGCTTTTTATTATAAATTTTGACCACGTCGTACGTTTTGGCAGTTAGAGGGTTACATAAGCTCTTGAGCCTTCCCCTCGTGTGACATATACTTGTTTTGTGGCGGCGGTAGTAGTAATAATGTGTATAGGGGATAAAGGCCAGAAAGGATCTATATATTTCCTGCAACAGGTGGAACCGTACGGTTGACTGCGACGAGGACGACACAATTTTTTTTTCTTTTCTCTTTAGTTTGTAAGTCTCGCAAACGCAAAACCTTTCGCTCTCTACTAATGCTACTTCTCCATTTCCATTCCGCTCCTTCGCAATGCTTCGTCGATTTTCCTCTCCTTCTCGCGTTTCTTTCGTTTTGCAAACATTTCATGCTCCAAATCCAGTTTAATAAATTTGGGTATAGGGTTAAAAGTAAAGCAATACTGATCCATCTTAAAAGTTTACAATTAGATTCGACGTAATCCTTTTTATTACAAAGTTTGGCTGTGTAATCTTTGATACATCTTATATAAGGTTCTTAAGTATTTATATTGAAAAGTTGCTTTTTTTTGTTCGCCCTGCGTTTCTCTCTCTATTTACCATCCGTTTGGAGAAAAGGGAAAGAGCAAACATGGGAAAAGCTAGAAAGTTGCGTGCACGGTAACGTTAAATCTTATTATTAGTTGTACAGGTAAGTAAGTATAGATGGGAATTATTATTTGGAAATAACGTTCTCCCTTAGTTAAACGTCAGAAATATTAATTTTACATTTAAATGCACGCACAGTGAATTGTTTAATGAAGGTCGATTCGAAAAGAAATTAATTTTTAATCAAAAATAGTTGCGACACAAAAGTAGTGAAACGAATATTAGCGTTTGTGAAAAAGTAAGTTTACCTAAAGTAAAGAATCAAACAAACGGTTAAAAATTCAGTTTACGTTAAACCTCTCACAATTCTATTTGCACACTCATTTTGCATTTTTCTTCTTCAACAATTAATTACGAGTTAACACCTTCTTGATGGGCAACATATTTCATTTAAAACAAGAGTAGCGCAACCTCAAGAAAGATGTTAATCATCTTTCTCGCTGCCTTCATCATCTTCTCTTTTTTTTCAGTAAAAGTGTTTTGGACTTGTGAAAAATGCGTTTGATGTTATTTTACATAAAATATTTTTTTCGCGCGAAGAAGAATTATTATTATTTGACTGAATGTTTTTTATATTCTTGCGATGATTTTGTCTTAAATAGTTTCTTAAAAGAATATATTTAACAAACAGATAATTTTTAGCAGTGCTGTCAAACGGACACATAATTTTTATTGTGCTTATCTGGATTTACTGAAGCTTCTGAATATTGTCCGATAATCAAAATAAAATGTATCCATTTATAACTGCAAATTATGTTGTTAGTTTCTTGAATTAAATTTTCATAAACAAAAATCAAATTTTATAGTTTATATTCCAGAGTAGAGTAAAATATTCGACTAAAACTTTAAAGATCCGAATCCTCAATACAATGTTAAACATTAATTTTTTATCCGGTTCACAAAATGTGTTCGACTCTTATTGAATTGGATAATTTCGTCTAAGAAGGTTTTCGGTTGATATTCTAATTTTAAGATTAAATAATGTTTATTATATGACCACCAATTGGTTTATACTTTAGGGCACCTTCAATTAATTATGCATTTAACAAATTGCCACTAACTTGAAAATGCTATTTAACGTTAAACTGTGGAAAAAAATAAAATTAATCAATAAATTAACGGGCCCGTACGCAGATGAAATGAACGACAAAAAAAAAGTGAATTAAATTCGATAAAGAATTAAACGAAGGGTCTAATGTAAATAAATTAGAACCCCACATAAGAATACATTTAAAGGAACAGAGGCGAAGAAGGTATCGAGGAAGAAGATGATTAAACTTTTTCTGCCCTCTTCTGCGTGTCATTTAAGTTCTTTTTTTTGTCCGTCTCTTTTTGCGTACTATCTTTGTCATATTTTTTCCTCTTCTCTTCTTTACATCGATATTTTCTCGAGGACCTTTCGTTTTATTTGTTTGTTTGCCAACTTTCCTCGAAGAATATCAATTTACCGAACAATAACGGCTAATGAATTCAATTGCCAGCGATATGCTAATCGCGGTCTCATTTGCCAGTTAGATAGCATTTAATTTAAATTCCGATGCACACAATGAATTCGAAAGCATCGTAGAATACCGACAAAAAATTAAGTGTGAGTACAAAAAGAAACATTTTGATTAATTAATTTGATTCGTAGGTAATGTAGAATGCGGAATGAGGCAAGTGTAAAGATAAGGTGGTCAGTTAATACGTATCTGTTCAATTTAAGCACGTTAAAATGTTGCAAAATTAGTTGCGCAAAAACTGTTAGATAGATTTCGGACTGTACGGCAATGCTTATGCGGAAATTTTAACAACGAAATATGTCCACTCAGTTGGTTCTTATCAATGGCTAAAAGGACCGTTACAACAACATTTGATAGCGGCATTATGTTATCCATATGATGTGATAGGGTGCGGACATAGAAATCCTATTGTTACACACATACTACAGCTTTCTTCCTTAATCTACTTTCTACGTTCTCCGTGAACGCATATAACACTTAGATGGTAAATACGTATAGAGAGATGTGTATCCGTCCTCGATTCACAATTGGCTTTGGTGTCGTTAAGCTCTTGGAAAACCCGTGCGATGTGCTTTAACCAAAGTCCATGATTCGATTACGCTCAAGCGAATAGTCCGGAATGTAAACATTACGATCCGGGGGGAACGATGTGAAACATTGTCTTTGCTCATTTTGTTACGGATCTTCTTGTGCATGTGTATGTGCAATGGTTTGTATTCTAAATTTTTAAGTGAAATACGGCCATTAGCTAACACATTTGTCATGTAATTGTTAAATGCCACAATTACAAAATGTAATTGTGCAAACAGACAAACAATTTTTTGTTGCTTCTTTTCCCCCATTTTGTTATTTATTTGGACGATCCGCAATTAGATGTGCATAATTTTAATTCAACGGTACGGTATATTTGTGTATTTAATTGCGAAAACTTTATACAAATATTGATTGTATTAGGTAATATAAATATATGTTATTGTAATATTTATTTAATCATTGTAGTAAATTAAATTATAATTCAACCGCACACGCAGCGTAGGTGTATGTAAATATATGCAGGTGGATACTTATACAGGGTGATGGGCGAGTAACATGAAAAAAAGTGCCAGTGCTAATTTCAAATGCCGTTATGTATAGGTTAGTAATTTCATATTTTAGTTAGAGTCAATAATATCTTCAAATAAATTCGATATCGATCATGTTTTCTTATTCCATAAGAAAGATTTTCGCTGATTTTCTTTAAAATATAAGAGAATCATCGCAGAAAATTAAGTACAATTTGTTACAAATCAAGTCAAGGCAATAAAGGATTCTTTAGTCGGTTATCAAATCGGCACAATCTCAATCGGCAAATTGTGTCATTGTACTCCTCGGTTATTAGTTCAAACTTTTCACGATATAATTTTCACTACACGATGTATTGAAAGACTACTTCAGCGGTAAGCTAAGATTATTGTAAAAATTAACATCTTTTAAATTTGCAGGGATAATGTTTTATTATTTTTTTATTAAAATGAAATATTGACGTATGTTAACTTTTAATGTGTGCTTTAAATACTTTCATTTCCTTCCAAATCACTCTATATGTGAACGGGAACAATCCTTTATTATTAGGTCAGTGCATAATTATTCGCTGTTTCTGAAAGATACTTTTTAAGCAGTTCGTAACACAAAAATATATCGTAAACACCAACAACAGTAATAAAGGTCCTACTCATCATATATTTGAATTGCAGCTTCTTATATGCTTAAAACAAATTAGATATTTATTGAACAATTTCAGTAATGCATGAATATAAAATACGGACTTCCAGCTTTGTCTCATAAGAAATATTAAGTCCAAAGCTTCATATGCAGAGCAATAAGTTTTCCATTGCTAAAAATTTTAAAGTCTTAATCTTAGATTTTGGGAACTCAATCCACCTTTTCTATTAATTCTGGATCTCAGATTACACGGCATTTTCTACGAATTTATCTCTTGTGTTGTAGAAGGGATTGATTTCAGAAGACTTTATTACACTTAAAAAATGGGAACAATTCTAGTTAAATAATTAATTTCTTCCATAAATTGTTGAAGATAACTAAAAATGAGTTTTTGCTTCAAGATTTAAATTTATCTTCAAAAGGAACATAACCGCATAGAAGACTGTTGTCATTATTATTCTTTAATAACGTTGTGCTATTTCCATTCGCGTGCCTTTTATACGGTTGATTCACAGCAAAACTTTGTCTATAGAAGATAATCTAGGACTGAAAATTAATCTATTGTTTGAGTTTTTCTTCTTGTTGGCTTGTTGTTGTTGGTGCACTGTTCTTTATTATCTTAACGACGGAACATAATTGTAACGAACATAATGAAAGTTTTGAAGATGTTGAGCGACAAACTAAAATGATTAAATTACATTTAGTGAGATTGTTAATTGAATTAGGATAATTATTTGGTGTTGTCGATTTAATCTGCAGCTAGTAAAGTAAAATAAAATTAATTTTTTGAGATTGTTCGAAAAAGAAACACGACTAATTCGTCTGTTTAATAAACCGAGCTAATTTTGAAATGGTTTTCCCTTTTGTTTACTCGAATAAATTCTGATGAATGAAGATGAATAATAATATTTCATTTGAAGCGCAGCGTTGATTCGCATTGTATTGCATAGGGCGATGTATCTGTCGTGTTTTTGTATGCTCTCAAGGAATAGAGACTATACGTTGAATGTGCACAATGAAGGTTCTCTACCTATCTAAGCCTTTTCATTATTTAGCATTTGTTCGCGGTCGAAAATAACGTAGCAGTCACGTTCATTGGCAGTTATTTTGCCATACAATTCATCCGTATGACAAATCATTTATTTAAAACATTCTTCGAACGACTTCACACATGTAAAATCGTATATCTGAGAATTTTTAAGAAAATGTACGAGACGTTCACTTTGTATAAATTGAATTAAAATAAATGTTGATGTCGTTCGGTAAACGAAACGTTTGAGATTGAAACGTAGAAATAAAAGAAATTTCGCCCGTTAGATGTACCTACATACGTGTGGTGGAGCAAACTAAAGGAGAATTCCAAGACGAAAATAAAATGAATGACCAAAAGAGCAAGTTTGAGAACAAAAAATATAAGAAAAGAAAAGGGGAGAAACACTCGAAAATACTGTAAAGCTTATTGACTCGTTATCCTATTAGAGTTGGGGTTCCTTCAGGCGAAAACACTCAGCATACATTGGGAACGAACGATATCATGAAAAATTGAAAAGAAACAAGAAAGGATTGCAAAAAAAAGAAGGATGGCGGAGAGGGCGCGAAAAGCATTTGATATCTCTGTTGCTTTTTACCACTACTACCACAACGACGATCGTAATACAGCAGATTTCTTTTCTGTACGTATATGAGAAGTGTGCTTTTTCTTTGCCATTGTGACTGTGTGTATGTTGTTGGTGGTTGGAGGGTCGTTAGAATTCAAGACGCAAGAGTCACGTCTTCCCGCTGTTCCTTCACCTTCACGACTTCATACAAAAGTCCGCCTCCTCCACTTTCTTTACCATCATCATCTTCTTCATCTCATCCTTCGCTCCTCTGCTTGATTCTATTCCGTCTTTCTCTCCATCCCTTTTTATACCGTGATATACATTTTATCCGGAAACCAGATTCGATTATATACTTATCTTGAAATTGTAGTAGTAAACTTTGTAGCTACACGAGTAAAAAGTTATACTCAAACATTTTATTTATTTATTCCGTTCTCTTCTCGTGTCTCCTTTATTATTATCATTATAATATTTTTATTTCTTTTCGTGATGATGATAAATAAATTAAAAATAAAAAAGGAAATGGTTTTGTGCTTTTTGATTTTGCTCGAAATGAAGGAACAACGACGATATAATCTTCTCTGGATATTTATACGTACGTACAATGTATGTATAAAAAAAATAGAAGTAGAAATAATAATGACGATGAGGATGATGATAATAAAATGGAAAAGGAGAGACAAAGGGAGAGATTTACCACGACGTTTTGTTGTCAAATAACTTTAGTTACCGTGCAGAAAACCGGACCGGAACAATTAAATGTGTACATGCAATGCCGCATGTTGACCGCAACTTAAATTAACTCCATCGCATTGTTTTTAGTATAATACAATTTCAAAATGCCTTTCCTGATTTCTTTCATTAATCTTTCAATACGTTTGGGTTTTAAAACTTAGTTACTTATCTGAAATGTTATAATAGCCTTGAATTAATGACGTACTTTAAAATAAATTATATTATTCCCGAAAGGATTACAACGGAACGAAAATTTAAAAAAAACGCAGCAGAGAGAGAGAGAGAGAGAGAGAGAGAGAGAGAAAGGAAGATTAGTGGGAAATAGAGGAGGGAAAAGGATACAATTTGAATATCCTCACATTTCGGGCGCACGATTATTATCACAAATCTGGCTTGTTTTCAATTAAAGACTTTGCATTTTATTTTATTCAAATCGCTCCTTCTCTCTCTCGCTCTATATCCCTTTCGACATGCATTACCGGTAACATAAATCGCATTTGGTGCACTTAAATCACGTAACGTACGTACATACACAGCTGCTGCTGGAATCGCTATTAGCAATTAGCAGTCGGCGATGCTGCTGCCGCTGTTGCAGCCATTCACTATAGATTTCAGACATTATTTGTCAATTAAGCTCAAAATTGGTGGATTTTTCCCTCGCAGAGGAGAAACTTGTAAACGATCTTAATCTGAGAAGTATTTGTAATTGGATTTCTTTTTAACGGATTAAAAGGAAAAATCCGATTCAAATGAATGCCATTTTCAGTTTGGACTTACACAACGTCTCCTCAAACACGGACACGTGTATATTTCATTCCGGCAAAACGTATCACGTAGCCGAATCAATCAAGTCGAATTTCTTTCGTTCATTCTTTCTCCGTTACTTTTCCTACTGCTGCTACTCTACTACGACTACCTTTCGCTCGCTTTAAATCGGAAAAGTTAATCTAAATATACAAGAGGGGCGGACGTGGGGTTGTGTTGTGATGTATATCTCACCGAATACACTTTATTTCTCGCACGTCAGATGATTCTCGAAGAGCCATAAACCAAATAGCGGGAAACGCAGAAAAGGTAAAGAGTTTGTGCGAGCGAAAGAGGAAGTAGTACGAGAGCGAGGTCGAAATCGTACAGGTTGTAGACATAGTGGCTAAGACATTTTATTATGGTAAACAACAGTGGATGGCAACAAAGGATAGTAACAGAGGAACCGGAAGTAATAAAAATATGTGGATTTCGTAGATTTGTTTAGCGCGATTTGCAAGTCGTTTCATATTAATGCGAGAACTATTTAATCATCTTCCTTTTTAATACTGCTTTAGATACAAAAGCGGTTCGCTAGTTTTTAATTTCATGCCGAAATAAATTTAACTCCCCTTGAAATAAATTCTATCCTTTATCGTTAGCATGTGAAGTGAATAAATTCGGTGGCAACAGAAGAACGTTACGGTTCCCTCAAATAATATGAAGTCATTTTTATTTCGGTGGCTCCGGGTAAAGGACGTAATGTTACTAAGTAAAAACATTGTCGAAAGGTCCACTTTGAAAGGGACGAAAAAAGGGTCGAGCTAGTTTGATTTCAAGGTATCCACTTATAAAGGGGATAAGGCCATTTCGTAGAGATACGGCCAAATATCGAATGGACATGGTAGCCTACTAGCACAGGTGTACCCGAACGATTTAATTAAATTAAAATTGATTTTTTAGTGCGCCCTTCTTCAGTTTCGTCTTTGTGGGCTTAATGAAATTTCGAATAAACAAATTTAAATCAGTTTAATAAAATGTTGAAGAATGGAACCACGATTTTTTGTAAACGCCGATGAAAGGATCCTTACGACGATAATAATACGGATTATAAAGTCTTGAGGAAGATAAAGTTGAATTCCGTAATTTCATCGTCATTATTATTAATTTCAACCTTCTACCCTTCATATTTTTTTTACCCTTTTTTCTGCCGTTGTACAACACTTTTAAGGTTCTTAAAATGCTTTCGGTTAAATTTTTAACACAGCAACAGCATATCGTAACCCCTACCTTACTAATTAATATTTCAAAACCGAGAGTAGTGTTAGTCCTAGAAGGATTAGGTATTTTTATAAAAAAAAGTACATGCAGAAGAAAAAGTGAGGGTCGAATTCACGAAGCTTTCGTTACTTTCAATTTCAATTTGGGCAAAAGCGAACACAAAATCAATGATAGAGTCTGACGGAAAGGCAAACAAAAAGGAAAAACAATACATGGTCTAGCGATAGACAGACGTACAGACATTTGTTAATGAAATGAAATCTCAACAGATTATAACGCGTCAAGAGCGTTTTTGAAATGCGAAAAGATTATTATCATGACGGACTTTGTGAAAATAGCGTTTGCATTAAAGCTGAAGCTGTAATTAAAAGAGTCGAAACTTCATAAATTAATGGAATTTGGTACTGTTTGAAAGGATTGTAAAACCGTGAAAGAATCTACTAATTTTTGGGAAACTTTAAGGTTCTTACTTTAGTTGACATCTCCATGGGTTGTTGAATAAATCTCTCATTATTTCATCTGTTCGGCATGTAAACAATTTTATGTTTATTAAATTATAAACTTGGTTTTATTTTGTTGGACAATGCTAATATTAATTTCATCACAAGGTTTATTATAAGCGATTGTGACAGATTGTAAACACGAAGAAAAACGTAAGTGGCTGTATTTATAGTTTTGATGGTTATCTTTCTTTTAGATTTTCGAAATAAATTGGCAATTAACTGCCGCAAAATGGATCTAAAGGAGTTTTGTGCTGCCAATCAATTTATTGTTGGTTAATCACCATTATGCGATTTATAGATACTGTTCGTTGTGAAATTGCCAACATAAATATCCAATTGATTGTCTGTAATATTGTACGAAAATTTCATTCAATTGAATTTGAAACATCGCTATTCCACTAATTGTAAATATTGAAAATTCGTTAAGTAGTTATCACAGATACTGGATAAATTAAAGGAATGTCACGGAGAAATTCCGTCTCTCGTTAAACTTTTTGGCCTATTTTTATAAAAAAAAGCATTTAAATGGAATCACAGTTGGTGACATTTTCCATTTAAAATATTTTGTTAAAACACAAACCCCAAAGAAAAAAAGATTATATTTTTAAACAAATTTTATATTATGTTACTTTTTATAACTGCAATAAATAATTGCTGCATTTTTATTTAGGTTAACGTGTACAGGGAAGTCATTTCATTTAATAACATGAAGAGAACTTGATGGACAGTTTTTCCTTTTTGTGCGAATGAATATATTCTGATTGTTTGCGGAAGATTTATTATTAACTTAAAAACTTTAAGGTAGAACTGATTAAATATTCATAAAAGAAAGCTGTATGATTATCGAAAATTATAGACTCGGTACATTTTCTAATTGGAAAACTACTGTAAAAACATAGAGGAATTGTAAACCAACACGAATAAATTTTAAAATGAAATGTGACAATGCAACCGCCTGTTTTTTCACAATCGTCTTTTTTTTTAATAATTTTTTTCAGAAGCAAACATAGTATGAAAACGTTTTATTATTACTATTTTCGTGCCACTGAATTATGCATAATAATAATAATATTAAAATTCGAGCTGATGTTCTGAAACGGAAACATTTAAGTAAAGCTTGTATTCTTCCTCATTGCCGCCGGATGGTTGATGATATCAAGATGAAGATGACAAAGATTACAGAGATTTTAAACGGTGACTTCACGAGTTAAAATTTCATCATCATTTTCATTATGATTATTATTACTATTATTGCGATGATATTATTCTCGAAATTTTATTATTACAATTTAATGTAAACTTAATTTCTAATTTTCATAGAGAAAACTTCTCTTTGTTTTCTCCCTTTCCTCATATCCCTCTGCTTTCTTTTTCCTTATTTTCCTCCTCTTAACTTTATATTCCCTCTCCTATTAAAATAAAGTAATTCTATTTTATAAATCCTTGCGGTAGCGTAAAGGAGTTAGTTCTCCTTTAATTATTTTCTAAGTAATTTGTTTTTATACGAACAAAAAGTAGAGGACCGTTCGTTCCTCCTTATTGCCTTCATACTTAACTTGGAATCACTTTAATTCGAATGCAAACGATTTGCCTCTGCCGCACAAATAAATCCCATCGATCTCTTTCGTATATTTTGTTCTTATTTCCTCGAATCGACTCTTCTTTTTCGTCCCTTGAGAGACACGATATTAAAGAAAAAGTTCAACATCTTCGAAGGCCACACGACACTTGTACCGTTGACGGAAAATTCCGGCGGATAATATGGAAAATTTTATTATGAAATGAACTTTACCGAAGTTGGTTTTAATATTAATTTCTTTTTTTTTGTGCCCCTCTCCTTCTTTCCATAGTTCGTCTCCGTTCTATTTACATGACACACGCTGGTATACGCAAATCGACGACGGCATTTTAATTTCAAACGGATTTTCCACGTGGAGCTTTTTATTATTATCAATATGATTCAATAAAAGCTCTCGCTTTTGTTAAAACCAAATAAAAATTTCCTCTATTCCGTGCAACGGTTTATCATTCAGTTTCAAAAACACACACACACAAATCTAATCCATAAGCGATCGCGAATGGTTTCGAGTTCGATTCGTTTTTCTCAAATAAAATTAATATTCTTCCTGTGACCATCAAAACGAAAAGAAAAGAAAAACAGAAGCCGGCCCATTATAAGCGAAATATGTTTGTCTATGTGTGCAATAGACGTTCGTGTTATTATTGTACCTTTCTTTCTCTTCTATTTTGTTGAAGGTATTATTGCAAGTAGAAAATGTGAAATCAATATTTCAAATTACACCTGCAGATGTAAAGATATAAATGTAATTCACGTAGGCTCGCAGTTACAAGCATATTGCGCTCATCTGCGTTCAAACACGCTCCTGAATTGAATGTAATAACTTCGAGACAAGAAGAAAAAAGGGACAGATATGAAAGGATAAGGATAGGAATTGAATAAGATGTTGGAAACCGTTGTTGAATAGCAGATACCGAGCCATACTAAACGTTTGACGAGTAAGAAGGTCAAGACAATTCTAATCTGACTCATGCAATGAAAACATTCTCGCCCTTTTTTTTTCAAATATTGAATTACTAAAGAAATGCATGCAAAAGTGCAGTTAAAAGTATTGTTTGAGAAATTATCAGAGAAACGATAAAATAATTTCTTAGTCATACTTTAATTACCACATCTTTACCTCTAACGTTAATAACGATGGTTATGTTACGTGTGAATTGAACATTTTCGGTAAACTCCTATATATTTGTAACGGTGGCAGGAATAGAGAATAAAAAAGGAGCAATTAAAAGAGGCTTTCCATTAAACTAATTAACTTTAACTTAAATATAATTTACAATCGTGTAAGCAGTTTAAAGTAAACTTTAGTTTTAAATTAAGCACAAACCGCGTAAAGTTATTTTATATTGTTGTTGTAATTTTAATAAGTTTTACGCTTAATATTTGCTCTTACGATACGGCCGGGGATTAAACTATGATTTAATTATAATTATAATCGCACACGGTGCGGACAGGAAAGAAAAAATTTAATGAAAGAAACGAGCGCAATAAATCAGACGTATTAGTGCAAATATATGACATCGTTTCTTCATTTAATTGGCAAAACAGAGATATGTAGAATAAAATTGATGAGAACATCGAATATTATAATGTTATACATCTCAATACCATTAGACAAGATTTATTATTCAATTCGCCACCGTACTAAACATCATTTTAATTGGCAGCTATCAGCGTGTTTGCTATTTATGGCGTATTGTAATTTATACTGGTGGTGTAGATGATGTTGTCTAAATTTTGACTTGCTTTTTACATATCATATACCGTTCGCAAATTCGAAAAGGAAATGCAATCATCGCTATTAAATCCGAAAATCGCGTTCAATGAATTACGATCATAATCTTAATAGTTTAACATCTTAATCTTTAATCTAATTAACCTAAAGCTGCCGTTTAAAATCAATTGGTTTAAACTGAAAATTCGATTATAAAATGAATGCTTATAACAAATTGGCCTCCTATAAATGCCATCACTTCAACATTACCGTCATTCGAGTTGTCTCGCTTCATGCCTCTCTTTTCTAACCGGCGAAAGATTAACTTTATAAGATACTTAATTCAGTTATTTCGAACATGTTCAAATTTAAAACGCTTTCATTTTAACGGTTCGTTGAACTGCAAATTAACAAGATTATATTGCTACGGCAAAAGCAAAAAGACAACACTTTGTTTTATTGTCGATTTATACATAAGCTGTTCTTCAAGACGATAGTTTTTATTTTGATTAGATTCTTCATACGCTAACAAAGTCCTCGATTTTTAACCGAAAAGGGGATTAATTAAACATCAGTCGATTCGGAGTGAACGCAAGTTCAATATCCAGATCTCTAGGATCTCTCTTATTGTTAATGAAGAACTTCAAAAGAAAATTTAAATATTCATTAACCGCCCATTTCTCTTTATCAACTTTGCTTTAATATAAGATCCTGCGTATTTACTCGCATATAAGACGCACTTTTTGCACATTTTGGTGTCTTTGAATTCATGCTGCGTCTTATATTCGGTGACGACTTATTATGGCAAAACTGCCGAGTTTTAAAATAAAACTGTGCTAATTGTTGCTCTTATAAAGAACGATGAAAGCTATAATTTATTGATGGACAATATTCCTATATACGAGGATGGTTTGATAAATAACTTGTTTTGATTTGGGTTTTAACGACTATCTGCTTTTTCAAGTTGGACTTTTGAAGTCCAAACGTTTTTGGGCCAGCGTTCATTAAGCTTTCTGATTCTTTGGCGGCAGTGGATTTCTGCAAGACCTTCATAACACTCAATTACGTTCTCCATCACCTATTACTTTGACCAAATTTCTATCGGCCAGTAATGTTTGGAGTTTCGTGAGCAGATTCTGACTGTGATGGAGCTAATTCAGTGGCTTAAACCTCTGTTCTAGCATTTTTTACAGCGTGTTACGGTTGAAATCCATAAATGGAAACGCGGCACCCATCTTTCGCAAGGCTTTTTATTGTGCAATTCATTATGCGAAATAAAATCAACTCCTTGATTTCAGATGGTCGTGGCCTCTATCATCTTGCCCAATATCTATTGTTTATTGGTCAAGAAGAGTTCATTGACTTTATTGTTGATTTCAATCGTGACTGCTTCTTATGAAACTTTAGGACATGATACATTTCGAATGATTCTTGTACGGGTTTAAAACTCGTGCACCCAAAGATAAACGGTTTTATGAGTGAGTGAGTCGCCCAATGTGGACGGAATTTGTTCATGGATTTCCTTCGCTGTTCCCGCAGAATTTAATAATTTAATTATTCATTTTATTTAATAATTCATCCACTTTGATTATCACTGGAATCACTTAAATTTAAAAGAACTTTTAAGAAACACTAAAGCCAGAATTAATTGCAAAAATTAAATTTGTTATTTAAAAAGATGAAATTTTATGACTACATCGGGAAATCTTTTCTTATCCCCTACTATAATAATATGAAACAAGTTATATACCAAAGCGTTCTCGTATTTGAATTTATTAATTTTTTATTGTAAGATTTTTCTTCGGTTTTTTAGTTTTTCTAATTTCTAACCAGGATAACTTAAGGTGCGTGTTATAATCCACGGCGTCTTATACGCGAGTAAATACGGTATTTCTATTTTCTTCTGTAAGCAAAATACTTCCCCCTTTAACCACGATGAACGCTACGACCTATTAAACTAGTATCTCAACCACTATTATTATTACAATTGTTTCCAAGTAAATGTCATTATCATCATACATACGAGTAGGGTGTGCGTGTCTTTAAATTAAACCACATTTACATACATAGAATGCTGTATTATTATATGGTGCGGTGCAATGGCATCTTATACATGTTGCATATTTTATAATATTACACCAATGTACGTGTGCGTTGTCTTTGACAACTTTGTCGAGCAAGAGACAAGGTAGATGAGAAAGATTTTATCGATGAAAGTTTTGTTAATTAAAAAAGATTCTTTAAGAATTTCAATATGATAGTTGATAGATTTGAAACTCAATTGTTTAGCTTGGAATAATATCGTAGGAAGGAAAAAGGAAAATTTAATATCCAGGGAAACTTTTATTTTCTTGCACATAACAATATAAATTTTGGATTGTTTCACCAGAAGGGATCATCATACAAAGTGAAAACTAAATCAGAGTTTTAATATTTGCCAAGGGATTTATATTTTGTTTCATTCAACTTTTGATCGTACGTGGGTGTATCAAAAATAAGCCGCTAATTTTATATTACTCGCCCCGTCGAAATGCTTAGCTAACAGGGCTTTAGTATAAGTTGAATAAGGATATTAGGAGTAGGGAAAAACTGTGTTAATTGGGAGAGTCGCTTTTTTAATCAAGAGCATCATAACTTCATATGAGCTTCACTAATATGTGACGCAATGAATCATTTTCAATTTTTTGATGCGTATGAGAGGAGGACCGATTATGGTGATCATGTGAACAGGTTAGGGATTTGAGATTGTCAAAGGGTCAATTGGATCAAATATTCTCCTGGAGAGCGACAGATGATCGTAAATGTCAAGCTCAAATATCGGCCGTGTGTTAGTCTCACAGATACGTAGGTTGCACCGAAAGTTTCTGCAAACTAATATTACGATATGAAAAAAAAAAACATCACAAAACAAAAGTGTGTTGTTATATATTTGGACAATTATGATTAGATTTCATTATTTCTGGTTTGCGAAAAGTGTTTGAAAAAGTTCGCGAAAATCAGCATCAGCAACACCATGACAATGACTCCTACATATTGCTGCGTGAACTAAGGACTACTTAAAGGTGTCAAAGGTGGAAATTATTGGAGCATAGAGTCCAGACCTGGCACCTTGCGGTTTCTTCCGCTTTCTTAGATTAAAGAATAAATTGCGTGGTTTGCGATTTACTAATGCAAACTGGGCGGTTGAAGTCTTAAAAACTTGGCATTTCAGATATCTCAAGAGGAATAGACTTCTTGCTTTAACGATTTGTTTTAACGCACGCATAAACGTAATGAGTTGAAAGGAGAGTATTTCGAAAAACAATAAAAAGAATATTTCTTGAAAAACTAGTTTTATCATCATAGTTTGTAGAAATTTTCTATGCTAAGGATCAATATCGCTGGAATATTTGCGCAATTTTGCACACTGAGTTTCTTTGTGGCAGGTAAATAGTGAATGCTTCCTACTATTGCCAGTTGCTAGAGGAGGTAAAACCCGCAGAACTTCTAAAAAGGAAAAAATGTCTCTTCAGAAGTGTGATGTTGTTATAACATACAACCATTGTAACAATTAAGAAAATTTAAGAAACGTATTTCAGTGAATTAAAGCATTCACTAGTATATGTCACCATTTGACCATGACTTCTTCGGACAATATAAATAAGGCCTTAAGAGAACAAGAAATCCATGATGATGCACAAATAGAAGCGTTTTTTTTTTAAGTAATAATGAATCTGCCAAATTTCGAAAAGTAATATGCAGTCGTTATTCTCGTAGACTACTATACAATAAAAGAAATAATTCCTATTTATTTTGGATAATTATTTCAATTTAAGTAAATTCTTATGAATTAATAACTCCTTTGGTATATAACCCATGTTAAAAAAACCTCCTGTTGGTCATTCCTATAAATAATCACATCACCAAACTAAACGAAAAATTCCTTCAGAACCTGGCACTGCATGACGATCTCCTCCCAACAAACTCTTTCGCACCGACGTGCGAAAATCACACTGTATCAGCGGCGAATCTCATAAAGCACGATTTCACATAATGGCATTTTGTAGGAATCTATTTACTATGCTATAGCAGGGTTTCACCTTTTTTAATGGAAAATGAGTTCTCGTGATTAGAAGTTGCATGTCGTGATATTTTCAATGCTAACGCCCTCTCACAAATGTACCAAGACCGAAAACAATGAGTTTACTAAAAAGGAAGGTATTTTTTATATAATGAAAATAGTACGAGAAGGGAAGACAGGAAAATGAAATTAAAAAGGAAACGATAATTTCTATCGCTCACTTTTTCCCTCGTTGCTTTTTTATTATGAGACAATAGCGGAAATTGCGCGTAGAGATGTTAAACGTTTTCTTTTATCAGTTTTGCAAATACGTAACTCGGGAGAACGACTCGCCTGAAAGGTTTGATTGATTCGCGTTATTAAAACTGGAAATGATAATGGAACAGTTATTGTGATAAGAGGAACACATGTAAAAAAGCATGCTAACGTTATTTAAGAAAAATTAAAGGGGATAAAATAAAAGATTGGAATGAAAAAGGATAAAACGCTAAAATAACCACATGATAATTATCGTACACCTTGTAATAGAGAGGTATGGTAATTTAGAAAAATACCATCATCATCATGGTCATTATAATTATTATTATTATCGCTAAAGAAACTAAAGTGGCTTAATTGTTACATCACGTGATGAAACGAGTAATAATTCTTTACAATTACTAATTTCTTCTTGTTGTTGGACAATTAATAATAATTTAATTACCTGCCAGGAACAAAAACAAATACTAGTACGTTTCATAAATTAGTTAACTTTAAAAGAATAGAAAGAAGAAGGAAGAATTGTAGAGAGAATAAGAACATTTTGCTATAAAATAGTTTATTACATATTATTTTGTGAAAATGATTTATATCTAAATAATTTATGGGGGGTCTGTGCATGTACTAATAAACGCTAATTTTGAATGACGAAAAAGAAAATCTTTCTCATTTCATTCCATCAGCTTTTCTATATTTTTTTTCATGCGGAAGGTTCCACCGCTTCCAATGGGAACATCATACGAGCGTAACTTAAGTTTTAAGCCATTTTGCATAAAATAAACTTTTTACGTACATAAATTTATTCATCTCACCCTGGAGGTTATTTAAATATGACTACACAGAAATTTGCTCTTAACTGATAAACGATGATATATTATTAAATGCGACGCAGACAATTGTATTCGTCTCTTAATAAGTAGATGTGTTCATTAAAAAAATATTGTTTATTTATTTCTTTTCCGTTAATTAATAATATAAATGTGGCATTTTATCTTGACCAACAATCATCTATTTTAATAAAAGTCATTTGTTAGATGCGACATTTTATTTGTTTCAGTAGCTTAAAATAGATTCGTTTATGAATGGTAAAAATAAATCCAGGGAAATTTAATTATTTTTACAGCGTATGCAAATGACAACTTTAAAATCACCGATAAAAATTGTCGTTTCTGATTATTGATTTAAAGTAGATTTTGCGATTAAATTGTCATAAAATGTTAGGTATTAATTAGGAATATTACGTGTGATAGGTAGAAAATGTGTCACGAGAATAATTTAAGAATCACTTTTTGCCATAAAACTCCTATTTTGCAAATCTATCGCGAAACGTTAAATTTTAATTTCGACTCGGAAACTATTAACATTAGCAAATCATTTAACGATGACGATTTCTGTTTTTCCAGCGAATTTTAATCGTCGCATCTTAATAAAGCGTCATGTATCCGCCCATAACTTGAATTTCTGCGTATTAACCCATCTTCACGGAAAGTGTAATATAGAAGACGTAATAATCTCTCCGTCTAACGTTATAATCCAGATAACACATAGTTCGAATATAACGGGATTTAAGACGAGGATAACATAGGTTAACCTTTCAATTAAACCGTTTCACTTGCGGAATCACTTCATCTTCCATCTCTTGCAAACGATCCTCTTCGCAGGTACCATCATCTCACTTATTCCATCCGCGTCTCTTTAACAGAAGTGTTATTAAGTGTTTAAGTAGTTCGAAATCTAAATAACGTTAATAAACGCGAATCGAGTTCATTGAACAAATAATTTCATGCTATCGCTTTTCAGTCGGCGAGTTAAAGTTTACGAAGATGACATGAACGAGGTACTTTCGAGAAACTGAAGCCACATCTTACTCTATTTTTATTTATTTCTTTTTCCATAAAACGCTGAAATACGTGTGTAAAACTGTTTCGTCGGGAATAAAATGAATTTACATTTTCGCTAATTGAGTAAAGTGTAAGGTTTGACGACGTTCACCTATATTCAGATTAAAGTACGTTTACATGTTATAAAAACATTTTCAGCGACGACTTCATTAATCAATGCAAATAACCTTTTTTTCCTTCGGCTCCGAGGCCGAGGAGAGAACTGAAAGGTCATATTTATACGATTATACCAATTTAGTTATATTTACTACATTACGATACAAATAATAAAAGTCCGTTTGAATATAGGAGTTTGTGTGTTACGGGAATGAATGACTGAAGCAAAGGGAAAAAAGGGTCGAAAAGCAGATTTGTGTGGAAGAACCTTTTCATACCACGCAAAAAATGGGGCATATCAATCAAAGAAGCGTTAATATAACCTGTGAACGACTTCCTCTTTTCAAAATCGCCATCCATTTATCATATTCAACGATTATCATTATTCGTTCATAATCTTCGTTTCATTTATTCCGTAATAAAAAGGCAACTATTTTTTTGTTCGTTCATTCTTCAAACATTTAAAACTTAAATATTTGTTTAACACGTATTTTTTTGTATCCATTTCACACATCTTAATTCATTCGTTATACAGAATATCAGGAATAATATTTTACTATTATTAGTACGACTAATTCGATCATTTTGTTTGCTTTCTGTCAATAATGAAAAGCTTTTTGTTGATATTTATTCCATTATGTGTGCAATTTCGTTTTGCCATTCTCAAATTCGAAATATCAAATCTGGTTTTATTTTCCACTACTGAATCTGTGGAAAATTTAACGTGTTTAAAATGACCATTTCACTCACTCCCTGTTCCATTCTTTTTCGATATTAACGAACAATGCACATACATACGCACATCGTGTCACGTTCCATAGAATTTTCAAACTAAAAATGTCACACACCTCCAATATCGTCAACATCATCATCAGTCGCGAATGTATGGGGAAACTCAATTTTATTTTACATCATCGTCATCACTATTATAAATCTACAAATATTGACACACTTTAGGCAACGTTTTACAACGTATTTTAGTTATATACGATCAAACGTATTTTGATTTATAATTAATAATGATAATTGTATTTATTATTAACAAATATGTTTTTTGTTCGTCTGTGAAAAATTGCAAATATTTCATTAATCAAATTATTGTTATTATTAAATAGATATTGAACGAATGTAATTAGTGGAAAACTATATTGTTCCAATAATTTAACAAGAATAATTTGTTTCAGTTGAAAATTAAAACTGATTCTCTAATGCAATTACATCATATATGTACAGGGTGTCCTAATAATGCGGACTAGGAGGATAGATTTAGTAAAAAAAATTTCAAATAAAATTTTTTCCTTGGGATAGGACTACAGGACTAAAGATTTTCTAAGATGGCGAACATCGGGTTCTACAAGAAACTGATACTTGCTCAGTTTTGTTTGAATGCATGAATATTCACGCTAAATAACTTTTCTGCGTGAATTGTGTACGTTTCTCAATAATAATATCTTTTTCTATTACTTTCATTTGTTAAGTTCTTTATGGTGCACATGTATTAAATTAAAATAATTGTGCAATAAAAAAATTATAGCACATTTTCTGTGGTTGCTATATTAATTAGAGTGATAATGTTAAGTTAATTGAATTAACAAGGCACAAATGAAATGCTAATTTCTTTAGTAATTCTGGTACCATTCCATAGAAAATGTTTGCCAAAAGAATGAGAAAACTTGGGCAGTTCGTTTCTTGATTATCACTAAATAGTGTACGTGTATCTACTGTTTTTCTTGCATTGCTGTATTAGTTTTCCAACGAACACCAAGTCTAAACTTTGCAATAATGAATTTAATTAAAGTACTTCTCACCAAATTCCATTTTTTAGTTTTCACTGCTTTCTGGACTCACTTTAGGACGCTTTATACCAGATAAATTGCACTTGAAGCTATTTTAATTTTGGTACTTTAATTGATATTTTTGACCCTTTGTAGATAATGCAAAATTATTAATACCTTCCTACTCTACTTTATTTATGGTATTATCAGTTGATATTTCTGAAGATTGATGGCCAGTATATCCGTTCCAACAATTATATTCCATATTTCTTGGTAATATTTTTGTTTCTGTCACTGGCTCTTCACTACCCCAAAGTCACCTTATGAAGCAAAAATAATCATTTTTCTTTATTTCACAGATTAAGTAAAAAAATACGTTCAGACAGAAAAATGAGAGGCTATTATTTGTTTTGGCAAACTTAAATATTAGTTATATATTCATAAATTATTACTATTCACTACTCCAAATATCCATTGGATATGTCAAATTAATAGTTATTGAAGAACATGGGTCCTATGGCAGTGTTATCCAATTTTCCTTTAACATGATATTCTATTTGGAAATATTTTGTATAAATATAACTGTCCGATTAATTTTCTTTTACGTCAATAATCTTATTCTCTTCTAACAAATAAAATCACAGATGAATTCTGAATGCTAGTGCGATAAATGTAACTAAATTCTAAAGAGAATCACAATGAATCCCGATTACTAACCTAAAGCAGCATTCGGGGTGAGAGAAACAACCCAATTAGTCGTTTCCATGTAGTGGCGTTATACCGCAATCCCAATTTTTGTTTCTTTGCTCTCGTTTTCTATCCACTCTTACATTCGGCCCCTTTTCTTTTCAAACCTTTCCATCTTACTTTTCCACCTCTACGTTTACTCCTAAATGGATTTCTATAAAGAAATAAACCGACGTACCCTTTCGCAAACTCCATTCAACTTCTCGATCCCATGGATTAAATTGTATAATTTTGCATTCGTGACATCCCTTTGACTTTGTGTATACACACACGTAGATCCGAGCAGTCAGTCACTTTCAGCAGGTTGTGTTATATTCCACGTCCTGTGTTATTACTATAATTCGCATATAAGCGTTTGTCAAATTAATCCAACGTATTCACATTCAGTCACAGGTTCCAAATATTTACCTATAAGATAATTACCTTTTAAGGTAGTTGCAGTAATATTAATATCGTTACTACTTGAATATGAACAATAAATATTGGATGGAAATTGAATCTAACTACTGTTTTCCTAAGATCGATCGAAATTATTTTAGTTGTTCTTTGTGAATTTTTCGATTAAGACCAAACCGATGCCTATAATATTAATAACGATACCTGCTTATTATTATTATTCTTGTATTATATTAAATATTTGTGACTCTATTTCTGTTCTACAACCATCAAACGTTGTTGAGGACAAAAAATGATAAATAATTCAGTAATAATCGACATGTGTAATAGTGTGTATGTAGTTATGATTATCCAATAATAAAATTGGAACTTAATCACATTACACGGAAGTATGATTCGCCTATTGAGTAGGAATTTATTATGGAAGTAGCAAAGAGTATTTTCTCTTATAATGGTCATTCTGCGATGGACGAGTAATATTGAAGAAAGTACGGTTTTATTTGTTGTGCATTTTAATAAGAAACGTCGTCGAGACCTAAGAGATTGCTAGTTTTCTTTCGTCCTTTTCTTAATACACTATTATTGATGCTGTCGAAAGAAAGAGTCCGTGATCAGGTTATAAAAAGAGAAGCAAAAAAAAAGAGAGAGAGAGAAAAGTTATTTTAATCTACTAAAGCAATGACTAATATCTTTAGTTGCGTACTTTTGTGTAATCCTTTTTATGGCTTTTAAGCCTGTTTCTTGTCAATCAATATTCGCGTTCTCTTTGAGGTCGAACGTAGAAACTCTTCTAAAATCTATTTCTTTCCTAAATAGATTTACTAACCGGTCGTTAATTTTGAACATAGTTCGGTCAATTCCTTTCATTTGTTTGTTCTGTTGGGGGTACGTAAAGGGAAACCTTTTTCATTTATAAATAAAAGCTGAAGAGTGCTATTAAGAGAATTTTTAATGATCGTTAATGTAATTTGAAGTAATTCCCTTGAAAAGGGAATAAGTAACTGCAACAATCGATATTATATTATAACTGTACGGACAAAATTTAATTCTCCGTTTTCTGTAATTTGTTGCATTCAATTATGTTTTATTAATTATAAATTCTTATCGGTTTAGTTTGTCGTTTTTTAGCAATGCGGTTAAAATTGATGTCAATTAGAATCAGTTTCTCGTTACGTGATTAAAGCATATTATTAAAAATTCGTCATCATTAAATCAAAATTAAACGTATTCAGGCATAAATACCTTATACCATATTCAGGCCACGATTCCAATTTAATACGTATCAACGACCGTAGATTTATGAACGTATATGATTATGTTGTCCATACTGTACACGTTAATTTATTTTTTCACATTTATTATAAATTTAATAACATAGAGTTGCCAAATGATGACATTTTTTTTCCAAAAACGAAAAGTGACTTTGGTGTTTTGTTTATATGTGGCAATGTGTAATTAGCTTGATATTGTATCTTTCTATGGATTTGTTTTGTACAGGTATAATTTTCATTAAAAAATTAAATTAAACAAAGCAATGCTCGATATAATTGCAATTTCATTATTCTACCTCGATGTAACAGCAGCAAACGTACGTAATAATAAAAACGAAATTTACATATTTTTGCGGTTGGTTGTAATATCCTACCGTTCACGTTTGGATAAATGAAAACGTTAATATTTATATATAAAATAAAGTAGCAAAGAAAAAGCAACAGAAGAAGGAGGCAAATGAAGAAGGAAAAGGCACTAGGAAAGAGATTTACATTAGTATTAGAACTTAAAAATATATATACCGTACAATATCCTTTTCTCGTCCTCATGAACGTTCTTACGTTTTTCTCGTTTTTCATCTCTTTTACTATATAAATATTTTCCTCTTTTTACTTTGTTCCCATGTCTTTCTCACTTTTTTCCTCTCCCATTTTTCTTTTTCTTGTACGCCCTCTTTATATTCATTCTAAAGAATCACTTTAGCGTAGACGTGTTGAATTTTAAAGCAAATAAAATGAGAAGTGAAAAAAACCGTTAACGTTTTTATATTTGCATTTATGTACGTATTATGTTTATATTTCTATTACGGCTCTCACTGAAAGGTCAGGTAATTGTGTTAGAATAAGGCAAAAAGTAACTTAAATTATGAATAAACATAATGCGAAGAGAAACTACATATACGATACTAAACGTTTTGCACTAAAGATTTCCTCCTGTTCCGCTAAATTTTGTTTATGATTAGTAGCAAGAACGTAATCGCAATTTTTCTGCATCGTATCATCGTCGCCATCATCATAATCCTCTCTCACATTTGCGAATTGCGTTCAATTCTCCTTTACGGATACTGTACAAAAGTCATCTCTAATGATTATTTACGCGGATAAAAAACAAACAAACATCATCTTACCACAAACGCAAACTTATTCGCCATAAAAGGGAAATAAGAAAAAAACCCATCTCGTTTTTTTTGTGCGCTCTTACCGTATTATTATTAGGTATATCTCTTGAACATTTTCAAAAGCTTTCTGAAGACGAAAAACGTCGTCTCTTGTTTGTGACCTTTTTGGGTAACGAGTAATTCGCAAAGAAAACCGCAACAACAAGAACGAGGAATTTGCGATTACGGTAAATGTGCCCTATCCCCAAAAATGCGAGATTTTATTCAAATCAACATTCGGTATATTACCAATGTCTGTCTTTGAATAGCCTTTACATCATCGAGGCGTTTTGCTTTAAAGATTAAATAAAGTTTTGGAGATAGAGTATAATCGTTCACTACTAAATAGGCGGAAAAGGTGAATGATTGATTGTGCCTATATTATTGCCAAATAGTCTTTAACAATCGTCGGAGCAACAATTCTTAGTTAGTTTGTATCAGGTCTGAAACATGATGATAATTGAAGTTTTCTGATGTTCTCAATTCGATTTCTACGTGATTTGACAAAGAGTTTTTGTTATTCTCGATGCATTCACGCATTGTCTTCAGCGTTACTTTCAGTAATTGATGTTTTTAGATTTTCTGGATTGATGATCGTCATTACCCTTGATGCAGTTTTGCCACTCTTAAGATACTTGTACGAGATACACAACAATTACCAGAAATATTTTTATCCTCTCTTCGAAATTCTTGTGCTGACACGATAAAGATGACATTTTTCCTTAAAACTTCGTTTGCAATTATCAAAATTTAGATGCAAGAGCAATCATAATTTCGAATAAACACACTCTCTCTGTGATTCGGGAGAGCGGTTGGCCAGTAGGAACCAAAAAAAAATAAACAAATTTTTATTTCAATTTATTAAATTTCTTGTTTAATCACTTTTTCATTAATTCACCTTCGACTTGGTCTTGTTAAAGCGTCAATTTTGGACTACGTTTCGATTGCGGTGGACGATTTACCGATGTTTAATCTTACGATGCAAATTACTCAGCAAATTATTTCCAACTAATTAGCAATATGTCATGTACGTGTTATTAAACTGTTTGTCTTTCCTTCGTTTAGTTTATTACAACAGTTTAATTGTAATATTTTAGACTATTTGTTTTAACTAGTGCGGCATTTAATTTTAGAAATAATTTACACAGAATATTATGATTGTATCTTCTTATACACAAACATTATCGTCGTACAGACACGTACATACCATAAATGTTACCAATACACGCACGATGCAGATAATAATAGTAAGGGCGGATAGAAAGAGAAATGAGCCCATTTCGATTCCCGTACAGTTTATAAAGCCGATTTTCTCCTCGAAAATGATGCGTTCACAATCGAAATTGAAACAAGGGAATATCTTTGATGCATGAAATTGAATATTGGAAATGAATTTCATAATATTTTTCCCGTGTGTGTTATATAATGATACTTTTTATTAGTTCTGTGCAGTTGCAAATTTTTCAGTTTCATTCAATTATAACACTCATCTCGTCCCAGTTTTTGTTTTTGAGATTAAGCACCACATTTACCTAAAAAACTATTTAAAAGCCAAAAGACGGTTTTATTTTTAGATGGAACCTATAGGAAAAATGAATTCGCGAAGATGATTTCTTTTAAGATCGGTGAGCCCTATTATTAAAGTCGCCTCCATTATTTAGTGTTAATGTTATTACGTTATATCTGCTTATTACAGTAATAAGAGGTTTTAATATTTTATGGATCAATTTCGAAAGAAATTGCTATTTATAAGAAGTAGTAGGGGCGAACATGATGCTCTTAACGAACGGTAAGAAATTGAAAAATTTCGTATTTATGAAAGAGGTAATGAGAATTTCTTACTCGAAGGTACGACAAATGTCTAAATAAAAAATAGGACGGATTTCAAACAACAAAGAGTTGGAAGTAAATCTCAGTTAAAGGAAGAATTAAACCAAAAATAGAATGGATTAGAATGGTAATGTTCAGCGAATTAACTTTTCATATGCAAGATTGGATGTTTAATTCGACGGATAACCAATAACAAGAAGCGAACTAATTGCATCATGATTGTAATTCTATATCTAGGAATCATTAGAATGAAATTATGCATTTGAAAATATTAAAAGTAAAGTACAGGAATATTCTATTTTTATTCTTGCTAATGGTTTTCACATCCCTTTTTATTGCTATACAAATGCAATATAAAATCGTTCAAATACATTTTTATAAAAATTGCATTATAATTTATTGGGTAATATAGCGGGGCGCTATTAAATAAATTACTATTTTCAAAATTGCCTCCTGTCACACTTAGTTATCTACTTATAATGATGCATTTGCCATCAAGTAAATATCCTGATTGGGTACGTAACACATTTGATCGTTGAAGATCGTCGTAAAATACGTTCGCAATATTTTAAGATGAATAATCGATAATAAGTTTGAAAGGAAGGAACGTAATTATTGTGCCATCAATCGAATGGCATTAAGACGTTCCATTCATAAATATACATACGGTTAATCGTCTTCTATTTATAGATTGAACGAGCTAATTTTCATAGCAAATAAGTTCGATCAATGCGACTAGCTGGAATCGGAGAAAAAAGAGGAGAATAAAAGTGAAAAGGAAGCAACGAACCTTTGTTAACTTAACAGTAATGATGATACCAATTTTTGAAAGAATCTCTTTATAAATAAATGGGATTATTTTAAATTTAAATACATATAAAATAAGCTTTTAGTTAAATTAAAAGAATATAGCTACGTCGTTATCGTTATTATCTGTCGTCGAATTGAATTGATTATGATAAGAATCGATTTGAAGTCAATATTATATCTTCACCGAGCTGCTTAACTGAAGACAATTGAAACTTTTATTTAATTAATTTTATGTTATTGACTACGAAAAGATGAACAATCTTAATAAGAAATTGACGCTCCATTAAAACATGTGAAGGTTCTATTTTGGCAGATTTTGGAAAAATTTATTCAATTAATACGAATTTACTAGTGAAACATGACAACGTATAAAAGTGTCCCAATTTCGCAGTCGCTCGCTCGCTTTCTTGCTGTCATAATTTCGCAATAACTAAAGTTACCTTGCACATAACGTAAAGGTGTGTCGTTTTAACTGAATGGCACAAAAGAAAAAGTTATAATAACGGTAATAATAGTAGTAAGTCGACCTGACATTTCGCTTATTTCGTTTATAATAACATTTAGATGGGACTTTTTTTATGGAACCTATGGCACGAAAAACAGTAACGTTTCCATATCTTTTTGTTTGCCTTTTTCTTTAATTTCTTTTAGTTTAATTATCATAATTCTTTTATTATAAGTTCTCGTGCGACGGAAAATTTATAACGCGACCTTATTTTAAATATTACAATTTCTACAATTCAATTAATTCCGTGTCATTTTGATCGCAATGTCGCATTTTTGTTATTCGAACAATAAACTTTCCATCTCTTTTGCACTCACGCTACGTATCTGCAGAAGGTTTCGCTTGCAACTTTATTGTGTCTAAATCGAAACGAATACGTTCGCAGGAAATTTATTGCAAAACTCAACGGTAATTCATCATTAAATTAAGAGCAATTATTGTAATAATATTATATGTAATATGCGTGTGCGTTTCTTTTCTTTTTCACGATCCTGTAATTTGAAATGGGGACGTAAAAATAAGGAACTCGAACGGCGTTCAAGTTGAAAACGTTTAAGAGGAAAGGTTATTTCAAAATTTTTATGACGATTTTTTATCGCCGGCTCTGGTTAAATTTATTCGTCTGGTTTACGGAACGCGTTTAGCTTAAAGAGTTTAAAGAAAGAAAGTGGGAGCGAGAAACGAAAAAAAAAAAAACAGGAAAATATAAGGAAAAACGTATACGTCGCATTTTGTCACGCAGAATTCTTTTTTATTTTCCCAACAATCTACATGCATATAAGGAGCGGGCGAAATGGTGGGAGACACAGAAATATTATATGGGGGCGAAGAAATGGAATAAACCTTTACGCAAAAGAACACATCAGATAAATGTAATTCAATTTTTCACCGTTGGTTCCATGGATTTCGGTTTTGGTACGTTGTAAAATTTTCATATAACTTCCTCGCCGGTGGTTGTTGTTGTTGTGGGAGTAACGTATTGAAGAGCGCAGTAAATGTTTTTGGAACGTATTTTAGGGGTAGGTTTTGGGTCGTTGGCATGTACAGCGCAGGCAAAATTTCAGAGCGTCAAAAGAAGAAAATCTGGCAATTTATGTTGTAGTTGTTATTATTGTAATTTTCTTCTAGTCGGAAAGGCAAGACGTTATTTTCCTTAAATTTAAGATACGCCGGCGTCACTTTCGTGACCGATCTAATCTTTCAAACTTGCGAAGCGCTTTCTCGAAACCTTTAAAGCTAACGCTTTTGCAATCTATATACACGCGTTCGCATACGGTTTTGCAGAAATAATAATATTTTAGCCTTTGTCGCGGATATAAGAGCGTTTGCAAGAGTTCGCAACAAATGATAAAGAAAAATAACACGAATGTATTAAATTTAAATCGTGCGGCAGAAACAGTTCCCTCCTCAATACATAAACTGGGATTCTTTTATGAAAATTAGGATGATTCCTTTCTTTTCGACAATTTCATCCACTTTTTATCGGCATATGGATAATAAAGGGTGCGAGAGAAAACGATAAAAGAACAAACAATAACGGCAACAATGAGAAAGAAATCGAAATATTGTGCCACGCCTAAAGGATATAATCGTAGATTATCGTAATATAATGCTTAACGTAATAATCAATTTCGATAAATAAACGGTTTCTTTTTCGATTTCCCTTTGATTGTGTTATCGTTGTCATCGTCATCATCATACTCATCCAATATGAAATTGGATTGCTATTCCCTGTATTACCTCTAATCGTATAATACTGATTATGAAGATTTATTAATAATTATTTTAACAATCAGAAGGATTTTATTTAATAATATTACTATCGAAATAGCGGATCAATGTTTGTAGTCTTTTCAGAATATAATAAATTGATCCTATCGTTGTACTATAAATTGCAAAATTTCCCTGTTTATTCGTGAATATTGAATAAATTCTTCGGTACGCAATGCAATAATTTAGGATGTTAATCATAATTCTTTTCCGAATAGCGATGATAATCATACGTAATCATTAACCAAATTAATTACATTTGAATAAATGATTAAATAAATATTATTCGAAGAGTAATTGGTAACTTATAATAATAAATTGATTTCTGTATATATTATAATCATTACGTTCAGTCCAACGTTCAACGTGCATATTGCAATTAGTATCAATTCAAAGTCGTATAAATTAAATTTGACATTTAATAGACACGCAGAAAGAGTAAATCTACCGTGGCAAATAAGTCGATAATGTATGACAAATAGTTAAACGAATTAATTCATTGATATTGGAATTTATTAGCATGAATTGAGTTGCTGCTCAAGTTTCATAAAAAAATCGATTGGATATTATTAGGTCCTTAACGAAAATTTGTTATTGTATATACAAAATCATAAATACAAAATAAATACAGCAAATTCTGTGTTTGATCGACGACAAAGGGAAAATGTTGGGGTGGGAAGATTTACCAATTTTATAATTAGGAGATTCTTTAATTTTATTTTCTGGCTACAAAAGATGTAATTTTGCAATAATGATTAGGTACGCTTTCCAATGGGAACATTGTAAAAAACCGATGAAACGATATTGATTTATTTGTTGCAAGATTCTAAAACTTTTGAGCAAGTGAATTTGTGAAATTTTGGAATCACAAAGACTTTAGGAAAGGAAACGACGCATCATGTATTTTACATGCACATCCGATCTACAAATTCTTATTATCTATTATTTTCTCACAATAAAAATTTAGAATCAGTTTGACAAAAAGAATTAGGATAGCAATAAATAAGTTTAGGTACAATTTAGAAAATAATAAGTAAAAAATAAATTGTAAATAATAAATTGTAAAACGTAGGTAAAAGGAACATTGGCAAAGGGACAATCAAGGAATTCCAGTGAGGCTCCACCGTGATTGGCCAAGTGTCGTCACAGAAATTAAGGGAAATTCCTTAATTTCTAGTCCCTGATTGGATGTCAATGCATCCACCACCCCTTTAAGGAAAAATTTGTAATTATAGAATTAAGAAATAACATCAGTCAAGAAAAGTTTGTCGACCGGCAAGAACATAAGAAATCTTTTCGTTTGTCGTTTATCGTTAATAACCTATCATTCGTTGTTTTGGTTTATCGTTTTTTTTTGTGAAATTTAACTCAATCTTTAACACTTTACTTTAAGTAACTAACAATCTAAGTTTAATCATTAAATTATCATACTAAAACAAAAAGGGTGCATTTATTCAAACCAGCACCTCACGTGCATGCGACCTGATTAAAAGACAAAAATCATCGCAAGCCCCAACACAGCTATTGCATTAAATTTTCTTAATTATATATCATGTTAAAAGTTATATTGTAGTTGATATTGCACAAGTAATTTCATCATAATGTTTATATTGTTAGATTAATAAAAGTGTGTTGTTTTCATTCATTACAATACCAATGTTAAATTAGAAAGAATGAAGTGTCGATAACATGTTAGAATAATATTCCAAACAAACCAAAGCAACAATGTTGTTTTATAAAATTATGAAACGACAATATTAAGAAGGCAGCTGAATGTGACTAACAAAGCATCTGAATTATGTTTGTAATATAATGGAGAAAGATGCATACTTTTAATTTGTGTTAAAGACTGTAATGAACTAATAGAAATACTAAATAAGTTTGTAGATTGTTGTTGCTTATTATATTTGTTTAAACTATATTGATAAAGAGTAGTGAAAGTGGCCTAGTCTGCCAAATAATTCATTGTAAATCTTAAGAAATCAATGGGCCACTGTCACTCCCTTTGTTAGGCAACTAAATGGCACTACAAAAATATCAGAATTGAAACAGTTCAAAATTATAGGAAAAGTTAGTACTCGATAGTGCTCAACATTGAGTGATAGTAAGCTCACGACTTCAAATTAAAAGCATAAAAATTGTGAATAAAGTTGTTAAGTTGTAAATAGAGTAAATGTTAAGTTAAAGAAGCATTTTACTTTGCAAGGACAAGTCAGCAGCGACACCCTTTGCGTACCATCGCGAGGATACAGATCAATTGATGCAGAAAAAAATTCTTGACAATCCCTGGTGCTTAGCTTAAAATTACAATATTTTTTTTTTACTTAATAGAATCGCAATTAATGGAGAGAATTTGTTGCAAATCAACGGCAAAATGGATGGTAACATAGATTCGAATTTGCTAATGAATTTTTCTAAGGTTGCAAACTTGTAAATCCGATTTGTTTGTACGCAAGAGAAACATAACGTAAAACGTGAGCGACTTCCTGATGCTTTCGTTCAATATCAAAAGGGAATTATAGCCATTTGGCGCTAATTGTAATTAGTTTCTAAACATCTTGCTTTTTATCCACCCACACACGCACGCACCCATTAACTTCTCCTTTTTTCCTGCTCGCCCGTTATCTCCACTGTATAAAACATGTTATCCGTCTTAACAAACAAAATATTATTAACATTGTTTAGTAGAACAAGATGAAGAGGCAAAGAACAGCAGCCTACATCCATAGATGGATGCAGGAGCAAGTGAGTGGCGTAGAGTGGCGAAGTTTCGGTACCTTTTATATGAGTGTGTGTCGGGGCGCGCGCGTGTGTGTGTTTGTGTGTACGACTTATATTAAGTTTGCGGTCCTGTTAGCACGTATCCCTCCAACTCGAACGTAACAAGCGGACGTATTCGATAAAACTTAGTTAACTTTATCTGGTTCTTGGCACGTCGAAAATTTACTTTCTGTTTTCATTGCGTTAAGGCAATAATTAATTCTCCTCCCTCTCTCTCTCTCTCTCTCACACACATCATTTCGTCTTTTTATTTATCTCCTACACGAATACACGTTTCCGATTGAAATTCGGTTTTATTCAACTATACAGATTCCTTTTTTCTAGTCTAATTTCAGCCATTCGAACGAAAATTTTAATTGCACGCGCCACGAATAGCCATCGCGCAATGCGAATTCGTTTTCTAGTAGCTGCAGCGTTCGCATAAGCGACATAAAAAAGGGCTCTCTCGCTTTGTTGTTACTATTTTCGTTCGCAATTGCCTTCTCTCGGTTGTTGTTATCATCAACTATTTTGCACACATCTATATGTATAGTAATTATCGTAGGAGCAATCGTACAACAATGCAATTGCAATATGCATGCAGGCACGTTCAATTACTTTCGATTAATTCTGCTTTATTAAAAGGGTGGAAAAAACTGAAACAACAACTACCAATGGAGAGAAGAGGCAGCAAATTGGTAAAAAATAATTCATCGCATTGACATTATTGCCTGAAAATTGAAAAATAAATCATTATCTCAATCATGATTTGGTGCTTTTTTGTTTGTGACTCGATAATTTCATTTTTGTGTGAAGTCAGTGATTAAAAAAATCTGATCTCTCGCACGCATGTTGGGCATGAAACAATAAATACTATCTGCGTTTCGGAATTATTTTGCGCTCTGCAAAACGGTTAATTGTTATCAGGGAATTCGCATTCGCGTATCCAAATGTATGCAAGCGATAAAACATTTACGTGGGGACAAAAGAAAAGCAATTTATTAATTAGTCTGGTTAATTTATATTTTTTCGCGCTCCGTTTGTCAGTGGAGGAAAGTGACAAATGAAAACACTGAAACGTACAAAATTGTTTGCAAACTTTTTCGTGTGTGCAGGTAACACTGAAATGTCGCGTCTATTTCTGAAATATCCTCGCATTAGAGAGTTTTTTTTTTCTAGGTCACACAAAGACCAGTTTGTTATTAACGAAACGGATTGCGGAATCAACCGAAATAACCTTCATAAGATTTTCTATTTGCAATATATTTTTGGCAAATCCCACATTTTTTCTGTAGTTTAAATTTATAATTGGCAATAAATAAATAAACGCCGTGAAATTTATTCCGCCAAATGCGTTCTATGGATGGATATCAAATCGAATTATTCGATGACATTATTTCCGTTTTCCACCGTTTTCCTTTTACTTCTTCTTTCGCTGGACGCTGAAAATAATTATTTACAGATTGGCGTTAAAAGGCGAACTAGGGTCAAATAAAATTAACGGATAACTGCTGATTCTGCCACATAAAGAAGAACATCATCGGTGGTTCGGGCGAATCTAGGTTATCGGCAGATTTGGGTGGTTCGACTGCTGCCGGTCTGGCCGGTTCGGTACGGTTGATGGGACGAGGATTGGCCGGTTCGCTCGGTGAATTGAGTAATCCATTTCCCAGCCCTTTTCATTACGATATCTTTATTTTTATTTATTGGCCTAATCTTGATTTATTTACTTTGACGTACCTTTATCCTTATCAAAAAAAAAAAAACGAGACGGACCAGCACTGGGTGTGACTGGCTTTTATTTATTTTGTATCTTCTCCCCATTTTTATTATTTATCATTTTATTTAAGAAGGAGACGAAGTATATGAGAGAGAGAGAGAAAGTGAGAGGGTGAAAGATGGAACAATAAAGTTTATTAAAACGAAAAAGTAATGGAAACCTCATTGAGATGCGTACCTCTTTTATTTTCGCTTGCCTTCCGAACATTTATACTCCATACTTTCATTTTCTTTTTCCTCCTTTTTAATTTATTTCATTCGCCTTTATTATCATCGTCGTCGTCGTTGTTGCGATCGTCGTCGTTGTCATCAACCTACTCCGGTTATGGATCGTTCAGTAAACCGAATGGCGTTATTAGTTAAATTACAAACGGAGTTCAGTTTTCAAGTTGGGCGGAAACTTTCCCTACCGAAATAATATTAAAAAAATTGGATTGGAATAACGGGTGAAAGAATGCGAAAAGCGAGAGAGACGCGAAGGACAAAATAAAAATAAAACGCAAGAAAAAGATCTCCGTTTATAGGTATATACGTTGGATCGACGGTCCCAAGTGAAACCGAGTATTACTAGTGTTATTAGGCGAAGTAAAAGTAGAAAGTAATTGTAATTCGGAGGGAGCAAATTTTAGATCCCTTAACTTGGGACATTGATACCGGAACTAAAACAAATGCGGCTCCGTTTCTTTTTTTTTTTGTTGGATTCCACTTTCTTTCGTTTCCACTTCTACAGCAACGAAATACGCATTACCGATCGTACCGGAAGATAACGTTTGGATAACACCGATTCTCCCAGTTCATCGAGTACGTTTACATTTTTAATTTTCTCTGGTTTGTATATTTTATGTATTACAATTATCCATTTTTATCTGTCATCGCGGGGAAATGTGTTAAATAATAAAAGACTTGGAGAAAAATTATTATACTCGATTATTTAAGAGTGTATGTACCACGGATCCCTATAAAACCTCTCGAACAAAGAGGGGAAAAAAGCATAATAAGCCTGCTTTTATCGCCACCACACTTTATTCCTCTCGGTAGATTCTGTCCCATTTTGGGCTTTTCCATATTACATTTCGGCTATTTGCCTTATCTTACATTTGCGTCCATTTTCACATTCTTATTGTATGAATTATCAACAAATATGATAATGTTAATAAAATCGTAGGGTTCGGCCATTATAAAAGTTACATAATAAAGGACATGGTTGGTTGTGGAAATTTGATATACCTACTTTTCTAAGATAAATTTGCCTTTTTAATTCCTTCTCATTATTTTCATATCTTAGATCGATTAGGTTCCTTGTAATTAGTAATTTCAACTTTAATTATTGTAATTTAACAAAAAATGGAATCATTTCAACTACGATTTTGATTTAAATGAAAGTTAGTTTGGCGTATAAATCTCTCTGCTATAATGCTATTTAATCGCAACTCGTTCTGGGATCACTTTAATAAAACAAAGTTTATTTAATTAGAGTAGATTTTTTTCTTCAAAAGTTATCGGTAACAAAAAGTTGCCTTATTTACTTATGAAAAATTGCACAAATGTCGCTGCTAATAAGTAGAATTTAATTTACCAAAGTAATTTCCATCGGTATCATACAGAGCGATTAATTAATTGAATTGTTGGACGCTGAATTTACATTTTTTGCGTTAATTAATAACCTCAAAAATTAGAAATGAAATACAAACAACGTCAATTTGTTTGAATTATTAAATTGGATCAAAGTGAAATGTCACAAAGTGAACCAGAAAATCGATTTTAACAATAATTATGAACATTGCTGATCCTAATGAGATTATAATTGAGTGATTGTATGAAATATTTAAATTCTGAGGTAGCTTTATTCAAATGTGTTTTAAAAATTTGGCTTTACAAAACAGAAATATTGAAAATTTAATCATAACTTACCCTTCTAAATAACGATCTTACATTATTAATTGGCAAGTCAAATTTAGACCTGAATGGTAAATTGATTTTTGGTAAACGTATTGTAGACATGATTACGGAATTAATTCTTCTTTTTTAATCACTAAATTTGCACGATCGCGAATTACCCGTGGATATGTTGATTTCGCTGCTTAAAGTCTATTATTATTAATATAAACTAACTAATGCTAATAAAACAGAAACTGCTGAAACTTTTGTGTATACTGAAACATTTGCCAAGAATACGATTATTATATTATTATTGTATTAAGTAATATCTCGCGAAACGTAATTTCGGCACACCTTTAGATCGTTCTAGTTTTCGTTGCTTTTGTTTTCCTCTTTATGAATGTGGAAAATAAACATTATTTTTAGATTATTTCTCTAATATGAATTTTCGTTAATATTATTATAATAAACGTCGAGTTAGGAACGAAACAAATTTGATTTTCAAATGGTAGATTAAATTGACTAATTTTATTTAAAATTAAAATGAAGCAAGTGCATTCGAAAAATATTATGACAAACCTATTATTATTGTTAACTCGATTAAAATATAACTCTTTTAAAGTGATTTTACCTTAATTAACTTCATATTAATGTTTCAAATGTCATCTATTCCGAATTTAATTAAAATATAATGGATGCGGAAACATTTAAAGTGAACATGTTGGCTAAAAATGGTCCTTAAAAAGAGAGAAACAAGCTGATTTTCAGTATTCTATTATTTGTAACTGTTGTGATACATTCCTTTATATTATATAATAAAACATATACAAGTTTTACTATTAATTAACAATAATCAGGTGAAATGTTAGTTGAAAGAGGAAACGATCTCCTATTGTAACAATGTTTAATTAGTGATTTATTCATAAAAAATACAAATGAAATTAAATGTAATGGCATTTCAAAGGCCGTTCTGTGCACATATGTGGGTTAAATAATTTTAAATGTAAACATACCACCTACATAAATATGAAAGAGTGTTCATATAAATATTTCAGTAATAATTTTTAATTCCGATTGATAAATTAATATTGTCGATATCGATCCAGTTATAAATACGTATTTATCAAAAGCAATCATTTGTATGTACGTATATTCGCAATATTATAAATTGCAAAATTCACGCGAAACTACTAAATTTCAATCAAACCCTGATTTGTATCACCGATGGTTAATTATCGATCCATATCGAAAATGTGCTTTAAATTAAATTAGCAAATGAACTCCAATAACCAACATATCATAATAATAACTACAACGATCCGTATATGAAGCCATCGAACTTTATGTTTCCCATAATAATAATTCTTAATACGCGTGGCTGAAGGCTTAACGGTACACGTTGGATCGTCGGAATTTCACAATCAATAACCGATTTTTTATCGCAACAAACAGAATTTAGATACTCTGCCAACGTCTACCTTTAATTAAACTACCTCGCAACAATTACTAATCGTGATAATTTATTAAATACCTTGTAATTAAGGCAATATGTAATTAAATCCACTTAAGAAACGTACGTATAGACTGGATGTGTTATTATTAATATAATAATAATAATAGTAACCCAACTGCTAAACAATTAACTGCACATGATAAATTACATGGGAACATAGTTACTGGAGGTATATACCTTGCTCCATAACAATACAGGTGTACATGTAATGTATGGATAGGTTGGATGGAGAGATAGATGCACATGAAGAGATAAGTTTCCCTTTACAGTATTATTGAGTGATAAATTAGATACGGCGGTTTAGTGCAATAATTAGTGCGGTGCGCGCGCTTACTCAAAATAGACAGATAAATTACTAAATTACTTAACCTTGTTAAAGTGATTTTAGCATGAAATACCCTACACTGATGTTTCCCCTTACTTACCATAATTATTGAAGAGGGGAGTGTTTACGTGATGAAGGTCTAAGAAAGAACAACGTCAATTGCAACTATTGTAAATTTATATTTGCATATTATTCGATGTACATACGAGTGAGTATCTAAAAGAAACGAGATACTTTTTTCTGTAGGCAAATGAGTTGATTTTAACTGCCTTAGCGCTTAGATATTTGCTTGACATTCTTCGTGATCAGTTTCTCATGTGGCGTTCATGAATAATTATTTCAGCGGACTGATTTTTGAACCCTTTTTACGTTCTCGCCAATTCTCTTTCCTGTTATAGAAAATTGCAGCTGATATGATTTCAATGCTTAGGGAAGCTTATGTCAAGGAAGCTCAGGCCGAAAACTGCACCTTAAGCGAAATCAAACTTAAGGGCAATAGCGATTTGCCTTTTCGATGCCAAAGGAGTCGCTCACGTTGAATTTGTTCCTCAGGGAACCACTGTAAATCAATATTTACTACCGGGAAGTGCTGAAATGATTGGCATTGAGGCATTGAGAAGAAGACGGCCTGAATAGTGGCTATTGGGCGAATGTAAACCTCATCTTGACGACGAGCAATGAAATAGTTTTTGGCGAAAACAGTATGACCACTTTCTTCCTCCCACGTACTTGCCTTTCCAAGCTCGCTGCAACTACTTAGTCCGCAGAATGAAGGAAAATATGAAGAGAAATCGTTTACAGGGCGTAGAATAAAAAACCTTTGAAGGGACTCAACAGCATTAGTTCAGACGCGTATAAAAATGCTTTAGACAGTGGAAAATTCATTCGGACAAATGCCGATTATTTTGCTTGGACCCTAAAACATTAAATAATTGTCGTTTCTTTTGGGTACCGCTTCGTATAATCTATCATTCAAACGATTTAAAAAAATATCGTTAGGATTAATAAAAATGGAGTCAAATTTTTCGTGGGTTTGACAAAAACAGTGACCGATGTTTTTGAAATGTTAACATTAACATTTAAATATTTAAGGCTGAAGGAAACTTCATTTGTTGCACTCCCTAGGGTTTAGACACTATTTGGCATACTTTCTATTGTTCAGGCATAGCTCCATGTAACTTCCATTTGTTAAATTTCGAGGCGATTTTAAAAGGTATCTCCAAAAAAAATTTCAACACGTCTTCTACCAGGCGGCAACACCGACGTGTTGCACTTCTTGGGTTGTATATTGAGCGTGAGAAAAGTTTTTATTGACTTTATACATAAATAATATTTTGCTGACCACAGTCCCAATCATTATTGAAAAGTCCTCGTGTTATTAATCAACTACGTCGCACTGTTAAACATGTTTCTAAAGTTTTAACATAATAATTATTAATGCTCTATTTGAAGAGAATGAGTTGTTAGAATAACCTATGTCCACATTTGTTTCGTTACTATATACCTAATACCCTTTACATAATAAAATATGAGTAAAATGCGTATATTAATTTTGTTTATTTCTACAGACGGAGTGAATTAACTTTCGGTTACTCAGTTTGTGCAAAATTCTTTAGATCGCATCAATTGTTATGTAATTGAAAAACAATGAATTCGGCGTTAATAGTAATTTGTTACAAATTAAAAAATGAATTAATTTACTGTTCCCATCACAACAGCAACAACAAACAATTATACACATACTTAATTAAATATTAAACTTTCATTATATTATTTCCGACTTATTTATTTATTGTACGAAGCGCGTATACACACACACAAACTATACACAAACCGTGATCGTTTATTATGCTAAACGTGCCAAGAATACTTTAAAATTTTATTGACTCGAAAAACTTTAACTATCAAAATTATTATTCCTTACGTGCTCGTAAATAAATTAACTTTATAACCGTGAGCTACGAATGGAAAGAGACAAAGTTGAGCCAAGACGATGAACAAGAATAAGTAGAAAAAGAAAATGAAGCGAAAAAACTTGCCCACATAATAATCATGTCAATTCGTTTCAGTTTGAGTTTATTGAAATTAAAATATTCATTATTGGATTAAAACAAAATAAATAAATGATAATTATTTTATTCTCATGTAATTCGTGGCTTTCGTAGGTAAAAAGTCTTGTTATGTTATGTTCTATTAAAATTTCCATATATGCGTTAGTTAATAATCCGCATGTAAATAAGTTAATGTACTGTACGTGAGCCGATTAATAACGTTAATGAAATGTTGACTGGGAACGGGCGAGCAAACGGAAAGTTTTAATCTCGTCTACGTACTAATCAACGCGTTTCCAAAAAGTTGTTAATAACGTACGTACAAGACTTAAGGTTGTTCGTACATACGTTTAATTCGAATAATAATTGGAACAAATAACAATAATGTACAATACACCATTCGGTTGGTCTTATTAGTCATTTTCATTTATTACATTGTCTTACACAATTGGCAAGCGGCTAAAAAAAAAATAGTGGAGAGCGTTGTAAATATAAATGCACGTGCATACGGATGCAGTTGCTTGTCACTAAATCAAAATTGCAAAACGTAAAATTGCAATGTTTTTGATTTGATTTCATTTGATTCGGATATAAAAAATGCAATCTTCTGTGAATCGAATTGCTGCATCCACCAATCTTTCTCGCTACAATTTTTTTTTGCGGACGCAAAAGTATTTTATCAACGTTGCACTATTATTATTCTCGTACTAAATTTACATTTAAATTTACAGATGTTTTACATGTACATATTGTACGACCAGAATGAATTTGTAACGGCACTTACGACAGATTGTTTTAATGGTACTTTGTAAATCAATTTATTTAAATTTATTATTATCGGTTTATCTAAACCATAAACCGTTGAGGGGTTCGTTGGTTGGTTGGTGGGACGCTAAACTGAACGAATCACATTAATCATTTCAATGCTATGCGAATTGAAATAATCTGTCATTGGCAAAATTACGTTCAGGAATATTTAATATAATTAAAATTTATAATATAGATATTTGACTCGCAAAATTTATGATTAATTCGAATGCCGAGTGTTCACCAGGAGGCATGAAAAAAAAAGGGAAATAGGGGGGTGGGGGGATTCCTTTCGTTTAAATTAATGACGACGATTTAAAAACTGTTGAAAGTATTTATAAAGCCGCTAAAAATTAATTAGGTTTCCTCTCATTTAGAGTAGTTGCAAGTAAATGGAAACTGGAAAGAAAAGCAGAGAAGCGAGAGACGGCAGAATAAAATGAAGCACTGAAAAATACTGTGGTCCCTCTTAATTTCATTAAATACTTACATTAAAAACTTTCACAATATCATGTTAAGTAATTTACAAAATTCTCTCATAAACTTCTTAATTAAAAGAAATAATTTCTTATGGTAACTGTTTGTATTTAAAATTTTTGTATACGAATCATCGTAATATTTTTAATCCAGTTTCATCTTCTTCGGTTACATTCTCTAATATCCCTTTTCATCTTGGTTAAGTTAATATCATGAATAAATAACTGACTTGCTATTATAGAACGAAGGAAAATAACGTTATTATTTACACCCATTATCACATTTTACGCTTTATTTATAAATATGGATCGCGTATCATATCCGTAAATTTCTAACTATAAACTTTTCTGAAACGTGATTTATGGCTGGCGCGCGAATAAATTTTAGTTAATCTACGATATAATTTTAGATACGTTAATAAATTAACCGTCTAATATGTCAGATCAATTTTGATCGAACCACAAAACCGTTTATCTATACGTTTAAATCGATTATCAGCAATACCACGCTAAGCATTTTAGGACAATAAGTTAATTGTTCAAATAATAACTAATGAAACGTCCGTGCATGCATTGTGCGTCCAATTAATTCGACTTTCAACAGACTTTAATTGAATAAAACTGTTCAAAGTCAACATTATTATACACTTAAAAATATACCGACCACTTATCAATGCCTACTCCGAGCAACTTTTATTTTTCACAATGTCTACACAATTTCCATTTTTAAACGGTTAAAAATTATACCGTTTAATTAAATTTATGTCTTTGTTAAGTTTGTAGTACCAAAAGAAAAAAATATGAAGAAGAGAAACAGTAAAATCAAATTCAGTCCTCTTTCCTTCGTTATTAACGTTATTGGGATAAAAGTCATAATAAAAGGAGAAAATTTAAATTATCGAGAAAATCAATTAGATAAAACTCATTAATTATTCTCTTGCTTTTTAGATTGCCACAAGCACAAAGGAATACAAAAGCTATAATTTGTAAGAGTAGCGCAGTTGAAAGCAAAGAAGAGAAAGAACAGAAAAAAAAAAAACAATAACCGAAGCAAATTACGAATGAAATATATAAAAGGATAGAAGCGAAAAGGACGGGACGAAAGGAATAAAGGAAGAAAACGGTGGATGATAATGGAATGGAAAGGATAACTCGTAAATTCGAATGGTATAAATTTGTGCCAAACTCTTTTATTTTGTTCGCTAATTCTTTTTCCGGCCATCTAATTTGGAAAACACTAGAAATCCTATTTAATTATTTAATATATTTTAATTGGATTGAATTGTAAATATTTATCGATTCGAATGATTAGTTTTGGGGTATTTGCATTCGATTAGCGCAGAGTAGGTTTATAAGGGTCAATCCGACCAATATTGGACTCTCATCGATTAAATAATTAATAAACTATTAACATATTATTCGTACAATTGCAAAATTATCATTATAAGATTTCACCAATTGTCTTATACCGTTGAATTGATCGGCAATCATATAAATACAAACAACGAACTGGAATAATTCATTATTTATAGGTCTATTAATATAAATATTAAACTAAATATTCTTCTATATTCTACTGCATAATAAATATGCATTATTATTTTAAAGAGATAATAACGCACAATAGAGGGTTAATTATGATTTTGTTCAACATGCTGCTATCGAAAGTCCATTATTATTAGATATTATCGGTAAAATTATTTCACGGACTTGTACATGTTAATTATATGGGTAAATAACAAAAAAGTTGCTTATTAAAATAAAGCTTTTGTGATTAATTTATTAATTAGCCATAATTGCTTATTATTATACATATAATCTACAATAAGCAACTAAAATAATCGTGCATTAAATGAGGTATTTTTACAGCTAAAACATAAATAACCATTAGTAATCGATATATTAAAATTTTAAAAATAAGCAGCAATTATTTTCTAAATGAAATGAAACATCGAATACGATGCATAGCGAAAAGTTCTAAATAATCAGTCGTCTTCATTACGGATAATTCGGTTCAGTTGATATCGTTATTGTTATCATTGTTAAAGGGAATCCAAGCGGTCATACCGCGTACCGATATTACTGAAGACTGTTATTATGTTGTCGCTCGATGGTGCAACTAGCAAGTAAGTTTATTTGTCAAGTCGAAGGTTCTGATATGACGCCCTTAGGGAATCGTGCGTTGTTAATAGCCGTCTTCTCCATATAAACCAACATAGTATTTTGTAAAATTCAATTGGTAGGCACAAATTTAAACAGATTTTTAATTTTTTGAAGAAGATTAATTAATCAGACTTTGGGTAGATTTTTCACTATGATTCCAATACTGGCAACTAAAATTTTTATTTACTATAGCAATAAAAGGAAAACATGATACGAGTGCATTGTTAAGGTTTGATTTTATATAGAATTAATAAGAAATAAATAAATTTTTAATAATGGTTCTCTTATGAAAAATGTTTTACGTGTAATATGTATTAATGTCGCATTTATTTTTACGTCGCGAAAAATAAAATTTTATTACAGTCACAGGAAAAAATACGCAAATTACATGCTCGTATTTTATGTAAAACATAATAGCGAAAAAAAAAATTATTATTTTTGTCGTTGTTATAACATTTAATGCATCTGAACGTCATAATAAAATAACGACACCAACAAAAAATAGCTGCACACACACGCTGCACAAGAGCATACGAGTATTAGTAATTAAAAAATGAAAATAAAATAAAATAACGCATGTAAATTGCTGAATGATATTTTAATTTTTTTATCGTTGGTGGATGTTGAAATTGTTTCACGTGTACACGTGTGACAGCAGCAATTGTTTCCATTTAGTTGGTCATCCTGTTTTAGTGTTGGCTGCTTTGAAGAACTATTGCATGATAACAATCATCAATATTTAAATAAGTGCTTTTACTTATCTTCACTAATGATTATTTTCTCACTTGATATGTACAAGAGATTTAAAATAATACATGAATATTCAATTGAGTGATTTTTTTTTAATTAGCACAAACTCTTAGTGGAAGTTTTTAAATTACTGAAAAATGAGAATTCTTTCTGAGTTTATAACAGCTTTTCTTCGAGGCTTTTGCACATGGCCCATCAATATTAGACAATGTTTACACCATAATAAAAAGTTATTTGTTGTTTGGAAATCAATTGTTGTAAAATGTGTTTTCTTAACAATACTTTAATACACACTATTTCAGTAGTTGTCGCGTCCACTCCCTTCATAAATTAATATTATTTCGACCTTTTGTAAAAAATGTGCACATTTATTAATTTATAGCTGATTTGTTATCACATCCGAGAAAAGGATTTACGATCAACCCAATAACTATAGCCATGTCATTTTAATATTCTGTCCTTTACTGAATATATTGGGTCTAGTCATTCATCTGTATATCTATTCATTTTTAATAAATCTACATTTCTTAAACATCCTTGTATTGAATCTAACAACTCTGTAAAGCAATTATTTCAATTTTTGGGAAACTAAGTTTCTAGTTCGTTTTGGGAAATCCTACCTAGAAAAAGGATCAGAGAAAACCCAAATGTTCCTCAAATTTTAATTTGTCATGTCATTAGGGAAGGGATTTCATGCCATCCTCGAACCAGGTTTTACTTCAATCGAAATAACAGTTAAAAATCATTCGTGTACAAATTGTCAATCATCAACTCATAATCAATTTCGTTCGCACTTCCAATTGTACATTTGTAAATAAAGTACTTAAACTTTAAGTTAATCTTCAAGTCAGTTGCCTAGACAGTGGTCCTTCGACAAACAGTAGTATTATATCAAGTTTCACAAAAAAGATTCATTTCAAAGATGTAAATATAAGATTTCGTTCATGGGACGAAAGTCGGTCAAATTCGGCTATCTGACATGGTAGAGGCGAATTTGAAAAATAATCTTCGATAGCTAGTTACTGATAGCATCGTATTGCACTAAACCTTCACCCAAATTAATATAAAAGTCAAAATTTGTGAAGAACCGTTTGTACTGTATAAATAGAATTATATTAAAAAATGGGAAGCACCACCATTTATTAACCACAAGGCAATAAATTTTGAATTTATCTATTTTTTGAAACATACTCTATCAACTTTTGATAGCAATCTGAATGTTGAAAGGCCAAAAATCATGCTAATTGAGAGTTATCAAATCGGATGCTTGGTTGTACTCTATTTTAACTGGAAATTTGTTGAAGATCCTATTGGTGGCATCTTTTGATGGGGGAAGAGAAAAAATCCTAAATCTGTCATGAACAATTTTTGGAGTTGCTACGGTGTTTCTTTACGGTCGAACAAAATCAAACTTCTAATGGGACCATTATTTCTTTTTCGGCAGTATGCGAGTTTCGTCTCCTCTAACAGCTAGCAATAGCACTGTTTTTGGCATGAGAAAAATCATGGAGCATAATTTCTCGAAAATCGTGGAAAGCAATTTGTTTTACGTTTTTAAAATGTTACAAGAATATTAGTTTGCGCCGCAGATGATTGATCCTGCAACGGTTATAAACCGTTTCAGAACCGCCCTGCAACATTTCTTGAAAAATCCTGATAAGTATGGAACAATCAAGCGTCTTGCACGTCCATCCATCCTTTCTGAACGCTACCACCGAATCATACAGCTTCTCCAACTCCATTTGTTGCTACATTTACAACCTCTGTAAGTCATGAAACGCTTCGAAGGGCAATACACAATTGTGGCAATCTAGTCTATCGTTATGGACTAAAGTGCACTAAAATTAATTAATTTCGCTTTGCGAGTCTATGCAGAATCGTACTTTTAAGTTAATTTAAAATAATGAAGCCCCTACCAATTATCGAAACCTTTTCTCAGGCGATCTTTTATTTCCGTGTCTGTGAATTTTCAATTATTTGCAATGTTTTTGTAAATAATTATAAAAAAATGATTGAAAGTTGCTTGAATTAGATGCATTTTGTCATTCTGAATCCATATAAAAGCGGTACGATTCAGATTGAGGCACGAAAAGAAAATGTATGCGCAAAATTGTAGTGGTCTTATATTTATGTGTCACACCATAGTTTATATTCCAATAACGTAATTGTGTCAGGTAGGATTTTACGTTATCGCTTTCACTGCCTGGATGTTGTCATCGTAAGCTCCTAGGTGTACATTTCTCGCCTGACATTTACCCCTTTTCTCTCGCTCACCGTTGTTCCACTATTATTATTGCCATAAACGAATTTTGGTGTCCCATAGGATGATTACATGAATATCGGAAAATCTTATTTGACTCCGGTAATCTCGGCGTGTACATAAAACGCGTCAACTAATAATGACGTACGATTCGCGTCCGACACGTATTGTTACGCCGAACACGAACTTGCAATTTAATATTTATTTAAATATCGCAGATATGCAAATGCCGTATACGTATGTATAAAAAAGAACGAAGAAACGAGTGGAATAATAATAATAATAATAATAATAATAATAAAGGGAATTACGTACGTACAAACAAGCAGCGAGGGGATTAAAATTTAAAAAAATTACTTTCATTAACGTTACAAATTACGACGGATACACGTAATTAACATACATTAGTAAAGTGAGTTCAAATTTTAGCCCGGATTACATTAAAGTACTACCCACACACATGTTCTGCGATACGTATGCATAAATATGACCATAATTCAACGTACGAACCGCGGACAGAGCCGAAGCCGCAGCTGCACCGTGCTCTTTATTATTTCACGAGTTCATTTCGCAACCACAGTTTCTCGTAGAATACATTACACCGTGTGCTGTGTATGCGTTCGAGTGTTGGTACCCATCATCATCGTCGTCGTAGGTGCGAGATGATGACGATGACGACGGGGAGAAAGAATGTCTGTGTGTTTATTCTATGTCTCGTGTGCATGGAGGTACGGGTTACTACACCATACACGCATAGGTAATATAAAAATTTAGATCATCATCTCCATCTTACTCTTGCGCTAGATTCCTTTTGTTGCTATTGCTACTGTGTGTGCCTTAAGAACGTCTTCCTGTTATGGATGCACTTTATATTTAGTCTACTCAAACTATAAAAACTTAAGAGACGTCTTTCTCTCCTTCGTCCGCCTTTATTATTGCCCCGTTTACTTTTTCAAAAGGGGGATTCGTCTCTTTTCTTTCCTTGAGACTTATGCTTTTATATACGACGTTTTCCCTTTAAAGTACAATTGAAGAAGTGAAAGTACAGTTGCGGAAATATAAAAGGTGAAAATGTTGGTTCGTACTGCTTTTAGTTATAAGCTATCTAATAATTAGGTAATTGTTTAGACGGTTTTATCAAAACGTCGTTGCTAAACTCCCTCGTCATTCGTCGAAGATGTAATAAAATTGTCGTTTTACTGTTGCGAAAATTGCACACAATGTTTATATTTTGGCTCGTTCAATTTATTATTAAAATGTTTTAAATAATAAAAAGTGGAGCCATAAACCTATTTAGTGCCAATTGGAGTAATTTATTGCCTTCGAATGAAATAAACGCTTTCGCTTCGCTCTCGTCCTATCGAAATAAATAAAATTATCAATTTTGATATGATGTCTTTCTATAAATAATAGACAGGTTGCCACCATCACCAACTGCTGCCGCTGCTCGTTACCACTTCTTGGCAAAAAGTAAGGTGTAAATATCGACGATTCCTATTATTTACTTCGTTTAAGATTGTACACGGAGAAATAAAATGTGAGCGAAACTTTAGAGTTTTCCGTCTTACACGTTTCTCTCGTTTCTTCTCGTATTTCTTTTTACTTTTTGATAAATTTTATTTGGATAAAATGTTAGAAAAATGATAATAATAAAATGAGAATAAAGACATTCAGCCGAGTTTATTTTGAGTAAAAAACTTTTGGCGTTACAAAGTTTATGAATGGTCGAATGGTTACAGTTTAGGGGATTAAAGTTGTTCAATTATAGCACCAATTAGTGTGATTACATAAATATATCGGAGCTCGTTTATCACGATGTAAATCATACTAACACCTGGGTTAACGAATTTACTTTAGAGGCGATTACAAATAATAAAGCAGACTGTTAAAATAATGAAAAACACAATAAATACAAATATTTATTTTCGGAATAAAAAGATGCCAACGAATACGCAAACGAAAAAAATCAACAAATAATCTAAATAAAATTATTTAATCCAATTAAACTCATCATCAATTAGTCTGGCATTCGCGTTGAAAACAATGAGAATCAAAGGGCACTCAAGCATTGTTTTGCTTTAGCTCATGAAAATAAGGCTCGTTTGTGAATTCATGTTATTTTTTGCACGTTAACAAAAACAACACGAATTAAAGAAACGGGCATGATAATAAATGACCAAATAAAATTTAATAATCATAATAAACACATTTATCTTATAAATTGATCACATTTTGGGCGTTACATTCTAATACCTTTTTCTGACTCTTGATTAGAACCTTTAATATGCCATATTTGATTTATTTCGGTAGCTAATAATATACTTAAATGCCAATTTACATAGGTAAAATGTTCGTAATTACGTTTAGCTGAGGTCAAATTATTAAAACGATAAAATCGCAATTTCTCTATACGAAAATGATAATATTTTGCATAAAATTACTTCCTTCATTTTATACTCGGCAATTAGTTAACGTTAATACCTTAAATAATTCATATTATTATTTAAACAGAGCTAAAAATGAATATTTGGTGATAAATCAAAACTTTTAATTACTCAATAGAAAAAATAATAACAAAACAAAACAGATATAAAGTTATAGAAAAGCTAAAAAATAAACGAATAATTGGGCTTCATATTTGCTTTCGTTTCCCTATAAAATGTTAGATGTAGAATCCTGCTATAAAGTGAACGTAAAATGGTGCTTCAATTTTATTAATTGCACAATTAAATTTTTGTAAAAATACCTTTATACGTTTTTAATTTTTATTAGAGGCATTTGCGAACGAAAATATGAAGAACTATGCACTGAATGCATATAATAATTCAATTAAATCTATACGAAAAGAAAAATGGCTTCCGTTCAGAGCAATTTTTTGCAAAATTGTTCCAGATAAAATAGCAATTTCGTATAGTAGCGAAAATCTAAATAAATGGAACGAAGGTAGAAGCAAAAAAAGTACTGATACTCGTACATGGGAAATAAATGTTTTGGTGGATGCGCTGGGTATAGTACAGGTGTTCGAATTCCGTTTTGCTTTATCGCTAAATGTTTTGCGCTGTAATAATTGCAGCGATCACATAAATTACTTCAGCAATAAAAAGGCAAATTGTTTCGATTTTCACAACAATACGTTATTAATTGCTTCATTTTTGTAAATAAATCATTTACTTAATAATTTTTGAATTGGAGACATCGGTCTTAAATGAAACGTTAATAAATCGTAAATATATAATGACAGTCAAATTTAAAGATATGCATATACATAAATATGGGAGAAAGTCCTTATATTACGTCGAATAATAAAATATTTATGGGACGTAACACACAGTGGTGTTGTAAAGAGAAGGAAAAGGTACAAAAAAAACAACGAAAAGGGCACGGGTCAAGCACGAAAACGTACATACATATACATACATTATGAAGGAACGTTTTCAGCAATTTTAAAAGTTGAAACTTCTACGGGGTGGATGTTCCTACGAACGTATGTGTGTGTGGAAAATAAAGAAAACTATTGGGTATTGTAAAAAATATAACCGTCAGTCTCAACGGTTCAAGTTTATTTGAAAACAAACGCACAACGAGGGGATGCATATTATATAATATTATATAACGTTAAAGCGAGATGGGACGACGGTCGATTTAACACGGTGGTTCGGCAAAGGGTCCGCGATTTCATTAGCCACGGTTTGTTATTAAGTTACCACGTTCTAACCACCGTCAAGCCGCCACCGCCACCAGACCATGGTAGCGGAGGTTTGTGTATGCCTAAGATCAGCCAGATCTCACGCTAAACCGTTTAAGCCACCAGAGTACGTTAAGTAATTATGTTTAACTTTAAATTATGCAGCAGCATTAATTAATCCTTTCTCATGATCGCGGTCATAAGAAAAGTTATTTACTAACTCGTTTGTTGTTTTCTTACCTGCAGTTTTTCGAATAATAATTCTTTGAAAGAAATACATTTATGTGCAAGTTCAAGCTTATAAAAAGGCATCGTGTAAAAATTACACGCGTTCACTAATAATAGTCGAAGAACGAAGGCAAATTGCTAATACATACTTCTTTTGGTGCACGCAAATATAAACATCACGAGACTCGTTCTTTTGATGCCGATTTTTTTTTTGTTGGCTCTATTCTTGTCTAGTGTAATCGAAAGTGTTATTTTTATTTTCAAAGTTAACGTTATATCGTGCAGTATTCAAAGTCATCAAATCCCTTTGCGCTCATTTTAACGGCAAACAATTTATTTGTTAGTCTTGTGCATATGCAAACATAATGGTTCAATGGGTTCACGTAGGTTTAGGTGTTTTGGAAAATAAAACGTAAACCTTTTTTGATTTTCCGTTTCTTGTTTTATATAAAATTAGGGGCAGTATGCTTATTACAATGTCGCATGAATAATAAAGGGTCGAATATGTAATAAATGTAGCAATGCAATAAGAAGAAAGAGCGTGCACCTTTTGTAACGAAACATTTATTTGCCTGTTCAAAAGTTATTTTCCACATGCTCGCAATGCCACCGTATCAGCTTAACCGACATTTATTATTTCAAACGGTCGTATAATGGTTTTTAATTAGTTTAATATCTTACAAGCCGCCCATTTTTATATTATAATTTAAACAAAGCCAATTTGTTCGGTTTGCATACATAAATTTGTAATAAATTAAATTACAATTAATTAGAAATGCAAGAAAGGAAAAATTTACCTGAAATAAAAATATTACCGTGTAAAAAGGAAAGTAAAATAAAGAACGTATGTGTTTATCAATGCTGTATGAGTAGTTATTGGTTCATTTAATATATCAATGCGTTTATTTTTACAAATCCTTATCATTCATTATTAAGGTTCTAAATTTGTTTTAGCCTGAAATAAATTTTCTCCTTTGTCTCATGATCATTTGCGATCCTTTTTGAAGCAATAATGTGCCGGTTTGTTCCATTAAAAGCCTTCAGTTTCTCATTATCAACTTTTTGTTGGCAGACCAGCGAGAGGCGCAGCTTTTGCGCTCGTGGTTCCCAAGAACAAAAACGCGCAAACGAATACTGACAACGACGTGCTTTTTAGGCTTTGTCATGAATTTTTCGCAACTTTTTGGAAGTCTGCGAAACGTTCTTTCCTTTTTCGAAGTAATAAAGTAAATTATGACGAAAAAAGTTCTGTTTGAATATTCGTTATTAACATTTATACTAAACAGTAGATGATTAATTCGTGTAATTCTACCAAAAGGATCGAAGAACTATCAGTTGTTGAAGACAAATTGCTTTATTAACTTGTGCTTGCGTTTAGTTAATAAAATATGGGATTTAAGCAACTCCGTGAAAATAAATGCAATTACTTTGTGAACAGCCAAATATAATTTTCCTTATTCTGGAAAACAGTCAAATTTTAGAAAGATAACATAAATAACACTTACTTGGGTTGACACATTCGTGCAAATCATAAAAATAAAATCTTTCACAATTAGATTATATCCTATCATACAGGGTGTTAAAGAAAAGTGTCACAAACTTTAAGGCGTGATCATTATTGCCCAAGATAAGCAGAAATGTCTTATGAAATTTGTATTTGCAATTGCATTTACGTTTCGTAATTTACAGCTGTTTTGTTATTAAGTCGTTAATGCCAATTTTACGAATATTGGCTATGGCTTTTTACACACATTTTTAAATTAGCCGACATGTATTTCATTTATGGTCGTGCTAATGAGAAATGCTAGAGAACCGCTACACTTTTCTGTTGAAGTTTATCCCAATAGCCAAATTCCTGCACTTCCTTTTTTTAGAGACCATTTACACATGATTTTTAATATAGCAAGGAGCTATGTACCATGAACTGCAAATTCGCTAGATTTAAATCTCTTCGATTTCTTTCTTTTGGGGGATTTAAAACGTTTAGTTTCTACTACGCTTGTAAATGAGCTCCAGGAAATGAAACAATGTTTGATTGCCAATGATTTTCGCAAGTGTTCGAAGGTCTTTGCGGCAAAGATGCCGTGGCTGCCGTAAAATAGAAGCAGGGCACCTTGAACAACTTATTTGGGTTATTTTTCCTTTGTTTTTTGTTCATAGTTTGCATTTTTTTAACGTAGTTGTAAATAATATCAAACTTGCAAAATGTTTCGTATCTCCGAAGCCGTCCATTTCTGGAACCATGTTCAAAATCCTTTTTACTTATCTTATACGATATTATCGCCCCATAAAGCTTCTGACACTTTTAAAACATCCCTGTAGAAAGACGAGAACGAAGAAAGGATATCGAATAAAATCATCTACGACATTATAAATTTTTTAAGCCCATCAAATAGAACCAAATCAGAATCAGTATCGTCAAGAGAATTTCTATTATCAAACTAAAAAATATCAGATTCGAAACAATTCGAATTGCATAACAATAAGCAAAACGTTTGTAAATCTGATTATTCTTACTTTTGCCAAACGGTTGACAGGTAAATATTTACAACAATAATGAGAAAAAAAAGCATAGAGGGTGAAAGACTGAATTGGAAAAAGGGAAATCTGCACGATGTTAATAGATTTTGCGCACAATGTGGCATTTAAAACTGCGTGTATATTCGTACAAACGACGCTTTATGGTTTCAAAAAGCTGATAAAAATTTGTGTACGCTCTCTTTGTATTCGGGACCCTCTATATTTTTTGTTGGTTTAGGGTCGACGAAAAAAAAATCATGATAACGATTAATCACGTTAAATACTTCATTTTACATTATTAAACACACGATTGTTCGGTGCCGTTTCATTCAGTTGCAAATCGCTTGTTTTGGAATTGAAGACTTTTTTTCTGTGCAAATTCAATTGCACAATTTCTCTGCATTTCACTTAAATGCAAGGTCGTTTATTTATTTATCATAATAATGAATGATGTTAAGGTATGCGATACCGTAATTGACAATATATATCATGCGCATCTAACCGAATTAATCTCCCTGAAACTGATTTAGTTTGATAACCTATTTAAGCCAATAATCATTATTCAAATAAAATTGTCTCTTATCTACACCATTTACTAATATGTTCACTGTATGAATATCAATTTTAGTACATTGATATTAAATTTATCCGCTTATATTAAGAGTCCGTGTAACGGTCACGATCACGAAATTGCTTCGTACATAATAACGTTTTACCCCGATTAAAATTGAGCTAAATAATGATTAAATTAAATTTAAAAAAAAATGCTTCACTGCTGTTAATTGATTACGCTCAGATAAATTAATACGGTGGCAATTAATTAAAACGATAACGTAATGTTTTAATGAAAACGCTTTGAACAAATTGAAGTTTTCGTTTTAATAGAACGGTTTTAGTTATTAATTAGACGTAGTAATTTAATGCCTACAAGAAACGTTTTACCTTTCTCTCTCTCTGTCTCCCTTTCTCTGGTCCCTGTTATCACGTTTGAAATTGCTTAGAAAATTAGATGGAATTAAAACTTCCACAGGAATTCATTTGAATTGATGCAATGAATGAGCGCTTTGCAATTACACATTTAAAACGTCACCGGTTGCAATTTAAACTAGTAATTTGCGCACAAGTAAGAAGATACTTTCGAAAGTTGAAATTACATATTTGAAATTGCGGTAATTTTTATTCTGGGCAAATAACATTACGATCGTCGTTTTTTTGCGATTTATCTAGGACGATGGCGGCAAATTTCCTATCGAACTTTCCTCGTTTATGGTCGCAATTTATTGCCGCAATTTGTATAATAATATACAAAATATTTCCGTGTAACGTTTTCATGTTTGGCCTATATTAAATGACACGACTCTTTCGAAAAAGTTTAAACATTTACCAGAAGCATTTCTTTACTCGTTCCACTTGCTAACTTTAAAGTACGTAACATATGAAATTTTCCTTATTTTTCCATATGTTTCTTAACGTTCTAGGCACAGATAAATTACTAATAGAACATTGTTCTAAACTAAATATTTATTATTAGAATAAATTAACAAATTTATAAATGTAGTAAACGAGCATCTGCTAATCCGTTTTAATTTAAAAGTACGCCCTCTTATATGAAATTCATAGGAGTTCGTAATGTAAATCACGAAGTACTGAAAATTTCTTACCTCACAATTATAGTACCCAATTAATATTTATTACGGCATTACTATAGGAGTAGTGGTAAACCTGAATATTGGCTGTTTTGCGACAATATGCAAATTTAAATTTTATACTACAGCTAGCGTTTATCATAACAGCAATGTTGCCAATATAAGTTTCAATGTTGTCATTTGACAAATTCAATTCGTTCAATAAGTCCTGCCGTATTTAAATTTTCAATTAAATCAGATTGGATAACATATCTAGAAATATCATCCCTTAACATGGACGTCGACCTAACTATGATATCATCCCCTACATAACACTTTTCCATCCGTGTCATTATTAGTATTAAACAGTTCGTAATCAAGTCCGTTTACGATCCCTTTCAAATTTTGATAGCGCACGGTAATTACATTTTGTCACGTTAATTGTTCCAACAAAGTTAATTCATATTAGTTTACTAATACTATAAATCAATTGTCGAACGATTGGTAAGCACTTTGAAGTGGAAAATTCAATTCGGCACTCATTTACTTTTCATTATTTTCATCATCATCATTATTGTTGTTGCTATTAAATTGCCTACGGTAAATATGTTTGTAATGTAATAATGATGGACGAATGATTCTTTTTTATAAAGCTTAAAATTACAGGAACGTACGTAATATTTTCAAGCAACAAACTTGTTGGCACGATCGATGAATTTATTCATATTTATTATGTCTGCCGTTTCGTAAGAAGTAGCCAAAGTCTTACATAATAAATTATAGTCTTTCCTCTATGCAAAGTTAAAGGCAAAGGTAGGAGAACTTTGTAATTTCGTTCGTTTCACAAATAATTTTTCTTTGACTTTCTTTCTAGCATAATAAAATAGCAGAAAGTAAAGTTTGTGCGTTTATTTGGTAACTATTTAAAGCTATTTCCATTCATAAAAGGGCAATTACGTACAGTCGGGCAAATAATGACACTTTCTTTAATTTCTGGCGTCAAAATACACAAATATATGTACTTTTTGATTAGTTTTAAATTACATTGGCATGGGTAATTAAAGAAAGTCGATTTTCAATGGCCAAAAATTTTACTCCATTTGTATTCGTTTTACCCACCACAATACATCTTAGGCTGCTTTTTAACAATTGGAAAAACTTTCCTACATAGACTCTTCAGTAGATGAAAACTGGCATCTGTAGTAACCCTGTGCATTTGCAATGGTGCTACCATCTGAGGAGCATTCCGGCGAACCGTCACACAAAGTTTATCGAGCTTTTGTTTCGTAGCAAAATTCATCCGGACGCTGGCATTGACTTGTTCAAACGTGCAGAAAGCCATCGAAGAACGGTCGAGAAATATCAACAAAGAAATCGCCAGCAAGCCAAAGGATACCCCAATGTTCATCCTCAAACTGATGAACATCAGCAGATGGCACACCTAATAAATGCGTCCAAAACCATAACTTTTCCGCCTCGGAAAGTACCTTTGCAAATCATGTCAATGATAGTAATACCCCTTTGGACCATCTAATTTCCTTCTTCCTTCATCAAAAGATATCCATCCAATTTTATTTAGAATTTTATTGTCCCTGCATATTTCTTTTTTAACTTTCTCCAATACCTGCCCACAACATTCTTGGCACAATTTAATCGCCTCTCAACATGAAGACTTTTCAACCAGATGGTTGAATTGTGTCATTGGTATCTGGACTTGGCAGGAATCGTCTAGTTACATGTTTTAGGCATCCCATTGTGTTCGTTATCGATAACCTATTGTACACATCAGGATTCGTGACAATAATTTGCCTTTTTCTTTATAACCGTTGTCGTAAACACCACTTAAAGCAGATAAACAACTATCTGGAAACATTTATCACACATTCACTGAATTTGGTAATTTTCCCCATAAATTTAGGATTTTTGTCTAGCGTATAATTTTTAGTGACTGAAATTCGAACATCTTTAATTTTATATGCCAAAGTCTTTCTAAATTAATGTAAAATGGGACGTGTTCTTGTATTTTGACACCAGGAGTCCAAAAATACCGTTGTTTTCTCTATTCGACCACAACTGACCGAGATATGGTGCATAATTTATTGCCAGATTGTCTATGTTTTAAGAAAAAAATAATCTCATCAACCAAATTGAATAGGATTTGTATGAAAGAGAAAATAGGGACTAAAAGGAGAAAACAAAGAAACGAACAAAAAAAGATTAAATGGTGGACAGTATGAGACGATGAGTTTGGCATGTACCATCGAGAATGTGATTATTGTAAAAAGATATATTGGTAGTTCTTTGTAGAATTACCTTCGTAAATTATTCGACAGCAAAAACCTATTACGGTCTGTACTGATCTCACAAAGGAAAAGAGAGAAAAGAAAGTAGTAAAAGTTTTTCCTTAATTTTTTTCTTTTTACCATTAGAAGACGTTGTAACAAACCTGCAATTAGACGCTGTGGTGTATTTCTTAGGACACGAAGAACAAAAAATGGCAAATTCTACCTTAAATCGTTACTTGATGCTCCTTACTTTAATCTGCCGCTTTTTTCCTATTATTACGGGTAGTAAGTCTGATCGGATTAAACGTAATTAGTTATTAAAAATTTGTAATTTACGAATGTCGTAAATTATCTATAAAGCAATTCAATAGCTTCCGAACTTTTTCAATCCGGCCACACACAGTCATTTTTAATAAGATTAAATGCAATTTTGCCATCAGAACATTTTATTGGTATTAATATATTAGCCATATCATGCGCGCAGTGCAATAGATAAACGTATATACTGTGTGTTATTTCTCCATTATGTATGTCACATCAATTTTTCATGCTACCATCGTGAAGCACGGAAGGAGATTTATACTTGGTCGGTAAAAATAGCTTAGCTTCCGAAATCAAATATATACTTATAAATATGAATGCGAGGACGGTGTGTGTAGGTCGAGTGAAGAAACAGCAGAGTACGTGCGATTGAATTACATGGCAACAAGACGAGCAAAAACTATGGTTCGCAGTAAATATAGCTCGTATTCGGTAAATGGTAGAAACGTTATAAAACAACCACTACGAAATTTTGATGATGGAGAGTCTTGTTACCATTTACAGAAAGCGTAATGTCATCATCATCATTATTATTGCCACTGATGCCATCGTCAGGCACCATTGAAATAGACATGCCCGGGAATGGACGAAAGGAGAGAGAAAGATGCTGATGATGTATAAATAAATCGAATAAGGACCGATGGGTGATGATGATGATGATGATGGTAGATTGCGAGAGACGAATGAAGTGAACCATCGGAGTTATACTACGAATAGGTAATAAAGCCAATACACAAAGGTGTACATAATTGGTTTCGTGTGTAATGTTGTAATGTGGAAAGATGAAAGCACGGGCAAAAGGAGAGCGCGCCTCGGCGCCGTGCCATATAATACGGGACGTGAGCGGAAATTCCGAGAGCTATAGGGCCGCTCGCAAGAATCGGTACGAAGAACATCCTTTTTCTCCCGATATATGTGTGTGTGTGTGTGCACAACATCAATAAAGCGGGCAATCTAAGCTTTGTATGTGTGCAGTAGTAGTAGGATTCTTTTTAAATTCAATTAGTTCGTACCGTTATTCGAATTATAAGCGATTCTCGATAAATGGATGGTCGTAAGCGGAGGAAACAAGTGGGAAGTTCCCTTATTCAAGTCAAATACTCTTTTACCTTCCTCGCAACACAGATCAGCTTAATACGATAAAATAATTGCGAAACTCAACAAACATGTTTGTAACGATGTTGCTTTAATGCATTGAGGGCGTATGAATGCATATTCTGTTTTATTAAAATATTACTCCAGGCAATTCTAGTGTTTACTGTTTTCGAAGAAGTTTGTTTTAGTAATAAACGTTAGAAGTCCGGGAACTCATATTTTGCAGTATAAGTGAGCGTTGAAGCTGGAAACGAATACCGTAAAAAGAGTTCACGAATGAGTGTCGTTGTGTCTTTCATTTTATCCTTCCGGTGTGAAATTTAGTGCTAAAGAAACTAAAACTAATTTGAAAATAATTTTGCGAATGTTTCAAGTCTAGTTAGATTTTTGAAACATGATGACCAAAGATTGTTTGGTACTTTGTGTAGTTTCTTGATTTTGTTAAAATAACTCGTTGCGTCAAAATGAATTCTAATACAACTCCTCTAGAAGTTGTAAGAAAATCTGAAGAAGCGTGTGCTAAATGAATCCCTGGCAAGCCTGCTTAAAGGTATCAAGGAATCAACCACTTTTACGAATGGAAAGCAGAAAATAATGTGAAGAAAATTACGTAACTATTGCAGGAGACAAACAAAGAAGTTATAAATAAAACTAGTCTTAGTAAACACTTACACAAGTAATCGCCTGGTACGAGCGGATACAAAAAAGCAGCGAGAATTGTTTACTTAATGTTTTAAAATTCAAGGAAATATCTTCAGAACATTAATTCTGTCCACTAGCTAATCTGCATTTATCCCAACGCTTTTTCTACTGTTCCAAACATTTTTATATTCAAACAAAGAAGTTATAAATAAAACTAGTCTTAGTAAACACTTACACAAGTAATCGCCTGGTACGAGCGAATACGAAAAAGCAGCGAGAATTGTTTACTTAATGTTTTAAAATTCAAGGAAATATCTTCAGAACATTAATTCTGTCCACTAGCTAATCTGCATTTATCCCAACGCTTTTTCTACTGTTCCAAACATTTTTATATTCAAACAAAGAAGTTATAAATAAAACTAGTCTTAGTAAACACTTACACAAGTAATCGCCTGGTACGAGCGAATACGAAAAAGCAGCGAGAATTGTTTACTTAATGTTTTAAAATTCAAGGAAATATCTTCAGAACATTAATTCTGTCCACTAGCTAATCTGCATTTATCCCAACGCTTTTTCTACTGTTCCAAACATTTTTATATTCAAACAAAGAAGTTATAAATAAAACTAGTCTTAGTAAACACTTACACAAGTAATCGCCTGGTACGAGCGAATACGAAAAAGCAGCGAGAATTGTTTACTTAATGTTTTAAAATTCAAGGAAATATCTTCAGAACATTAATTCTGTCCACTAGCTAATCTGCATTTATCCCAACGCTTTTTCTACTGTTCCAAACATTTTTATATTCAAACAAAGAAGTTATAAATAAAACTAGTCTTAGTAAACACTTACACAAGTAATCGCCTGGTACGAGCGAATACGAAAAAGCAGCGAGAATTGTTTACTTAATGTTTTAAAATTCAAGGAAATATCTTCAGAACATTAATTCTGTCCACTAGCTAATCTGCATTTATCCCAACGCTTTTTCTACTGTTCCAAACATTTTTATATTCAAACAAAGAAGTTATAAATAAAACTAGTCTTAGTAAACACTTACACAAGTAATCGCCTGGTACGAGCGAATACGAAAAAGCAGCGAGAATTGTTTACTTAATGTTTTAAAATTCAAGGAAATATCTTCAGAACATTAATTCTGTCCACTAGCTAATCTGCATTTATCCCAACGCTTTTTCTACTGTTCCAAACATTTTTATATTCAAACAAAGAAGTTATAAATAAAACTAGTCTTAGTAAACACTTACACAAGTAATCGCCTGGTACGAGCGAATACGAAAAAGCAGCGAGAATTGTTTACTTAATGTTTTAAAATTCAAGGAAATATCTTCAGAACATTAATTCTGTCCACTAGCTAATCTGCATTTATCCCAACGCTTTTTCTACTGTTCCAAACATTTTTATATTCTTGGGAACCAGCAATTTTATCCTATAACCTCTTCTACGTTCTCTAAACGATTTCTCTCTAGATTTTTGTTCATTCTCGAGATTAAGGAGTCACAGGGCGTTACATCAGGAGAATAAGGGGATGTGAGGAATCGTGGTCATAGTTTTATGCCAGAAACTGTTTGATTTTAAAAATCCACGATCGTAAAGCGCCGAGAGCGTAAATAAGTGGGTTTATGAAATAAATCACTGTCGGCTGAAATATTTTTTCTTGAACGCTACCTGACAAACGGATTAGGCAGTCTCAGGCAAATATATTTAGCGGGAGGTGGCAGTACCATCAACTCATTGGCTCGCAGAAAACTATTTTCTCGTTTCCTTTGAGTACCTCATCGTATGTTAAATAGTGCATTTTTTACTGTTACTATTTTATTTTAGGGAAATCAAATTTTATTTTAAAAAATTGTGACGAAAGTAAAATACTAAAATTATGAAGAAATCGTATTTCTTTAATAAGTATTTTTGATCCCCTCATGAGCAACGTTGCAAAATTTACAAATTTCTGCAAAGCTATGGGCCCGGACGATTAAGAAAAATGTTTAAAATAAGGAAGAAACTCATCAAGTGCTGTGGATCTTCAACATCGGCAAAATATTCATTTCTGTTTAATTTTTAGTGACATACTCATAACATTTTTAACAGATACGAAATAATATCATTTTAATTAAAAAAATCTTTCGATTTAACAAGTTTTCTGAGCCAAGCCTATTTGTCTGTTATAGGGTCACCTGTATTATGATTTTTTTGTTTCAATATTTTCACCTTCAATTGGCACTGACGGAACGCATTTGTATAAGGGAATCGAATTATGCAATCAACATTTTGTTAATTGGAAAACAAGAATTTATCACAAATAAAATAAATTTCGCATTTTATTACTATCAATCAATTAGTTAATTTTTTTAATGAACACAATTCCATCACAATTAATAAAATAATAAAACGCGCGGAATGAGTTATAAAATTAATACGTAATTAAAATTGCCATTCATGACGATTAGTTTATGCGAAAGCTGAAATTGAAAACTAATTTAACGAATGAAAACAAAAAGAACAACTAAAATCAAATCGGACTATTTTCTATTAAAATAAAATTAATTTAATTGAATAATTTTCGGTGGGGGAATGGGCGAACTCTATGTATAGCAATAAAATTTGGCGAGTGCGTATTAAGAGTTGGAAGTGAAAACGGACGAAATGCGGGAACGCGCAAAATTATTCGTCGTAAGGGCATTAACGTCGGCAATGGAATCTTAAAATTTCCTTAAAGGAAGCACCGGCAATTACTACCGTTTTAATAATAGTACCTAGACCTAGATTTAGTTTAGCAATACGCGATGGTTAGCTGTAGTTAATATAGAAACGGCGGTGTGCAATTAGTTTAAACAAGATTTACCGTTCTAGTCGTAGAACAGTCATTCGGACACATAAATATATAAACCGGCGTTCCCAAGACAGGAAGTTGTAAATTCGTATCTTCCGACACGCACGGTATCGTCAAACAATTACGACTATCAAAAGTGTAATTCATGCGGACCGCACGTACAAAATTTATGACTATCGCCGACCTAGCTCAGACGTATAACTGTAGCTGTAGAATTTTCCGGTTATCGATAATCCTAGGAATTAATTCCTAGGAAACATTTCGCAAATGGAATAAAAGGAAAGACGAAAGTAAAACGCCATTTGATTCCATTTAATCTAATTTATTGACTGCGATAGAAAGAATTTTAATCCTTGACGTTTGCAGGCACAGCGTTTTTCTGCTCATTCAAACAGCACAAATCTGTTTTTGTTATATTTGATGTTAAGCGGTCGGTTTTGGTGGGATCCGGTTTTAAAATGTATCATTTTCAGTTAAAAGTTTAAGAAGTCCGAAATATGTCTTTAATCGTCATAAAAGTATGTGCTAGAAAAAAATTTAATTAACGTATTAATATCGATTACTGTATGGAAAATGCATTCTTGTGACTAAAAGTTAATAAACCATCAAATTTTAACTGTTCGATATCAATCAATGCCATAACAATGAAATTGTGTGTCTTCGCATGAAAGAAAGTAAAGGAACCAATCCAATCCATGGACACATAATATTAATTGACTCGCATCCAAATATCCATTCTAGTTGATGGAAAAAGAGATCTGCTTAGACTGACTGTTTCCGGCCATCGAACGGCATTACGTTCGTTTGGGGAGTTGTTAAACGTTCCAGTATTAAAAGTTTCGTTTTAAATAATTTCCTCGAACGTCATTCGGAGACAGAAACGTTTTTGACTGTGCAGAAAATGAGAAGAATAAGCAATAAAAAACCAAATTATATTTGAATAATTTCGCTAATCTTCTCCTTAATATTTTTGCAATCAAAATATAGACCACGTCTCGTACAACTTTCGCAAAAGTTCCGACACGGTTCCGCCACCATCTGTGTGTGTATATCTGCAATCTGTACAATTGAACTTCCGTAATTCCATTTAATACGAATCGAATCGTTCTAATTTCTTGGCGAACTTCCCTGTCGAAAAATTTACGACCGTCTAATTAATTTCGAGAATGCGACTTTAATTGGTTGTAATCGAATAAGAATTGGAAATGATACATACGAAGAAAGAGAAATGTTATTTTCGTATTCCAATTTGGTAGTTTCAGGTTAAGCTAGTTTCGTATTCAGCCACAATTCCACCTTTACTTTAATACTAATAACTTTTTAATTTGTTACTTAACTTACATTTTAGCTATCTATATAATATGATGATAATAATAGGTAACCTACTACTACCATACTACAAAGTAAAACTAAATTATACCAAGTTAAAACTTTCCTTTCATACCATTTACTAATAGACGAATTTTATTATCAAACCACTTGCAACCAACAATTAAGTTATATGTAATAGAAATATTTTCCACTAATTTTCATCTAGGGATTTTTTATTACTCTTCCTCTCTTTAATTTTCGCTAATTTCAATTACTCGTACGGAAGAATAACGTGCGTTAAATTTTAATTGAAACGAACGGAAAGCTCTCTTCTATTTTCACTGACGCTAAAATGTTTGCTGAATATTTATTCCAATTGAAATCCATTATGGTATATGATTTCAATTAAAGGAAGGTATAGCAACGGACAGAAATGAAAGAAAAACGAGAGGTTGCAAACATTAACAAATATATGTCGGAAAAGTGGTAAAATATAGTACAGAAGGAAAGCGCACTTCATCATGTTTGCGACAACCGGAACAAATGGAATCCCCGTCACATCAACTCACTCTATCGCGCTCACTCTTTCCCTTCGATACTACTCCTACATAAAAATAGAGTCACCGTGTTCCGTGATAACACACGTGTAAGGAAAATTCAAATAATCATCGTTTTCTCTCTCTCTCTCGCACAGACACAGTCTCGTATTTCCATACGACAACAAATAAACATTTTGAAGTGAAAGTTATGTGTTTGTATGCACCCACCCATGAAAATACATTCCGTGCAAGATACAGTACAAGAAGTTAGATTGAGTGTTTGTATGTGTGTGTGCATACTACGGTTGATAATATAAAGTATAAAACCGAATTATTTGACGTTGAAGAAAATACGACGTAAAGATGACAACTTGGAAAGATTTACGAGTTCCTTTAATTCAAATAACCGCAAATAATAATAATAATAATAAGCAGAAAAAAATGGGCGAGGAAGAATGAAGAGATCGGAGATGTTGCGAGATGGAGAGAGTGATGACAAAATAAGAAAAAGATGCAGCAAAATTCTTCATATACACGTTTCATTTCATTTCAAAGTTATTATATCTGCCTTATTTCACGAGTTATCAAGAGTCATAAATTCTTCTGTTACATTATTATTATTCTGTTAGCTGGTAATTTCTTCTGATATAATTTTCTTCTCTTCAACACTCATTTTTATTAACACAGGTAATTATTAACTGAATATTCTAATGCAAACACTACTGTTCATGGAAAGCTGAACACTATATGTATATTACAGGAATACTACTAAACATTTATTTGCTAAACTTTAGTGTCTCTGAATTCATGGTACAGTTTGTATTCCATGGAATCTTACCATAATGAAACTGTTGGCGGATAATTGGGAAACAATTTGTATAAAACAAGGACATTTATATGATGGCTAGTATTCTGTTTAATTTATTTCTTCAATTCCAGCATAGAAACATAAGGGTGCATTTTATAGTCGATCGGGAAAGATTTTTTTATTACAATCAGGTTAAGTCAAAGGATGTATACCAGTGGCCACCAACATTAATCAAACCCTACTTAAACTTTGTCGAAGAAGAAGATCTGTGAGAAGAAAGCAATTTTTTTATGGCGAAGTCAATCTTCAGATTTGTGACTTTAGAAACCAATACATGCAATTTTAACAACTTCTTCATTCATTCGCCATAATTGCCCGATTGCTTGCGGAGTCACACCAAGCAGTCAACTTTGAAAAAATTGTAAATATGAATGAAAAAAATTAGTTGTGATTTGTGCAATTCGGAGTTTTGGAGAGTACATTAATAAAATCTAAACATTTAATATCAGGTCCACAATACAAAATAAATGGTCTCCAGAATATCTAGAACTCGAAAATAGGTTAATCCGCTTATACATTATATCATTTTAAAGGAGTAAAATTAATTTAAGAATGCTCAGAATTAAGTGCTATACGGTTTTCTGTAAATAGTACTGCATATTCTTCTAATTCGTTGCAATACTTTAGTAGATTTTTTTGCACTTATACTGTTCAAAAACAATCAACTACAAATTTAACCCATTAAAAAGACTTGAACCCTTACAGCACGGTTAATCGGTGCCTAGTAAATACACAATATTCCCCGAGGTATGATGGAAATAAATCGGTACTTAATGTCCTGTAATTTTATCGTGCCTCCTTCGGCCGTTTTTTTGCCAATCATGTTGTATCTCTTTTGTTCTGAAATCTAATTTAATTACTTTTTAAAGCGTTTCGCTAAAATAAAATCGTAACGCGTTTGAAACGTTGATACCTCAAGGTATGCGTGGTACATATAGAGTTACTCAACCTAAAACGAAATAAATAATAACAACAAACTCTGCATGGAAAAGAATCGTCGATAATATCATGTTTGTTGCTGCTTAAACGTAAATGTTTATATTTCATTAAAAGCTTCACGAAAATAATATATTCAAAATTCGTTTTCGTTTTTATGTACATAAATAAAATATTTATATAATAATAAAACGGGCCTCGGATTCTTTTGATTTGTCCAGTTTAATTATAAATCTCTTTTCCCATACCGTAGCACCTAACAAGGGAATAAAATGATTTAATTAACTGTAAGTAATGTTTAACAATGCGTCTTCACTCGCATATTTCTTAATTAAATAAAATAATCAGTTATTAATTAATAATAAGAATTATACAATAATAATATCTAACAGTATTATTATTATTAATTACAGCACGCAAGAAACAGTCACCTGTATTAGAATGGGAACAGGGTTATTTGCTTGTAATTAAAATTAACGTGATTCATTATTCTATTGGACAGAACAGACAATCGTAACATTAATTAAGGTAATAGCAATTATGCAGAAGAGGAGGGCACGGAATCGGACAACTGGTATGAAATGTAATTAGCAAAAGGGACTTAGGTGTCGAAAAGGACGAATAACGATGATAATAATAAAACGTGCGACAACACGTACTTATATATACACCTTTTCTCCCCTTTTTTAAATAAAAGGGTGGCAGCACGCGGAATTAAATAAAATGGATGATCTCATAATAAATTCAATGGATTTACATTTCTGCGTAGAAGAGGGATAAAAAAAGCATAAAAAAAAAGAAAGAGAGAGAGAGAAAAGAATCGGAATTTAATTAAATTAAACTTATTGTTTTCCGGTCTTCAGCAACGAGTTCCGTTATTTTGATTTTGAGAAAACGAAAATTATTATAGTGTGATAAGAAATCCTTTTCATTAGTCAATTTCATACGCAATTTATGATTAAATAGAGTGGAAAATGATGACGATGGGATCGATAAACGTTCGAATGGAATGATTGACGTTAAATTCCAAAATATTTTGCGAAAACGGGTTTTAATTATTTTAATCAGTTTTAATATAAATAAATTGATTTCATTTTGAATCATTACATTTACTAATTATCAATTTACAAACATGACTAATTGATTGGAAATTTATCAAATACAATTCGCTCTAATTCAAAGGTGGCTCTCTCTTATGAAAGCTTAGTTCATTAATAAATTTTAAGCTTTATTACATTTTTGTGCAAAACTTTTTTCTGGGCGGATAACCGAATTTAAGGAATTCTAAGAGTACAACCGTCATTAAATTTAGAAAAGAAAGTTAATTATGTTTGTTGATTAAAAGCAAACTAAAATGATATAATTTCCTTTTAAAAATGTTTTTTTTTTGCTTTTTATTTTCGATCAAATCTTCTTAACCAAGTAATTTCTGTTGAAGTGTTATTTCATTTTGTCCACTGAAGGCATTGACAAAGAAATGAACGACATTTTTGTCCACGAAAAATATCCTCAGAACTAACTTATGGATGAATTTACATTACATTTACTTAATGGCATTTAAATTCGAAGTAATTGATTCATGTTTTCACAGTGTAGTATCATTGTCTTGTTGGTCAGATTAGCTTTCAACTTTTTGTTAGTTGGTTTTTTAGTTATGTTTTGCCATTCTTTCTTCATGTTCCTGAATGTCTTCTTCAAATTGTAACTGTCCAAAGTGTTTGTTAAATAGTTGTCGTGATGGATTAAAGTAGTGTTGGTTCTAAAATTCTCAGCAGAACGTGATGTTTAACAAAACAATTTATTTTAAGCAGCATTTAGTTGATTTGTATATTTGTTAGTTTTTAGGTTTATGTTACGTACATCTTTTTCTTCTTGTTTATTAATCTTTTTGTTAGTTTATTGCAGGGACCGCAGTTAGAACGGCATTGTCTTTAAAAATATAGATAGAATGTTAACGTGACGTAGTTTCTTTTAGAATCTCGACGATATTGTAAAGGACATTCGTTAACTTATGTTCGTTAATTATATATTTTTTTATGAGTAAAAAAAAATATGTGAGTTTTATTTACAAGAACCTGCACAACATAGAAAAAAGTTCCTTCGAACATTTAACAAGCAGTTGATATTTTTTTTCCGAGAGTCACTAGTTGGGGTTACTGAATGCCAGAGAATTGTCCAAGCTGTATGAATTGTTGGAGAATCCAAAATAACATGACTGGTTAAACGAAATTATAATAATAAGTAGTCTATACGAGAAGATTGTCAACATTTATTTGTTTCTCCTTCAAAAGACGATTTCTTTACTCCAAATGATAGTTAATTAATTAATTAGTATCAATGTAAAATGAGTATAATTCGAGTATTTTGCGGCTCGTCCTTCTCTTGACACAAGATAAGAATTCTTAATTGCAAACAGCTCATTTTCTATTTAATAGCTACTTCCAAGATAATGCCATTAACAAATCCATTCATCAATTTAACATTGTTAACCATTGAACACAATCCGACGTTTGCATTTGAAGACAAATATTATGCGTCTGTCTTTCATATGTACACACACATGCACATAGTTTCGATGTGTACGTATACATTATACCAAGAGATAATTTAATATAAAGTTGATGGGTAACGTTTAAAGGAATTGTCATGTTTTCAATGTATTATATCGCAAGTAAACAATGTGGAAGGGTATACACACACACACATTGACAACAAGTACATCTTATTCCATTGTACTTGATACCATTTTGCAGTGTCTCTATGTGTGTGTGTTTAGAGAGAGTATTTGTCTCATTTCGAAATACATGTACATCTTGTAATATTATAACGGAGTTGAATGGTTTCGTAATGATATTACTCTTTAATGTTGTATAGTCGCTTTATATCAGCACCTGTATATATATATACATTGCTAGGAGTTTCGTAGTATTAAAACTAACTATATGGCACTCTAGCTAGAACATACACAGCGGTTGTTGTAAGCAATAGTAGCATTTGTACAGGCATTCGGCTGGATTACATTTAGACTTCATTTAAAAGGCACTCGTACATATTGTTGTGTCGTACTGTTATTATTATTATTATCATTAGTCCATTTATATCGGTATCTTTGTGGCATGCAGAACAACAGCGGCAATAATAATATAAAAGTTAAACAGTTTCAAGTTTTGATTTAAACATTCTTTTTGGTGCTCCGACGATAACATATCAAATTTTCCATTTATTGTTAGACCAGAGATTCCCAACAGGGTCTCCAGGTGGTACCCATGGGGGTCGATGAAACATTGAAAGGGGCCAATAGAATTCGAATCGTTTATTGGGAACACGATGCAAAATATTTTCCATTCTTAAATTTTATCTAACTTTTAAAACAAATACAGTACTAAGAGGGCGTTATAAACGGGATAGCGCAATATACGAGAAATGAATTAGTTATATTTTTGATCTAAAAATGTGCGTTTCAATGTAGAATCGTAATTAAATACATAATGAGGGAAATTATATGCAATTGTGAACTTGCAATATGATATTTTCACATGAAAAATGTTTAATCGAGGTTTGGCGAGATTGTGAAGTTAAATTTGCACTTTGCATAATTTTTAAATGTTGACATATTTTCAATCGTAGCAGCATAGGATATACCATAGCAGATTAAGAAAGAACATTCATCAACGTCTTTTACTTGTATATAAAGCTGAATCGTAACAGAGAATTTGCAATGGTCAGTACATGTACAATAAATTTGGAAAGTTGGGTCGGGACTATGGCAAAAGCGGGATCGTTATAACGAGATTTCACTGTAATAGATATGAAGTTATTCAAAGAGGATAACAATGTTCGTTATAAATATTTAGAAAGTTTAGATAGGCAATCTTGGGTTATCAACACATTGGACATACATACATGGATATGGAGCAAGAGGATTTGATTGAACTGAAGGCGAGTTTGGAATTTAAATGAATTTTTAAGGAAATGAATTTGCCGAATTCACAAATATCACCCAAGCCATTATTAAAACAAAAATCCATTAACAAAAATTTTATTTTCAAAAGGAGCGAAATAGAAAAATGATTGGGAAGCACTGATTTCAGTTAATTGTTAATCCCAATATCAGTGTGAATTTAATTTTACGTCTACGTTACTGAAATACCGTTGACTATATCTGGATCGACGCGTTCGAGAGAAAATTATTAATTAAATTTCAATTACTGGTAATAAAAAGTATATGTATGTCTAGCATTTTATTTAATCGTTATTGCTATTTGCATTATCAATTCGTTTATCATCATTAATATTTTACTAAACAATACGACAATTCGTTTTTAATTGCATTATAGCAATGAAAATTAATTAAATAAAATTAGACGCGTTAACATTATCTAATCGTAAACCATTTAATTAAATAACTCATAAAGAATTCATATCGCATGAAATTGATAACGACAATTATAATGATGAGGATGCTGATAATAATAAGTGCGCAATATTGTAGCAATAAAAGTGGCAGTTTGTAGGTATTTGAAGATAGTCTTTTACCATTAGCGTAATGAAAGCTGAAAGTGCCGGAGGCGAGCCGATAATTAGCCAACAAACCGCTTGCCAGACCGACGAAATTACTTACTCCACTTAATATATATGTATATATATATATATATATATACACCGGCGTAATCTCTGCACGCTTTAGGCTCGCTCGCCGGTCTTCGTTTGAACCGATATAGCCGAGGAGGCGACGATAGTTAAGTTAAAGGAGGATACTATATACTGATAACTTTGTCGGGATTTAGTGGAGAGCTTATTCACAAACGACTGAGATTTAGACCAGTTATAATGGATAGCTGCTGTTAACCGTTCTCGCGCGGCAAAATGCCGTTTTATTTAATATCAAATTCAAGCCTTATCGCCACTAGACTGCATGCAATCTTTTTCATATACACATCACACTTATTCCACTCTTCCTCACATTCCGCTTATTCCTTCCTTTATCGTCGTCATCATCGTTCGCTAACTACCTAAAAAAGCCTCGCATTTCGATTCACTCCATCCTTCACAATTCTCCATCCGAGGATCGACTACTACTACTCTACGTTCATGTACTACTAAATCGTTTCCCTTTCATTGTCTGTAATTTTATGCTTAAGATATACAGGGGTTACATCCGTTCCTTTGAAAATATCGCCGCACAAGTTGAAATATGATGCCACTAGTATTATTCAAATATATCACTTATATTCCATTAATTTCGTCCAAATTTGGGTAGTGTCGCTCATTTTTATCACCAGGATTTGATAATGGTAGTTTCGAAATTCATTAAACGGATTAAATTTTGATCCCAATTCGATTTAGGCTTTTACTCCTCGGTTAGAAGAAACTTATGTAGTCAATGGATGAAAATTTAATCCAAAATATTCAAGCAGCCATAGAAAATTATGTCAAGACTGAGCCAAAACCAAAATATTAAATTGAAATCTGACGATCTCAAATGGTTGAGATTACTTTGAGTCAAGTCAAAACAATACAAAGCAAAACTAGAATTTTATTAATCCGCAAGTTAAAGGAAGACTTTGACTGGACGTTTGGATAAAAAAGCCTATAAGCATTTGAATTGATCAAGATTTACTTGAAGAGGTTTCGATAATACTTTTAATATTCCCGATTCTGAACGTGGGGTGGCAGAGTATTATAGTAATAATAAAATCATGTACAAGAGTGCCTTTTGGTAACTTTTGCAATCTCATAAGTATACTGAAAAAATCATAATGCAAGATGTTCGGTTGTTACATATTTTATCAAAAAAACAAATCAGGAAAAAAAATAGCGATCATTGAAAAATAAGCAATTATCTTTGGTTGCAATAAATTAAAAATCACTCCAAAAAATATATATATTTTAAAAATTCTGTATGAATCGTTTTAAACTCTAAAATTCAGTAATACGAGTCGAGGTAATATTTTCTGTCCATATCAGCATTGTGGGACTGTGTTTGCATCATCTACGAGTTAATAGATTTTGTTAGGAAATCCTTCCCAACATTCTACTTTGATCTCTCGTACACATGAGTATTTAAAAAAATATTTGGAACACTCTTTTCCGTCTTTCAAATTGTTCCCGTTAACGGTTTTAGAATTTTGTTGGGCCTTTCAATTTCACAAAATTAATTAACTTCAATTAGTAATAATATGTATTTCGTTCGCCTCTTTTTAACATTTTTATCAGTCCATGTCCCCATTCTTCTTATATAATATAATTCGTACATTTACTAAAAAGAAGCTTCGCCATTACTACACCACTTTCTTTCAGTAAAAGCATTCCATTTTACTTTTTCAATTTATTAAATTAAAAGATATATAATTATACTTTTGTATAGAACATGTTATAAAATGTAGAATATTAAAATTATGATACAACGATGGTAAGTAATAGCAATTTAAATAGCAAAAACATTTTAAAAAAATTGGCTTTGTTGTTCCTATCTCCATTACAATCACGTGACAAATCTTAATATCGCGTGCGAAATATTTGGATCGCATTGCGATAATACGTTCTACCGTACACAAAGTTAATCAAAAAGGAGAACTTGTACGATAATTTGATATTTTGCAATTGCTTTGAACAATGTCCATGCTTTCATTCTAAATTCTTTGTACTCGAATATCTATTTTTTTCTCTTAGTCATACGTATGTAATCGATCGAAATGTTTTCTTAACTTCAATTACTAATTAATTTTTTGCTTGGTTTGCCTCGAAGAATTGTATTCGCCTGAATTCGTTTATTAATTAACATGATAACATAATTAAGTCGAATCGTTGTAAATTGAATTCTAATGTCTCGAATAACGTAATTGAATTATCTACCTTAATATCTCTGTAATTGTAATTTATAAGCATCCACATTGCGTTAGTAATAGCGATGCGTACATTAACTGGAAGGTAACATTTAAGGTCAACATTCCATTTGTCGCCTCATCTATCTATCGAAAATGCGAGTTATCTGCATATTTCTTGATTAATGATTATAGACGTAGCATCGTATTGATCCGCATAATTAATTTCATACAAATGACTTGAGAATATTGCATTGTTATTAATATTAGTATCGGTAATTGCCAAGTTATGTAACGTGATGTTTAATAATAATAATAATTAATTTCAATAAAATATTCTGATACCTTCATCGAATAAATATGTATGGAAGTGAGATCGGTGCAAATTAATTTGACGGCGAGGAAGACGGAGAAATAGAGCCTTTACTATTAATTATTCCCCTATTAAATATAGACGAATGGAAAATGAAGTCCATTTTACTTAAAACTTTCAATTTTAATGTATTCACTTTTTGTAATTAAGAAACAATCTCGTCATAAGAAGATTATTATTAATTATCCTATAAAGTAAAATGCGTCAGAAGTGAAATTTTGCACGGAAAAAGTTTGCATTAAAAGCTAATTGTGTTTAGAAATACGTAACGTTCAATTTAGTGTAAAATATAATAAAAGAATTTGAATGGAAACGTTTGCAAGTGATAATAAATAAGAGATTAAACAATTTAAATAGACTCCATTATGTTCGTAAACAATGTATTCATTCATTAAGGAAAGACAAATGTCCTCTGAAAGTGAGATAAAAATATCCAATTAAATGGACGTTTATGTACAATTACCTCGGTTCTAAATTTAAACAGTTTTAACTTAAATATAAGACAATACTTGAACAACATCGATACTTACAAAGGTTTTAAATATTTATCCCATGAACTTTATTGGATAACTGAAAATATTATTTGGCAGAATCTTATTTAGGAATAAAATTTTCTGAAAAGTGATTTTCTCTGATTTTTTTTTATATCCTTAATCCGTTATAATTTTAACGACAGCGACTGTCCTTATTTCTCTTTATACGATTACTATTTAGTGCCGTACATCTTCCTTTGCTCTGCTTAAATTATTAACAAAATAATTTTTTGATACATTCGTGTAGGTATGTGAGATGGGTCTATGGTACTATGAAATTCATAAGAGTATTCCTCGTGGATATTTCGACAAAAACAAGAAGACAATATGTAATATGAAATATTTATTATCTGATAAAATATGAATTGTACATTGTTCATTTTTTGTGCTTTGCGTTTCCTTTCCTCTGTTTGCTTTTCCCACTCGTTTGTTTTGTATAAATCTAATAAAAAAGTTTCTGCAATCCAGCATGACGGTAAAGAAAAACAATGTTATCAAAATAAATTTACATAAAACCAATACGATTGCCATCCTTGTAATAACGTTTGATTTTATTCGCAATAAGTTTTTCAGCGAATCAGTTTGATTGTAATATATAGATCAACAGAGCAATTGAGATCACGTTTCTAATGATTTATTAATTTTCTGCCACGAATTTGTTTATAAAAGTTGTAGTTAAAAATTTACTTGTGCTAAACGTACGATAATTAATTAGTTAGAACGTGAATAACTAATTGATTTTCTGAAAACAATGCAGGCGTATTATTAATAGAAAGCAATTGGCAAAGTGATGTGCACATATTTCTGGAAATTAGACTGCAATTTGAATAGCGTGTGCGTGTAATTTGTGTATATTGCACATGTGTGTATAATAAAATCCCTGCGTATCTATTTAATTACGATATATACGTCTATATATGAACTATAAAGGATTTGATGGTAATAGAAATGAATTATAAGAAATATGGAAGGATATTATTATTATTATTAAGAATGGCAATTTAATAGATGTAATCCCTTTTGAGTTAAGTCCTCGTAATTCTTTCTCTTTTTCTTATACCTCATGTCTCATTTTTTCTTCTCTCTCTCTATATATATATATATCTATATACACATATAGTTTTATGTCTAAATATAATACCATTTTTATGGGATCGTATAAATTATTTTATCAAGTTGGTATGATTATATACGAGCCGTAGAAGCGAAAGGTTACGAGCCGGTACTTACCCCGAGGTTTAACTTAGTTGCACCGCGCTACGTACTATAAAAGAGACGAGAAATTAACAGCCCAGCCAAAGACGTCTGATTTATACACTAAGGCTCAGCACTTTCAAATTATATGAGAGATTGTAGATACACCAGCAGTAGAATATACTATCTATCTTTTCCTATTACACCCCTTGCTCTAGTATTACATTTAGAGATGGAAGACGTAGCGCTTAAGAGTCAGTTAATTTTTACACATGATAGTCGGTGAACATTTGCGCAAAAATTGATAAACCCTTTACTATAAAATTAATAGTCACAGTATAAGATGAGAAATACTACTTACACTCAAACACGTGCTTCACATACATTTGATACACGATCCATATGGTAATTTGTCGGAATTGCCAATTTATTTTAAAAAGCCAAAACCAATCGCCATATATTGGAAAATACGTAGATTATTTACAACCCACAATTTATTTCATAAAAAATGTAGTAATAAACATCTAAGAGCCGAAACAAAAGTCATATTAAAATTATTAAGTGCTTTTCTGGCGGATGCGCCGGGCGAGTATTAAAACCGTAACAGCCGATTTTATTTGATTTATCTGATTTATTGTTCATAATATTTTTATACTGTGCGCATTAAGTCACCACAAATAATATACGAATGTGGATACAAAAGAAAATGTCAATAAATCGCAAAAATTAGGTTTTATTATTTCCCATAATAATATATGCAAACTTTTATTTGCGTCTAATAAACGTAAACAATTTGATATTGATTGCAGGGAATAATGTTTTTGGACAACAAAATTCAAGTAAACAGTTTCTCCGTGGCGGACTTTTCCTTTGTTCTCTAACAGATTTAATTACCGATTAAGAGGCTTCAAAAATATAATAAAAGGAAAGTTGATCAGAAAGCAAAACAATCTTTTATACGCGCCAAACTTTATGATAATTTTAAATAAGTTCAGAATGGCGAAAGAAGAAATTTAAGGTAAAATAACATAAACATATATTTTTATTGGATACTGTGTAAGATATAAAATAGAAAAATATATAAGCTAAAGCAAACATTCTGTATATACTATTATTCGCAAGAGAACCGATTGGATTTCTTTGCAAAAATCCACCATCGTCACACATATGCAGACACAATAATAATAGCAACACTGACAAAAAATCCTTTAAAAAAATTTTAATAATAAACCTCTACTTTCCATACATTTGATTTTCTTTCTCAAACAAATATATCCATCAACGAATTTAAAATTCTTATTCAATTGTATTGTATACGAACGAGAAACCTTCATGCATGTATGTATGTATGTGTGGTAAAGAAATGGAAAACAGAGTTTAGTTAAGATACTTATCATTTAACACAGTTCATTCACTCTCTGCATTCTCACACTCCATTTACTTGTTTGTTCGTTCTTTTTTGTTTGCATTCGAATTTAAAATGTATGGAAATTGTAAATAAGTTTCCAAATCAAAATCGATCGCATAAAATTTCTTTTCATTATCTTTAATTTAGGGAAAAAACTGCATCTTTCGAAATAGAAACGTATGCAAATCAAGTGTTCCTGAGTACGATACTAAGAACGTATATCTTAATTTTAAAGCTCAAGATAGAGTAAGTGTTCCAGTAATTGAATAGAAAGGATCAAGATGCGAAGGGGTTGGATTTTAAACGGTGGCTTATGAATGAAACGAGGAACATCTGCAAGAGGTTTCCTTTTATTAAAAAGGGGGCCAATTTTTAAATGAAAAATATCTTGGTTGTGAAATAAACATTATTAATGTTACATCAATAATATTACTGGCAAAGCAGATTATTTTTTGTACTCTAAACGTAATTATTCTTCAAACAGGGGAAAACGAAAAAAATAATATATTGACAGTTTGAGTTTTATGACAGGAAGTGGAAAGAAGTAAGTAGTACAATTCTTTTTATGAAATTTAACGAAGAGAAAACAAATTAAAAGTATAACGAGAAAAATTACAATATAAACACGGGCAAAATTGAGAAGAATGAACTGAAGAATGAAAATGGCAAGAGTGGGAAACTCTAGAGATTAAGCGAGTACATAAACCGTGTTGTTATAAAATTTTCTTTTTCCGACTGTTAAGGTTATATTTTATTGAAACGGAAAGTGAATATAATGCACGTAATAATATGCGGCGATAATAATAATAATTCATTAATTTAAATTATTTTTGTGTAATTCATGCGTTGATTAAAGAAGTGAAAGAAGTTGCAAAAAAAAACTTTATTTTCGGCTGTATAACAATTTTAACAATATTTGTCCCTAAACGTCCCATTTCCCCACTTTTAGCGCGCCTTTTTAATTACTAACTTTCGCAAATAAAACCTAATTCACGAAAGTAACTTTTCATAATTAATACCTAATTAATATTAATAACTAATTAATAATGCCAGTCAAAAAAGTTGATTTCTTATTGTGGCCCCAAACTTTTGCGGAAACGGGAAAATAAAGAAAATTTCCTTTCATTCCCACCACAATTTCACAATCATAAAAATTCAATGATAAAGTTTGTTCGTCTGGGTATAAGCGGGCATTATACTCTTTAACCGCGTAAATTTCTTCTACGCACCGCCTTTCATTTCCTTTATCGTTTAATATTGGTTTTTAAATGATTTACTTCGTTCGTTAAATAGCACTTTAATGGAGTTTAAACGTGCCGCTTTCACCTTTGACTTCCCACGATGATTTACGCTTTCTTCTTCTCTGATTTTTTTTCTTTTCTGGTATCAAAAATATATATCTTTCAGTATAAGAAGAGGTAACAACCGACGTTTTGAATCGCGCCCGAAGGAATCGAATTTTTTCGCTTCTCTCCCCCTTCAACCGTTAGAAATGTTTGCGTTTTGTTACGCTTATCAAAAACACCTAGCGAACTTAAAATGTTGTAAATTTAAATGCGGACAAGTCTCGGGCGATTTAACTTGGACTTTAAAACAAATCTTCTGCTTATATAACTCATAAATCCCCGTTCGAAATTTGAAGGGTGAAGTTTTTTCTTTAGTTTCCTTTACACCCATGCATTTATATTTCTCCCTTTCCAATTGTTTTCGTTTCCTTTTTATCCTTTTTTACAACACTTTAAAGCGAAGTACGCAGTAAAGAAAACGACGTCGTCGTCAGCCGTTTCTTTCACCTCGAGGCGGTCGCATCATCTTTCATATCGCTCATCGCTCTTATCGTTCGTCGTTTTCTGGCCCGTAATTCCGTGTTAAGAGTTCTGTAGGGAAATTATATATAATTCGCGCCCAACGAAAACTACATCATCATCAGCATCGCGCACCTTTGGCCCCTCTGTCATAATAAATAAAAGTGTACGGTGCAGAGAAGAAAAAATTAGAGGAGGAAAAAAGAAAATACAATAATAAAGGGGTACAATAGAGAAAAGTCGACGGCTGTATGAACGTTACCGCACGTTTCGCAGGTTAAATGTGGAAAAGTTAATTTGATTATATTGTAATTTGCAAATTTAATCTAGAAGATCTTCTCTCGCCGTTCTTTCTCTCTCTCTCTCTCTCTCTCTCTCTCTCTCTCTGTCTCTTTGTCTGTGCTCTACTCTTCGTACAGCTTGCCAGCTAAATTACAGCTCGTTTCTCTTTTTGCCGGAGCCGGTTTCGTTTGCCTATTCGAGTTTCGAAAGCGTAGAAGATAACGTAGACATGACGCCTTTCCACAGATACTACCACCGTTACTGCTACTATTATTATTTTCATTATTATCACCACTTGGAGTACAAACTCTATATATTGGTCTCGCGGTGTTATCACCGGACACATTCCCAAGATATACACACTTTAATGCCCATATTCATTGCGAAAGCGTTATGTAACGTTGAAAGTGCAATAGTTCCATTATCATTATTTGCATTTAATTCAAAAGGTTTGATCGCTGGACAGAATTTACTAAGAAAAGGAATCGTTCAAAACGGCAAAAGACTTTCACCTGATTCGCTGTAGTCTTATTCATAACAACAATAAATAAAATACGCTTTGATTCTTCAATAATTCCGTAACTTCATAAGGCATTTTTAAATGGTTTTTCAAAAACGCACTGCTGGATAACTGAAGGTTTATTCTTTCAATGATTTTTTGCAAAAAATATTCGTTATGGTGCGAAAAAGTTAAATTTAGTTTCGCTTATTTATCGTGCTTCATAAAATAGCAATTTACTTCAGTGCAATGAAAGAGAGATTTGTTTATTATTAATCGATTAGGCAAAGTTCGTTTGCTCATTTAAAAAGTAGGTGATTGGATTGGAGCTACCATTCGTAACATTTTACTCTTGGATTAGAGGCCTTTTGAATTATCACTTGAATTTGCTATTGAGGAACTAATTTCTATGCGTTATTACTGCAAATATAACATTCTTTTTTTGCAATTATTTCTCTCTTATAATCCTTCTCCGGAAAGCATCTAACCCACCAATTAGAAAAGGAAATAAATAAAACTTTACTCTCCTCATCGATCGCGACACCTTGATGCAACCGTTACTTGCATCCTCGAGGATTAAATTGTGAATTATCACCGATTAACACAATATTGTATTGGAGAGTTTATGTGTTAAAACATTGAATCGAACTTCATCAGGAAGGAGCAAATCCATTTAGTGCTTATATACTTATGTACTTTTACACGACCATGTCTCTTTTTGGCACTAATGACTTTTACTAATTAATAGAAAATTACATGTAGGATCATTTTGTAATATAATAATTACATATTCCAAAAAAAAAAAAAATTTTAACACTGTATTTAAAGTAACTTTAAGCCCATTGTAAATGTGATTTCTTGTTGAGGATGACCTACATCCAGTTTGCTTGAAGGACCAATTTCTTGTTCTTTTACTTGGTGCTTAATATTTATGTAATAAAAAGCACTAAGTAATTTTTCTGACTTTTTAATAACTGGTTAACTTTATTAACAGATACCTCCTTTTACGAATAATGATGAACTAAAAATTTATAGCCAGGAAACATCTCCATTTTATTTGAATTTTGAATAGTCTACAGTTCTAATATTGTATTTTATATTTGTTATTTTAATTGATTATGAAATTGCTTGATATAAAACTGATGTCTATACATTGTTAATTTTACAATGAACGATTCATCCCTAATCATAGCTGTTGTATTTATCCTTTATTTGGTCATTTAGATACGATAAAGTACCATTCATCATGAAACACGTACTAATTTACAAATTGACTTTAGTTTTTGAAATAAAAATAATTTTCAGCCAATACATTATGCTTATGTCTGGCAAGAAATATTTTCTTAATTAAATAAAGCTAGTAAATAATTGATTATACAAATATTGGAAGATACAATTCCGCTTATTAAAATGCACTAATTTTGTAATTTATTATCATTTTTTTATCAGTTCTCTGTCCTTTCCCATTCATTTAAGTCAGATGCCCTGCTTACCTCACTTATGATTCTGATTTAGAATAATGCCGAACGAATAAGAGGAACTTCGATTAAGTCGATTTGTCGTAAACATTTTCCGATTAGGCAAATAAATATAAAAATTAATTGAGTGGAACGAGCAAAAAAAAGAACGAACGAAGAAAAGTGGCACAAATAAATAGCTTAAGTGTAAGAGACGATAAATGTGGAAAAGGCTCGGAGGAGATTTCAGGTTTTCTCCGAGTTAATGGTAAAAATAACAGTGCGATAAGAGCAAAAAGTCTTATGTAGCGGGAAAGAAAGGAATTTATTTCCTTTCGTTACTTCATTATTTTTTTTTACTTTCTTTCTCGCCGTATAAACACCATATAAATTATTTTTAATAACCGAATCCTCCGAGAGAGGTTAAATTATTTAGATACGTTGATAAATTAATTCGAATTATTCTTTATCTTGCATTTTGGAAATAAAGCGCAATCGTTAAATGTGGAACCTGTGAGAAGAGATATCCAATTACTTCGGGTTATTTTAGTGTTTATTTACAAGTGGGAATGTATTTAGGAAACACTCACACTTAAACTTTACTTAATCCATTTAACTCGTAATTTTCTTGGTATGCAGTCCGTTAAATTTAATTTCTTTAATTAAGAATACTAGTTTTAATTTTTTTTTTCAGAAGAGCTAAGTCCTATGTTCAGGTGCAATTTTATATTTTCTCTCGGATTTTAATAATTTCGATTACATTTTTATCGATCTGTGGTTAATAAGCGTGTGCAAGTGCACGTAGAATTAATAAAACGATAAATTTTAAAACACACCCTAAAGTAATTTCCGTTTCGAAATTATTCTTATAAATTAATGCGAAACACCTCCCACTCAAATTGCCAATGTAAATGTATTAAAATAAATTAGTTTTCTATTGATTCGAATGTAATATTGACTTTAATTGCCAATCTAATGAAGATTGATCCTTGGAGGACTTTCATGATTTTGTCCTATTTTTCTTCTATTTTTTTTTTGCTTTTAGAAAAGGTCTAATACTGCAGGGAATAGATCCAGGAACAAATATAAACGAAATAAATTATTAAGGCCGATACCGAAATTGATTATACAATGGAACCTTAAAGTATTTACAAATGTGAATGAATAATAAATACGCAATGGATACGAAAAATAAAAATTATAGCTGCAAGAGATGAGACGAAGTGAGATGGAAATAATGGAAGTGGTAACGTAAATAATTGAGAATATGGAACATTTTAAAACTCGAGGATAATTTATATAAATTTGTACAGTTTTCAATGGTGAACAAGAAAAGAATAATTAACCAAAGAGAAAAAAGATGTTCGTGAGTCCCAAAGGAAGGTGTTACATTAATTGGAGAGTATAATTGGGCGGAACATAATTTTATAAGCCTTTAATTAAATAATGATAATGATTTAAATTTAAATTGTTTTACTTTGCGTTGTACCTTTTTCTTTTGTTCCTTAAAAAATCGATCAATTTGTTTATTTTTTAATTAAATTTCTTCTGCTCCTTTTTCTTTTTGAAAACGAGTGATACTTTAAAAAAGAATAAACAAATGATTACCCATTTCTGATGAAATTTCCGTCTCCTTTTTGCCGGCAGTAGAATCAACAAAATGACTTTATCCTGTATAAACGGATAGCACCTATAAATGTGGAAAATGCAGACGTTCGTTGCCCAATTAATTCTAAAATCTATTCGTCACATTCGCGTACCGCTTCCCCAACCATTTCGAAGCGCCGGCTCACAAGTTTCACAGTAAATCATTCCGAACGCGATGCGTTTCCCATATTCCGGACGGAGATTAGGCGTTTATTATAATAATAATAATCCTGATAATAATAATATTACGTCAAATTCAATTAAGGATAAAGTTCTCCAGAGGAACGTACGGTCATCGTCGTCATATGGATTTGCTCGGTTTAAAATCGTAATAATAATGATCGTTTTACTAATAACATCACGTAGAGGAAGTGGAAGTAATAGCGACGATAGTGACGATGGCAATAATAATATAATGATAGTAAGAGAGAATCTCCACTTTTCAGCAGCCACTCACCTCTTCCTCACTATCTTCCTCGCTTTTGAATGTTATAACAACCGCTTCATGATTAATGTTCAGATGTTTCACTTTCTCTCTTCCTTTGCCGTCCGATTATTTTTCCTTTTTTTTTATTATCCTCTCCCGGAGAGAGAGAGTAGCAGCAGCAAAAAAATAATGTCTCATTAGTGTCCAAACATAATTCATCCGGCGATTTATGACTTTAAAACTCACTTTACAACCGGTTTCATAAATCAAAAATGTACCCTACGTCTTTTTTCAACACGTTGTTGTACACAACTAATGTCTCCCTCTTTCTTCGCCTCGTTTCATTTTACAAGGATAAAAATTTCACGTCTCATTGAATTAAGAGAAACTTAATTAAGCATTAACAATAATCTCGCAGCTAGTTTCATTATTTTTATTTAAGATTTAATTATCAGTTTTAGAAGAATATAAAAAGATAATTGAATTATTGTATCTAGCGATAAATTAACTCTGACCGGGTAGTTTATTCGTGTTTGTTAAATCTATAGAGCTTTCAATTGTATGTCATTGAAAAAACGAGGACAGTTTAGACAGGAACCTATCTGGCTCTCAATTAAAATTCATCAAGATATTTTGAGATGAGATACAATGTAATGTGAATAATATTTAATTTTTTTCTTTCAACACTGGTTTACTTTTTCTCAATTTTTGTTCACAGCACCATTCCATCAGAAAATATTATAAATACGAGGGGCATTGATAAGTACTTAGCCTCGAAGTCTAGTAAACAAGAGTAAACATGGTTGCAACTATGATGCTTTATAAGTATGTTTTCAAAGTTTGACATCAATAAGTTGAACGGTGATCAAACTGTGTTTTGTTGAAAACAGCAGGTCCGAATAAATCATGTTGCGGTTAGTTATTAAGTATTTAGTTTTGATGGGGTTAACGGGCAAATAAATTTTTGCTGATATGATGGGTGATCAATATCTTTCATGCGCTACTATTAAAAACTAGATTGCGAAGTATAAAAGAGGAAGATCAGCTGTGAAAGATGAGCACCGGCCCTGGAAGACCAAGTTTTGTGACTACTCTGGAAAACATTGGTTCTGCCCATGATATGATTTGAGAACTTTTAGTTGCTGACTAAAATACGCAAAAAAATTGAGAAGACACGCAGCGGAAAAGCTGTTGGGGGTGTGCACATTTTGAAGACGACGCTTTTACTCACAAATCATTAATTGCACTGTAAAAATGTATGATATTGGTTTTGAATTGGTTTCCGGATTTGGCACCGACACAGTATTATTTGTTCCTAAAACTTAAAAAAACATTTGAAGGGTAAAATATTTTCGACAAATGACGAAGCAATTTGCGCCGTTGAGCAGTGGTTTGTAGACCAAAACAAAGATATTTTTAAATGGTCTGGTATTACTTTATGAATGTGTCTTCAAAGATATTAAATAAAATTTTGTGTCAAAATACTGTAGCGTTTTATATGGTACTCCCTCGTATATAATTTTTAGTTCTGCTTCATATCGCTTTTCCTCTTCATCAATTACGCTTTCTTTTGGTGAAGAGTATTTCCAATCACAACCTGAAATAGTTAAAGTTATACCATCTACTCAAGTTCTCTAATTCTGTGCAGTGCCATTTGGAACAAGCAAAATTTTGGGTTCTTCACTTTGTGTCGTTGGTTAACCCATTTGCGAATTTGTATGGTCTCGATACATTTATTTTTCATTTTGCATTCTTTGCAGCACTTGGGTATTTTTGATGCTATTGACGTGGCACAATCTCAAAGGCTTCAATTCTTTTATTCAGGACGGATTTTTGGTAATTCATATTTTTATTGCGAGCGACTAGAAAAGGTGCGATAAGACGAAGAAAATATTAATTCCAGTTGATACAACTGAACTTCTCCGAAATACGCCTTATGACTCGGTTTGGTCTCATCAGACTACAATCTGTTGCAATTAATGGCGCACTTCATTCAGGGGCAAAGTAATAATTTTACTGAGTTGCAATGCAAACGAATTGTTCGCGCCGCAAGCAATGGAGAGGAGCAAAGAAAAATTTGTTTTGAATTCCAACACGTCCGGACCACCAACGAGGGACGTCGATGGGAGCGGAAGTGAGAATTGGAAGAAGGGGAGCCAGAACAAGATCGTTCGTCGGGTAATCAACAATAGTTAAAAATTGAAGAGATTATTGCAATAAGTGCAACAAACCCAGCGTATAGAACATTTGAATCGTGTATTGTGTCTGCAACAGAGTCAACGCGAACCAACACGAATTTTGATTCCAAACCCAAGCCGTGGTTACCAATCAGTGTGGTATGCAACAACTTTTAGAAGGATAGTCTAAAATTGTAGAAGCAGTGAGCAACACTTTAGTTATAATTTTCTATTTTTATTTGAAGTATAATGAACTTTTTTACCGAAAACGTCATTTTTCATACGCCCCTTTAAAACAAATAAACTATCGAATCGAATGTAAATTATGTGTCACGTTATCCAATATGCGAGGGAATATCGTGTTAAATCGATTAATTGAATAAATGTGACAATTAATTTAAATGCGAGGAATCGTGCACCAATTCCGTTATTTCGCCAACGGCTGGAAAATCTCGCTGAAGCCGATTCCTATCCTTTACAGGGTAAGTGTGTGGGAAGAGGGCAAATAGAATACGAGAGAATATACTTCAATTATATTTAGATGTATTTTTATATATGTACAAAGTCGAAGTGTCTGCAAAATGTCTGTTGAACGGTTTATTTTAAATATTTTTATAGCGCAGAACTCGTTATAATTGAAAGTTTCCTTTCTAGTATTTCAATTAATGCAAATCCAATTACATTAAAATACATTTTCTTCTTATAAATTCACGTACAGTTGACGAAATAAACGACTTAATAAACCGTGGCGTGATATGGATGCACATTTAAAATTAATTGGAATTATAAAATTTGAAATTTATCGCATTCTCTGTGAGATGATGATAATAATAAATGCACTTGCATATACAGTAGACTCATATATCCCCATATACGAATGCATGCATTTTATATGTATGATAATGTTAATAATGAAATGAAGTAAAAGCAGGGTAAAATTTATTAGAGAGCTCGCTATAATTATGTCATAATATCGTGGGGGTCTGTGTCGTTTAGTGGCACACAAAGCAAAACTTCACTTTAGTTTACATTATATGTGTGTGTGCATAAACCACCTTTTGATGTTAAATAATGGTTGACACGAAACGTAAACGTTAAAATCTTTCTCCACGACAATAATAACAACAACAGCGGCCACTTTTGTCGTTACGCTGGCCAAGTCACCGTGCATGTCCACTGCTCTTATTTTCGACAAAAAGAATAAACCTGCACGTGTACAGGAATAATTGCATAAACAAAATTAAACGCTCGCTACCGAAGCACAAAAAAATGATAAATTTGCATAAAGGCAAACTGAAGAAGAGAAGAAAAGTCAAAGGGCTTTGTTAGTCAGGTGACTAGCGCATAAGCAAGAGCAGCAGCAACTACAACAACAACATTGTCAAATAATAACAGTGTTTTCCAATTAAAATTTAGTAACACTAGATTTCTTTGTGCCCTTGCGATAAAGTAATTCTTGATAAAGCGACTGTAAATTGTTAATTATCGAGCTGCGAGAGAGAATTTGCCGATTTCGTTCTCTTGAAACTGTTTAAAAGTTAACTTGTACCTAAAATTACAGGTGGAAAGGAGCTAATTAATTCAGAAATTTAACGATCTTTTTCCAGACGCATTAAAATCACTTTAATGACCGATCTTAAATTGCGCTGTAACTTTTATAAAATATAAATTTAAAAATTATATTGTTATGGCGTATTCAAATACTTCAAGAGCGTACAAAAAAAAAAAACCTTTGGCGATATTAATTAATTTAATTTTAATATTACTAATAATGACGTCTGGGCGTTAAGTAACCAAATTAGAATATTTAAATTGTGTTTGAATGGTTTCGATAAATATATACATATTCAAACGGGCAGGAAAAGATAATTAGAAACTATGTATGTACATATTAAGGCGACAATTATAAAGTTTTCGAATTATTTAATTAACAAGATAACTGCTTTTACGGCGTACATCGTTCCATTTTAAATTTAACGTCTAGAAATTGGTTTTCTGAATCGTTAAAGTTAACATCCTTAATACTTCAATGGATATTGCTAATATTTCTGTAAAAGAAGTTGCTAATGAAAATAATTTAAGATGATTTAATTAAAAGTATCATTAATATCTTTTAATTTCGAACATTTCCCCCATCTACCTTGATTTTCTGTTTTACTTTTCGCCGCGATTCTTTAGTATAAACATTTTGTCTTTGTTGTTTTTAATTCTTCACTTCTTTTCACTTACTTTTCTAATATACGATTCACCACTTTACTATTACTACTTTTTCCATCATCATCATCAAATAGAAAAGTACAAATTGAAAATGTAGAACAAAATAAAACGGTACGTACACATTTCATTAAAAAAGAAAAGAGCGATTCAGAAGAGAAGTAAAAGCGAGTTTTTAACAAGAAAAAATATACATATTCCCTTCTAAATTAATATTTTAAAATCTTTTAGTAGTTTCTTAATGTAAGAGGAATGAGGGAAGTGCAGAAAGAAAAATGATTTTTTCTCGTTTCACGAATACAAACTTATGAGCGATACAGAGATGGAAAAGTTGATATAAACATTCTTTTTAAAAAATACACTTTTTAAATTATGGTGTTAATTATTAATGAATTAAAGTTAAGAAAAATAACTAACGAAAGAAGAAAAAAATAATAAGCGAAATTTAGATTAGTAAAGTTATGAATTTACACACGGAATATCTAATTAAATCTCGATCTGAATAAATTTTCTTTTCTTTCTCTTTCCTTCTCATCATCCGTCCCCATCGCGTATTTGCTCCCTCCGACTCATGTTATCAGAGTAATAAATTACAATGAATTATGAACGTTTTCGAATTAATTAATTTTAATTAATTGCTTCCAGTGAACGCAGTAGTTTTAAATACAACTTAACCAATTGTAGAATCAAATGTTAGAATTCTTTAACGATTCCGCGTGTCACATTTCAATTTAATTTAATCTTTTTTCACTAGTTTTCCTTTTCTCCCCATAGTTGATGCCACTTTCGTAGTAACCGCGGTAAATGTTGGCCCCACGTTAGTTAATGTGGGACGCGCAGAATTATTATTAAATCGCATAATTAATAGTGATATATTATCGTAACTTATATCGGAGCAGGGGGTGAATATATGTCGAATATTAATTCTCATCTTATAATCGTTATCTGCAAGTGGCTGCTAACTTTGTTAAGCTGAATGACGGAAAATGCATCCTATGCAGCGGTATTCTCTCTGTGATGTTAAGTAATAGTTTAAGCGTAAGGAACGGGGATCTGTATGTGTAGACGTTAAAACGTGGAATATTACTTCTTGCTTGCGAGCATAGGGAATCGGGCGTAGTAAATGATGGAGACGACGGTGGTATTGATGATGGTAGCCGTGGTAGGTATTATTAGAATATATAAGCTAGAAACTAAATTGAAGGGAATTTGTGCTTAACGTCTGTGTTAGACGCTCGTTTCCAGGTACCGTTTAACATCCACTTTGATGAACGGCGTCCGAAGAGCACATGTCGCGGTTTTTGGGAGTCTCTCGGCTGTCTGGCGCATATCTGTTTGTTTTAATTTATGCCTGTTGGTCCAAGTTGTTCGTTCCGAATGAAAAATTACGAAAGAATTTTTTAAAACCCGTACCGAACAGAAAAAAAAATAAAACTTTCCTTCTATTTATTTCACTTTATTTTTTTTTTTTTGAAAAAGAGGGCTTTGTAGATCCGATAATTTACTTTCATAAACTTTTTCACTTTCCCTCCTACATATTATAAGTAATTATATTTAGATGGTTTAGACAGTTTACAGGAATTTGCAAATTTATGGTATGGCATAAATAATATTTTCGTTAGATTTGAATGTTGTTATTCACGATCACATATCCCGCTCCTCAATTTCTATAGGTTTTATGTAAATTTTCTTTGTTCATTACTTCAAAATTATTTCACTGGAAATAAAAATGAAATCTCTCATCAGAATTTTCCTTTTTTATTAAATATAATTTAATTTTTTTAAATTTCATTAACAAATATCACTTATTCTATAATTCCATATGTTTTAATTTTTTTAAATTTACATGACTGCTCATTAAAATTAAATTAATTAACTCATAAAACCGTAAAAGAATAACGGTAAAAATGTAACGAATTTTTCATATTTCTCTTTTTCCATTTAAACTCCCTTCGCTGTTTTTTTTTTCAAAGACATTCTTTTACATTTTCTTGTACAATATACCGTCAAATGATTAATTAACTTGTAAAAACATTCCAACTTAAACATTTCCATTGCTATTAAATGAAAGAACGTTTAGAATAAAAGGAATAGCACGTAACCGAATCCATAATTAAACATAATTTAACTGACTTTCAGTTGCCACAATTACATCGATCGTATCGGAAATTTCACTATTTATTTAATGTTGTGATCGAAAGTCAACAGAACATTACTTTTCAACATAAAATTTCATTTTTGTAATATGAAGTTGGTTTGCAGTTAAAAAATTTAATTAATTAAAAAAAAATACAAATATAATGACTATAAGTAAATTACTAAGTAATTAATTTTATTTAATAAACTTTTGTATGTATCGTTCAAATAGGGCATATTTAAAACTTTTATAATAAAAGCCTCCCCGTTTTTAATAAAAAAATTGTTACGTTAAATAGCAATTAACTAAATTCTTGTATTTACCCATTTCGTATCCTATTACAATGCCTTTTGTTTAATTGATAATTATGTTGTCAATCAATATTATTGACTGTTAGAGGTGAAAAATGGTCGAAGAGTGAGTTACTTTAAATACCTAATGTATAATTTCACGATATAAATAGGTATCCCAATGAGAATAATATCGTGTAATGCCCACGCTCAATTATAAATTTTAAGTTAAAGTAAAGCGTAGAATAAATGGTTTGTGATGGTTTTCTTATGCGTTGTAAAGGAAATCGAATCATTATAAATATTTTAAAATTTCTATAGCGTTCGTATTAAAGTTAATGATCTAAAATAGTGAATACATCTATAATTCAAATAAATCTACTATATAAATTCACGTTATAAATTGGAATCCAAGCGAAAACTTTATGATTATCATCTGTTATTGAATTGCTGTACATTAGCGTGCTCTTATCGACCAATGAAAAGTTTATTATTTTTCATTAACCGATCATAATATCGCAAACACGAAGAAAGAAATGTGACAATTTTTGATCAAGGTATATTTTATGGGCATTTATTTTGTCGAAAAGGTTCAAACAATAATCATTTCACCAGCTGGAAAATTATGAACTAGAGCTAAACTTCTAACTTTGTCCTAATTGTTCTAATAGTTGATATAACTTTCCAAGATCCATAACTATGATTATACCTAATGTGTGTATGTGTGTGTCTGAATTGCACACAAAACTGGATCACACACGAACATATATCCGCGTACGTATATTTTATTATAGAAAGATGAACTTTAACTAGCAAACTCCTATTAGGTGGTGTGTATGTGAGGGATAAGTCAAACCGTAATCTGCGGGTTATTTAAAATACATTTTGCGATGCATTTTACGTGATAAATGAGATGCATCATTTAAGTATAATAAAGTTTCGAGTAATTTTACAGTAAATCTCTCCGAGGAAATGCGGAGCGGAAAAAATGGATAGAGAAAAGCGAAGAAACTTCATTAAATTTACTTTACGTAACGTTTTTTCTAAAAGTAATTCACTTGCAATTAATTATAATCATAGTTTAAACTATTCAAATTATTTATATTTGTTACTGAATACACTACACTCATTTGAATGGGAAAATTAAAGCAAAATATGTGCATTTGACAGAATAATAAAAACGGGAAGCTGCAAATAAAACTGATAGGCTTTTACGTTTTTTCCTTAACATTCCTTAAAAGTTATTTACAGTCCTAAAGCAAATGTAAGCGGATTATAAAATACGCTAAAGCCAAGGAATAAATGATATTCAAGTAAGCTTTTTTGCAAAAGTAGTGTCTCACTAAACAAAGTTAAGGTAAATTTATTAAAGATTATTCTTAACAAAGTTGGTTTTATAATTTCAAAGAATAATATTTAGATCAACATTCTTTTTCTAGATACTGCCATTATAATTATTGTTTATGTTTCTTGTCTTTTATTCATTCACAATAATAAATGAATAAGAGCCCTCTACATGCTCAAGTACGAATAAAAAAACAGAAACCCTTTAGAAGACGGTACAATGCAATTACTAGGACTTTTGCACGTATGATTAATTAGACGGTTTAATTCCATCTCTATGTTTCCTCCTTGCCACTATATGCGATTCATTTTAACTTTCTCTAATTTATTATTATAAATACGAAATAAATTAATGATTCGCCATGAATTTATATTATTTCGGCATTGTGCAATTTATGAAATTCTAAACATACTTTTAATAGAGTAGAAAAAACATATATTTTAATATAAAATATATTTCGTTGCAACAGTGTGTAGTTTTAAATTTCAAATTTCGTATTATATAAATTTGTTGCTTATTTCTATTTTGGATTCATTAAAATTTGTGCAATGCATGAAAGATATAAATGTTTGTATGCGAACACATTCGCATATTTAATATGGCTCATCCTTTCACTTTTTCCTTTCATCATAAATAATAAAATGCATTCGCCCTTTCCTAAATAGTTTCAGACAAATATATAAATCCCTTCATAAATTCCAAGTGTTGCTAATCTACAAGTTAGTACATGCAATTCATAAAGAAGTTCTCATTTATTAACGCAACTATCGCTTGTAAGGGACGAAAACAAGGGAATAAGTTTCGTAAAAGAAATCGGAGTGAATTGTAATTAAGCAATAAGCGAATGGCAATTAATTGGATCATTAAACAATCTGTAAAGTGTAGTTGACGGTATTTATTAGTTGGTGTTTTCGAAACTTGTTACGTAATTGGCACACATAAATAGGGTTCCTTGTGATGTAATTAAACTGCAATAAAAGTAATTATCACCATAGGATATTCGGAAAAGGAATCGAAATTCATTAAACGAATTAAATGACTGTCGACTATAGTAAACAAGCCTTCGACCTATATGCGGAAAAGTTGAAAAATTTGGATGTTTTACGGCAGAGCTAATTACAGAAATTAGTTAATACTATTTCGTACAAACACGTGGATAACCAATTAAAGAAAGAAAAGAAAATAGGAACTTGCATCGAGATAGTTTGTAGAACTAATTTTATTATTAGATGTTGGAGTGAAGACTCTCCGAAATTGAAAACTTTTTAATTTTCTTCATTACCATTTCATTCCATTTTGCTGTTCTACTTGCTTTCGTTCCGTATTTGACTTATTTGTTTAAATTAAAATAATGAGTGAAAAGAATATAGATATTAAAAGGGAAGTATAATAATGGGTAAGAGAAGAAGCAATTATCGGACGTATTATTATTATTATGAAGGAAAAGCAATTTCTTTTGCTTCGGTTTATAAAGTACAATGGAACGCTCCTTTCTTTCCCTATCTTCTTCTGTTCGTATATTACGAAAGTCGAATTGTGTTTTGCAATTTTATACGGATTATTATGACCTTTTTTTTGGCTCAGGTGGTTGAAATTTTTCATATTAATTCGTTATGCTTTTATATGTTGAACAGAAAGGATTCGTTAAACTTCGTAACGTTAAACGTAGCATATAAATATTTATTTTAACGATGGATTATGCAGAGAAGTATCAATAGCAAAACCAATATACTCACATTTATTTAATTAGCGGTAAAACTTGAAGAGTGTAATACAAGTTCCCGTTCCAACAGATTTTAAATAAACGCGAAGACAGTTTGCCTTAACTATAAGAATTGAGTGGGTTTTTAAACTTTTGGAGTTAGAATTTCTGTTATTGCACGAACCGCTACAATAGATTTTTAGAATTCGTTTTCAATCGTAGCCACATACGAAGCTTATTTTTATATTTGCTGAGAGATGCACAAGTTATACATGATGCATTGCGAAAATATTCTCTACTAAAATTCCCCAAATCGATTTTATTACCATCATCATCGTTGCCATTATGAAAACTTTAAAATTGCTTCGTATCACAACTCGTTAATTATGAATGTTAATTATAAACTACTATTACCACCTATTATTATAATTATTATTAGGGCAGTCATTTAGAGCTGACAGTATGACAATAAATATGATAAAGTGGCTAATTATAATTATATTAATGAACTTTCCATTAGTTAGTCCGTGAAATTTAGATTTTCCTCTTTTCTCTCTTCCCCTCGCTCATTTTCTTTTCTACCTTCGTAAAGATTTATTTAATGCGAGGAAATTAAGGGAAAAATAGAACAAGACGAAGAAAAACTGTATACGTACATTGGAAAAATTTTTAATTAAAGTTTAAAGAATGTGAATGAAAAAGAAAGGAACTATAAAAATTCCATGTACGTACATGAACTAAAAGTAAAAAAGGCATTTGAGGCATAAAGACTGCAAAAAAGGCAAATGCGTTTTGCAAGATTTTCTTTTCAATCTACCTTAATGAAATTGTACGCATAATAATGCAAAAACAAAATGAAACGAACCGCACAAATTGCGATAGTAATTACGAAGGTCATGTTAGTACGAGCAATAAAATTGGAATCATTTAATTGGAAGTCATATTTTTTCGACACCGTGGAAAGTCTGTTTCAATTGATTTTTAATATTCAGTGGAAGAAGAGGAAAAAGAAGTGGCATGAAGATAAATGGTTGGGGATCCTCGAGAAGCCATTCGATTTGTGTCCTATTCTTCAAATCGATCTGAAGGAAGGATAACAGATTATTTAAAGGGCAAAAAAAACTTTATTCCAACTCAAAAAAGCACTGGAAGAAAAAAAGGGTACTTTCAGCGTCAAGAGAGGAAAATTGCAATGAAATTGGACGATTTTGAATTGTAATTTTTTCCTTCATTTTTCACCTATTATTATGAATTTAAGATGGCTTTTATCGTCTGATATTAATTTAAGATTTAATTAAAATTTGAATAAAAACGCCCGTGAACATCTGCTCTCGAGTAGTTCTTTTTCGTGCAAGTAAATTGGTTAATTGTTTGATTTACGTTAGAATTAGGTGGACGCGCCGGTTTATTTTAATTTAATTTTCCCTTATCATCTTTATTACTGAATTTACATGAAAAACTCTTAACACACGAATTTCATTGCGAATAAGAGATATATGAATTTCAGGCCGAAATTTTGTTATTTTTGAATTACGTTAAATAGACGGAAGGAAATGATTATGATACGGAAAAGTAAAAGAGGAAAAGGGAAAAGGCTTTTATTAAACGCAAGATTGAAAGTAATATGTGGGAGAGATCCTCTCGTATAAAATTGAAAAGAACAGAAATTTACCTGAAACAATTTCACGTATGTAATCTAAAATGGTACTGAGATCGGCAAAAAGAATGTCAGAGGAGACATAAAAATTCCTAGCGAATATTATTACTAAATCGATTTTTCAATAAATTTTACAGCTTTTCATAATAATATACATTTTTTTAACGTGTGTACGTTATGACGATGATACCTATATGAAGCTTGAAATATTCGCGCTCTTCCTTTTTTCAACATTTTTTTTTGCGCTCTATCACTTCTGTCTAAATTTCCTTTCGTATTAGTAATAGTGCGCGTATAAAAATCAAAACCTGTAGCCGTAATCGTTAAATCGATATTTTATGAGCTTCATAAATACATGCATCTAACAAAGGGGAAATATTAATTTCCTACCGTTTCATTTCGATAATAATTATAAAGATTCTACGTTATTATTATAGATTTATATAACTTTTACGGCACGTATAATATTCTTTTCGTTACTATTATTCCATTTACGAGTTTTCCCTTATTCTTTGCATTCTCCTTTTCTGTCTTTGTTGTTGTCTTGTATATTGAACCGATATTCTAGCACAAAGAACGTGTGCAATATTTATTATTAAGTAACGATTAAGTTTCACTCGCTTGTTGTTAGTCACTTCCACGCGATATTGAAATTTAAATATCCATAAAGTGAACGAAAAAGGAAAAAAAAACAGAGTGAAAAAATAGCAAGTAGTAAAATAGAAGAGGGAGAATTATTAATTAATCATAAAAATTAATGATACTTATTTATGTCTTGATAAAGTGTATAACGCAATAATGCCATTTCGTTAATAAGCTGTAAATATATCGCGATACATAAGAGGATTATCATAAATTCGTCGATTCGTTGGATTAACATAAAACATTAGCAGAAACGAACGTAGAAGATAAAAATAACCAAATAACATCATCACTCACGTAGGCATTTTGTGCGGACGACGAGGCCTGCGACCAACTTCTGTGCTCTTCGGATGTGGCCGATGGTGCCGGACTCGTTGGATAAAATAACACGTGTTTCTCGCCAGTTGACGTTTGCTGATATACGCTCTGCGTACGTCCAACACCGTTCAAATACAAATCGTCTTCAGTTGGCATCGTTTTGAATTTATTCGTTAATTAACCAAGACGATCAACTTTGGATTAAAATAGAAAAACTGTCTCGACAAGATGTGGATTATTTCTTTTTTTTTCCCCAATTTTTCTCTTGCAAAAATTCGCTTCAAATACTCTTCGCGTAACTTTAACAATATGACGACGCGTCGATACACGAAATCCTTGATTATTAAGCGAACGTCCGCGTCGGACTGACGATGAGCAAAAATTTCAACGTGAACGTGGAATTTACGCGGCTTTCGAAAACGCTTGCGCATCGCAAGGACCTATGAGTGCGAGCGGTTAAGGACTCTTATAGGGATACCTACTACTACCACTTTTTAAGGATAAAACTTTTCCAGCCAAAATTATTCGCTAAAGGAGGACGGTGAAATAAAGTGAGACAGAATCAGGGAGAATCCGTAATTAAACTGATTTATGATCGTATTATTACCGAAAGTTTTATTATTGGTTCGGAAAAATAATAATAAGAATCATAATAATAGAAGTGGATCCTTACAACATTGTTTCGGCCATACGAACATCTTCGCGTCGGGATGCAGATGATGAAGGGTGCGCTTATTAAAATTCAAAGAATTGGATGGAGGAAGCGCAAGAAGAGAAAAAAGAAATTAAATATTCTGGTTGTGAGACGAGATGCGAGAGTTATTTATTAGAAACTTGCGCTCCTCGCAAGTTTCATTCGATTAATTAAAAGTATTGTAATAATAAATTTTGCACCAATTATTTCCAGCATGAGAAGTTTAGTGTGCCGCTGGAAGGCAAAATCAAAGCGGGAAATTAATGCAGCAAGAATGAATGCTAAATCGTGCGACTAACAGTCTAATGAATAGATTTCATTCCGTTCGCAGGAGTGTTCGATCGTTGCGAGAGCTAAACAGCACATTATTAAATATTTATAACACCAAAAAGACTGAATGTACGAGGTGCGCCCATTAAATAATCTGATAATGCGACTACATGGTGCACATATATCATATTCAGCGAATAAATTTTATAAATTTCAACTTTCTACAAGTAATGTTTATTGTGTCCAGAGATGCGGCTAAAAGACTGGCTTCAGATTTTTCTGATCATCTGATTTAATCAAGATTTAATTTTGTGCAATTTTTATTTATTTCTTAAGATTAAAAGTTTCTTGAAAGGTGCTGAAATTGCCGTATTTGCTCGCCTAGAAGGCGCAATCGATTATGAGACGCATCCTATTTTTTCTTAGTCAGCAATGAGAAAAAGTCAAAACTGAAAAAAGGATTACTGTAAAATAAATAAATGTTAATACATTATTTTAATATTATAATATTATTATAAGAGCAACAATTAGTAACAAGTCAACGGAAAGTGGCCGCATCCAATTGCCCATCAGCAATTTTGCTCTAATAAATCGTTACCGAGTATAAGACGTACCATAAATTCAGAGACTCCATAATGTGAACAGAAGTGCGTCTAATATGCGAGTAAATACGATATTTACATCGGTAGAAGATGTCAATAGACAATCGGTGTTTAATGTGTTGCTGCTTTGCACATGTTCCTGTTTTAATTAGGGTAAAACAGGCAGTTTTTCTTAGTAAATTAACGACACTTTCTTTACTAAACTAACTTTATTATTTTACTCCAACTTCTTCAACCGTTCTGTTCGAGATCGCAAAGTATCTGTCCGTCTTCACCATTCTTCGCTTTCTTCCTTTCTTCATGCAGAAAAGGGATCACACCTACGATTGCCAACTCTATCAATGAGGAGCACAAATGACACAATATAATCCAAGCGGATTCAAAGTCTTGATATCCCTTATCTGCATTGCTGCTTATAAATTAACAATAGCCTTTAACATATATCAATAATCTTTGACAGTGTAAATTCATGCATTTTTGCATGTGGTGCGAAGGAAGTTATCGTTCGTTCGCTATTTGTACGTATCTCCCTGTTCCTTCTTCTTGTTCCTCCGAGGAAACCTCGGTTACAAGTCTTGGTGGGGTTGTTGCCCCTCGCCCTCTTCCGGGTTGTGGATTTTGGAGCGCAAAAGGACACTTTCTCTTTTCCCGGTAGTCCGTCTCCAAAATTCTCACCCGGTTGAAGAATGGAACAGATGTGGTTACAATAGTGTTTTAATTGCCGTTCTAAACGACATAACTTTCTTGGACCTTTTCCTAAATATTGTCAACAAGTTTAAAATACAAAAAATAAAAAGCGTACAAAATGGTCTTAGTCTACGTTCGGCACGAACATACAGTATTAACAATAATGTTTAACATCAGTGTTAACAATAATCTTGAACAATCGGCAATTCTTCTAAAGGCCCTGACAAATGAGGGAACTGTAATACTGCTTGCAACGGTAGCAGCAGCGTACCAAGACGAAAGAAACTATTTTGAAGGAGAAAATACACAAGTTTTAACATGTTTTAAGAAAATGCTTCTTAAATTCTGCCTATTTCTCGCATATCAGCAACCAATTCCAGTATTAATTACGATTCTTGTTTAAAAGAATTCCATTAGTAAATGTTTCTTAATATTCACTAAAACTGAAAATTTGGAGATTGTTGGCTGATAATATCATTTCGCTTTTCTTAATAGCACAGTATGTGAGTAAGCCACTACGTTTTCCCATCTTTGTGATAACATATGAATTTCACCTGGGAGAAACAACGTCTTTTGAGATTATACAAGAATTTTTGGCAACTTCTTGAGAATCAAGGTGCTATTCAGCCAGGGCATGTGCCATCGAAAGAAAAAAGTCATAATCAGAAGGTGCAATGTTTGGTGCCTAATATGTTTTTGCGTTGGTTATCAACGCTTGCCGAAAACTATTTTGGTAGCACTGATGTTGAAATTATTTTTGAATCAAATCTATTTGCTGTTTGTAATTTTATTTAAACTAGACCCTTGTAAATTTGAATTTGCGAAAATGGCCAACTTATTATAACAGAAATCACTATGAATTAAAGATATGCGATACATTACAGTTGTAGTATTAAGAAAATCAATTTGATTTTAAGTAGTTCAGGTCAATCGTCGTCTTCATGTACTTAAAGCTAATAGAATTGTAGAACATTTTGTTGCTCAATTAAATGTACAACTAATGGCAACAGCGTAAAATTGTTCCGTGTGTATGTTACCGACGATTAAAATGCCCTCCCATATCGAAAACGTGATCCTAATTGTACAAACACTAAAATAAATTGTTGTTAAAGCTATGTAAACAATTAAAAGTTTACCTGTTCAAGATTACTTCTTCTTAATTCTCGTTTTCTTTTTGTTCGGCTTAATTCTATTACATCCCATGTTGCCTTACCCAGTCCGTAGAAAATTTTCGCAATGTTTCTTTCATTATTTTGATTAAATCAAACGCAATTTTATAATTATTCATTCCGTTCTTATTAGGTACGTATAAATATATTTATTATTATTCCCTTCCCCTTATTTCACTATGGGGTAAAAAATAATCATAACGTATATATAGAAGTATATTTAAAAAGTCGTTGAAAGTGTGTAAGTAATTTAAACATGTAAAGATTGAATAACATGAAAAAGTTATTCGACGAACTACACAGCTACACCGCCAGAACCACGCTCGCTACTGTGCAACACGTGTTGATAATAGGTGTATAAACACGTAAAAAAGATTGATATCGTTTCTCGTAATAACTTGGCGAGCACGTAATCGTATTTAAATACATATACATCGAGTGGAATATAAAAGGGAAGAGAACAGAGAACCAGAGTGGAGCGACACAAAACCACCACCAAACGTAACGCCCGTATTACGGCATACGATTATATTATTATTATTTTCCCTTTATTTGCGATATTATATTATAATTCTGTACTATTAGCAAAGATTGCATATTAAAGAAAAATGAATGAGAAAAGGCGGTAGAAGGATTTTATAATAAAATAAGGATTACCAATTCGTATTAGGCACGCTATGCAGTAGAAGAGAAATAATAATAACACCAGAAATCAAAATTAATAACGGCAATACTAATAATAATGTTGAATTGAACACCAATCGATGAAGTCGAGAAATTAATTAAAAGGAAATAGTAATAATAAAAAAGAAATGAGGATAAAACGTCATTCGACAAACATTCATAAGGAGTTGGAACGAAAGAGAAATAGAGACAGAGAGAGAGAGAGAAAAGTGAACCGTTGTGATTGTTGACCGGAATCGCGTGCAAAGTCTGTAAAAGTCACATCGTAGATTTGCAGATAGATTAGAAAAGTTGCGAGGAGGCATCCGTGAGTTGGGAGTGGCTTTTTGCCTTGTACAGATAGAACCTGTCGGTTTGCAATGATGGTAAATTCTTGAGGATGGGTAGTATTTGATGGAAATAATAACGATGAAGATCATCTATACACGGAAAGAGACGCGGAACGTAAGGAAGGGCCGGGCGAGGAGGTAGATCGGTAAAGGGAAATGTTCGGTTTTAAGATGCTTTCGATTCTATGGTCTTTTCATTAGTGTTGAGTAGCACAAAAGCGCGATAGATTGCTCTTGCGGTTGCTGTCGTTGACGTATAACCGAATGTCAGTTTTGATAATAATAAAAAAAAAAAGATTCGCTTTCTCCGTTCTTTTCCCATTTTGTTCCGTTTCTGTATCATCCTTGATTATTACGACTCTACGGGAAATCTTTGCTTTCATGTTTCCAGCCAATACAGGGAAACCGACAAATGCGAAATAAAATGGAGAGATAACAATAGCGACACGCAAAAAGCGGACAACTCTATATTTTGCTAATGAATCTTGATCAATTAAATTTTAATTAAAAATTAAAAGTTATTTCTGCGCTATTTCAATGATGGTAGTAGTAAGTATTAACGTTTAATTTCCTCCTCAAATTTCTTAATACGAGTGGGGTTAGTATACATTCGACGTAAAAGGTATCCATCTCACTCTTTCGTTTGAGCCACCTTTACTAATTGGATAAAACGTGTCAGCGTAAATTTTAAACAAGTGTTACAAGTTTAATGGCTAAAAGACGGAGATTGAGTGAGCACATATGTATAGGTATAGACGTAATATTCTATTAAATTAATTAAAACATCTACATTATTATATGCAACAGCATAAACTTATCAAAGACGATGCAAATTCAGAAAGAAGAAGCAAAAGTTGAACCATAAAAATTCCTTTTACTCTCACTAATGTGACACATACACCGCTGTAGAAAATGTTCGCCGGCATTCCTAAGCAGTGGGAAACTATTTGGTTTTGGTTGTATGTGATTACTCGAACTTCTGTTTGTTGTTATAAAGCGAAATGTAGTGAACGAAAGTTTGTGAAGTCACTACAAAATTAATAAGCCCCACCATAAAATTCTGTTCTTGAAAGAACATTTATCAAGGCATTTCAAATGTTGATGAATGGGTATAGCCTAGGAATTATACAATTACCTAAAAGGTGGCGTTGATGATGATCAAGTTCTCGAGTTTATTAAATATTTCCTGAGGTTTCTTTAAGAATTTTAGAACATTTGGACCAATATCCATGGTATCCTTCAAAAAAATCGAAAATTTTAAATATTTTGCAGGGTTTCCTTAAAACGAATTGAGGAATTTGAAACATTTTCCATGGTTTCATTAAAACGTTTTCGGTAATTTTAAACATTGTCTAGGTGTCTTTAAAAAGCGTTGCTGTTTTCAAACATTTTCCAGGATTTTCTTAAAAGATTTCGAGAATTTTTAATATTTTCCCAGAGTTTTAAAAAGTCCAGATTTCTTTAAAAGGCTTTGTTCATTTTAAACATTTCCCAGGACTTCGTTAAAGAATTTTAAACATTCTCTAGATTTATTTAAAAAGCGTTGCTGGTTTCAGAGGTTTGATAGGTTTTCCTTAAAAAGATTTGCAGAATATAAAATATTTTCCAGTTTCCATAAAATGATTTAGAGAATTTTAAAAATTTTCCAGGGCCTTTTAAGAAGTTTTACAAGTTGAGTTCTAGGTGGAAGGATTTACATGCAATTAAAAAGTCATTTGATCCGTGGTTGATTATTTCGACTTACCTATTTTTATTACAAGGAAAACTAAAATTAAAACATCCACAAACAATATTCGATATTTTAAAGACGAACCCCAGAAACGTTATAAATAAATTACAATTTTTTTGTCGTTCAGATTTTTTCCTCTTTTGTGGTATTTCTCTTTCTAATCCTTTTTTTGCTTTTTCTTCAGTTTAAAATAAAGCTTTGTATCGAAACGAAGTAATAAATATTCAACGAAATACGATCATTTGTTTCCACATTTGAAGTCACTCAATATCGATTCGAAATGAATAGCGACTGGAAGGGGGTGGATTGTGTAAAATGATGATGCATTTGAATTGTGATATCGTACAATTTGTCTTCGAACGATACGGCGAATAAGAGAAGCGAGGAAAAAGCTGAAGGAGAGACGATGAACCGAGGAAAAGAAGAAATAATGGAGACAGATCTGAGCCCACTTTTAACGCTTTGTCTCTCTTCGTCGCATTTTCTGTGTATATAGAGGGAAACCTTTTCGCGGTTCTCGATTTTGAACGCTCAATCTAAGCCGACAAACTGTGCGAAAGAAGTAAGAAGAGCCGCCGTTTACCGGTTAGTCGCTTCGGAATGCGTATACATAGATAGATGGATAGATATAGAGAAAAAGGAATTCTTCTAGTTTTCTTTTCTAGTACTTTTCGCAGAGACACACAGAGGAATCTCTTCAATGCCGTTTAACATATATACGGCGAAATACATACATTATCTTAGACAATCGACAAGCCGCTCATTTCAACGTAAGCTTTATACGCGCACACCATAAATAATAAGGCCGAAACGCCAAAGAAAAGAGAAATCGAAATAAACTGGAAGATTTTGCCTTTCCTATATTTTCCTTTAGACTTTTTTCAACTCTCTTTTTATATTTCCTTTTCGTATAAATCGTTGCACGAATTTCACATTATTATATTAATGTAAAGATGATCTCTTGCGGAGCGAATAAAAGAGCCAACAAAAAGGAGAGCGTGGTCAGAAAAGATGTGGTTGGCACCGAGACGGACATTCGAAGTCTTATGTCCAGTAATAAAATAAGTTGTTGGACGACTTTCTGCTGCGAGTAATAACGCAGTTAAATTGGCGTAACCTATCTTTGAAGATGTAAGTCGCTTCAATTTTCATAATTTTCCACGCGACAGGACAATCGACTCCGAATACTATGCGGGCAAGAAAAATTGGTTCAAGTTTTACGTACGAATAGGAAAATCTTTTAGAATCGGTGATGGGATAAAAGGAAATAGAGTGTGGGTTGTAACTGATAAAAGATTATTTCTATGAGCAGCAGCATCGACCCATATTGCTGTTAATTCAAAATTTCGTTTTGTTTCAAAGATTCGAATTTGGATATCTTTTAAAAAGGAGCAGGAATAAATAAAGTGGAGGAATACTGCAAGGATTGATTGATCCAAGTCATCGAGCGTTATGTTGTTATCGAATCTTGCGAATGCGCTTGCTATTATGACATTTTTCAAAAGTTATTTTCGTTAAATTATGTTACATACATTCTGATAGGATTTATCTAAAAAACTACTTTAGTATCGAAATTTAAATCCGATACGTGTGTGCAAGATGATGAATAGAGAACATTGCGGTAAATAACGTGAAAACTATACTATACGATTCGTTTATATCTAATACTGAAAGAATGCAATATTTTCGTTGAGGATTTATCGTCCAATTTACGTCAGTGGGGAAATTTCTTATTCCGTGTTAAGTTGCAATTTAAGCAATAAAATTCGAATGAAAAAAAAGTTGCCGGAGGGCAATAAATCGTATTAAAGTTAAACGGGGATAATTAAACCCTTTTTGCTAAAATACCTATATAACGTTAATTCGATTAATATTTCGGGTTCTCCTGACGATGATCTCGAATTTTTCGATGCAAAAATCGCAAATTATGCCTTTGACGACAAAGCAACCCGCAATGGTAATGGAATAATGCTGAAGGAATGATTGAAATCAACGAAACTCTCCAATTAATTGTGTTGACTATATTCGATTGGTACGATTATTGGATAGCACAGAAGAACGACCGATCATAAAATGTGACGATTAAATAAGGTAATTTAAATTTAAAAAACGAAGTAATAAAATTAGGTTTCAAATACCAAGTGCTAACAAATTCTTTTTCGCTTTTCCCATATACAAATATAATGATAGAGGGACATTAAAGCTCTTTCTCTCTCATTCTAATAATGTCGACTAAAAAAAAAGGAAAATTCAACGAGTACGTGAACGTCGTTACGTTTTTGGATCGCCGGGAATAGATAAGCTCGTGGTAAATATCGGTTAATGTATTCGTCGGGATGAATGAGTAGAACGCCGTCCACTACTATTTATCCATCTCTCTCTCTCTTTTACTCTTTTACGGTCGTACCAACGCTATATACGTCGGTATTATCATTCACGGTCGGCTCCTGAATATTTCAGCGTGTCGGAGATTTTTGTTCGTGATAATACATATTTTATGAGGGATGCATCTCATTCTACTACATTTCGCCATTTTATTAATATTCGCGTTAAAAAAAAGCTTTTTTCCTACGTACGTGCGACCGACATGATCAATGCAACTAAAAGTAAAAAGAGCACGATGGTTGCTTTTTTCCTATAGGAAATTGAGAATGATTAAACAATTTCTTGTGTATCGCCGCCATTCAATTAATTTATATCGTTACATTTAATTCGTCGGGGAGGCGATAAGGGATTTATTTAACTGGGATAAACTAAAGAAGAAAAAAAATAGAAGTGGAATGAAATAAAATGCGAACGTTGATTGTTTGAATTTAAATTTCGTTTAGTGCATGAAACGATTCGAATGTAATTTCTAAGTGGATCAAGTGAAATATTTAAAGTGCTAGTGATGACGCTAAGAGTTGGACTGGGAGGGAACTGAAGGGAATTCTCATGCAAATTGAAGATTTAACCATAAAAATGCTAACTTAACCCAGGGATCTTTTACGTATCACGTTTAACAATTTACTAGTAACTTTAGTTTTATTAAGGGAAATTGTAATTTGAAAAATTCAAAATTATCCCAATTAAAATCAGCTATTTTAAATTGTAATCCGTGCAGTTTTAATGAAACCGATAACAAAAAAAAATGAAAATTAAATTAGGAGTTAATTAAAACGGCGATAAAATTGACATTAACACCGTTTCTACAATTTTGAAATGAAATTTTTGTAATCCCACATCTACACATTGCCAATTTATCTTCAAATCTGATTCTGGAAAAATTAAATTTTAGTTCCAAATTATGGCTAATAAAATAGGTTGATTGAACAAGCAAAGTTCAACTTTCAAATTGCTTCGTCAGATGAGAAAAAGCTTTAAATTTTAACGCAGGCGGTCCAAATTGACCATTAGGAAAAATAAAAAGAGAATCACAGGCTCTTGCTTACGGGACCTTCAGTGTCTGCAAAAGTGTTATTTTGTTGCATTTGATTGTTTGACTTCGACCATTTGTTTATAAAAGTGTACTAAAGATTTTGATAAAATCTCGACAGTTAATACGTTTCCGGAATCTTAGCATTATTTTCGTTTTTAACTCTAACTCTCATATAACACGGTTTCGCACAGTACGGTATTTTTAGCAAACTAGCTACCATGCTTTACGAGGGTACCTATTGCGATGCCCATTTATACTTCTCTGACGTTTCCTTTTTTCGCTATTTGCTTATATTAGCATTGCATAAACCGTTTTCAACGAAGGACTTTTATAATAAACGTTGAAATGAATATGTTGTCATTGAACGTAGAACGTATACAAATGGAAAATACAAAGATTAGTTTTATACGGTTTTACTCTCGTGAGAATAAGCGCGAGAGCTAATCAACCACATACGGCCACGGAATTTACATCATATTTCACTCCTATTTATATACGTTCGCCATTCCTTCACTACGGCCTCTGCTGCTCTTCTTTGCCGCCGCGGTAGTAGGTGTAATTTTCATACATTCATACAGGTCTCTCTTTCTCTTGTTCTCTTTCTTTCTCTCTCTCTCTTTCTCTCTCTCTCTCTCTTTCTCTCTCTATTTCTCTCGCTATCAAAACAAACAACGTTCCAATTTGCGCTCTAAACACTGCGAAAATTATTTCGAGAACGACTGATTACTTGCTCCTCTTTTAATCAAATATACATTGCGTGTGTATTGTGTATATTATAATTTCCATATACGTACTATAAACTTGCGAAACTGTTTTATTCGCATTAAGCCGTTCCCCGTATTACTATTATTATTATTATTTGTTATTAAATCTACATTAAATATAAAACGCGTTTCATTACCCACACAATGCTTAAGAAAATGTCTGTGAGTGTTTATTAATTATTTGCATTGTTCCCATCTCATTCACTTTCCACGTTTTCATTATCAATTCGTTCCGCAATTCTTATTTTATGTATGAACATCACCGAGCGATCGTTGTAGAACGTGAGCACTTAACGTAATCATATTGACATTTTCTCTTGTTCGCCGGAGAATTTTGCAAGTATAATTGAAGAGATGATTTGACGATTTCCGATTTTAATTTGAATTTACAAACTTTTCAACGTGGAAAACCCCAATTTATTTTATTATAATGTAGGGACCGTTTCAGCGAGATCTTCTTGAATTGATGATTCGCATTTATAACTTATTTGTCTACGTGATAATTACCTTGTTTAATGTCGCTTCCCATACGCGATGAAGGACGTGCAAATTATTCATTTAACGTTAATGGTTTTACAAATTATGATTTAATTAATGTAATTATGGGGCAATTCGTTCGTTTAAATTCTAAATTGTTACACTTTGAAATTACGGAAACGTACATATATGTAGATTTGTTTATTAAACGGAATAATCAACAGAAATATTTGCAATAAATAAAACATATTTATTTTGTCCATATCAATGAAGGAAAAGAAATAGGATGACCTCTAAAATGGAGAACAGAAAATTCAAATATAACTGCGTGGGACGAGGGAGTGCCCAAAAGAAATAACAATGGTTATTTTTTTTTTAATTTTAGGAAACATCTCTAAAACATTAATCTCCTTCAAAGTACTGTTCACCAGAAAATCCGCATTTGTCCCAACAGTTTTTCAACATTCGAAACATTTTTATGCTCCTCTGAACTAGTGTTGTTCAGTGCTTGCAGCGATTTTGTGTTAACCTCTAGAACGTCCAGTAAACGATTTCTGTTTAGATTTTGCTTCATGCTCTGGAATTAGAAAAAGTCAGTGACTAGGTCAGTCAAATAGGAGGGACGACGAATCCGTAGTCATACTGATTTTCGCCAAAAACTGTTTGATTTTCAACGATGTGTGAAGAGGATCGTTGTTAAGATGAAGCTTTCACAATTCAAGCCATGTTTCTCTCACTGCCTCACAATGTCCTTTAGACACTTCCAGATTGTAATGTTGGCTCAAAGTTGTACTCCGAGGAAGAAATTCAACGTAAACCTTGATGTCGAAAACCAACTCATCATTGTCTTCAGTTTGATGTCACTGGACGTTATATTTTTTTACTGGGCCTGTTTTAAAACTTCCTTGACATAAGCTTCGCGCAGCATCGAAACGATTTTGGCCGCTGTTTTCTTTAACGGGAAACAGAATTTGATGTTGGCGTGTTGCTCCTTAAGATTCACGTAAAAGCGAGTTTTAAGAAATTAGTCACTGTGTCCGCTTCAATAATTTCTCATGGGCTCCATTTCATAAGTTGAGCAGGGAGAGTGTCAAACAATCGTATCTCACGGAGGAAGCCAATACCATTAACTCACTTGCATAAAGAAAGTAATTCTTATTTGGTTTACTCTCTCGTACTTACCAAAATAACATAAATCATGGCTGAAATCCAAACATTTGCAGTGTTCAAAGCAAAAAAGTCTGAATATTAAAAGTTATCTTCTCTTTTCTTACAAAAAAAAAGATGATGATGGGAAAAAAGGAATTGCGAAAATCTCGATATGCCAAGGTGAATTAGGAGCGTTAAAGTATGGATGTAAATTATCACGAAAATACAAAACCATCGAAAAAAGAAAATAATGTATTTACATTAATGAAATTTCATCGATTTACGTGGCGGGAAAGATTCTAATTTATTGCCATCAGACAATTCGTTTACATATATTTTTTCGCTTTCGTCGGGGGGGGGGGGGGGGGGGGTAGAACTGCGAAAAGAAAAATTGCTTTCCATTTACATTGCTTTTGATCATCTTTACCTTCATCTTACCTAATTTAACACCGAACGTGATTTGAGAGTAATCTGTCAAACACATTTTTTTTCTTAATTGATTCTTAATCGCACAAATAACGCGCAAAATTAAACGCAACGCATATAAAATGAGAATAAAATTAATCACAACCATGCGTTAAGCATTTGAATGTACGCACATATTTAAATTCGTATACATTTTTCTACACTAATAATTTCTTTCCTTAAATTCTCGTGCATTATTCCTTCCTATAAAAATCACGTAAACGTGCGAATCACGTGCGATATTAGAATTAATCTAAACGGGGCTGTAAAAATAATTATCTGGTTAAAACAATCTGTTAGACTTGTAATTTTCCCATAGTTAAAAAGCCACACGTATCGTTAAATACGTTTGTATCTGGCCAATACTTTTCCTTTTCGTTTTCCGTTTTCGCATTCGTTTATTTCTTTTCAAACAATTTCAAAATTCGCCATCTTCCACAATAAATCCATAAAACTTTCACACGTATACATGTAAATCCACGTGGGGAATTTATGTAATAGGAAGTAATTAAATTGGACGGGTGTTGTGAGGCATAAATCTTATTTTATTTCAATTTTTACATCGAGATTTTTATTTAGTATAACGTAAGCGCTACACTTCCATAGATTTATTTTATATTTTAAATATAATAAACCGGTTTCAACATTATTAGGAAACGCCTCTAACCGATATTCCCTGTTTGCTGTTGTTGTTGGAGATTGGCATGAGAGGGATGAAGTTGCTTCGAATGTATGGCACATTCCCGCAGAGTTTAATGAGGGCAGGTGTAACCGTCGTCGCAACTTTGGAATTGGCACCTTTCTGCTACTCGCGTGAAATATCGCTCCCTTTGAGTATTAGTAAATTCAGATGCAAATCGATCCCGGTTTCGTTGCCAGATGAATTTCGTAACGTTGATAGAGGAACTTTCAATTTTGTAGGTTTACATGTGAAATGAAAATTTATTTTAAAGCTACGAGGGGCGACAATAAAATGAAATGTATCTGGACTCGAAACAAACGGCACTGTCATAAAAATTCTTTACAATCAGTTGATGTAATTTTTTAACGAGTATCTGTCAAGTTTCACTTTTATTGTTTTTGCTGTAAACGCGTACGAAAATGATTGATTTAAAATTGTAGCATAAATGTGTGATAAAGTTTCCGTAGAACAGCCCATGAGGAATTTTCCAATATTTAACGGTCGATGAAAAATTAAGCTGAAAAAGCCCAAAAATACAAGATTCAATACAATAATTGCACAAAGGATATTTACCACAAAAAAATAAGCAAAACGCAAGCATCTGAAGGAAAGCTTATGGCAGCAATTATTTTTAGGATATTGATGATTCGTGCAAATTTGTTAAAGAAACTAAAGATTCACTCGTGAAAACTAATAGACTTAATTTTCGAGTTTTACTGAAAAAGATTTTCTTATCATAACGCGTTATTAGAGAAATTTGAAGCTAAATTCGTATTCAAAAAGGGAGAATTTTTGATTTGCGCAATTATTTTCTTTCTTGGTAGATAGATTTCATTTCAATAACCCCACGTATGACTGAAGAATTATAAATTTACAATTACTGTAAGAAAAGCATATTTTTCTTAAGAAAAAATATTTTAGTTTCGAATAGATTTGCTCTTTACTCTATTTGCAGTAACGTTTATGATAACGAAAAAATGGTAGCCAGATCAGCCGAAGGAAAGAGAGAAGAAACAGCTGCATGGAAAAAGCGAAAGCGAATCCGCTTTGAAACGGCTACGTCATAACTTGAACGTATTTTGAATCTATTCTAATAACATAAGCAAAAAGAAAATATCGAACGTTATTGGAATATTTCCTCTTACACGATACGTATTCAGGATATCAGAGATTCCGTAACCCATTTGCACTTGATTACAAGCATTCCGATACACACAGATTTATACCGTAACACGATATCATAATGAAATCGTTAAGTATTCAGAAAACGTGTGTGCATATAAAAACATCATTTCCCACAATAACAACAGCAACAGCATCATCATATGTACGCATATAAAGAGCAAATTGCAAATAAAGGAAAGTAACGATTTTTATGACACGACATGCAGCTAGGAAACAGAAAAAAATGGAACAAAGCAATAATTTATTGTGTCATATAGACGAGCGGACGGAAAGTGTAAATAAAGAGATTTTTGAAAAATAACTAAAACAAGTCCGAATAAAATTCTTGAAAAATTTTAACAGAAATAAATTCGTCAAACATTCGTACGGGGTTAGCGAAAATAATAATAAAAGAAACTCGTATACACACATACACGTAGTAAGTAAATATCATGTTAGAAGAGTGCAGAAAATGCTCTTTCTGTTGTATAAATGATTTCAAATCATTTTCTGCACCTGTTCGTTTCGCTGTTGAAAATTTCTATCAATAATATTGTTAAAGTGTAACACGACGGCATTCATTATTTAATAATGCTGCTTGCTCTTTTTTCTTCCAATATACTTCTTGCCTTCTTTTTGTCTATAGATATACAATTCCAAAATTCGTTTTTCTGCTATTTGGTTTTGTAGCACTTTCCTTTTGGTTCTGATATTTACTTCTGGTACATTTCTGTCCTTCCTTTATCCTGTTTTCTTAGACGTTACATAAAAATAACAACAACGCTTGAAAGTTAATAACAAAACCAAATGAATCATTCGTTTTATGAACTTGGTGTTGTCCATTGCAAGCGTTCCATCAAATTAATACGCATATTCCATAAACAAGCAATAAAGCCATTCCATTTCAGTGTTTTATTGTTATGTTATGTTGATATTATTAATTAATTGCACTTAATGCAGTGGCACATTTGAATAGACATAATTACATGCAAATATTGGTGAGGTTGCAATTGCACCTTTGTTGTTTGTTATGTTAATTCTTCGTCACGGTGATTATTACGAAATGGTGAGCCAATGCGACTTCTGGCCGTAGATATTAACGCTACATACGTCCAACGAACCCCATATGATGACATGGTAATCTAATAGTCCGTTTGGTGGATGCGCCAGGCAATTATACAGGACGTTTAATAAATGTGCCACAAATATTGAAGAGTTGAAGAGATAATATGGCTTAAGATAAGCAGAAAAGTCATAATGAACAAGGGTTCAGAAATGATTTCAAAGGTACGAAACAATTTGCAACATATTATGTACATTTATGCACAAACAAATGAACAAAGGAAAAATAAGTCAAAAAAGATATTCAAACTGCCCTCCTTTCATTTTACGACAGCCACGACATCTTTGCCTAAAGGATATTCAAACTCTTTCGAAAATCATTGGCATTTCCAAGCATAGTATTTTAACTAAGCTTTTCAAATATTCCCAAACACTGAAATCTAGTGGATTTAAATCTGGCGATCTTGCAGATCATGGTACTATCCATCTTCCTTGAAAAATTGCGTGTAAATATTCTCTAAGACCTTGGGCAGAAGGAATCTGACGATGGGCTTCCCTGGCATTTCTATTAGCACGACCATAAATGACATGAATGTCGGTTAATTCAGAATCTGAGTAAAACGGAATGGCGAAAATTTATAAAAACGTCACTAACCATTTTATATCAACTACAAAATCTACGTATGACAAAATAAAAGATATACTATAAAAAGGACAAATCGAAACCGTCCATTTGCGGATCCACGGATCAAAGCTTGTGACACTTTTTTAAACATCCTGTATAAAACTTTGCTTATGCGCTAATTCGGACACTGCCGCAGTTCAGACGGATTTCTATCGTTTAATTCTATTATCCGAATACTTTCGAAAATAATATAAATCACGTGTGTTGAATATTGATGCCTCGCAATGTTGTGATAGTGTCATTTTCCTACTCTACTCAAAGTCTAACTGAAAAAAAAACCTTTTGATGAAGAAGATTCATTAGAATCAATTGAAACTAAATAGTGGCAATCTGAATCGATCACTACAAATTTAAACGCCATCAAGCCAATTTTTCATTTTATTGATCCAAAAGTTAATTCTGAGAAAGTCTTTAAGTTGAGGTTACTTGAGAAAGCTTCGAGACCTGGCGATAGTTTTACATTTTATCTGTCCGGATTAGCGAAGAAATATTTTTATTCGACTCTACTTTTCTTAGATTAAATTAGTAATCGTTAATTTTTTGAGTGAGCCCTCTTGGAAGTTGTCTTGCACGAAATATTTTTATTATCAATGTCACTCATTCCTCTTACTTCCAGCAAACGTTGCTCCTTCACGTAGACACTCCATTTTAGATTCTAATATGATGCTTGTAACCCGTAACGTGCAATAATATATCAAACAGGGACTGACATCTACGGTGCTTCTCGAGTTAATTAAAATTAAATATTAATATAAATTTTTTGTTTGCCCCAGAACATTATTTTTCAACTTACGTTTGGATATTATGTTTATGCACATACTTTAGCAACATACTTATTAATCTTCTACCTTTATCTTTGTTAGGTTTTTAATAAAAGAAAAATAGCAGTACATTCTTTGATGTGTGCTGCCCTTTTACGTTACTGTTGCCGTTGTGAAGAGTTTATGCAAAAAAAGCATGTAACTTTCGTTTAGCTTAACGGTACGATACACGTTCGTTAGTTAGTTGGTAAGATATCTAAAGGAATAGCCTCTTTGTTTCTTCTTGCTTTTATTATACATTTCCTTTTGCAGAGAGGACCATGTGCAATTTGTGTACAATATACTTTGGGTTTATACTGCTGTTATTTTTTTATCGTCGTCGTCGTTGTTGTATTTGCAATGGTTGATATTCTTTGATTTATAAAGCGTAAAAACAGAAGAAAAGGAAACACGAGCATATAACAAGAGTATAAAGAAAGCATTTATGTAACAGTAGTGGAAAAGATTCACAGACAAGACGAAAATATGGTACAAGAATACCAAATACCTATAGATATTCGACAAAAAGAAACTGTAGCGGAGATAATATCTTAGTGAGTATGCGGTGGATATAAAAAAAATAAACGAAAACATTTTCATCTAGAAAATATTCTCTGTACGAATTCTTTTTGTGTCGACCAAAGGAAGTCGTATTATTTCCTTAGTGTCGAGTATTAATCCAAACCAATTTGTTTATTCAAAACGAGCAATTTTGGCGTAACAAAATTTTTGTTGTTGTTTGATAAATTAAAATGAATAGCAGTGAATAATGGAAAGTTCTATTCGAATAGAACGTGTTCATATAAATTTCGATTATTCGAATCATATCGTATGTAGAACGAATTACGTACTTGAACTATCATCATCGGCCAGTTTTCCACTTTTGTACCTGATATTATACGGCAACCTTTACATTTTATGGAGTTAATGCGTGCAACGCATTTATGAACACAATTGGATAATACATATAGGCACACATATTTTAATATGAAAATTCTATTAAAATCGAATGGCTAATTTAAATTAATGCTTCGTACATAAAATTAAACTGATGTACATTTCTATTTGTTAACAATAATTCCCCTTAGAGTATAATTTTTGAATTACTGATAAGTAATTCATTTGATAAAACGCCTTCAATTTTCGTATGCGTTTTGAACCAAATCTTGTAATAATATATGAATAAATGCTTAATTGGTTTTAATAATCAATAACAATATATGCCAATTTCTATTATCATGTTAGTATTGAATCCCAAAGGCCTCGTTTCACTTACACGCACCTGATTTACCCAATTCACGATTCGGTTGATAAGTTGATTAATTTAGTTCGTAAATAACTTTAAATTAATCGGGAATAGAATTAGCACATACTTTTTTAAATAAAGGTACGTGTAACATACGAGGGTAACTTGGAAAAATATATCCCTGCTAAACAGAAGACGGACTATTTCAGATTATTGTGACATTTATTATTAACCGACAAAGTTTTCTGTCAATTTGTATTATTTGTCACAATTTAGCAAACCATTATTAGCTGAAGAAATAATGAAATAAATCTAAGGATGTGTAGGTGCATGACAATTGAGCATAAAGGTGGAAACAGAATCAGAGTCTCGGGGGACTTTACTGAGTTACATCATTCACCTTGTAGCACCGATTTAAACATCAGCGACTTCCTTTTATTGAAAAATATGAATTATTTTCTTTTGGGAAATCTTTGCATCAGCGTTAATGTATATTGTTGAAAAATGTTATGTAGACTTTCCACAAAAACAAATTATTCTTTTAGTGAGAGAATGTGGCAGTTGGGAAAAGTGCATGAGACTGTCGAAGGAAATTATATTGACAAATAAAATATTGTTTACGATATATAAAGTTTCTGTTGCGGCCTTATAGCCGTATTATAAAAATTAATTGTTAATGTTTTTCTATATTGAACACACAATTTTATAACTATTTGTTATCGACTACCTAGAATTGTATTGTTAATGATCGTTCGTTTTACGACACTACTGCTGGATAAATTTTTATTGTTCCATTATTTTTATTGTTTCATTATAAGGTATTATCTTAATTGAAAGGAAACCCGGAGCATCGTTGGGACAAAACGAAATTCTAAGGTTCAGGGGAAAACCCCAAAAAATCCCAAACTTAATATCTTATCGAAGGGGAAGGGACGTCGCGCTAACAAGTTTTCTTTAAGTTAACTTTTAATAATCATTATAATAAAATTTGCAAGAACAGCAACATAAAATTATCGTGCTCAAATCAATAATTAATATTAAATTAAAATTAAAAACTGTGGATTTGCATGCGAGCCAACATTGCACTGTTCCACAAAACAGTTTCCTATCGTGGCTCAAGCAGATTTCTTTGTAAATTGCTCTCGTATGTAGACGTAATTCAATGAAAATTTCAATTTAATATTATCTTTCGCGGGTAATAATAACAGCTATGCTCTGACGTGTATTATTATTATATGGTACAGGTATGTCTTAATAAAACAATTCTTCCGTCATCGTCATAACACGAAAGTGAGGCATAGGGAATGAAAGAGAAAATGGAAATTGCATATAATTATTTTCGAAGCTTTTCAGTAGGTAATTCCCGGGAGAAATTTAAACTCTTATAAGGAAGATTTCAATTTCAAGATACTACAAATAAGTCGGATACGAAAGAAGTGGGGAAAAGAGAAAGGTAAAAAGAACGGCAAGTAGTCAATCCGTTCGTTGGTGGTTCTGCTGCTTGCTAAAAAATACCGTTATAGCAACCCATCTGGAAACCAATAACACCGGTGGCATATGACGAAGAGAGGAGAATATGAGTATGGGTTATTCGAGAGTTCCACGATAAAGAAGAAAGAACAACTTTAAGAATGACTGCGTAGCATCTGTGCAGATTCTCAATAATGTGCAGCAGTCGGCGGTGGTGGGCTGGGAAGGGGGCGAAATCATATTAAAATACCAACAGTGTACCTTCGGGTGTATTTGGCGACCACATACCTGCTTTATGTTCGTAGAATGCGAAATCGATATTTATAGGTCCGAACACTAATCTCGTGGATGTCAGATATATTGCTGCGAGGCAAGTATTTCGCTTTAAAAGTGAATGAGATATGATTTTTTCCCTTTCTTTTCGCTTCGTCTTCTTGATCTTCCACGGTGTCGTTTCCGTTGTTACGCCATAAGCTTTTTAACTGTTCGAAAACGCACTAAAGCACAATCATCCTGAAACAATTTTATTATGATATCGCATTTGTATTCGAATCGTTACAGATTGGCCCCGAAATGGAAAATGAAATACGTTTGTTTCGCCATTCCTTGTTTCTTTATCATATTTTCATCTCCCCGTCGTCGTTCCTTATTTTATTCTTGCTGTTGTATACCAAAACGACGATTATTTCGTACTTAAAAACATGAGAGCTGAAAGCGGCAAACGCGAATTTTCTTTGAATAAAAATTAATGAGTTACTTAAGCCCTACAATTTCCGTTTCTACCCAAAAAAGACTCTCTTGTTTATACGTATAATTTGGTATTAATCATTCAATTCATTTTCTTCATTTATTTCATTCCATTTCCTCTGTATAAAATCTGCCGCTTTTCTCCCCATTTTCTCTCTCTCTCTCTCTCTCATCTTCTCATACTTTCTTCTATAATATTTTTGTTTTCCGTTTACTGGCAAAAATAAATAATAAAAAATGAATAAAGTGGTTGGAAAATAATGTCAATAACGTTATTATTCATCCTACCATGTAATACCGGTTCGTTCCCCTCTTTTTCATTCTTTTCCACGTTATTATTACTACGACGTTGATCTTACAAAAGCCTTCCAAAACAAATTGGAGTATAAATACATTAGAGGAGACGGCGACGTTTTGTTGGAAAGAGCGCGCGAAGGAATTACGGACACGATTCAAAGAGGAAATTGCAAAATTTGAATGCAACAGTGACGGGACGATATGATTTCCGTCGCGCCCTTCGCCAATATTCTCCCATCCCTGCACGTGATACACGTACGTATGTCTGTATATACGTACGTTTAAATGCCCTCGGTCATATGCAAAAACTCATTTTATTGTGTTGATTGCGCTTGAATTCGATTAATAACGTTCATTATTCATTTTTGTTGTCGATTTAGGCATTTATCGACGTCGAGATGAAAGAAAAAAAAAATTGCGAAACGAAATTATGCTGTTATTATTATTGTATTTGCGATTGCTAATAAATTCGTCATGTTCGAACAAATGCGAAACAAAAATGTTTTCAGATAATCGAAACTAAATTGAAATCGTCATTAATTTTAATCGAAATTATTACAGTCGAAATCGATTTTTAGAGCAGGTAAATCAATTAGAGAACAGTATACGAAGTTTTGAACACATTCCCTTCTTCCTTATTTAATACTAATTTCTTTAAACCTGGGATTCCCAACTAGATTCATGGAATTTTGAAGATAATAAATACATTTCCACTGATCTATGAAAGACCCATGCAAATAATTTTTACTTTTCAATAAGATTTTAAAATTTGTGATGAATTAAAAGAAAAATTAGATATCCTATCATGGTAGACCATTTCTCTAGAGAAAAAATTTACAAATGATAATGATTGAAATATTAGGTAAATTTAGAATCTAAAAATATATTTGAAAACAAATAGATTTTTACAAAAATTGTATTCTTAAGATATTTATAAAAAATATATGTCCGATTAATAAACATCACCAAACCATTATTTCTACCTTTTCACTTCGTCGAGGTACGATTTAGTCACTTAAATATAATTTATTACGAAATGCAAGAAGTTGATTAAATATTATATCAGAATGGACAGAAAAAAAAATATTTTGAAGTAATTTTAGAGATGCTGACTCTAAAAAGTATTTCAATGAAGATCATGTAGAGACCAACTTTCTTTAGAATCGATCAATTCTATATAACGAAGAAATTGTGAATCTATCAATTAATTTAACTTTTTAAATAGTATTAATCTTGCTATTTGATAAAAACCATTTAACTTATTGTCGGCATTCGTTCCGTTATTACGCCGAGTTGAATTCGGTGTGGAGGATTAGAAGCCCGCTTCACGGTCGACTTGCCTTACCGGTGTTATGTTTTGGTGAATGGTTTTGTAGATCTATATCGAATTTTACGCTGCAATTGCGGCCAAATGAGGCAAATCTAACGCCGAATGCGGTTGAGCATCTTCGCTTAAACTTGCCTAAATCGCAATAACTAAAATATGATCATGAATTCCGCAAAAAGTATTAGATATTTGAAAACGATTAAAAGTCTCGGCGGAAAACTTAAGAAATTGCTATTAATTGTAGTCTACACTATAATGTAAACAATAAATTTCTCGATATGCGTATAAGTTATACACGGTACATAGCGTTCGAATCCGTTCACTAATTGATGTACGTCACGTGAGTCATCCTGTATGTAAATTAGAATATCAGTGACACACGTGTACTTTATAGATTAGTATAAATACATACACGTGTATATGTCCGTGATACAAATTGTCCGTCACATGATGCAAGATTATCAATGCCATATAAATAAACGATTAAATAAGGTCCTCCTCCTCGATCGCTCCGAATCCAACGCAATGAGACAAAAAAACAAACTAACAAGGGTACCTTATTAGGGAGTTTTCGATCGAACCTTAATGTAATCTCGTAATAAAAAAAGGAGTGAGATTAAGACGAGGAAGCGGAAGGCGTTGAAATAAAAAAGCACATCGCTTTGAGCGTGTCTATCGTCGTGCTTCGTCTGTTCTTTAAAGGGCCCCCCGTACTTCGGGGTCGCATTTGTCGAATATAAGATTGTGCAGATCTCGCATACAGATTACACACTTACCGAACCCTCTCTCGCTCTCTCCACGTTACTCCCATAGTTTCTATTTCAATTACACACAGCGGCAAGCAACTTAATCAAAAAACATCAAAGGGAATGAATGACGTTTGGCTCTGTGCTACGTATATATAGTATATCTGGATTTGCGGGTTAAATCTGCGATTCAAATCGAGATCGTCATCTGAATAAGGAATTAAGACGGTTGTCTCTCGTTTCATTTGTCTATAGCTACGTATATATACCTATAGATGTTACATTGACACCTTAAACCATCCCCCCGTTCCATCCACCTCACTCTATCTTTCTCTTATTTATCATCCCATTGTTATTCAAGAGGTCGTACACTCTACATATACACATACATACAAGTGTAATCGGCTTGCGGTTCTCCATGCCATCCTCCATACAACTTACTACTCGTGACGCGTCCTTCTTCCGTCCGTCTTCTAATGGCCCTTCGACGACCTTTTTAAGCGATTTCGCAAACGATACATGGAATATAAAACCTACACAATTCATTCCATTCCATTCTCTTCCTTTATCTCTTCTCTTCTTTTTCTGTCCTTCCCCCCATTTTTTATACACAGTTTTATGTACGTATTTTGATGCGTTCTCCATCTCCTCGTTCACTTTTTCTTTTCCGTTTTGTAAATAGGAGATCTACGGCATTTGTTCAAATGATGACTAGTCATTCACTAAAATGTAATTTAGGTCCCATAATAGACCGATCTACTGGCAATTCCTTTTGTCGTTCGACTGCGAAAGGAAGGGAAGTGAATCGTACATTTATAACTGTACATGTAAATATACAGGGTGTCGCATGAATTACGGTTTGAGGCCTGTTAACTTTGACATTCTTAACCTGGCATAACTTAATTTTGATTTTTAATTGAAAAATATCTGTTCTTCCATCATCCGAAATAATTCCCATTCGGTTATTTATAATTTTGTGATAGGATTCTTAATATAAGTTTTTGACTAAATTCCATCACTAGACACCAGAAACAATGAAATAATTAAAGAAATTATTGCGTTTTTATTTTCGATAACACATGATTCACTTAATTTGAATGAAAGGAAAATTAATAACAATGTTTCGGACTATTAATAAATTGAATAATAACTCTACTTGACGAAGCAATTGTCAGCTTGCGTTATACTCAAAAGCCACCAACTTGAGAAATATTTTGCATCGTTGTTCTATCCGAGAGCAAACACATTGGCCTAAAACATTTTCCTCCATGTCCGCACTGTTGGGACACCCTGTATAGGTGCGACGTTATTTTCTGAAATGCTTTTAATAATTGCCGGCAATCGCTCATTTTCCTCTTTAGGAACACACCAATGGAGACGTTGACGTGTTTTCGGTGCAGTTTGAAAGTTAATATCGATCCGAATCCGTGAATACTTTAACGAATCTTCGTAAACTATTCAGATCTGTTAGTGGGTTTTTGCAAGTAAACGCCCTAATAACGTTAATTTACCGCATGAAACCGCAACAATTTCCATATGCGTTACATAAATTTTACAACAAACATAACTCACGCGCAGTAATAGAGTGATCTTTCGTCTAATTGCGTAAGCATACCATTTTGAGCGCACTTAGAATAAACATGTTTAGTACATTAAACACGGTTTAATTTTAGTTACTTCTCGTTTCTTTGCCCTTTCGTTGGTTCTTTCTGCAATTTTCTGTTCTTCTCCAAGCACTAGTCGTTTCCTTTAGGACACCCTTACGCACATACACACGTGCGCATGGCGTTTTCGTAAATGAACACTAATTATACCTGTTAAGATAATTAGTAATTTATGTTCCATTTAAATTTAGATGAACGACGTCGAATGTATTTCGCTGTTAAGAGTAAAATCCAGTTAAGTTACGCACAAAACAAACTTTTCCATTTATTATGACGGATAACAAATGCCTAAAGGTATCCAATGGAAAAAGTGGCGGAAGAATAGAATGTGAGATGAGAGAAAAGTACAGAATGGGATACAAATGTATGGTTTGGTAGAGCACTTAATGGTAATAATAATGGTATGGTTTTAAGCTGTTTCATTGTCGTTGTTCTTTTTCTTGTTGTTCGCGTTGTTGTTGTTGTTGGTGGTGGTGTTATTAACGTTAATAAAATTACATTGTTATTCGTTAACGTTAAATTACAATTGTTGCAATTTAAATCGTACGTAAAGGAAGATGTGTGTGTTAGTTTCGGTCTCGTGTTTGTTAATATTAGCGAGACATTCTACGAAATAGTAAATATCGCAGTAAGTCGTATATATACCTGGGTTAGAATAAATGTGTATATAACCGAAAAGACAATAATTCAACTCGACAACTTCGTTACAACTTAAACTAACTATAATGCAACTTCCTTAATCTAATTTTAAACTGATACAATTACCCCCCAGTCGTACCTGAAATAATTTATATTCAATTGTTGTTTGTTTGTGGCCTAATTATTTTTTCACTCTAAATTAAGGTTTATCTCGGACGATAGAAGAGTCGTATTAAAAAGAAAATTTCAGCAAGATTTTTTGTAAAATATTCGCAGAGAATAGTTTCTTCGTCATTCTGTTATAACAAAATGAAAAATTATGTTTGCCAGTCGCAGACAAACTCCGAAACGAACTTTCTTCATGGTATTTACAAAACTTGCTTTCGATAAATCAAAGCTCGGTAACGGTCGAGCAGTTTCGTGTACATTCTTTTCAGTTGTTTGCAGTAAATTTTGGAGGTGATTTCGCAGTCCCAAAAATATCATATCATCGACTTTTCTTCGATATTACCTCTTAGGGCAACCAGAAGCGTTTAGCAACTGAACTAGAATTAGTCTGTTTACAAAATTGCAATTTTGTCTTGAGTCTCCCGGTTACTTATTATACTTTGGCCTTGTTGGGTGTGAATTCTTCAGAGGAACGTGCTTTTAACAGAACAACTTCTTTTGGGCATAATTTAGATTATTGGGTTATAATTGTTAGTTTTGTATTTATTTTATTTACGTTTTTTATTTCTTGATTTATTAGTTAAAAAGTTAACCAGGTAAACGGGATGTAGAAAGTTCCCCATCACATCGTGATGTTATTGGTGGACATTTCACCCCATCTATCCATCTGTCAGTAATTAAAAATTAAGGAAATATTATAATTGATAGTTAGACAAAAAAATCACATCACTGCCTTCGGAAATATAGCTTAGAACGTCAATTTAATAAAATTGGTTAATAGAGTAATTTCGCGTCATAGGTTGTTTTAGAGTCGTAACGAAATTGCAAAGTTATATTCGTTTACTATATATTAGTATAAGTAAAAAGACGTGAGTTTGATTTCCAAAAGATGAAATGGAAAAAGATCGTTCGAATGTTTACCAGACCTAACCCTTTAAAAATGTGGCTAATTACTCAAAACAATTCTAGATTAATCAATTAATTCTTATCACGAACTATAATATTATGTCGATCTAACAATAGCAATAATAAAATTTCCTAGTTTATTTGATCAAAACAAGATTTACCACCCGCGCGAATACTTTCATATTAATTTGCAATTTTCATCAGCAAATCTATTCGTAGTAAGCAAACCATTGGTTAATTACAAAGTCATTGAAGGTATTGTATGCATGTATAAGCTTCGAACATTGGAAACATGTTAATTGTAACGTATATTGCAATTATTATTATTATTAGTGAAGGAACAAGGGTTACATAAATGATGAGATTTTCATTAGCCGTCGTACTGGTACTGGTTGCTTAATAATAAACCGAAATTCAAATTACTATTCTTCGTTTAATAAACGAACGCTCACCCGCTCCGCGACGGCAAAAGTTTCTCCTCTTCTTTTTTTCGCGTTCGTTATTACTTCGGTGCTTCGCAGAATAACATATCGTTAAATTAAATTACATTTGACAAATCGCGAATGTTCTATATGAGCAATTAAATACGTATTATGCGAACGAAATATACATTCGTTAGACAAATTGCAAAGCGCTTATGTAACGATAATTAACTTGGCAATATCTGAAGTTTCCCATGTATCGTAAGACATATATTTTAAAATGCGTAGTTCCATTTCAAAATCCTTTGTTTGTGCAAAAATTCAAAAAACAATCGCATAAAATAGTCGATGGGCCAAAACACGTTTCTTGTACAAATGGCGAAATAAATTCAATTAAACGTTACCGCATCAATAAAAGCAAAATGGACAAGTGGAAATGTCAGTGGTTGGATATCGTTCTTCAACAAATAACTATTGTAGTAATATTTGATATTGAAGGAAACATATGTGTGTGCGGGGGTATATAAATATTTGATCGAACTTTCATAACACATTTCGTTACGTACGTTTCCATTTATAAAGAAACTTTCTTGTCACGAGTATCAACGTTCGTTTTAAAAGATAATATTGTCATCGTCCTGTATATGTCTATGCGAGGAAAAAGGGAGGATGTTCGAAAATGCAGTGCATCGTCCAATGATGTTGATGATGATGCCAACGTAGATGATGATGATGATAATGATAAAAGATGGAAGGGAAAGAGGCAGTAACAGATAATTCGTTCACGTATGATGTACGGCATTCAGTTTGAACGTCTTAGAGAGGAAACTAAGAATGCGGAACCCGTTCCCTTAGTAGTACTGGCAGTAGACCGAGGAAGAAGGACTTATGTAAAAGCTCTAGATTATTATTATTGCCAACGAGAAAACCTACCGGAAATTAGACTGTGAGATATGTGAATCGAGTCTGACCTTCGTGCATTAGGCATGTTCCATAAGATTGGACCGGTTTGATAACAGGCTTTAAGACACATACTATGTGGCGTAATAAATTTTCCGTATTCAATTAAATTTGAATTTTTTCGCAAAACGGAAATTCTGTTATTCCACTAAAGTAGATGTGTAAATACCAATCTTGAATCTATTCAGTTTGTCGTTAAGAACACTGTAACACATTTCCAATAATTTAAGCATTTCTTTGAATGAAAATAATTACACGATTTTGCGACATTTCACTTCCTTTAAAACCCTGTTTTGAAAAGCTTTGGAATTTTTAACTAAAACGCAATTTTTGAAAGCTGGTCATTAATATTTTCTCTTCTTGTGTATAAATATTTTTTAAATGTAATATTTATTTATAAGGCAGAGTAAAAAATGAATTTGCTAAATTAGTACTTGCACTTAACTCAAATTGATACTTACTGCGATTCGTGGCCTGTTAGGCTTTGTCACTTTCAAATGGGCGTAATTTAATCTTTTTAAACGGAACCATATGCTTTTTATGATGACAATGAACGCAGAAAAGGATTCTCTATCTTACTCTTAAGATAATATTGCCTCAATTCTGGATAGGTTTCGAGTTGTATGCATTATCTTATATTTTTGTGAGAATTTTTCATTTTCTAATAAATTGCGCTACAAGACATTAGAAGCTGAAGACAATTCACGAAAGCAATGAAATGATCAGTTTTCTTGTTTTAAATTGGACCAAATTCTACTTATTTTCATGAAAAAAATCACTTTCATCTTTTGTACTTATTAATTAATGCTTTAATTAATAATCTGAATAATAAATAAATATAATCGATTTTGAATCAAAAAATGTAATAAAAAATACACAATTCTATTTAAAATAACCGAGCAAGTATTAGTTTTCGATATATCCGGCAGTGAAATATCTTGGAAAATACATTGTAGTACTATTCCAGGGAAAACTTTTTTATCGGAAACATTTTTCTTCAAAGTCAACCGTTTGGGCGTAATCCTCCGAGTCTCCATTGATGGGACAGCCTGTATATGTAAATACTAAGTGACAGAAAAAATTACAACTAATTTTAATAAAAATCTCTTCAAGAAACAGGATTGAACTATCAGGAAATGGATGTACAATAAAAACATGTTAAAATGGTTGCAGTGAAATTTATGTTTGAATCACAATAATTAATTAATTAATTAACATTTAATAATGTAGATGAATTGCTGTGATGTCCAGCTCAACGAACTCGTAATACATATCCTGTTTATGTTTAATGTTGTATACAGTCTATCTGTTGACTGAATGTAAAAAAATCCTTTTCTACTTTCCGCTTCTTTTTTGTAGAATTGTGCTTATGTAAATCTAATGGTGGAGTGTTTGTATAATTGCTTATGCTTAAATTATTAATTGTTTTGTTCATATATTTTTAATGTAATTGGTTTTATAAAACCGATAATATAGTGGCTAATGAACCGATGCAATATTATACAAAATATAATGTTTAATTAATGAAAATTTAAAGGTTTAATCGCGTATTTATTATGAATGTAATTTAAATGTATATGTCTATTAACATTTATTAATAATAATAATAGATTCATGAAGTTCATCCCTTCCAGCGTCATATAAACATATCTATATCTCTATGTATATTTTATTCTATTTATATAAAATAATAAATTTTAATTAATAATTACCGTATAATAATAACAACAACAACAAGAGGTTGAGGTTTAAATTTAAATAACGGTAAAATATTATTTTAACAAACAATAATAATATGGGGTAAAAAAGGAGGCAAACTCCACTGTTGTTATGATTTTATTAATTCAATCATAATTTCAGGTGAATAGAATGACATACTAAAGGATAATTTTCATCTCAAAAATTTCCTTTCGCCAACATTCCGCGATAAGATATAATGCGGTTGTAAACGTGAAAAGAGATGGCGTGCAAAAGAGAGGATTATTTTGTTGGGTGTTTGTGTATTAGTAGTATCGCTTTTGAAAAGCTATTCAAAAAGACGCCACCGCATGTAGAGAGAAAGAAAATCTGCACACAATAAGTCGTTAAAGTCATCAGAACAAATTTAGTGGAAGAAACGTATCTAATCGTTTTCTGCTCTAGAGCTCATTTCCAAGAAAACTCATTCTTTGCACTCTCTCTTTTTTATTTTCTGTTGAGAAATATTTGCCAGGAATCAACATCTATTTTAAAAACTCTCGTGTGTGTTTGTGTGTTATAGTATATTTTGTTGTTGTCGCCTTCTTGCTTCTTATACATTTCCTCTAAACATTTTATTTTTCTTTAATCTTCCATGATACAGCTTAATATAGGATACTTTTTATGTTAGCAAAAAATATGTAAACATAACATTAACACTATCGTATCGAAAGAGATTCCATTACAAAACGAATTTCGAAGACGATTATTATTATAAAAGTCACATATGCATGAAATTCGTGCTGATATCTTATACTTAAAGATAAAGATGAAAGATTGAGTTAAATACGTAAGATTTTAGAAGAAGAAATTTCTATTTGAATATTCGAGAAGGAAAAACTTTTTTTCATACAAAACAAAACATTTTCTCTCGTCATCTCTTGCAATCGGCGTTTCAAATTAAGAAACATTAATTTGAAGGAGAGGAAAAAAGAATCGATCGAAGGAACGTGATGAAATATTAAAGAAGCTGCTTTATAATAAATTTACAGGAATTAATATTTCCAGGAGTTCTCGGTACGTTTGAAACGTTACAGATATACGAATGTATTTGCTTTTAATCCCACGAAAAATATTCCGCTGATACTGTTTTAATTGTTTCAACATATTGATCGTATTTTAATTAATCAAATTATTTGTAAAAGTAGTTTTAATGGCCAGTAAAACCATTCAATTTTAAAATCGTAATATTTTTAACCGGAGAAATGTCAACTCGATAAAATGGAGTGTATTTTATTTGTGGTTAAATTAAGTCAAAAAGGTGGATGCATCAAAGAAGTGCTTGAAAACTGTGGATGATGCTATTATAATAATGAATCAAGTGCATTGAAAAAGATTGCAATTTTCCACTGTTCATTTTAAGATTCAATTGGCAAGTCTCAAGAATGTGTTACGCTCGCAAAATAGAGGACTAGTTTTTGTTGTTTTGATTCCGCCTCAAGACGAGACAGGAGCCAGGTAATTTTATTAAGCGCATTCAATTACATATTTCTTTATCAAGACTGAATGAGAGAAAGGAGACCACCAACGATTTGCAATTTAAGAAGCAAGTCCGAAGGTGCCGCTTCATCAAATTGACTAGTGTCCGGATGTTGGTGAGTGTGTGTCCTGTGGCGTCCTGACGTGGAGCGGCGTCGGAGGGTACTCCAGGTGGCAAGTTTTTATTAATAACCACCCTCTTCTTCTTTTGCTGACATATAGGTATATTGACATGTGATCACCCATTAGGATGTCGATGGTGCAGGCTGATTAGGGGCACCTGATAACCACCAGACCAGGCAACTAGTTATCGCCTTCCCCGAGTTATTATTGAAGGCTAATATGTAGATAAGTCCTAGTTCATTTTGGGGATTAAATGCCTTCAGGAGCATCCTGCATTCTGTTGTTGGCGAAGGAGGGTGCGTAAACACCTCATAACCCTCGAGCCTGGGGGAAACTCCCTAATCCTCGCGGCAGATGCGCCTGTTGCTGTGCGGTCATTGGAGGATCCTGCAGCATGTCTTTCGCGTTCTTGCGGAATATAAACCAACGGCTACTTAGTCGAAAAATCCGACTAATTCATGTGTATCCTATTGTTTTCAGGTGTAAATCGTGGACGCCGAAACCAGAGGATCAATTGCTATATTGGAGATGAATAAATAGTTTTCCAAAATAAATTTCTCATCGTAAGGGACATAAGGAAAAAATCGCTAATAGTTGCAAAGAAATTTACATTTCAACCGGAATATTTACTTAATTGCTTTTATTTCTCCACTGAACGTGAATTAATACCAACGGATATGGGGTAATTGCAGCGAAAGAAAATGACGGTGGAATTGAAAAGGGATATAAAACCAACGCATGCAATAAACCATTTCGTATGACAGCGGAGTCATTTTAATAGATTCCGTGTAAAGCGATAACATGTTTAACAAAATATTTCATCGATTCAATTCTCGAAATGCATGCGGTCATTTTCATAATAGCAAAAGGTGCTCGCTCGCCAATGAATCGAACAGTATATTAATGTTATTTGTTAAACCAGTAACTCATATGACGTATTAAAATCGTTGTTGTTTTTCATTCAAACTCATATCCAAGAACATGACAATAGCTCAATCTTTATGTAGATTGGTTGCCAAATATCTTTGTTAGCAATTTCAAAGGAAAAATAGGATTGTAAAGGAGACCCAATTGCCACAATTTTAATCCATAAAATCTGATTCTCTGCAGCTTTGTCTCTCAATGAACGCCTTGCTGTAAATAAAATAAGTAAAATAAAATAAAAAAACTGTAAATAATATTTTTCAAGAAAGATAGTGATGTTTCCTTTCAAACAAAGCAGCAATGCGAAACCATATAATAAAAGTGTGTTCCTTGGAGAAAAACCAGAAGGCGAATAAAACATAAACGACGGAAAAGTAGGATGAAAATTTCGCCTGCAATTATTTTCTTTTCGTGTTACAACTGACGAATGGACAAAACGTTAAATTTAAGGATGTAATTAAAAAAATATTTTAGTGGCGTTATGTCAAAACGAAAAAGATAAAATAAAATAAAATTAATTGGAATCGTAGACGGAGAATGTTAGTGGAATAAAATGAATGAGGAAAAACTGAAGAAATTATCGATTCTCAAATAATTGAAGATATCCTTTTATTTATAGTCACTCGCTCGTTTCCTTCTAATTGTACGAGAGGCATTTAAATTGCTAGAGGATATCTAAAAGATATGAGACTCATTCCCCACCTCCGTCGCCTCCTCCGCCACCTCATTTTTCGCCATCCTCCACCGTCTTCCACCGTTTACGCTTAATTTCTTGCGAGCAAACCGGCGACGACACGAAGTGTTAAACATCTCCGACAGTTATTGTAATTTAGAAGGAGCTACGCCGGGGACGTGACATAGGTAAATGCGCAATATGAAATTCTTACCCGTAATTACTTTTACATGAAAATATATCAAGTTTATTAAAGTTGAATGTCGGTAAAATATGCGGATTATTACAATCTGATGACGTTTAGTAGTAGAGGGAATTATTTGTGTAATCGAGCACTAATGGTTATTAATACGGGCGAAAGAGGCGTCGTCGCATCAGCCGGTCGTTTTACTTAGATAAAACGTCCTTTTCCATTCATCACCGGCAGCAAGCGTCCTTCGTCTTTTATACGCCACTTTACTCGCACGCTCACGCCAATTTACTCACTAAGTAACCATTCGTACGGACGAATATGTAGATCAAACCGTCTAACTGATAAACGTACGGCGAACACACAACACACGGGACGTAATATAATCATCATCATTCTACGTTTGCTATTAAGACGTCTCGTTAGAAATGATATTAAGACAATTTCGTTTTCCACCACGTATTTATTTAATACGAAACCGCGTTTATAATAATACCGTATTGACCCAAATTCTACAGTTAAGATTTATACAGGTACATTTAAATCAACAACTAAAAATCCCTTTGTTTGCCACTTTACACTAATCTTAAAATACGAGTACCACTACAAAGACGCCGTATATTTTCCAACAAAAGATGCCGTTTTAAATGGGACAAGTTGTTATCAAATACGCTTTGAAAAGCACAATTTGATTGCTTGCAAACCTATTAAAACCTGCATCTATAGTGCTTATTTGGGCATTTGAACAAGGAGGCGGACATGGACATTTTCTTTTTCTCCCTTTTCAACCACTGCTTGGTCATGGCTGTGTTGGTAACGATTACTGTTTATGGCGATGCTGTCTTTATCATCATATGGTCATATGACGACCAGCACTGTTAGTGTTAATAATTTTGATATAACTTGTTGATTTATTGTTCTGTTTTGGAGTTATTTATTTATGTCCGCAGGTAGCTCCCTTTTTAACCGTGTGTGTATTGTTTTTAGCCGACATTAAGAAGCTTGGTGTTATCACAATGTTTTAAGCGCCCGAGAAAATTAATAGTGCACTTTTTACTGTAGTCTGATATGGCTAGGATTCGTAGTTCGTGGTGAAGTTGTTCGTTGCGGACAAACCATGGTGCGTTTCTGCCGATGCCTAGGATTTTGTTTTGTAACACTTGCAATTTGTTCTTGTTTGTTTTGGAGGTATTGCTCCAGACCGGGCTTGCATATGTTACCAGCGATGGAATCTTTGACTGGTATAATAATGTGCAGTAACTTATCCTCATGTAGGTCTTGCGATTAGTTCACCAAACCTTGTATAGCCTTCGCTGAGCTTTTGGTTTATGTGTGCACGCCAAGTCAGTCTTGTGTCAGGCCGAACAGCCAAGTATTTTACGCTTGCATTGCTAGCGTTCTAAGATATTACAGCATCCTGAATATTTATGTTTGGCGTATCTTTGACTTGTCTTAGTGTGAATATTTTAGCATCGCATTTAGCGTAATTTAGAGTTACGCCCATTTGTTAAACCATGTTGTTAATACATTCATTCATGTTTGGAGTTATTCAATAGCTGTGTCAAGATTTTGGTTTTGAGTTAGAATTAGGGTATCATCCGCAAGCATGGTCCCACTACTATGTCTGGAGATAGAAATGTCGCTCGTATGGATATTGAATAATATTGGTCTTAGAATGCTCCCTTGTGGCGGTCCGGCTGATATGGGCTTAGTGTGAGAAGTCGTTCTATTGATGTTAACAGTGAATGTTCTATGTTTTAAGAATGACTAGATAATGGCTCTTAAATAGGATGGTATACCAATTTTGCTTAGTTTGTAGATGACTCCCTCCGTTCACATTTTCTCGAAGGCTTTTGGTATATCCAAAAAAGCTGCACTGGGACATTTTTATAAATCAAGATCTACCTGAACAGGTTTTGATAACTGATAATCATATTTTAGATATTGCCAATTAATATGAAAATGCATTTCCTTCAATGTTGTCAGTGGACAGAAGAAAATAACTTCCATGTGAAATATATTATGTTGTTTAGCAAATTGAAAGGTTTTATCGCAAATACTTTGAGCAATAAAATAGCAATTACTAAACAAAAACAATCAGTACTCATTATGTCAACATGTGACCTCATAGTGGCAGGGTTGTTCATTAGGTCAAGAAAACATATGGACATTTCACATCTGTAGCTTTTTCCAATACCTCCAGAACTCAAAGCCATTGAGCACATGTGGGATGCAATGCAGAGAAAGCTTTTTGACCACCAGCCGCAACCACTTCAGCAACTGTTGGCAGCACTATTCCGAAATTCTATATCAAACCGTTGACTATAGCATAAAAAGCATGACTGAAAGGTGCAGACTGGTTATACGTAATAATGGAAATTACACATAATATTATTTCTTGGATAATGCCACAGTGCACAATATGAAATATGACAGAGAAATTCAAGTTTTTTATTTTGTTTGGTGTATAACTTTGCTCCCGCCGTTTTTTTTTTCTAGAAATTCGAGGCTTTATTGTAAAAAAACTGGTTGTCTATCGCCGGCCACTACCTTCTTCAATCTTTGGAGCAGCAAACGAATACCCTGTTGAAACAACTGGTCATCTTTTGATGCGATCCACGAATCGATCCAATTTCTTACTTCTTCCTATAACTGGAAGTGCTGGTCGGCTAGGCCTTGTGTCATTGATCGGAACAAGTGATAGTCATAGTCATAGTCATTTCGACGTTTCCAAGTATGTTTGGACCACTTCAGCAACATGAGATCCAGCATTGTCATGCTACAAAATCACTTTATCGTGTATCTCATTGCTTTGTGACCATCTATCTTTCAAAGCTCGGCTCATCCATTGTTTCTTAATCATTCCCAAGTCTTTGAGGCGCTTTGAAATTTCTTATTGAATGACTTCCAATGATCGTGCCAATGCTTCTTGTCTTTGACATGAGTCTTCATCAAGCAGTGCCTTCAATTCTGCATATATTCTCTCTTCCAGCGCTGTCTGCCTTTGACATGAATATCATCGTTCCTGAAGAGTTCAAACCAGTCGCAACGCGATCGTTCACTAATAGTGACCTCAACATAAGCATTTGAGAGCATTCGATGAGCCTCAGCCGCAGATTTCTTCATATTGAAGAAGAAAATTAAAACTCCCGCAACTGACGAGAATTTGGCTCGTAAACTGGCATTTTCAATCAAGAATAACTTTGTGATGCAGACACAAATCGACTAATGTGACTGTGGTGTTATGTTGACAGATGCCCAAAGTTATTGCACGATGTGTACGATCGATTTATTTCGCGCGCTACTTACCGCTAAAACCATTTAATTTATTATAAAGATTCGCGTACGTTTTATAAATGCGTCGACGGTAACCTGAAACTTATTAAAGTACATTTTTTCCCTTGAGATTTGCAAATAATTAAATCCGCCTCCGTAAAATTATCTTCATACATTTTCACTGGAAAATTAGTTTTGTCCTCAACAAGTTGAGGAATGAAAAATTGTTTGGCATTAACGAAGAGCAACGTATTTAACAAAAACTTAATTAAAGCGATTAAAAAAGAAAGAGACAGAAAATTACGAATTGCAACTGCAGCAACTTGATGATATATGACGAACGTTGTCGGGAAGCAACTCTGTGCAAAAAATCGTTAATAATCCGTTTGTCGCATCAATCAAACACATTGTTATACAGTTTAAAAAGTAATTACCAATTATCAATGAAAGTGACATAATTTATGGCGATTATTTTCACTATTATTATATCATAATAATATTTACGATCGGCATTAAAAGTTTTAATCACGTTTTACTTGAAAAAAAAAAAGTTTGATATTAAAGAGATTTTGCACCACAAATGAAATTTATATTGATAATAACTGGAAATATTACGACACCGTTACTATCTAATAAAAGTATAATAATCATAAATTCCGAAAGGATCCTTATTTATTTAATATTAATAGTAATAACTTCACTTATGCTTGTTATCACTCGACATCAAACATGTTTATTTCTTTAATCTTTTAATTAAGGATTTGTGAATAAAATCCGTGCAATTTTTAATCAGCTTTTCCAGCAAACAATCGTCGAATTGTCGGAAAAACAACTAAACTATATCCGTTAGAGTACACTCTAGAATTCGCATTATTGATGAATCATTATTGATATCATTCGCATACTAAATAAATAATCCCTTTAATTATTTTCCTGTATATAATTTAGCTAAATTTTATTGCATCCCATGGAAAATTAATGGAGAGACAGATGTCTGAAAATTTAACGGATTAAATTATAAATAAATATAAAACGAGGACAAGGCAGAGAGAGATGCGCAGAGAGGGAAAAGTTTTAGTAAAGTTCTTTCGTTAATTGATCAATTATTTCAATGGAAAAATGAAAATAAGAGGGAATTTATTAAAGAAACATAGCCCTTAAAGTGGATAACAGATAATAATGTTCGAAGAAGTGCGGAGGATCTCTCCCATTCTTTCGGTTGTCGTTGTCGTCGTCTTCTTCGTCGTTGACGTTCGTTCTTTTCTCCCTGGTGGTAACAGATGTTACCCTCTACGACGACTACTACTACAGCTGAACGTATTCGAGAGTACACTATGATTTAGAGAACAACGCTTTTCTGATTACAATTTGATGATTGTTCACTCTCTTGGCGTTCGCCCATGTAACATTGTATTTCCTATGCCAGCGTGAGAGTGTACGAGGGGGAGAGATTTTATATAAACATTTTTCTTTTGTTCGGGGAGGATAGAAATGGGTATAGTAGTCGTAATGGAAATAGATGTGACACTAAATGATAAAGTTAAACTTTTCCACCATTTATATTAAATCTCTGTAATATACAGCCTTGCATATATTATAAACTCTTCCACTTCTTCTTATTTACATATTATACATGCGTGTGTACCATCAGCTGGTAAGGTAAAGCATTTATTATAATATTATTCCTTAATTTTGAAAAGCCGGAAGAGAAAAAACAAGGAAGAATATATTCAAGTCGGGGGAAGAAGAAAAAACAAAGTAAAATGAACCTGTAGCACGCATTCTGAATTTAATGCGCTACAGCATCTCATATTAGATGTATGTATTAGAAATATTGAAAGCAATATGCTGAACGTGAAGGACTTTGTAAATAAATATATTTAAAAATCGACAGGAATTTATTTGAATTGCGTTCACGTTGAGAAGGAACCTTTACTTCTTTTTATTTGGCCACACAACGAATAATATAAAACAGAAAACAAGACTTGAAACTTTCAGTTGGAACCGAACGCAATCGATATTTCGGATAACGTGAAATTAAATAAAAAAAATAATCCTATGTGCAAAATACCAGGGCGGATTGATGAACAACTTGCTTCGCATAAAATTTCATCCTTGCATATTATTATTTTAAAGTTTCAAGTAATTCTGGCAATTATAAGTTGCTTAAAAGTTGACCGTTTCGAGTGACAAAAAGTGGATAAAATTGCAATTCGAAGTGTCCTTCAATTCTGTCTTTCTGAAAGCGCAAACAGCGAAGGAATTCCACAATGGGTGAATCATGTCCTTCTTATGAAACCGTTTACGTTTGGGCGAACGAGTTTCAAAGCATTGGAAATTCATCATGGCCTAGAAGTTCAAAAACAGCACTCACGTTTGAAACCAACAATAACGTCCATGAAATTGTCTTCATCTATAGGCGACTGATATTGGGCGAGAGTGCAAGCCAAAAGCATCTAAATTGAACTAGTTCATTTTATTTTGCATAATGAAACGCACGCGAAAAATCCTAGTGAAATATGAGTGCCTCATTTACTTGTCCCAATACAAAAACGAGATTTCGCCATGAAAGGAAAGAAAGATCCCTCAGAATCTCCACGAAATTCGAAACATTAGTGACCGAACAAATATCTGGCTGAAAGCAATAGGTGACTAAGTATTATGAGGTTGTTAAAGAAAGTCACTTCTGCAATAGTATCCGAAAGCTGGAGGATCGCTGGGACAAGTGCTTTGCACAATGAGAGGATTGAAAAATTAATTTTTCTTTAAAACCGATATTGTAGTCTGTCATATCAAAACAAGTTATTCATCGATCCACCCTCGTACACATACTTTAACTCAATTTGACTGTCATCGTTCATTACGTGTGTATTTGTTTACCCCAAACACCCATACATACATTACACATACTGAAAATGAAATAAAATTCATTCGCTTCATTAAAGTTAATTGATTTTAATTTTGAAACTTTAAATTAATTAATCTGGACAAATATTTAAATTGCAAAAAATAATGCATTAATATGTACATACACATTCATTCGTCTCATTTAAAATGAAACGCAATCTAGAAATGGTTGCATCGATGCAGGGGAAGGAGAAGTGGACAAAGTCAATTATTGTAATTGAAATAGCGAATAAATTTATTTTTGATTAAAACGTAAACAAGTTTTTCGAATACACTTGAAAATAAAAACAGCCTTATTATTTGGAAAATTGAAAAAGTAAATTTTTTTATCATGAAAGTCTCTAATTGCATCAGAGTTACTAACGATGTAGCAACAAAATGATGTTGCATGAAGAATTGTCTGCTCATTTTAAAATAGCTGCAATAGGAAGATATAAAATTTGTTGGCAAAAGGAACTTTCTAATTTATCGAAGGCACAGTCTATTGATCAGTTTTATTCTATTTGCAAACAAAAAACAATGTGTAGCATGATACTACGCCAAAATGCATGAAAGGTTTTAAACGATTATGGAGCAAAATTACAATTGATATGGCAAAAGTGCATGAACCGTCTCTTATAATAGTATGTTACTAAAATGCTATTATAAATATAATTTGAAAATTTCGATAAACGTTCAATTTCGTTGTTTTAATTTTAAAATCAGTTTTTATTATTGCTACTCAGAAAATAAAATACGCATAATTTTTTTATCGTTCACTGTTGAATATGTTTTAAGCAAGAAGAAATAAATTTTGTTCTATCTAACAATTGCTTTCGTAAGTTTAAACAGAAATCGACGTTTCTCACTGTATATTACCTCCAGTGCCGTGCCACTAAATAATGCACCGTCGCGTAATAAGTACGGTTAATTATTGCTGCCAACCTAGAGTGTATCACATTAATATTACTTTGATAGTGGCGCTTAGAAAACTTTGTACAAAGTCATCGAGTAATCAAAATATGGGTATTCGGTAATGGTACATTAAAATCTCTCTATGAAACTTTCTAATTTAAAATAAATAATATCCTTTACTCCCCCATCTCTCCTCCCCATGTCTGTCTGTTCGTTTAAGTATAACAAGCAAATTTTATGACGCATGTTAAAACATTTCCATCGACATTTCCATTTCGTCTAAACGTCATTTAACGTATCATCTACATGTCTGATGGTTTTCTTTATTACCGTTATTAATATCGTTCTGGGAATGAGGAAAAAAGAAAAAGAAACGTGAAATGGAAGGGTAATATACAATTTTTAATATTTTAAGACAAAATGTTATATCGTAAATGTGTACCATCAAGAGATATTCGTTCCTCGTTCGGTATCATTCCGTACGAAAGTTATTTGTCAAACCGGGCATGCTCTTCATATTTTCTGTTACATATGAGAGATTTCGGTAGCGCCTCCAATAATGACACTTATTTGTTTCCAACAAGTGTGTCTCGCTCTTCCTCCAGTTCACTCGCTTTATTACAGAAGCGAAAAAAACGTGGACCGTTTTATCAAAAAAATTCGTTTCTTCATTGGATCTTTTATTTCCTTCGTGTAGCTTTATTTTATATGACTTAAGAAATCAAATGAACAATACAGAAAAATATCAATGTAAACTTTTCCGCGGCGCATCATTTTAACGTACTGTAGAAACTGCATTCGGTGTTCGTTCCACGCAATTTGAAAGATTGCCAAAAATTACATTGCGTTCATTGTGAAAATGAAAACATTGTTCGAAGATCGGCCAGAGATGTAAACAACTCGTATTAAATTTCTACCAGTAAAGAAACATGGTGCTGCCAGTATGAATCTTAAACCAAGCGCGAAAGTGGTGAACATAGGTAGGCCACCAAAGGAAGGAAACCCAAAATATGCAACTGCAGAAGGATTATTTACGCTGAGTTTGTGGCAAGTTCGGGAACTTTGCCGACAGATTTTTAGAGGGGTAACGTAAGTTATTTAATTTAAAGATAAAAGTTTTAACAGAAGAAATAGCAAAAGTGTCGCTAGATGTATATAAGTGTATGTAAGCGTCAAGATCGCAGAACATAAGCATTGTTTCGTTATATCTGCACAGGCCCTTTCAGATTTGTTCCGCATAATCAATTAAGAATTCATTAGCAAGAATTAATGAGGGATAGACAGAGGGCCACCATGAATTTGCTACTTAAGATGCAAATTGACTAGTGCCTTTGTGTGAGTTAGTTAGTTAGTGAGTATGTGTGCTTCTTGGCATCCTGGCAAGATTCCGCCGCTGACGGAAGGTAAGGGTCAAACTTCTATTTGTTACCCGTTCGTGGTCAAATAAAAAGAATCGTTGATCACTCATAAGGATGTCGATGGTGGATGATGATTAGGGGCACGTGATAACCACCATGCCAAGCAACAAGTTAACGTTCCACGAGTTGTTATATAACAGGCGGATGCTTCTGTTTCTATGGGGCCATTGAAGATCCCGCAGAAGCGTTTCTCACGCGGTCTTGCGAAAGATAATATTTCGCGACTTACTAACAATCACCTACCTTTTGTTAGTCGAGAGATCCGACTAACTTATGTTTTTCTAAGTTTCAGGTGTAAATCGCGGAAGCGGAATTGAAAGAGAATAGTATTGGATGTTGAAAGGTTCATTTGATCATTTTCTTAGTGTTTCTAGCACAACACAAAAGTGTTGGTGTACAGTTGGCGCCTTAAGTGATTTCCTTTATTGATTAAGTCATTTTGTGCAGAACAAGAATACGGGGTTCGTACTAGAGACAAACTATTATTATCGTCAAGTAGTATTAATGTAATCTAAGTAAAATGACATTAAATTAAATAAAATGGCGGGAAAATTATGTTGAATACTAAACTAGTTTCGGAGTAATAATAATAGTTGTGTGCTGCGAGGAGTTTCTTCTTGAAACGGCACGGAATGATGAATATGATCGTTCCTTGTCTAGCTAGCATATGTAAATTATATAATAACGCCAAGGAATTATTGTTATTCGCGACAAGCGGGAATCTCATTAGAGACACACAGCGTACGTCCGTAAAAGCTAGTGTCTCCGCTAACTTCCTTTTGACATAACCCCGGAAATCCCCGGAATAAATCTGTCTAATCATACGGCATAACGTGCCAACTACGCACACACTAACACACAGCGTTTATATTATTACCACTGCTACATAGTAGTGGAACAGCCAAGTAACTAACATTCGGTTACGTTCTACACATATAAGACAGCAGTAAGATTCACGGCCCAAGTTAGAGAGGAGCCTGGAGTTGTACGATAAGACAAGTCTCAACCGACATCTTCTTCCTCCTTCATTCTTATATCACGACCGGAACTTTAAGTTTTCTCGCATGGAAATAAAGTTCACCCGGTCGCTCCGTCCTTTCTCGATTTCTTTTTGCGGTTTCGAAATACATACATTCAAATAAAATGGTCAAGCGCGCGCGGCGGTCGACATTTCCATGCGGAATCTATTACATTCTCAACCATTCGATATCGCGCCTACACATCTATCGACGATTGAGACCTTTCATTTAATAGCGTCGAAAGTTTCATCTTACTTTCTGATACCAATGTCTGACACACATACGAAGGAGGAGATGATAATAAAAAAATGTATAATTTCCTTCATAGTAGTCGAATTTTATGTTTGCTGCCAACAATCGATACGTAAGTAGGAAAGTGCACATTGCAATTTCGCGATTCAGTCGCAACGATTGACAAAAAAAGCGGATTTGATTCCTAGATTCGCGCGTTCGTTGTATTCGACGATTTGATAAATCCGTAAAGCGAGTATATTGTCAATTTTCAACCGCATACCCTAAATAAAATAATACAAACTGGGAAAAAGTCCAATTATACAGCTTATTAAGATAATTCGTACAAAAATGCGTTTTACATTTTTAAAACGTCTTAATTTCCGACGGTTCGTATTCTGGGATGAAATTGTTTGTTTTCATGATGACGCAAATTGCTGCTTACGATATTACACTGTTTTCTCAGCAATTAGATATCTTCCAGTTTGTAATTTATCTTATTTTATTTAATTAAACTACAGGGTAATTAAAGAGGTTTTATGAACTTCAAGGGGTGATAATAAAACCCAAGGTATGCAGAAATGTCCGGAAATGGTCAGTTTCGAAGATGTGGAACATTTTGCAACATTATTTACAATTATGTAAAAAATCAAACTATGAACAAAAATCAAGGGAAAAATAACTCAAATGATATGTTCAAAATGCTCTCCTTCTATATCACGGCAGGCACGACATATCTTTGTCACAAGGACCTTCGAACTCTTTCGCAAATCATTGGTAATCAAGCATTTGCTTGAATTCCGTGGCATCTTTGATCTATTCGTTGTTTCAGTTCCCAGAGGTTATTTGCAAGCTTAGCATAAACTACGCTTTGCAAATCTCTCCAAGGAAAAAAATATAGACTTTAAATTTGGCGACCTTGCAAATCAGTATACATATCAGCTCCTTGCCTCCCAACTTTGAAAAATATGTGTAAGTGTTCTCTAAGAACACGAATTGAAGATATCTGGCGTTTGAGACAAGCTTCAACAGTAAGACATAGAGTTTTGGCGGCATGTCCCATTAGAACGACCATAAATGAAATGCATATCGGCTAATTCAGAATTAGAGTAGAAGCCTTAGCGAAAATTCATAAAATTGTCGTTAACGACTTAATATCAACTACAAATTTTATGTATGACAAAACAGCTGTTAATTACGACACGAAAATGCAAATTTTGCGAATGAAAATGGCGAAAAGCGAAGATATGCTGCAAAAGTGTTTAATCCCCTGTATCTTCGAACCGGTCCATTTCCGGCCCCATGTTCATTAAAACTTTTCTGCTGATCTTGGGCCATATTATTTCACCCCTTAAAATTTGTGACACATTTTTTTAAAACACCTTGTATATATACAACTTTTATGGATTTATTTTTTAAATTGAATGTATGAAACTTTCGAATCGAACTGTACTCAACTGAACTGTTGTTTTTTTTGTTATTATCGAAAACGAGTTACGTCTTTTACAAAGAAGTTCATCTGGTTACTTATATGCATAATTGGAGAATTTTGTTTTCTTGGTAGCAACAATTTATTATTTTGGTGCACAGCTTAAAGTGTCTCTAAAAGTATCGAAATCGATTGTTCACGATGAATACGGCCCACTAAATTTCGGCCACAAAAATGTATTTGTTCGTAGACGGTAAATTACTGTTTCTTTTACTAAGTGCTGTCTTTGTTAATATTGTTATCATTCATTAATGCAATCATAATGTTCTTTAATACTGGTTAACTTTATATTTATACATTTGAAGTGTTGTCTTTGTTTAGTGCTAAATTTGTATTTTGTTTAATGTTATCGGAGAGGCTGCATAAGTGTATTCATTGATGACGGATTTTGTGTGAATGGTTATCCATCTAGATTTTGCATCAGTTCACAATTAGTTGTCGACGAAGAAGCAGCATACCCGCGGTTTTATTAGATAAATTCGCGAAAGATGAATTAATAAAGTTTTCTTATTTTAATATTTATGTAAATTGGGCATTTTTGTTACCATCGTAAAACAATCCCAAACATTTTGGTCCTTCGAGCCGGATCGCGAACTAGTAAAACGCGGTAATAGATAGTGTAACGCAAGAAGCAATTGTGATCTCAAAACGTGTGAAGAATAGTAATCAGCAGACAATCGTGAAAAGAGAAGCATCAACAGAAGCAACGACAGTGGCAACAGCATCTCGAGCAGATCAACGGAAGTAGCGCCACTAAGCAGAAGAAACATCAAAAAAGGTCAGATAATTATAGTAATCAGCATGGAATCAAACCAAAATCAGGGTCAAGATTATTTAAGAAGCCTTACATTGAAAAGAGCCTCGATAAGGAGAATCCTAACAAACATTAGAACGCAATTAGCAAGATCACCTTCGATACATCAATTAATAGAGAGAGCAAAATCATGTTATGACTCGTTTTTAGAAACACAAACGCAAATAGACACTATTAACGACAATAACGAGGAACATGAATGGGATAGTTTTCTAGATAGTTACAACGAACTAGTGAATGACTTAGAACAGGTAAAGCTAGACAACGCACCACAACAATCGAATTCATTTAGAAGCAATAGCAGCACTGTAGAATCAGCAATACGATTACCGCCGATAAATTTGCCAACGTATGCTGGTAATTACGAAGAATGGCTAACGTATCACGATACATTCGAAAGCATAGTACACAGCAACGAAGAACTTCAGCCAGTTCAAAAGTTTCATTATTTAAAATCGACGCTTCGCGGAGAAGCATTTAACGTAATTCAAGGAATAGAAGTCACGTCGCAAAATTATGAAACAGCGTGGAATACGTTGAAGGAACGCTATCACAACGTACGCGCTATTGTTAAAAAGCATTTAAAATCGTTGGTAGAAATGCCCGCGTGCGATAGAAACATAGGCGCAAACTTGCGTGAAATACATGACCACATAATAAAGCATACGAGAGCTTTAAAATCGTTAGGCGAGCCAGTGGATTACTGGGACAGTTTACTAATTTACCTAATATCTATAAAATTAGACAATAAAACAATTTTAGACTGGGAATTATCGCTTTCACCAAAAGACCGTCCTACATTAAAACAATTGCTGGATTTCATACAGAGAAGAAGTATCGGGCTAGAAATAACGTGCAAGCCTTCGTCCACTACAAAATCGCCAAAATTGAATAGAAAATTAACTCATTTTGTCACAGCAAATATGCACAAATGTTTTGTATGCGCAAAAGACCATATGATCAGTCAATGTAAACAATTCTTAAAAGGCAATATTGAAGAGCGTCGAATGATCGCCAAAGAAAAGAATTTGTGTTACAACTGCTTGAAAACAGGACATCGCATTGGAGAATGTAGAGGAGGGAAATGTCGCACATGCCATAAAAAGCATCATACTCTATTACATATTGAGCGAACAAAGCCAACAGAAACGATCGAAGCGTCTAACGAAAATGTGACAATTGCTAATTCCTGTACGATCAATACAAATACGAGCTACGTACTTTTAGCAACGGCCGAGATTCATGTACAGGATAAATATGGAAACACACACAAATGTACCGCACTTTTAGACTCAGGGTCGCAATCATCATTAATAACCAGGTCATTTGTCAGAAAATTCGAATTGCATAGAAACAAGATCGCCTGTTCCCTTCGTGGAATCACGGGCAACATTGAAAATATAAACGAATCCGTCACTGTAGAAGTAAAGTCTATTATGAATCAATTTGCAATGAATACCAGGTGTCTCGTGGTGAACAAGATATCTGAAAGGATACCCATAGTAACAATAAACGAAGCAATTATAGATATACCAAATGGAATCCACTTAGCTGATCCTAACTTTTGTAAGAGCAAAGAAATCGACGTACTACTTGGGTCAAATGTATTCTGGAAGATCTTGCGTACGGGCAGAATAGAAACAGGCAATTTTGTATTTGCCGAGACGGAATTTGGGTGGATAGCCTCAGGAGAAATGTCTAGTGTCCCCAAACATGTAATGTGCAATTATTCAAGAGCGGAATTTGATCTAACGAAATTTTGGCGAATAGAAGAATGTAACACAACAGAACACACTTTAACAAGCAAAGAAAGGAAAATTGAGAAACAGTTTGAGGAAACAGTGCAGAGAAACGGTGAAGGGAGATTCATTGTTGAGCTTCCAATCAAGGGCGAACAGATCAACTTAGGTGAATCGAAAACAATGGCAGTAAAAAGATATATGAATTTAGAAAAGAAACTATCGCAAGATCAGCAATTATACAGAGAATACAAGATGTTCATGAAGGAATATTTGGCGCTCGGGCATATGGAGAAAGTAGTCGACTCAAATCGCATCAATGAAAAACCGCACTTTTACCTGCCGCATCACGCAGTAGTCAAGGCAGATAGTTTAACAACGAAGTTGCGAGTGGTTTTTGACGGTTCGGCAAAAAGTAGCAATGGCCGATCGTTGAACGATAATTTGGAAGTTGGTCCTGTACTCCAAGATGACCTCTTTACCATTCTTATAAGATTTCGAACGAAAAGATATGTTTTGACAGCGGACGTCACCAAAATGTACCGTCAGGTACTAGTTAAGAATGAACAAAGAAAGCTGCAGCGCATCTTGTGGCGCGACGATAAAACAAAGGACATCGACATATACGAATTGAAAACACTGACCTACGGCACAGCGAGTGCCTCGTACTTGGCCATTCGTTGCTTACGGCAATTAGCAATGCAGAACATAGGTACAAGTGAATTAGGAGCAAAGACAATATTATCGAGTTTCTACGTGGATGATTTGTTGTGCGGTGCGTCTACGGAAAACGAAGCAACACAAATAATAGATGAAGTCACGAACATCTTAAAGCAAGGAAAATTCGAATTGCGTAAATGGTGCTCAAACGAACCTGCTCTTTTAAGGGGCATTCCGCAAGATTCTTCACTATCAGTTATAGCATTTGAAAAGGGCTCCGATTTAAAGACTCTCGGATTAAACTGGAACTTCAAGCGCGATTTATTGTGCTATTCAACGCCAACTATAGAGGACAATTGCAGCTTGACCAAGCGACGCATCCTCTCGGAATTGTCCCGAACATTCGATCCGCTTGGTCTTATTGGACCTTTTATAATAAAGGGCAAGGTGCTTTTACAACAACTATGGAAATTAAATTTAGAATGGGACGATGAGGTTCCATCTGCCGTAAGAGAAAAGTGGCAAGACTTTCAAGACGATATGAAACATCTAAATAAGATTAGGATACCACGACTAGCTACAGTAATTAACAACGATACTCATGCGGAATTAATCGGTTTTTGTGACGCGTCATCCATTGCCTACGGTGCGTGTATCTATCTCCGCGAGAAAACTTTTAAGAATAATTATAACGTGCGATTATTATGTGCTAAATCTAGAGTAGCACCGGTCAAAACAGTATCAATACCAAGACTCGAACTATGCGGCGCGGTATTGCTCGCGAATCTAGTGCAACAGTGTTTAAAATCTTTTACGAATAAACCCAGCCACATTTTCTATTACACAGACTCGAAGGTAGTGCTTTCGTGGTTGGCAGCACATGATAAAAGATGGAAAGTGTTCGTCGCAAATCGTATAGGCGACATTCAAGCGAAGTCCGATATTTCGCAATGGAAGCATGTTAGAAGCAAAGACAATCCTGCCGACATTATATCGCGGGGAATCAAAATAAAAGACTTAATCGAGTGCAGTATATGGTGGGAAGGACCTAATTGGCTGAAAAGCGATAATAAAAACGAAACAGACGAGTCGATTAGTGACATGGACAAACAAGAAATAGACAAGGAAACCGTAGAAACATCTTTGCACATATTGCAAGCAAATGATAATGATTTCATAATGCGATTCTCCAGTTATAGGCGATTATTAAGAGTAACGGCTCTCTGCCTACGATATATTACCAGCTTGAAGAATAAGAGAAAAAAGGAAGCAAACAAGTTCCAAAACCATCTAACTGTTGAAGAGTTAGCGGATGTAAAAATGCGTCTAATTAGAAATGTGCAAAATATTGAATTCAGTGCTGAAATAAAGGCTTTAGAAAAGGGTAACAATTTATCGAAACAAAGCAAATTGCTTGCGCTCAAACCCTTTATCGATAGCAAAGGGATTCTACGCGTTGGTGGAAGATTACAAAATTCCGATCTGGATTACAACGCTAAGCATCAAGTAATCTTGCCCAAGGACCATCATTTCACAACGCTGTTAGTCAGGCAATGTCATGAAGACAACCTTCATATTGGTGTGAAAGGAACGATAAGTTTAATAAGAGAAGAATTTTGGCCACTAAACATACAATCAGAGTGCAAAAGGCTAATTAGAAAATGCATAAGGTGCTTCAAATTTCGACCAAGTTCAATGACCTATGTAATGGGTGATCTTCCCGCTAATCGAGTGACAATAACGCGTCCATTTTCGAAATGCGGAATTGACTTTTGCGGACCATTCAAAATAAAATTAAGCAAGCGACGCAATTCTCCGGTAATGAAGGTTTACATAGCGATTTATATATGCTTAGCGGTCATCAAGGCAATTCATCTTGAAATAGTGGAAGATTTAACAATGGAGGCGTTTTTGGCGTCATTCAAAAGATTCGTTGCAAGACGTGGAAAGCCATCGGATATCTTTTCAGACAACGGCACGAATTTTGTGGCGGCAAACAAGGAGCTAAGGATTTGGCAAGAGCAATTTAGGCAGCAGGACGCGGTTTTAGCAAATTATTCTAACGATCAAGGAGTCAAATGGCATTTTAGTCCTCCTCGCGCGCCTCACTTTGGCGGACTCTGGGAAGCGGCTGTCAAGTCACTAAAAACACATATGAAGAAAACAATCGCCAACGCGCTATTACGGTACGATGAATTCATGACGCTTGTCGCTCAAATAGAAGCAGTATTGAACTCGCGCCCACTGACGCCGTTGTCGGAAGACATCAACGATTTAGAACCATTGACACCGTTCCATTTTTTAATTGGAAAACGTTTCAGCACCATAAACGAACCATCACTAACGACGATTCGACTGAACAATCTATCGCGGTGGCAATACATAGAAAGACTAAGACAAGGTTTTTGGACGAGATGGTCCAAAGAATACTTGCATCAGCTGCAGCAGCGCAACAAATGGACCACGTCACCAGGCACGTCTTTAAAGGGCGGACAACTAGTAATAGTGAAGGAAGACAATGTGCCGCCGACTCAGTGGCCTTTGGGCCGAGTGTTAGAATTGTATCCGGGAAGAGATGGTGTAGTTCGTGTCGCGTTAATAAAACTGAAGAACAGTGTGGTGAAACGGCCTGTAGTGCGTTTATGCATTATGCCAATTGACGATTAGCAACTAAGTATCTGTACTAGGATAAGTGTTTAGCTTAGGAATTTTATTATTCCTTCTTTTATTAGCCATGATGAAGCCGGTCGCTTCATGGGCGGCGGTATGTTCACGATGAATACGGCCCACTAAATTTCGGCCACAAAAATGTATTTGTTCGTAGACGGTAAATTACTGTTTCTTTTACTAAGTGCTGTCTTTGTTAATATTGTTATCATTCATTAATGCAATCATAATGTTCTTTAATACTGGTTAACTTTATATTTATACATTTGAAGTGTTGTCTTTGTTTAGTGCTAAATTTGTATTTTGTTTAATGTTATCGGAGAGGCTGCATAAGTGTATTCATTGATGACGGATTTTGTGTGAATGGTTATCCATCTAGATTTTGCATCAGTTCACAATTAGTTGTCGACGAAGAAGCAGCATACCCGCGGTTTTATTAGATAAATTCGCGAAAGATGAATTAATAAAGTTTTCTTATTTTAATATTTATGTAAATTGGGCATTTTTGTTACCATCGTAAAACAATCCCAAACATCGATTATTGAATGTTTTTCGTAATAATCTTGCGTGAAGCATATATTATAGTTAATTTATTATTAGCAAAGATAAACTAAACTCATAAATTTGCGCCTGTAAGTTTTCTGCGACCTAGACGTGTAAAAAATTATGTAAAATATTTGGAAATCCAACGAACGTACAAAGAGAAAACATAACAATGATTGATATATCTGCCAATATTATTTGTTCGCCTCAAATCGATTTTCATAAATTGCGATTAAACTCAGCAGACCTAGAATGAATAAGAAAACATTCGTAAAAAGTGGGCGTAATGTTGAATTTTTTTCATAAAGTTAGATTTGTACGAGTTGTTTTTCGCATAAACTCTATTTTAATTCGGCAACTATAATAATAAAGATAAAAATTGAATTAAAATTTCTACGGAAAGTTTTAGTTATAAATGACAAACTTAATTGATAATCCTGATTTGTCCTTCCCACATAAAAAAAGTCGAAATGAATATTTATCATTTATTAATTTTTAGTTCTCTCTTTTTTTTTCGATTTTGGCATAAATTATACGAAACCTATTATTAGTATGGAAATTATTGGAGAAACCGAAAAAAATATATTTTAGTTTTATAAATTCTCAGTTAAAGAACAATCTGACAATAAAATTAATACATCTGCCAAAGTTATTTATTACCCAAGCATTGATTTTCATTTTTTCTTGGAAATAAAGATGAACCGTTGCATGTTTTCAATAAAGCCCTTTGCAATTTTGGCGTATTAAACTCCCTTTGTATGTTAATCCAACAACTAATAAATTGCAAATGAAAATTTAGTAAAAGTAATTGTTTTCTTTTGCAACAATAACTGCATTTCTCTCTTCATTGCACTCACTCATACTTTTCATAATACACGATTCGCATTATGAAAGAGTCTTTTGTTCTGTGCTTTCAGCATTTTCAGTTGAAATTCTTGCATACAAATGTCACCGTTTTAATATTTTCTACTACTCACTCGAAATTTACGTTTAATGAAAATGTATGTTAAATTAAAAGTTTGGCTAGTATAATTTGCGGAAAATATGAATGTAACCTTTAATTCATCGGTCGTTGCAAGAATCGCAAAAAAACGTATAAAAAGATAATAGCAATTTAATTAGCCGGCCGATGTATACGTTGTTTGATACGGTTGAAAGTTCGTTTAAGCGCTATGAAATTTCTAAGGTTTATTAGATATATCTAAATATATTTAGAGATATCTCTAACCGTAATGTTTGTCTGCAATTTCCACTTAACCGTTTTCGTCTAAGCAAAGTTCTAAAGCACAATAATAATACTAACAATCATACAGAATTTCTTGTAGTAAAGCAGAGATAAAATACGCACATACTAATAACAATATATGTGTGGGTATTATTGCACACAAAATGTATGTTGCATGTAATACAAACGATTTCCCTCTGTTAATGTATTATAAAGTTTTTGGCATGTTTAACGTATAATAATAATAATATTATTATAATAATAACATACTGTCAACTGAAATTAAGCTCCTGCACATATAGAAATATGTCTAAAATTAGATATTGTTAAAGCCATGAATAACAAGCAAGTTATCTAATTCAACTCTGCCCAAGTATTAATACGATGGCACATCGAACATATGAATATATTTATTATTAAATCAAATATTTTCTATAATAACTGTTTATTATATTCAAAAAAGGTGAGTTGAATAACATATTGTGGGGCATCATAAAGTTTGTGTTCTAATAAGTTATAGGAATTGGTCATTACTCTTTAACCAAATTTAAATACCCAGTAGAAATAGTGTAAAGAGGCCACAGTGAAAAAGAAACTACTGTTGCCTGTAAATATTTGAGAAAATAAGTGAATTCTTACTTTAATTTCTTTTCGATTAGCAATAAAATTGTTTAACTTTCTGTGAAACTTGTAAACTTGTGGTCTCAAAGAAAATTGAGGAAACGTGGCTAGAGAAAATTATTAATGACCATTACTTATTGCGTCTATCAATCCACAAGCAGAACACGTTCAAGAGAAGAAAGTAAAAATAATATCAACTTTCGCGTCATTGGATAATGATAATATAAAGAAGTTAAAGGGGCAAAACGTAGAAAAAAGGATATTGCAGTCGTCGAAAAGTTTTTTTAACAAACTTTAAAAATAACTATTACAGAAGTTGAATTGAAACTTCCCCGAAGAGAGAATTTTGACAAATTATTCTCTTCTCTTCTCAACGGTAATCGTTTTCAGATTAGTCATCGTTTTCTACGGATTCAACTTTTATCAAATCTCCACGTAGAGTCGTAAATACCACCAAGTAAGAGATGGAGAAGAAAAGTAAAGAAAGAATATTTTAAAACTTTAGATTAATTTGTTTCTTTCTATTTCCTTCTTTTTATTTTATTTTGATTGAATCAAATACATATACACAATTCTTATTACAAACACACGTACACAGTTTTCTTTTCGCAAAAAAAGTAATTTGCGTGTCATAATGCAACAAATTAACGTGCTTCCTAATAAATGTTACCATAAAACATCTATTATCGCCCCTTTTTGACCGCCAACTGAAAATCCTAAATCTCCCATAACTGAATTTGCGATAAGTAATGAGCGTATAATTAATATCAGCACTATTCCGTTTTAATAATTTAATTTTTAGCAAAAGGGAAACCAAAAGAAAAATTAATGTTGAAAAGGAAATGGTTAGAAATAAGATATGGACACCATAACTTGCTACTTGAGATAATAATAATAAGAAAAAATAGAATTTAATGCATTGATATCATGTAATGGCATTAAATAGAAGATATCCATTTTAGCTGTGAAATATGCAAGTGCATTGCGAAAATTTTGCTTGGCGATTCGAATCTTGTAACGGTACAACTATTACTACATTATTTCAATCGGAATGAATAAGACATCTGACAGGCAATCCATACGAATGCATTGAAATACAATATTATAGATAGAAGAATATAAAAGTGAACGGAACAATCTAACAACCGAATACGTTAAATTTTACGGACCAGCGAATTCCAATCGCGAATTGGTCAGATATATGAAGATTATGATTATTATTATCTCCTGATTCATGGATATTTTGACGCATTTTATTTTCGTTCTTCATTTTAATACCACACTTTATCTGGAAGAACATTTCATTCGTGATAATCCGTTTAAAGCCAAATCAATTGGAATCAAATCCAATCTGGCATCAAACTTTATTACACAACTTACTGACCTTACCGAAAGCAACTTTCATTTTAATTGATTCAACAATAACGCGTAGAAATTATTCTATTACATTTTAATCTTTAAATTCGAGTAAAGGAAATTGAAATTAAAAGCGAACCCCTTTCCTGCCGTTGGTGTATTTTTTATTTTATTAGTCGTTGGAGACGAAGACGAAGCAATGTTGGAAAAGAAACAGTTACAGGAAATAATTAAATTAAAAATTAAAGTTTTCAAACTCTTCTTGATAGTTACGAAAATGTTGCATTTTTACTTTTTATTTAACAAAAAATAGAAGTAAATTAATTTTGTTCAAAAACATGGGGAAGCCTTTACTAATTAAATTGTATATTAATTTTTATTTCCAATTTAACTTCTACTAATCCATTAAGAACAAATACGTGAAATAACTTGATGGTTGCGACGTATTTCATCTATCTTCGCATAAGTCGACAAATAAAGCAAATTGCAATTTTAATGTCTGACATTTCTAAATTGAAAATACTATTGATATTCTAACGAGAATAATAATAATTTGTGGGAGTGAGGAAGGAAAGAGGGACAAAATATTCGCGTTCGAGTGAAACAAACTTCCGTCTGCTTTCCTGTCACTTTTAAAAATGTATCGTTACGTAATATCGGATAGAAAAAATTTAGAAAGATTACCCATAGATGTACGTGTAAGTAAAAATATATGAAATGATGCATATAAAGTTTTTCCTCATTTCATTTCTATCTCTCCTTCCATTTTTTTTCGACTTATTTCCTCCTCTCTCGTGTATATATCCAACATATAGGGTTATTATAATGAAATTGCTTTACTTTCCTAACATAAGGAGGCAACATAATGGCAGTTATGTTAACAGTAAAATTTCGAGCTTGCAGAGAAATAAAGATAGAGCCAGACAGAGAGAGAGAGAGAGAGAGAGATGAAAGAAAGTAATATTATTATTATTACTATTAGAGTCTCGCTCAAGATATAAAACATTCTTTAAACCGCACTTCCTATAATATTTATGATCATATTCTAATTATGTAAAATTAATTTTATAATTAAAGTGAATTATACGATTTAACAAACAGAACAAGTTCTTTTTCCCTTTCGTTATTTTTTTCTTACAAACGCTTCCTCCATCCTTCGTCTCCCTTTTACACTTTGCTACCACGGTTATTTTATTTTATAGTAGCAATTTATCATTTCGAAGTTTACAAAGTAGAAACAAATTAATTGAAATTGGGAAAGTTTTTTTGGAGGAAAACAAAAAGAAAACTGGAAGATGAACATTTTTGTAAAATGTTCAATTAAAAAAAGATAAAGTGGGAATATATAATTTAAGAAAATGGTTATAAATCCTGCACAACGAGCGATGGACCTTTTGAGAACTTATCAATACAATGGTTTGGTATTTCTTTTTACCGTCAAATCGTTCTTGCAGTAATTTTTAATCCAAAATTAAAATAGATGGGCAATTAAATTCCAAATCGTTACTTATAATAGATGGCGCAGTATTTCGTAGTTGAATACGTTGGATGGAGTTGTGTCAAATTAGCTTAGATATATGAACGTTTGCAATTCGGATTCAATTCGGCACGTACGTTAAACATTTACCATTTTGCAATACAGGTGAGCAGAAATTAACCGGTAAGAATCGTTGGAAACTTCTACCATTCATGTAATATATTATGAAGGTGATAGGGAGCGAGAGAATGGGTGGAAGGATGAAAAAAGGGAAAAGAGAAAGAACTCGAGGAAGAAGAAGAAGCAGGCGGCTTCCTCTCGTGCTATATAGTTACGTGACACCTGGAGATATCTGTTGGTGGAAAATATTTAATTAAGATTCAGCTAAATGGCTCACGAATTTACGAATTTCATCCTTTTTTAACTATAGAAATAATGTTAATAATAATAAGAATGAAAGATAAGGAAATGTTTTAAATTTGATTGTACGAATTGTACTTAGAAAAGCGTTTCGCCTCATTCTTTTCTATTTCATTTTGCTTTCCTTGCTCATTCTCCAAATGTATGTATATGTGTTTCTTTTAAATTGTGATTTATTCCATAACGTATATAATACTTTACGGGAGTTGCAAATTATATAAATTTCCCTCGTTTGTTTCCTTTTTCTTCGCAAATGTAAATCATTGTAAATTTCTTTTTACGTCCTGTAATAATTTGTTCGAAATTTAAAACAGAGAACGTTAAGGAGAATTAAATTAACTACGCGAAAAAAAAATGCGTATATATACGTTCAGGTCATTTGAAACCGTACCGGGAAAATTGCACGAGAAAATCGCGTGGATTACAAAGAAAAAATTAACGACTAATAAGAGCGTATGCTAAATGTTGCGACTGAAACACTTGATCAATTGCTGGATGGAATACCAGTCGAAATACATTTTATGGCGCAGCTTTAATGACAGAAATTTTTTAACAGTTTCGCATTTCAAGTAGAAATGAACCGACTCGCAAACTACTTGCAAAAGTTAACATGTAATACGAGTTATACAGCAATTACAATTTTATCCACCAATAAAACAAAAGTGAATTGCCTATCAAGATTCAAAAAATAAAAATGTTTGTGTCCAGTGTATCAGTGGAGAAAGTTGAATGATAAAGACACTGGAAACAAAATAAACGACGAAATGAAAATATTATTACAGAAAATTTCGGCCTCGGTAACAAACGAGAGGGCAAAAACAGGGCGAAACGTGGCATAAAGATAAACAAACTCAAAATTAAAAGCAACTTTACAATTTCATTAAAGTAGGAAAATATAAGAAAGAAGTTATATTTAGTAGCGCTTACGTGATGTTAATTTATTTTAAAAGTTTACTCTCTTCATTCTTTTTACTCTCGCGGCAATTTTCTCTTGCCGTCTCTGCTTATTTCTTTTTTTCCAACCAACCGACCAGAAGCATAAGGAAGCCACCTCCAACCTCCACCTAATATATCCAACCCCGTACACCTTACTTAATGCCGCCACTAACTGCGACTATAAAACTCGTGTTTAGCGTGTTTTAATAATGCACGAAACAAATTAATTTCGTTTTACGTTCGCTTATACAAAATCTAATTATGTCACAACACATGTCCTCTTCCCGGCAATATGTACATGTATATGTACGTTGCTTGACTTAAACATTTAGAACTTTTTAATTGAACGCATTAAAATGTAATGTAGACTAATTTTATTTAAATAAGCAACCACATTCTAATTAACTATTTATAAGGGTTCATTACTATTGAAAGTACTGAAAATATCGCTAAATGTCCTTTACGACGTTTGAAAATTTAATACCTACCCTACTTGTCCCAACACAGAAACAAACAAAAAACGGAAAATCGTTTCCGTTCGTATTACGCTTGCCCACGAAGAAAAAAACATGGAAGAAGTTTTTTTTGTGATTAAAGCACAAAGGTACAAAGAGAAATTACCTTTCAGCGTATAAAAAAGAACGGTTTGGAAAACTTCGAATGCAACGCGATTACGTGAAACCAAACTTTCTAATAAACTTTTCGAACTATTGCGAAAACAGCTTGAAACCGGATCGCATTATTCGGGGTTGCAAACAATTTCATTTCTTTCGTTGGGATTTTTGAACTAGTTTCGGGTTTAATCCCCGTCACTGTAGGAGCTCCTCATTTCCTTGAATTAAAATTTACTTTTAATTTAAACGCCCATTGTTTCAACTTAATTTTGTGAAAAATTAAAAGTTTATTTAATTTTTTTTTCTCCACAGTATAGGAACATTGTTCTATATCATGTTCAAATGGAATCAGATAAATTTCCGTAAAAGAATAGAAAATTAAGCAATAATAGTTGCTTTAAATTAATCAAGAAATTGGTCGAAATTCATAAATATCTTTTTTAGCCATTGAATAATAATTTATTTATTTCGGAAGCCAATCTGATTAACTTCATGCTATAAATGTTTTTATATAATAATAAAAATTTAGTTAATTGGCTGCATTCTTTCTGCTCTGCTGCGGAAGATGTTGTTTTCAATTTTATTGCACCAACAATATCCAAGATGCTAGAAAGACTTTTATTTAAAAAAAATTATTGTAATTTGCCTAGTGAAGACTGGATTCCACAACACCAATTTGGATTTAGACAGGGACACTCTACAGTCCAGCAAACTCATCGAATAACGCATCAAATTAGACAATCTCTGTAGCAAAAGGGAAATTGCACATCAGGATTATTAGTTTGGTACTCTGGACTGCTCTATAAAATCCAAAAGTATTTTCCAATTTTCTATTTTAGGCTATTTGTATCTTTTCACAATGGTAGAGAATTTGGGATTAAAGTTAATTAAGAAGTTTCTACAAAAAGAAATATCTCGAGCTTTTAATGCTAGATACCTGGGGTTACATTTAGATTCCAGGCTAACATGGAAAGTGCATGCAATCAAAAAGAGAGCAAATAGATCTAAAAATAAAAGAAGTTTATGGCTATTGAGGAGAAAATCAAAATTATCACTGGAATGAAAAATTCTGATTTACAACACTATTTTAAAACGAATATGTATCTATGGAAAATGTATTGTGCATGTACTAACCAATGCAAAGTGTCTTACCTGTTATGATTCAGCTTTTTATACAAGTAAAAAACTGATGAATTTCCTTACTTCATATACGGTGCTATGTGCTACGTTGGAACATATGTCAAGATTTAAACGCTATGGAAAGTGCAATTTGAACTTCACAATCTCACCAAACCTCGATTAAACATTTCGTTTATAGTGAAAATAATATATTGCGCGTTCATAATTGTGTATAACATCTTCATTATGTATGTAATTACGATTCTACATTGAAACAAGCACATTTTTTAGTAGAAAAAATATTATTAAATCATTTCTCGTATATTGCGCTACTCCGTTTATAACGCGGTTTTGGCTCGGGCCCGCTCAGAGCTTTGTAACGATGTCCTACTGTATTTACAATTGAATGTGTATAGTAACAATAACTTTCTACGAACGTTATTTTCAATTATTGCAAAGCAACCCCTCTAGAGGATTCTGGTCAATAACAATCCCAGCATTATATGTACCCTCTGGTTTTCCATCGAACTCTCCAACAATAAATAATGTGAAGTGATTAAAATTAAAACTTAATCTCGTAAAAAATTGAATTACTTTTGATTAACCTTCACGGTTCACAAACGTGAATTCCGCTATAAGATTTCGGTGCAGATGATTAACACTAAAGCACAAAAAGTAATATATTGTTGCAAAAAGGAGACGAATGCCCGAAAGCTCCTATCTAATAGTAGTTATTACAAGGGGCTTTCTTTAAGATTTATTTATATCTTAATTTTTTTTCTTTCTCACAAAAGGCAATAACGTGTCCTATCGAATTAAGGCTCTTTCACGTGGCGAATGAAGAGTTTTAGTTAAGAGTTGAGGGTACCGATATCTCGACGGAACACGCTCCTCTGGAGTTTAGAAAATAAAAAGGACGAGAAAGATGAAGAAAATAGCAAAAAAAAAAATGAAGATAGGAACGTGGCAGCAAAAATACATTTCTTCGCACAACGTATGATGTGTTCGTTTTAAGTGGCGAGCTTAAAGTCTCTCGCGATGTATCTTGCAGTAAAGGAGAAAAGAAAATAGAAGTGAAATTCTTTGCACTTTAACATTTTCTTATTTTTCCGCAAAGGACAATAAGAGTTTTGGAATTAAACAGATACTGGAAGATTTCTTGCTGAATAGAATCATTTCATTTTTTATACCGGGCAATTTTGATGGTATGCCTACGGTTATTGTTAAAGTAAACTTGTACGTATAAAAACGTCGTGGAGAAATTCTTATTTCTTAAAATTTATGTCCTCCAGATATGTTGCCGTATATGTACATATACGGATGCGTACACCTTAATAAAGAATGAGTTAAATTGGGGGGCCACTTTACAAAACGTTAACAATTTATCTGGCTCGACTTTTATATCTCTCATTTTCTTCATACTTTTTCTACTTGTTACACACAAGGGAGACGAAAGAGCTTAAGTGGCGAGAGAGAGAAAATTTCGTTAGCGTTTAGAATGTGATCGCATTATATTGCTGATAGTAATAAAATGATCACATCCAACCAGTTAAATGCTTAGTTTGTTATCTTCAAAATACATACACACATGCATGTAGTGCTAGTGTGTTGTACACATACGTAAACGCTAGTTAATCATTTCAATTAACAACAGCGCGAGCGAAACTAGTAAATTTGTCATTTTCAGTTTACAGATAAGCACAGTTTGTATCATCGTTAAACATCAAGATACATACGCATAATCGGTCCTTTTATGGAACGAATACGAGGCATAACTTCGTGTAAATATTCAAAGACGTTTTGTAATTTTCTTCACAAACAGTCACACACATACATTGCGTTACCAAGTACACATTTTCCTCTTAATAACCAACGCAAATTTATAAATAATGAACGGTATCATTGGTATTTGCAAATTATTAGAGCAACAAATACTTTTCATTCGATTAATATATGTACGTATCCAGCAATATGAGGAACACTGGATGGAGAAGTGGAAAAATCGATTTTAAACTCAACCCACGTTCCGCTTGTGGCTATTTCCTTTATCCACCCACTGTTGGCCCCCAATTTTTATTGAAATACATTCATGACACAGAAGATATAAAGATTTGAGAGGGAAGAAAAAATCACATTTCTCTATGGTATCCGGTTAAGGGTTTCCTTAAATTTAATACACGTGCTCGTATTGGTTGGTATGTGCCGTATCTTAAAGCACGTGCATATCGAAGATGATATACGATAAGTTGCTCGACAATATCGAAGGGTAACCACTAAATTTTAATTTGATAAGAATTGAATTGAATAGAACAAGAGAAGAAGAAGAAAAAGGGACCGGAGGAAGACGCGACTTACAAGGAAGGAAAAGAAAAGAAAGAAAGTCGACGGAGATGAAAAAGAATGAGCAACTTACATATATAATAAGGGTGTATATATAGTAGTATTAGTAGATGGCGAGTTGAAAAAGATAGAGCGTAAGAGAGTGAGAGAGAGATGAGAATTGGATCAGAAAAGGGCTAACGTAATATTGCATTCTTAGTGTCATGAATGATTTGTGTTCCAATTTTAATGGAATAAAACGGAACGCCACCACCCGGTTTAAAGTCGTTTTAAGTAATAATACGAAAATTTAAACGACGTTAAAACCAATAATAATAAAAAAGAGAGAGTAGGAGGAACCGTTAGATAAATGCCAAAATAAATATTCTTCTTTTTGTTTCGCGATCGTGCCATCTATCGTGTAGACGTTTTGCGCTCTATTGTAAAACGTAAACTTTAATTAAAATTATTTAATGCAACTATTACATCGTACGGAATTAAAAATGTATAATAAATCACACCTTTTTAATATGAAGGTAAATTGGAAATTATTCCTCTTTGGGTGGTTTGCGTTATGATGAATGTTAGTGATATTCCGAGACAAGGTCACAGATTTCAGGAGAATTCATTTTACTTGTAAGATACTTTTACAAAAAGATATAGTTGACTTGTAAAATGCGATCAAGTCTGAACTGTCTAACCAACTCTAACCCATATCAAAGTTAAAGGTAAAGGACATGGAAAACTTTAGAGCTAAAAGGTAAATAATCTGGAAAATATGAATTCCTCAACAAAAGAAAATGTAACTGTATATTATATAATATATGTTGTACCAAATCAACACGTTGTAGTAGGAGTTTTGTGAGTTTCCATAAAAATTAACATTAATCTATAACTTTAAAATTAATCTTTTCAAAACATAATGACAAAGAGTAATTTTTTTACTGAATCGAAACGAATGCAACAATAATAATTACAATTTCGTAGTCCTTATCAAATATTAAATGCACATCTTCAACGACGAGCGTTTATTTCTGGCGTCAAAATCTAAGGAATTAATTAAACACCTGAAACGTAGATTAAATGACTCCGAAACGTATTCTTGTAAACTTTATAAACTTTCAATAAGGATTAAATGGAGAAGAAAGAAGGGAAGACAAAAATAAAAATAAAATAAAAAGGAAAATTCGAAATTCGGATCTTTGAAACTTTCCAGTATATTAAATCATAATAAGTTTGAACGGAAAGCCGTTGAGCTATGTAATGCGATATTCGTATTATTTCCTTTTAGTTTGTAACGAACTAAAGTGTCATATTGACTAATAATAATAATAAAAACGCGGAAATGAAAAAGAAACGAATGAACAAGATGAAGACGGAAATAAAGAGTGGGAATAAGAAAACAAAGAGTACCCAACAAGTGTTAAGGGATGACGCGCAAAAGCGTGAGCGGAATTTAATGTGTGCATTTACTGCGTACCAGACCGGCGAGCACGAGGCGTTGAAAGTACGTTATACACAAGTTGTTTTATACACGGAAATAGATCTGCTGGTAGCAAGCAAGCTTTAGATGGGCGCACGACACACTCGGTCTCTCTAGCATTTATTACGATCAACCGTTTACCGTTGTTTACTTGCTTACTCGCACACACATTTCGGCTTTTGCTTTAAGTTGCTCACTCTTTATTCGCCCAATTTACTATACGCTTATGGCGACATTCAAAACATTAAAACTCTATAACGTGAGCCCATAACGGTTACGTATTAAGGTGCGACATTTCATTTAAAAAAATTATAATGGGCCTTAACTAGTGGTAATTATTGCATATAACTACGTGTTATTCTTGGCGCCGTCACTATTTTTCTTTCCAATTAATCGTTTTTTCTTGCTTAACGGAATATAACTTATCGATTCTTCTAGAATTTGTTTGGATAATACTAATCAGATAATGGTCGCTAGTGATGATAAAGATATCGATCACGATATACAGCGTGTCCCCATAGTGCGAGCTCCGAGGATGACGCCAAATTAGTTGACTTTACAGAAAAATCTTTGAGACACAAAAGCTATTTAATATTAATTAATATTATTTTTCGTAGATGGCGCATTTCAGTGCCTTCCCGAAAAATTCCATTTGGAACGTTCAGGAAAAGCGCATATATCTACGGAACTATTTAAGTTGAGCTTTGATCAGTTACTTTGTACTGCTTACGTGTAACTCAAATTGTTACTGACTGCTTTTTGTGGCCTTTTAAACTTTGACATGTTCAAATGTGCATAACTTTTTTTTTATGAGACCAACCATATTTTTGATTATGGTTTTAGATACAGAAAATTATTCTTTGTCGATCATATTAAGATAATATTGGCTAAATTCTTAATGATTTTTCAGTTCTATGCTTTTTTTATCATGTTTCATAATAAATTACGTTACAAGACATTGGAAACAATGATACAATTCCAGGAAATGAAATTGTTAGTTTGTTGTGGACAAGGTTTTATTTAATTTCACGAAAAATTTACTTTCAGCTGAATATTTAAAAAAAAAATCATTTTAATTAATAATTTGAATAACAACTCCAAAAAATGAAATTCAAACGCAAATCTAATTGATTTCCAATTCTGCTATTATTTGGATTATAATATCATTAAGCGCATATGAATCACATGCAAAATATCAATTAATTCGGAATACCTTGAAAGCCGTCAACAATGGACCCAAGAATATCTTAATATGATCGAAAGAGAATCACCTTCTGCATCTAATGTCATAATAAAAAGTAAATGGTCTCATTAAAAAAAAGTTATGCACTTTTGAAAATGTCAAAGTTTAACATACCATAACTAGTAGAGCTTTTCATTAAATTTAGACAGAGAATAATGGAGCCAACTTTTTCAAAACATTTGTCTCTAAAGCCCATCCTTTGGGCGTAATCATCCGTGTCCGCACTATTGCGACACCCTGTATGCGTTCCTAGAAATTCTCTTCGTGCATAAAATCATATTATGAGACCAAGAGTTTTCTAAATGTAAAAATGTGATCAAAAATCAAATGAAACAATATGTTATAATTCATTCGCAGATAGTGAAGATTCTATAGCAGTAATAACCCTGAAGTTATTCGTTTCATAATAATTATCAAGCAATCATCTTTAGAGATCATCCATTTTTCACGAATACATACAGAGAAAAGGAGCGAAACTGCTACTTAATCCTTTCATTGTTTTTCAATATTGTTATTGTTGTTTGTATGCCATAATTTACATGTACTTTTCAAAATCTCAGTCATGATAGACTATTCCTATCGAAAAATATGGCATTGCTGCAATCTTTATGGAAAAAGACGATTAATTACCAGATCTCTTCGATAGGTATTTCTAGAAATAATATAATAATAATAACACGACTTGTTAACGCGATAGTGAGTGACAGTCATTGTGCGTTATTGAATCGCGAGTTGTCTTTGTACATTTTGGTTTATGGATAGTCTTTGTACATTTTGGAAATGAATTGTAAATAGCGAACTAAGAAATAGCAATCGACGGACTTTCTTGTTGCGATGAACCGTTTGTTCAAACATCAAAAGAAACAAACGCGAAATTGAAGGTTCATCGCAACAAGAGAGTGACTGTATGTTAATATTGTTGAGACAAAGCTGCCAGCCAACAAAATCTGGTTTTGGGCAGTTTTGTCTCACAAAGGGCACACTCTCCCCGAATTGGAAGGGGAGAGATAAGTGCCCATATAAATATAAGAACTTTGCACTGAAAATCAATCGATTTCATTTTTTCGTCTCGAGATGTTATCGTTAACACTGTCGTTATCGTGCGTTTTCGTGTCACTAAATTAATTAAATTAGTGTACAATTTGTAATATATATGTGTAAATAAAGTTAAGTTAGTTTTACACATTGGTCCTTCGAATCAAGAACAACAAAAATCTTCGTATTCAAGAACGGGTGCGAACACGACTGTCACAATTTGAACACGCAAAATCTCCTTCTGGGAATTTTTGTCGCTCAGTGAACAACTTTCATTAAAACACTGTAAAGTCGTAAGAAATAAAATATCAAGCGGTGATTTAAACTTGGCAAGTTACCTTCAGATTCATAATTTTGTTTTTGTTTTAAAGAGGCTTGAAAATATTAATATTAAAGAAAGTGATGTTTTCTTTATAAAATAATGCAAGCAGCAGTGCAAGCTACAATAAAATTATACATATTCCGTATTGAAACCGTATTGTTTATTTACATAAGTAATTCATTGCAATTTTTAGATTCCACATTAAGTAAATAACTTTTTGCAATTTCTTCTTTTTTGTTAAAAACGTACGAGAAAAAGAAAGAGTGAGAAGTTTGCTATAAAGCTGAGAGAAGAAATCCAAAGTAATTTAATTGAAGCCGTGAAAGTGTGAAAGAGACTAGATGATACATTCTCGGATAAACAGCAAGAGGAAAAAGAAGAGTCTTGAATAAACACTGAGAGCGACAAAAAAGAAGTTGTAAAGAACAAGAAGATCCGGGCCAAGGAACAGAACGGATAAAAAGTAAAGATGAATAAGAAGAAATCGTGTAGTCGCGAACAAATACGTTCTTCGTGTTTTGTACGTTATGTAAGCGTATAAAAAGCCATTTTATATCAAATATATTAGATTACATTTGAGACGCTACATAGCTGCTATAGGGCTTTATCATTATAAATATTATTACTCTCTTGCTTTCGTCCTTTGACTCTCTCTATATGCTTTCCATATATTGAATTCTGCACATTTTTTCTTACTTGTACTCGCTTCAACAGAACGTTATAGAGAAGGAACAAAATAAAGAGGGAACGATACATTTAAAGTTTAGCCGCAGAGAAATTTACATTTATTTAAATGTTATCCGCAACTAATTTGCAAGATCAAAATTTCGTAAATTAAAGTTGGAATTGACCAAACATACACTATATGTGCGAGGGCTTTATTCAATATCCTTCGTATAAAGCCCAATAGCCAAGAACGAGCAATCAAAATTTAGGGGTGGCTATAAGATTGAAAGAATCGTAAAGTCCATCTTGGAATTTGGAAATTGCAATATAACTTTTTAACAATCGGCAACTATAACACTTATTCTTTTTGTCGTTTTTCACGATAAATAAAGAAGTCGGCATCATCAATTCAAAGTTTTAAGATGTGTGGTTATTTGAAAAATACTTCAATATAGATGGGGAGACGATGATAAAAAAGATGCGAGGATTTATGGACTTTGTCATGAACTTTCTATTCTCAATATGCAGAAAATGTTTTATACTATGTACATACATTTATCGAGATGTTTGAATTTTACTTCATATTATTGCGTTCATCAGTTCTTGAACCGCTTTTTCGTTCAATTCTCTTTTCTTGGATTCCTCACAAAGTCATGCTAAATCCTACTCATTTATGCAAAAATTTCGTTTGTACAATAGAGCGAAAATAAATTCTGTTAAGATTTGCTAATGAATAACAGCAAACGTAAACGACTTACGTTTATCTTATTTCGAATATCGATCAAACTTTCAACTCACTAGCAGTCAATGAGTTAACCATTTGTAACGTCAAGTTAATGTCAGATCGTTTCATTTTATTTTCAAAACTATTCAGAAATTTTGTCAACGATAACATCAGCAATGGAGGATAAAGCGATAAACGCCTGCAAACGTGTAATCAAATCGGATAAATGCGAGCGAAACGATCCGTCAAACGAATTATGGTGGTACAATGTGTTCGAAGCTATCGAAAAGGATTACCATATCGTAAGTTTAACGTAACCTTATTTTCGCGAATTGCTGAAAAATGTTGCACGTGAAAATAATTACAATTTGCCCCATAGCCATTAGAGAAAAGATTGGAGATATTGCGACAAGCGTTACCGCGACAATTAGTCAACCGGATAATGTCCATATACACGTGCAACTTGGATAAGCGAGACCCGGTGATGGACGAATACGGCAGCGTCCATTCGTCCAATTTGGATTTGTATCATTTCAGCGACGAAACGATCTGCGAGAAAACGTACGTCTCCAGGAAAGAAGGCGAAACAAAGGAGACGATGGGAGACGAGGATGAAGGAGAGGAAGATGTGGACGAACAGCAATTAGAAAATGATGTAGATTACATACAATTAGCCGACGAGATAAAAAAGTAAATTCAATCTCAAATCGTTAATACTCATTCGGTTCCATAATATGGTATACATTTTGCCAAAATTTAAGCATTAGCGAGTGTTTGAAGAAATAATAGGTTATCATAGGTTCTCTTGCAAAATAATTTAGTCGTTTCTTATCATCTATCATAACCGCTAAAAACGTTGAACATAAAAAATACATTTGTTACGACAAAACTTTAGGAAAAACAGTTAGGGAAACTGGCAACAAATTTTATGTTGGTCATTTAACTGTTATTTGGAATAAAGGAAAAAAATACGAACAAGGAAATTGTTACGCAAATATTTCTTCTAATAAAAAGCAAACATGATGGAAAGCGCAATAATTTCCCAGAAAATTCGAATAATATCAAATATAACTCTATTTGTCTATCGACATCTTGATCTCAACTACTTTCAGCAAATGAAGCTAACACTGAAACTATTACAAATTATCATAATGTGGAATGAAGTTTTCAAAGTTTCGTACAGTGTCTGATAATAGACCTATAAAATGCGAAATGTATACGATATTTTGGAACAGAAAACATTTCTCTGTTGTGGAAACATATTTTATTTGCCTAGTTTTAAACTTTCAGATGCGAAAATGTGGGCAAAACGAATCCGTATGCGAATTTTTTCAACCGACCACACGATAGGGCGGCCACGTGGAGACCATTACCGGAGCTATCAATGGAACAACTTGGATTACTGAAAAAAGCGGAAGCAATTAAAGAAATGGCAAGTGATTAAGTCTCGAATGGGCCGCAATATATTCGAGTCGCGTCCTTTTATTTCTTGCTTCTTCCACTTTTTTTCGTGTGTTATTCTTTTTCGCGCGATGTAGTAAACAAAATGTTTGCCATTAACTGAAAATTGCACAAACTGCCAATGTCCATTGCATTTATCTTTTTGCTTCAATGCACACGCTCAATGAGCAGTAGAACAAATTAATTCGAAGGATAAATTTCTAACGTTAATGAACACTGCTCCATCTATTAACGAAAGATATACTTAAACCAAGGATAACGACTATAAGAGTACAGAAATCGTATTTTATGTTGAATAAATTGCGATTTCATTACAGATTGCCAGAAATTTTGTGGATTGGTTAAATACCATAGGAGGAAATGATAAGAATCCGATCACGATTAAATCCATCCTGAAAATGTTTCAAGTTGGTTTCCATTCCCACGCAGCAACGTCGCTGTGTGTTCGAATTAAAGAAATGCCTTCGGTGCCCGACGAGGTGGCACGGGCCAAATTCGTCAAAGCCGTAAGTTTGAAAAAGGTTTGGAATTATCGTCTTTAAAAATTTGTAACTTGTACTGACAGGAATCGCACCGGGAGGCGCTTTACCGTCATTTGCATCAAGACATCGATACGTTTGCTAAAACCAAAGACAAAACGTTCGCTTTCGGCAAACTATTGCCGCGAGAGTTACGTATAAAGGCACCAACCGAAAATATTGCTCTCAAGTGGTTGCACGGTGTTAAAGTGCCACAGGAATTAGACGATATGTCAGCCGTTTGGCAGGGTATCACCAACTTAAGGTAAACGTGACTCGCTTGTTCGATAATTTCTTATTGAATTTAAAATTTTTGACATACGTGCAGGTCTACAAGGGGTTATTGTAGTTGGTTACTAAATCATCCAGATATACCGAAGCCCAAATTTTTGAAAAGTATGGGACTACTAGCCGAATCGCAGAAGAATAAGAGATATTCGTTGGATAGCAGAAAAATGCTAAGTGAAATGCAATAAAGCCGTTTGTATTTCAAGGAAATTTGTTATTTTATTATCATTTAGTTAATGTGCCCAATTCTACAGACCTAAACGTTAACTCGTAGTATGACGATAGAAGTGCCATGAAGCGGTAGTGAGATAATTTCAAAATAAGAAATACTTCTAAAACAATTTAAACATACATTATTGCTGGCGCGCAAATTTAAATCCGTCCCGTCAAGAATTAAAAGCATATCAATTTCTTTTATGATTTCCTATATGTCGATGATTTCTTTTTATTTGCTGTATGAACGACCTCGTAAAAACCAATCGTTAAACGCAAATTGATGTACGATCTCAATCTTTTCCGACCAATTCTGCAAAAATGTGTATCTACAAGAATTCTCAGTGTATTAGGTTGTTCAGTAAGTCATTGCATTTCTTTTGTAAATTCATTATTAATATATTGTCCCTTTTGTTAGATGACCATCTGCCATGCAACTTTATGATAATAATCGCAACGAGTTTTTAAACGTAATTCGTTAAGAAGAGCCTTCATAATTAATACTTTGTCAGCTATGGCATTTCTTTTTATCAATGTAATTTACGATGAAATAAAATGCTTTTTGTAGCAAATTCTACAACGTATTTCTACATACAGGGTGTTTAAAAAAGTGTTACACACTATAAGGGGTAATAATATGATCAACTATATGCAAAAAGTCTTAATGAACATGAGTCCACAAAGGATTTATTATGGAGATACAGAGGATTACTGCTCTTTGTAACATATTTTACCTCATCTACTTTTCCTTTCACAAAATTTGTATTTTCGTATCGTAGTTAACAGATGCTTTCTCGTACATAGAGTTTGTAGTTGATATTAAGTCGTTTGCGACAATTTTACGCATTTTTGTTATGCCTTTTTACTGTAATTTTGAATTAACCGAAAAGCCATAGAAGGGCTACATTTTTATTGCTGAAGTTTATCCCAATCGTCAAATTCCTTCAGTTCGTCCTTTTAGAGAACATTTACACAGGATTTTTAAAAGGAAATTCGGTAGATAGGAGCGGATCTATACCATGATTTGCAAGATCGCCAGATTTAAACCCTCTAGATTTCTTTCTTTTACGATATTTGCAAATGACCTCGAGGAACTGAAACAAGAAATAGATCAATTATGTCACCAAATTTAAGCCAATGCTTGGTTGCCAATGATTTTCGAAAGAGTTGGAAGGTCCTCGTGGCAAAGAAATACCGTGGCTGCCATCAAATGGAAGCAGGGCACTTTGAACATCGTATTTGAGTTATTTTTGATTTGTTTCTTTGCTGATAGTTTGCATTGCTTCTACATAATTGTAAATATTATAAATGTTCTTATCTCCGAAACCGTCCATTTCCGGGCCCATATACATTAAAACTTTTCTGCTTATCTTGGGCCATATTATCACCTGACACTTTTTTTCTAACACCCTGTTGTAATAAGGTAAAACAGTTTTTCGATCAGATAATCTAATGGATTTTACTAGATTGTATCTAGATAACTTTTAGGATAAATTTCATTTAATCTTTCACCATTGGCTGCGATGTAATTAAATCGTTCGATAGTTTGTGTCATAATTAAACTGTGAATAATCCTTGTAATAATTTTTTTTATCCGAACAAAAGTATTTAGGAACAGTTTTTTACTCTTTATACGAGAGCAATTTAGAGAGAAATATGCTTTCTGAAAGAGATCCTTTTCCCAAAGTTTTTTCAATTGTAGCTTTTCCTCGGAAAGCAATATTTGTTTTTAATTTGTAAAATACTTCTCCAAATACGAGCATTTCATCTAATTTATAACTTTGCAATTATCGTCCAAACCTAAGTTCCACATATCGAAAGTCATTTAAATAAGTGCTACAAGGCGCGTTCCAAACAGTTGCAAAGTCCGATAAACTCCGGGCAAGTCCTCCGACATCTAGCGGCATTGTACATTATCTCGTACGGGAAATTAGAAGGGCAACGTTTTACAGAACACTCAAAGTATGCCCTTAAAGCAATTTTCTCTTTTAAGCACTGAGCGGATTTAATTATGTTCGGCATCTCTGCTTGCATACTGAGATTTTAAAAATCTGCGAATTCTTCTATATCTCTCAGATTCTTCTTATAACCAGTGCGAAATGCAGAGAAGATGTTTGCAATATTTTCTTTTGTATTTTTTTTGTAACTGGAATGAATAATTTCAACACTTAGAAGAAGAGAATTTCATATAAAATAATACTAAACATAAAAATTAAGATTAGATTAAGCTTTAACTGAAACACATCTCAATTAGTAGAATTCATGGCACTAATTTCAACGATTAATTTTCGATTTTAATACGATTCCCATCTATCTGATGATTATGATTCATAATATGTTTGTAACAATATTTATCTTTAGAGCATAGCGAGACTAAAACAATTATTAATTAGACTAGAATTTTACTTTGCGATTACAGTAATTTGTACTTTTCCCTGTATAAAATCGAGCGTAAACAAATACATACACATAATCCAAAAACAGAAAATAATTAATCACTCAGAAATTATTAATTCATCATTCGGAACGAGCGTAACGAATGAAAGAAATTCCTGTAATAGTAAATATCCAACAAACAACATTCTTAGCAATAATCAAATTCACTGTTTCCTTTTTTTTTTCTCCTAACTTAATTTCACAAATTAATATTTTATATTGGAAAATATTCCTTGCGTTTATTTATAAATTAGAATCAAGATCGAGCATGAAAGGGAAAAATGAGGGATAGAAGTTAGCAAAGGTACATTTTTTTTTCGAAATAAATATAAACAAACTGAAAACTTTTTGATATTATACCTGTGGGAAATTTTTGTTTTTGCCATCGTAAATGTTATTTATGTAGAAGTTCGAAAGAAAACATCGAAAGAAGTTTCAATCTCGCCGTATATAAAACAAGTCAAATTAATTAAATGCAAATAGAATTATTTACAAGGGTAATAATATTCGAGTCGGCACGATTAATCTTCAACTCTAAACGCTTAGTACATTTGGATGAAGAACTTTTACCAGTCAGTATTATTACAGTTAACAACATTCGAACCCTCCTCTTGTTTCTTTCTTGTTTGGTTGTTTTATTTAATTGATTTTTTTTCATATTAATAAATTAATTAAACGCTCACGTTGCGTGCGCTTTTTTATTTATATGGGAATCCGTATAGAATAATAATTTATTACGCCACTGATAAGATCGTATTAAGATAAATTGTCGTTTTTAAATTTAAGGGAAACCTACCAGCCTTACAGATCATCGAATTCATTTTTGCAAACATTATTATTATGAACGGTTCTGAGAGTCGTGCAAATTGTGATCGTAAAATTAGCGAAGAAATTCAAGAAGACGATCCTTTCGAAAATAACGGGGAGTATGTGAAGGAGGTACGTTGTTGCCATTTGTCACGTAGTCGTAATGATAATAATTTTGCAATTATGCGAAATTATTTATTGTTAGGAAGCAAGTGTCAAAGCGAGAAGCACATCCGTTCCGGATTATTCCACGTTGGTGAGGAACGAGAGGAAGAAAAGACGCTTTTCGGCAATTGCAACGGATTCTTCATCGCAAACCAACTATTCGCAATGTTTCTCGCGTCCATTGCATAGTATTAGCGATTTAAATGTATCAAACAATCGCATGAAAAGTTATAATAACAACAATCACCAAGTAAGTTTTTCGTTTTGCTTAGTTTTCCTATTGATATTTATATGATTCTAAAACATGATGCGTTGTGGCCTTCATATTGTAATTTTTATATTTTGGCACGTTTTCCAAAAATATATTTTATTATCCACATCTGATTAATTATAATTCGCTACCTATCAATAAATTTATTAATAGTCGTAAATCATTCCGTAACGTATAAATAAAATTTGACTAAAGAGTGCAATAAAAAAGAGAGAGAGAAACTTTTATTGCCGCTTTATTCACTGGAAGTCTTAATCCCTAATCTTTAAACAATTATAATCTATAAATCACCTAATATCGATTTTTTTTAATAACGTTTCTATGACGTACTTGTGAAAGAACGAAAGAGGAAAATTAAATTATGAAGGGACGATTAAAAACTCATTAAGTAGATTAAAAAAAAAGTATTTGTCGCATCGCGTTATTGAAATGAAAATGCGCCTTTTTTCTTTATCATTTTTAAGTACCGTACTTTATACGATATTTAGACTTTAGACTATTGCATTTAAAGGAATTCCCTTTCATTTTACTAGAAAAAGATTAATTTATAAATCAAATTCACTTTCGGAATTTCTATGGATGTGGAAGGAAAAAAAGGGAAGCCGAATTTATTGGCAAGAAAAATCCGGTAATGTCGAATATTTCATTATTAAAATGTTAAAGGGACGAATGAGAAAGTGACGACGAGTGAATGAAGGCGTATATAAAAAAAGAAAGAAATCGAGTGATTGATTAACGATTGATTCGTGATTTCGCTCTATCTAAGAGAGGACCGTTTCCGGGGATAAAGGAAGAACGAAGAGTATATAATAAAGAGGGACCGTTCGATACCGGAAAACTAACACAACTTGTCGACGGATTTTATAAAAAAGGAAAAAGTAGAATAAGATGAGAAAGACGAAAGTTCGCTTCGTCTTACTCTTTCCGCTTTTATTTTCTTTCCATTCGCTTTCGTTACGTTTCCTTTCTTACTTTTCCATTTTCTTTCTATCTTTCTAATTCCGTTAATTAACTTAAAAAAGCGTTAGAGGAAAATTTATTTATCGCGAAGACGAAAAATTTCCAATTAACTTAAAATTACTATTTGTAAAACTAAGATATATTTTCGAGATAACACAATTCTAAAATTGATTATTTGCAAATTTTAATTATCGATATGTGTGTATGTCAAGAACATGTTTGTTGTACTTTGATTATTATTCAAAGGAATAATAAAACTGATCTCGATATTATCCGAGATATAAAGAGGGCCTTAAATGGAAATTGTGCTTTAAAGAATATATATTTTTACGTAGAAATAAATATAAAGAGAATAGAGGAACAAAAGGGGTTGTTGTATAATGAAGTTTCATGTAAAATATAAAATAAGAAAGAGGCAAAGAAGATGAAAATGGAAATTGTTAAATATATACAGAAAGTCCACCTGAGTTAAATTTGTTTTTTATAAAAATGGGGAAGATGAACTCTTATTGATTTGCTTAAACAATATTTTTTAGGTCTTTTAATTTCTGATAATAATGAAGCACAAATAATGATGATGTCGATGACATGAATGAAATACGAAATTTTCTACCTATTACTATTATTTATTGTTATTATTAAATGATGAATGATATTAAATTTATTATACTGTGAAAATTTAATAACATTAACGTGCGTACGTGTGAAAATTGATTAAACGAAGTAGAATAAATATAGTGAAAACTTTATGGTAATTACACAAAGCACCCGTGTAAATAATGAACTTGAAATCATGACAGAGTTTCGCTTCTTGTTTTCTCCACGTATTAAAAAGTTAATAATAATAAAAAGTAAAAGTGTGCACCTTTTAATTTTAATTTAAAATTAACATTTGTTTCAAACTCACTATCATTTCAGCAATTAGAAAATCGAAATGGAAATTTGCTACTACAACTAGTGTTACCACAAAGAAACGACTTTAATGCAAACAGTAACGATTTATGTGAGTAAAACTAAATTGTTTTGAAATGAAATATCGATGAGAATTTCTGTCTCCCCTTTACTTAAAATTAAATTTTAGATAATAATAATTTCAAGAAACGTCCAGCAACGACTACCAACACCACGAGGACGAACAGCCTTACGAACAGTTTGCGACGAGAGCGAAGAAATTCGAGAACTAGTCAAAATGGTATCGAAATGACGCCCACATCTGGGTCATTTAATTTCCCAAATAACGTTAGAGAAAATAGTTTTCAAGGGACGCAATCCAATTTCGATTGCTATGCATCTAGCGACGAGGAAAAAAGTAAAATGTTTAGGTACGTCGAGACGAGTGAATTGATTTTAAGACGTCCGTAAATAGATGAAGAATATGACAAATCCATCGCAAAGGGTCATTTAAAATTTTCAAAAAATCTACGAATATTTATTGGCAGTCAGGGCTAAGACTTATTAAGGCCTCACTGAACAAAAAACACATATTCAAATGCTACACAAAATAACGTAAGGGGAGAAGTAAACTTCAAAAGACGGAACTTAATTGAAGGACTTCGTATAGAATTCAACTTTTTTTTAGTGTTGAGACTTTATACTTGAATTTATTTAATTTTGATTCATCTGCACTGTTTAATATTCGCGAATTATTTCCTGACTTTCTTCTACTTTGCTTTATTGATTGATTAACTTTATTATTTTTTGTCATCTTTTCATTCATGCCACTACGTCAATTTCTTCATGGTCTTAGGGCATTATTGCCCAATTGCATTAGATTTCGGACTTGAAAAAATTAAAGGCATTATAGTATGTTCATTGTCAAAAACAATTATTCACTGTTTATGTATCAGGTTGCTGCATAATTTCGTACGTTTTATGTTTAGTTGGAAAATTGCGCTAAATAAATAAAATAAGTTTGCAATTTGTTATACACTATTCGATAAAGGATTTCTCGCTCTAGAAGACTGTGTTCTTGTTTTTTGTATAATTAAATTTTTCGGTGATCTGTAAATTATCAAAGTGGAACGTCAAGAAGCAAAACAACCAACATCAACGCTCTTACGATTGCCGCCGGTTTGCTTGCCCGTAATCGCTCAACACACAGTCAGAAGCAACGTTTTCTTCATCGGATAGTTACCGGCGATGAAAAATGTTCAGATTTTCATCTCGTCCGAACGCTTTGCTTTCGCGATGCGGAATTGCGCGCTTGATCCGAGGAATTTTTCAAGTCAAAGTCGGTAGATTCTTGTCGCTGAGGCATCGAGAAACATATCTAACGTTGGGCGGAAGTCGTTAACAACGATGGAGAGTATCATTGCTTAATCCTTCTTATTTTTTGTTTATAATTAAAAGCAAATTAATCTAAAAAAACATACGAAATTATGCATCAACCCAATAGTACCAAAAGCGAAAGACACTAGGATTATGATAATCAATTATTAAGCTAATTGCTACTCGTAATGGCAAATGAGTAGTTATTCCCAAAATAAACCATATAAAGAATATATTCTTTAAAATTGTATTCCGTCGCATCCACCATAATTCGTTCAGTAAATGGTAGGAATTATTCGTTTTAAAATATTTTTTCTAATATAACACACTTACAATAAAGATTTTGCACGGTATTTCACACTGTTATTAATGCTTTCAGAGAATGTCTTACTAAAATTTTGAGTTGCGTCTATGCATTATTCATAGTAACAATGGGATTGGTAATCTACATTACAGACGTTACGTTACATTATTCCGCAATTGCCGAGGTAAGCGCATTTGCTAAATGTTCTTATTAATTTGCAAACGTTTTGTTTAAAAATCTCAACATTCTCTTCTTACTAACTTTTTTTGCCTTTGTTTTTTTTTCTTCAGGTTTACAATTTGTACTTGGTTACAATTGCATCGATTTACTTGGCATACGCAATGATCGATCTCAGAGTGTACGTTCACAAAGAGAAAAAGTATCATAATTTGAATGAGAAACAACAAAATATGCGGGACGTGCAATATTACGGCCATCTTAATGGTAATTTGCATGTTTCAATACCGATCGCGTCGATAATTAATTTACATAAACCGCCCCATTATTATTGTCTAAATAAAGGGAGACACTGTGGTAATTTCTATTTGAAAATTGGCGCCGCCGGTAAATATACTTATTATAACGGATACTTTAGTAGTAGACTAATGCGAATAATTTTGCATGTTGTTTAGTATTCTGTTTGGGACATTTGGTACACAGCGGTTTAATATTGGGCTATCAATTAGTGTTCCTGTCCACGGATCCGGACGCGTTCTTCGATTGTACGAGCATAATATCCACAATCTTGAACGTATTGTATCCATTGTATTCGTTCGTCTTATTATACTTCATCTTCAAATACTCCAATGTGAGTGCCAACGGTGATTTCAATTGCAACGGTACGACATATGTGTTCATTTTTTTCAGTTAATAATTAATCGTAACACGTCCCTGAGCCGTTTCGGTTTAATGCACACGATCTCGTCGAGTCTGTGCTTCTGGATGTGGACGATAATCAGGGAAACGATCGATTCTTTAACGTTTTACGCTGCGACAATCGAGATTGAGAACGATGATGGAAGCGACGAACAATACGATTCTTATCCGCAACAATCGTTACTTTTACTCGGTTCGCGCAACAACAATAACAACGGATCGAACAGATACGTGTGGATGGACGATTGTAACATCGATAAAGGGCTTAGATTAATTTACGAAAATTACTCGCCGTATTTGTATCCGTTTACGGTCGAATATAATATTTTATTGGGTGAGATGAGCATTTTTTCGTTTTTTTTTAATTAACAATAGAACGAGAACGTGCTTTGGCATTTTTACGAAATTAATTTCCAGTCGGCGTTTTGTACGTAATTTGGCAAAATGTTGGCAAATGCAACGATAGAGATGGCGTCGAATCGAATTGTAATGGTTGCGGTAAGAAGAGCGATAACACGAGTAACGTCGTGTTGCATGCGGACTTCCATTCGGCCAATAAAGGTCTATTTTGCGGCATCATTTTGGTGGTGATAAGCATTGTTAGCATCATTTTGTTCCTTATTATTATAAGCGATGAGTACGTGTAACACGTATATGCACGTGTATTATTTTGCGTTTATTGATTTAGTACGAACAATCGATTGCGTGCATTTTGCAGGGACCATTTGGAACAAGGAGTTATGGTGAACGTCATCACCGAAATAATATTCTTAATATCGATGGCGACAGCTTGCCTGCTCGCTTACAGACAAATAACGAGATTGGACGTAAACCAGCACTCGATACCGTTGTTGGACGATTTATTATTGTTCGTTTGCATCCCGGCATTCTTCATCGATACTCTATTCGGTATCATACCGGCCGTGCAAAAAACGGACGGTTTCTCAATCAGTTTCATCGTGTTACAAGTAATTTGTTCACTGTTGCATTTTCGTGTGATGCTACATGATTAAACCATGAAAAATTACATTGTTTCAGCTAATACAAGTGCTAATTCAAACTCCGTTTATTATCGACGGTTTGAGACGTTGCAGCAATTCGAAAAAGTTACGCGAAGTGAAGCCCGGACGTGAGCTCGTTACGTTTTTGATCGTGTGCAACGTGGCCCTTTGGATAACGCAAACGTTTGAAATAAAATCGCATGGATTAAAAGATTTCCGATACGATTTTTATGGTAAAATTTTATGGACAATTGTCGGGCACGCCACCATGCCTTTGATGATGTTTTATAGATTCCATTCATCTGTGTGTTTAGTCGATATATGGAAACTAGCATATGAACCTGTTACAACGCTACATTAAATTTTATTTATTTCAAAATACGTAAATGCATACATACGAGGGACGTACTCTAATAAACACCGAAGAATTATTATTTCGCCTCTTTTGTATTAAACAAACGTACTTTATCTGTACATTTTTTGCGAATTTATCTTTTTCTAGTTTTATTCCTACTCTAGCGGTCCTCTAAAATATACCATATTGTAAAATACCTTTTAGTTTTAATCTATTTCCTATTCACATTTTATATTCAACTCTGCGTCGTTAAAATGTTTAGTTTCGCGAATGCGCTAGCGACGCCTATTTTTTTTCAGCAAACGCAAATTGGACCAAAGGACTATATATTCATTTATGATCGAAGTGAAATGAATTTAAACGACATGAAAAGGCGATAGAGATCTTTTTTGCACAAAATTCAAAGAAGCGTAATAATAATAGAACCTGCAAAAATGCAGCAAACGAAAGATGCGAGAGGAAATTGAAGTGAATTGATATCTCTTATATTATTACCCATATTATCACTTTTTATCCGTATGCTTTTCCTAATAGGCAAATTGAAAACCCCATTTAAACTGTGTACTATTATACGTTTTAATTGAATTGCACTGATCATTGGTGCGAATCAAAATTTCGATTAAAATATTTTCACTGAGAATATTTTAGAATTAAACTGGGATTGGTTTTTACGAACGGAAATGTTAACTTTGATCCCTCTACAACATACAACAATATCAGACCAAAAAAAAAAAAGAGCAAAAAAAAAGAGCAAAAAAATGTACACCAACAACACAACACCAGTATTAACAGTGGCAAAAGCATTCGCAATAGTTGTTCTACTGGTAGGCGCGTATACAATATACAGGGGCAAAAAAAATTTAGAGAGGAAAGAAGAATGGACTTTTATACAAACTTGGCCAGCCTTCGACGTGTACACCGTAAACGGTCCAACGAGCACACAATTGTGTTGTGTCACTCATGTATACATACATACATCGTATGAGGTTCATTTGATGTGTATATACAGCGCGTTTATTTTATTCACGCAACATAGGACATTCGATCATTATTTTTGTAATCGAATCAATTAATGATAAGTAGCGCTTATGTTGTAGAAGAAAAACAAATTCAAAATAAGCTACATTGCAAATGGAAGAATGTAAATGTAGCAACGAAATCAAAAGCAACTGAAATAATGAAACTTGGAATTAAATGAACAAACAAAATTACTTTTTCTAAGGCATATTACAACAAATTTTCAAAATGACCACCATTTGCGATCACACAATGACTTAAACGATAACAATAATCTTGCCAAACATTTCTTATCATAGCGGGAGTTAACTTTGCACATTTACTACTGAGCTTTGTTTTTAATTTATCAACATTATTTATTGAAGTAGCACTGCAAAATTTGGATTTTAGATCGCCCCACAAAAATAGAGATTTGTTGCTAAATCCGGCGATCTTGCCAGGAGAACTTCTATCCAGAATATCCCAAACGACTCGTGTAGAATGTGATGAAGCATCATCTTATTGAAACCATGAATCTTGTACATTTAAATTTTCAATTTTGGAAAAAATTCCAGATACAATCTGTGATTGAAGTACGTTTCCACGAAAAATACCTTCATAACTGTTAATTTTATCCAATAGAATTTCACAAAACCAATTTCTTCGAGTTCACCATCGTCAAATAAATAATATTCGGTTGCGTCTTACCAGAAAAGTGTTCTTATCCTTTAATGTACCTATTAAAAATAATGATTTCTTCCCAAATCAAGTAATTTTTAATTCTAGCATAGAAAAAGAAGATTCGTTATGTAATTTATGGGCTACTTAAAAATTAAAATTTAATTTTAAGGGAGTTCTATTTTTATTTCAAATGCAACAGCCTGAAAGTAGATACTAAGTTGCACAAATAGATTTTGAATTTACCAAAAATTGGACCTGCCTTCCGGTTTTTGGACCTATTACAAGTCATGTTCTAAATGACTACCATTTGCGATCAAAAAATGATGAAAACAATAATAACCCCATGTTTCGTAAATTAATAAACGCACAGTATACATAAAATGTGCCACGCGATACTCTACGGCTTGGTACAATTCGCGCTCATTATCTCACACATACACGGTCTGACCCAAAAGTTCCCGGACTGATCGCATAAAAACAAAACGGTTTGTCATATCATCAAATTTATTTCAGATTAATCAAAATAGGAGCCTTCCTCATTTATACACCGTTGAAAACGTTTGTACTATGATTGCAAGCAGAGGGCGTACTCGATTTTCGGCAGCCTGTCCAGGGAGCCGGTCACAGTAGTTTGAATGTCCTCTACGGACACGAAATATTTTCCTTTCATCTCCATTTTTAGCTTGGGGAAGAGCTAGAAGTCTGCTGGATCCAGATCTGGCGAATAGGGGGAGGTGCTCCAGCACAACGATGCCCTTCTTGGCCAGAAACTCCTTGAAAATCCTCCATTTGTGGGACAAACCAGGCGCAAACCTTCTTTTTGTGCAAATCTTCTACCAAAATTTGGTTGACAGTAATCCTGGGAAACCCAATCATGTCTTCCAGCAATCGGATCGATAAACACTTGTCAGCTTTTATAGCTTCGGCTACTTTTCTCACGTTATCATCACTACGCCCTTCTTTTGGGAGTCCTGAGAGGGAATCACCTTGTATCTCTTCACGGCCTTCCTTGAAAATTGCAAACCACTGGAAAAAAGTTGTCCGACCCATTGCTTCCTTTCCATGTGCTTTTTGAGTCAATTCAAAAGTTTCTGTGGCACTTCTTCCAGCTTTAAAACAAAACTTGATATTGGCGCGAATTTCGAGTTTAGAATCCATGACAATGAATGAAAAGTTGGTTTTCGAAAAATGGAATTGTGAGAAAAGTATATATGCTAGAAGTCTGAAACTTTCTAAAATGATAGAGAATTTGTCTACCTATTTGACGCAGTTTTCAAATTCACGGTGGCGCTTACCTAAAAAAAAAGTTATAGCACCAGTCCTAGAACTTTTGGATCAGACCGTGTATCACAAAGTCAATTGAACTCGATCATCTTTCTCTAATGCAGCCTTCGCGTATATGTAACTAGGTGTAAATTTATTTGCCACTTTTTCATCTGCATATCATGTTTTTGAAATTAGATTTGTATTCGTATTTTTTAGTAACGTCATTTAAACTTGATTCTTCTCTTCTTCTGCTGATTTTTTTCTTCTATTCGTTTGGAAGACGAAGGCCAAGTGTTTGTTTTTTACTATGTATAGAAAAGGTATAAATCGTGCACGATAAAGGCGTTTACATGAAAAATTCATCGTTCGATACCTATAGATATATTTATGAAAAGATATTTTGTCATTTTCCACTCCTTCGAGGTACACATTAAATTCAAGATGGAGTGGAGGCTGAATATGACACTTTTCCGAAAAGAAATATAATCCACATAGGAAAATATACTACGTACTCTTTGTTTTTTTTTTAATGGATTTCCAGAAGTCACCTAACAGTTAAACTAAAATTTGCCATTGCCTGTATAGAAGAGGAGAAAATTAGAAATGTGACCTCATCTTAGACTTTGTAGAGCGTATATATTTATTTTTGTTCATGTCATACGATAAAATAAATCTACTGGTGTAAAATTATTATTCGAACGGTGCTCAGATTAAATTGTATAATAGATATTGTTCGCAATCGCAATTACCGTTCGCTAACAATAATTACAGGTCATTCATTATATTTAATTTTGTATATTACATGTACTATAACAATGAAAAAAAGTCGGTTGGCAAATACAGGAAGTACGTAATAATTAAACGGCTGAGGACATTCGATAATGTTCCAGATTCGTTCAGATTTACATGTGTCGTTTCCATTTATTTTAGAATTACAGTCAAAAGTGTTCTTAAATTTAATTAAATGAATATTTATTGCAAAACTAATGAAACAAAATACAAAAATTCATACATACGTACATTTCCAGTAAATAATGTGATATTAATAATCAGTTTATGACAATAAAAGGTTCGCTAATTAATTGAGCGAACGAAATTAATTGTTTTAAAATTGTTTGTCAAAAAGCGATGCGAAGATACTAGCGATATTAAATTAACCTACCTATAGAAAATTGAATATGTTCATAAACAAAATAATAGTTTTAATGCATAAAGCGTATATACACAACTAATAATATAATGAAATTATTGAAAATTTAATGGTAGCTCTATGTATATATGCATGCGAATGTTTGGCACAATATGGTTCGCCACTTTGAAAATTACACATAAAACATCATCGCGTTTATCAGATAGATGCGCCTGCCTATTATGCGTGCACTTTATGGATACGGAGAGGTTCCGGAAATAAATAAAATCAACAGAAGTAACACGAAAAGGACGAACTTTACTCGATTTTAAATTAAATAACAAACTGAAGCGCTATCTAATTTACATTCGCAATTAAAATCATTGCTTTTTGATTTAATTCCTCACAAAAACTCACACGAATATCCCATGCGGTCGAACAATTTTAATTGTTTGGAAGCATAACAAAAAAAACACGCGGGAAACTTTTCTAATAACGCAACATATTGATTCGTATTTCTTGCGAATGGTGATTATTGAATTAAAATTGAGAAAATATAAGCATCAATTTTCATGTAGCAATTTCGTTACCTGGCGAGTCTGAATTTTATTGCAAAAGCAAACTTTATAAAACTAAATTGAAAGCTTCAACATAGACTTATAATGTAATAACAATTTTATTAGTCGCAGTTTCCTAGAAGAATTGTTACGCAGGTATATCAAACTAAGTGGCAAAGACTGTAAGAGCTACTTAAGAACAAGCAGCGCACGGTTTAATATTGGTTTGGTTTAGTTTAATATAAGACACTTTATCGAATCGCTTAAATTAGAATAATCGTTTAAATTTGTTTCGTACATAAAACGCACCATTTAAGCCCCGATAATAAGGACATGATGTCATCAATGTCACACGTACGAAGCATCTTCTGGATTAACACGGAAAGCAATTAATAAGTTTCCTATCTCATTTAACACGTTAACAAAGTATCAAGGTGGAGTTAAGGTAAGCTATAATTAAAACGGCATTATTATGCCACACAAACCAAACAAAAAAAAGAGAAGAAATAGTGTATGAAATGACTAAAAGAAACTACTCCGTGGATAAATATTAAATAGGAAGGAAGGGCACCGTGGTATGGAGATACGGTCGAATGACAAGGGCGTGACACTAACAACCATGTATCCCCTAGTAGTTTAGTAGTAGTTGTATGCAGAGATGATTAGCTGATTCACCAAACCATTATTATTACTCCAGCTCTCAGTTTAGTAGTGATGAAACTGTTGAACAACGAGAATATCAAGTTTCACGACGAGAAAATCTATACGTATGGGAATTAATTGTTAGAAATCGAAACGAATCGGTGAGTAATAAAACGAGACAAGCATTTTTCTTATCGTTATTATCAAACGCGAAAATTCAGATTCATCTGTGCGTACGCAGAATTTCCTCGTTTTCCAATTTTTTTATTGTGACGACATAATATTAATAACCGAGAAAAAATTTTTATACGGAAACATGGAATCCTTTATACGTGTTGAATAAGAACCTGCTCGAATCCTGTATATCTAGCCCTCGCCATTCCACGTAACTCTCATCTCGATCTTCGTCGGTTTCGTTTGTACGCGAATTTTCTCCTTCGACATCCCGTCCATGCGTTTGTGCGGTCGTTTCATCGTTCCGAGCATAACTTCAAATAAAATATATTAGCGTTTGGTCCACTGCAGCGCATCGTTCATTTTAACAACGCAAAAATTTGCCCCCGCCGTCCCTTTTTATTTTGGTCTTCTCTTTACGTTACATCCATCTCTCGTATACGCAATAGTTTAGCGCTGCCCTTTCATATTTTTTTTAAAGATAAGAGCCCAAGGCATCAGCGCTTAACTTAAAATGGAAATTGAATTCGAAACGTTGAGGTTTCCACGACGAATCTACGGACGTGGCGAAAGCTTACGTACAAAGCTCCACGTAATACCGGACACTAGGTATCCATCCGCGTTTCCAACATCTGTGATGGCACTTTTTTTACTTTTCCCTTAGAACTAAACGCTAAGATACGTAGAAATGCATTTCCGAATTCGTCCATCTCTCGTTATTCTATTTATCTCTTTTTCGATTTATTATTAGAACACATAACAACAAAAAGAACAATTATTATTGCTGTTGTTCGTACTTCCTGTCGGAGACAAAAAATAATAATAATGGCTATAAACGATTTTTGCTCCAATCTGTCACGTGAACTTAAATGTGAACGATGCCGTCATGGTAACTGATACGCTGGGATAAATCTGTATCGCCCATTATTATTATTATTATTCCATTACATTATGTATTACGTCGGTTTGACCGTATACGTCTATGAGAAGAACATTTTACATTGAGGCCAAATAATTTATCATATGTTGCATACGTGCTCAATTACATCGAAAAGTTTCGAATCATCTGAAAATATTTCAGTTTGAAGAATTTGTGTTTGGAAGGTACCTGATCGAAATAAGGCCCACCTTCAAAAGCTCGGAGGTGAACGAAAATTTGGCAAAGCACCATGAAGAGAATAGTTGTTTAGGATTTGCCGAGAAAATTGTGTATGATTTGTACAACTCTGCGGATCCGCAAAGTCTCGTTATGGAACAATTTATACAAGCGTGAAGCACATTGACAACTTCTTGAAATGTTGCCCAAAGTAAATCAAAGATATTTATCAATGCGAAAACTCGGCTAATTTGTGTTCAACTTAATTAATAAACTCTCAGACATGTTCACTGTCCTATTATTAGGCAAAATTCATTATTAATTAGCGTCGATTAACGGCAATCTTCTTTGAAAGCTAACATTTTTTTAATAAGGCCCACTTCGGATAAAGGGTGAGCCATTTTTTAGGCAATTTTTGGTTTTATTGCCAGCATGGATGTTGTAAATTGGATAATTTTTCAATTGATTCTTATGATTTTCATAGGTGGGCCTTATTAAAATCATGTGTTCAAAATAAGGTCCAGTGCAGTTTTTTTAATAAGTTTTTTTTTCTTGTACTTCTGTACACTTGATTTTGTTCAAGAACCGATGTGTGTAAAAAATTTTGTCATCTCAATTTTTTGTTATAATTATGTAACACAATTAACTTACGTTTCAAATTGCTCATTATAAAAATTACATCAGTTTAAGGCTCTTTCACAATTTATTTGTTAAACGATGTATTATAATTATACTAGATGTTGACAAACTTAATCATATTGAAAGCTTAAATTTCCTAAAATAATAATCATAGAGTAATGAATCAAGCGCCGATTCACAGATCTGTCATCTATTTTATTATAAAACCGGTATCAATCCTTCATCGTACGTTTTAAATTAGGCGAAACTCTATACGGTTGCTTGAAAGTTGAGAGAAGAAGAACGAAGACGGCTCTTGCTTCAATTAAAAATAAACCGAATATTTGATTACATAACATTAAATCTTATTCATTGTAAGATAAAATTGTGCAAAAGGCGTATAATATATAATAGGTTGTTCTGCGTTAACGGTTGTGGCACAATAGTAATTGTGTTCCTATGAATTTATTTCTTGCAGTTTTAGGCTGGTACATAATTTCCAGCAGTTTTGTTAAATAAAAAAAATTAAGTAATGCATCAAACAAAAGCTTAGTATTTAGTCAATAGTACATTCTTCTGCATTATTTCGCATGTTGTCCTAATCGTCCGCCCCTTTGTTGATTGCTTGTTTAAATAAATTTACTAGTTTGAAGCCAATATGTTGTTGAAGTTTTGGGTCCTGGTTGAAGGAAATTTCAGGCACATGGGTTGAAAAGAAATTATCGGAGACTGCAGTATTGGTGACGAGCAGAACGATAGCATATCAGTACGGAAGAAGATTAGTTTGAATAAGCAAGTAAACCGTCGCGTCAAACTTCGTATATTGAATTTAAGAGAATCAACAGATTGGTCCGGAAGTTCTTCCATTTCGATCAGATTTTTCGGACCCTGCACTATTCGATTATCATCTAAACCAATCATTTCTTGGAATTTCCTTCCACAACGATCCAGAACTTTTATATTTACTTTAATAACATATTGACTTCAAACCAGTAAATTGCCTCAAGCAAGCAATCAAAATTGGACAGCAACATAAGGACAACATCCAAAAAAATGCAGAGGAAATCTATTGACGAACTAGTAAGCTTTTGTTTGATGCATTTATTTTCTTGAATTTAGGAAAAGTGCTGGGAATTATGCACCAACCTAATGGAATCAAAGTACATAACAAGCACAATACATTCTTACATCTAAAACAGAAGCATTCCAACCAAAAGCTAAATTAATATGGCATATTAATATGGTTTTGTATTATTGGCAGTTATTTGGCAATATTATTTATAGGTAAGCCAAAATTCGCGACCAATACTAGTTGTCAATGAAATTGTACGGTCTCGTAGCATTTATTGCAATTGCCAGTGTTTGCATAAGTCGCACCGATGTAATTATTTGATGAATTTGTCGGTCTTCTCCGAGAATTGTGTTTTCTTCTTCAAAATCCGATGGTAATTTGCATGTTTTCTTAATATCTAAGGGTTAAGAATGTAATTTTTTAAGGAGCGTCAAACAATAGTCAATTGAAGGTTATTCTCTGAAAGAGCCTTCATCATGAAATGTTGCATTAAAATTTCATCGTAATGGCAAATGTAATGTAAATAAAAATATTCTAAATTCAAACTGACAGAATTGGCTTCGTGAGCAATTGAATTAATTGATTAACAATTCGTGATTGAGGCGTAGAAAGATCAATTTTTCAATAATGGTCGAGCATTTTCTTCGCTATCAAATTGACAGGATTCATTTACCACTGCAAAATCCATGGCAATTTAATCGTTAATAATCCAATTAGCTAATTGGCCGTTAACGTAAGTTTCGACGTAATAAATAAAATGATATTTTAATGTACGTGAAGTCAATTAAAATGCGATTACCGTGTGAAGTATGCAGAGATATTCGTGTAGATTAAAATGTGCAACGGACAAAATTTCGAATACCTACTATCAACTGATATACACGGATCGATGCGCCACTAGTTTAATAATCGTGGCGAATTTATAAAACAGGTTTGATTATTATTGAACCGACGTTAAATCATTTTCGGAAAATTGGAAAGCGTTAACGTTATTACGAATGATGTTGCTTTTAAATAAGGCCGTGCGATCGATTAATCGCGAACGATGAATTTTTGTACTTTTACTCTCCGTCATTTCATTAAAAGTATTACGAAATTAATTCAATTACAGATATAGATTTGAAAGATTTTCTTTATGAATGAAATCTATATTTTCGCTAATTCTCCAACTCGACGTCATTATCCAGTTAATACAAACACCTTCCAGACACGCCGTTTGTGGAACTGCAGTATGTGCCACGTGTATGAAACCGCCCAAGTGGATGAGGAAACAAACCTCCGTGCGGCGTTATTATGTTATTGATAAAGCTCGCGATCGGACAAGCAGAAGTAATCAAACTGTAAAACGTGAACATCCACTCTATTTATATGCCTTTCCACTCCTCTGTCTATTCCACATTTATTATCCAACTTTCACAATACAGAGAGACGATCCTCCTTTTATTACAGAATCAACTCACTCATGAGGGTCCTCTAAACCATCACATAGTTCAATTACTTTGTCAGTTTTATTGGGCTAGAAATTCACTGAAAATACACCACCAACACTTTCACAGTCAATCTATTTCGGTCAGTTATTGACATGAAAGAGATTTATTGTAAACTTTTTTATAAGGCGGAAAGTGTTAGAGATGGGAGAAATTGAGTGGGAAAGAGAAAGGATTAAAATAAGCGAAATAGAAAGACTGCGAAAACTATATACCTCGACATATAATTTTTATTATTAGGAATGACTCAAATTTATTATTAAATCAACTTCTTATTGTCTCGTTCTTTTGTTTGTAACGCCTAAGAATTGTATTTTTAACGACGAAACGGGAAATCGTTCGTTAAAAATTCCGTTGCAAATTTTAAATTTCAGCACCGCAAAATTTTCCCAAACTTCTGCTCGAACATAACGTAAAACGCAACATATAATTTCGCTAGTTTCGTACAACTAGATGATGACGATGATGAAATGAATAACAACAATAGGAATTCTAATTTCGCCATATTTATTAGTTTTCAGAATGTTGTCACTTTGAACAACTTTTCCATTTGCGAAACGTGATTTAATAAATTTACAACAACAACAACAACAACTGGACAATAACCTTGATGACCGTACGTAGATAAATGCGACGCATCATCAGCATTTCATCTATTTTACAAATAAGATTTGCATACGAACATGCGAATAAGGTCCGTTTGATCACAAATTAAGTGCAGGTAATCGTCTAATAACACAGTAGATAAGTTTTTTTTTAATGCTGGACTGTGAGAAAGCAACAGAATTCAAAAAAAAAGGATTTAGTTTTGGATACGTTAATTTTATTTATGAAAAATATGATTGACATACGACGAAAACTTAAGTGAAACAAAATATTTTGCAGATACTGATGGATCGTACAGCATCAGCAACTCAATTTAATTTTATTGTAACACCGCATTAAACTTTTCTTTTTCCAACGACCCTGTTTGTTGGGGCTGGATGCCACAGATAATTTTTTTCTCGAAGGACCAATGTTGTTAAAAAGACGATGATTATTGAAAGCTTTCATCTTCAATTGGACCATTCTTTGATGGTTTGGTTTCGAGCAGCAACAATGTCCAAATAAAAGTTCATACTTTTTCTTGGTCTGCAAACCAAGTTTGTTTAGCTTTGAAGAAAGAAACGGTAATCAAACTCAAGTAATTTGTTTAATGGGAGTCCTCCAGCAATTAGATCCATCAATCGCGAATATTAATCCGATTTGGTCAACAAATTTCTGATACCGTTAAGCCGAAACCGTGTTGTAATAGGGTTAAATGTAATTAGCATTTAACAACTTATATCTAGTATTACTCTGGAAAACTTCTACTACGCTTTCCAGTATAGAAACAAAAATCAGATATTTTAAAGTTTTCTTTATAAGACAAATTTCCTAGTTTTAATTCTAAACCTGTCAATCTGTCGTGAACGAAAATTTCATATTAAAATCATCGCCATCATCATCATCACACATCGTCATTATTATTATGCCAATATTTATTCTTTCCTGAATCTACGTTCTCCTCTTTTAACTTCTTTCCGTAAATAATAATAACGTATTACACATATTTCAATATCGTATTATGATAAATACGGGTAGGTGGCATGTATTTGGGAATAAAGTGAAAAGAAAGAATAATAATGCTGAAGGAGTGAACCCCTGCGCGTGTACGAATATAGGAAATACGATGGGATGTGATTGAAAATGAGGACGATGATGATCGTCGTCACAACGTGATCTAGAAGGAAACCCTTTTATCCTTTGTGCCCGAAGTAAGAGAAAGAAAAGTGGCGTCAGGTAGAAGGAAAAGAGAGAGAGAGAGAGAGAGAGAAATATTTAGTTTAGTCGTACGCACGCACACGGACAAACAAAACTGTGGAGAAAAAGTGCGATGGTAGTGGTGAGTGGCACGATGACGCCGCGACGCCGAGAACGACATGTAAAATAGGCGCAAGGGCGCAATTTATTTAAAATCCAATTTCATACTATTACAGTGAAATAACTCGCTTACACTTCCTAAATGTTTTCTTTTTCTTTGCCTCTCTCTCTCGCTCTCTCCTCCGTTTTTACTTTCCTTCCCTCTAATTCACCTTCTTCCCCTTCGTCTTCATCTTCTTCGTCATCTCCTACCTACTTTTTTTGCTTTATTTTCACTTTACTCGTTTTATTATTACTTTTCTGTCCTCCTCCCTCTACCTTCTTCATCTCTTCTCCCATTTCCCGTCTCCGCCGTCGTCCCCTTTCGTCAACAGCTTCATTTTTTCCCTGCTTTTATATGTGTTTGTACGTATATAAAGTTTTATGAATAGTTTCATTTACCGTAATTTCCTCATTGAAAATTCACATCAAAATTTAAATCTTAAATATTAATACGACATTCATAAACAATTTAATATTAGCTCATAGTTTCAGTTCTTCTTTCAATCTTCGGGTTCCTTTTTTATGTGTCTCCTTTATTTTTATGTTTCTCTTTCGCATCCAGTAATTTCCTGTTCAATGCAGCGATAAATTTTTTTTAATAACATTTAAATCGAATAAAATGCTAAGGTTTCGCAAATTTTCAACGTGTCGGCCTACGTGTACCGGCCGTACGCATAAATTTGCAGATTAGCTAATTTGCAATTTTAATTCTATTGACATTATTTAAGGGGTGAAACGAATTCCCTTCGCATTTGAAATAATTAAAAATAAAGCAATTTTATATTAGCAAAATGATAAGGCCATCATCCGTTTGATGAAAAAACGAGAATAATAAGAAAATGATACAGCTAATCCTTGATTTGAATTTGACCTCCACTCCATTTAAATAATTTCGTTTTGCCAATGAAATGCTTATTATTTAAACATCAAATTAAATCTAATGCATTAAAATGTTACACTACCAATAAGAGAAAAAGTAAAAATAATTTTAAGGCAGAAACACAGAAAGAGATCGAAAAATGTCGGTAAAATATTATTTATAATAATAACAACGTGATTCGTTTAGCTTTTGAAACCTTCTTTCTTCAATTCCGCAGTGGAATGTAGCCCATTTTATGCCTGTCATGAATAGTAATATAGTAATAGGGAAATATTTCCTTTTTTCCTTTGTACGTTGATCTATTTCATAACATTCTTTTGCTACTTGTTGCTAGTTTGTATTATTTATTAAAGAGGATTGCATCGTACTCGAACATTTGTCGACTCAAAACAAGTTTACCATTTATTCTAAAGAAACACCTACTCATATGAAATATTTCCTTAACGAAATATGAAAGAAGATGAAAATGCAAGAATTTTACTGCCTGGAATTAATAAAAATTCAAACGAAAGCCCTATAATCATGAAGAGGAATGTTCAATAAATAGTTTGAGCACTGCAAATAGATATTTTACAAATGGCAGAATTTTGATAATAAATAGACACCTTCAAATGCTGTTTCCCAAAATATCGATTTTTGCACTTAACACCATTTTGTGTGCCACAGAGAGAATAATTAGGGCGCTTCTCGAAATAACGCATGACTCACAGTAGAATGTCCAAAGTTCATCCCAATTGAGCAGTTAGTTAAGATATCACGTGTGCATTAATTTGCAGCAGCTGACCTAAATTTTTGTTTATTCAATCTATGATCTGAAGGGTTTGCTAAATGTCTGTAACGCCAAGATTTATGAGATCAAGACCATCAATGGATCCTGTTTGACTTTAGTCTTGGAGCTAAATTTTGTTGGCTTGTAATGATGCAATTGATTGATATGGATTTAAACCTTGTCCTTTTGATGAAATAATGCGGCAAACCTTGATGATAAATCACCCGCGGAAATTGATTTAGGTACACTGCAACCAGTTTTAATGCTCTTTAGCAAATACCATTTTGCAACAAAATTCATGCTAACAGGTTGTTTTCAATGCCTTTACCTGATCGTTTTATAATAATAAGACGTATAACAAGTACTAAGTCGTCGTAATAATTTGAATGTACGAGGAAAGAAAATAAATTTGATAACAGCACGAGATACCTCTATGGCCATCGTACTACTCTATACAGGATGTCCCAATAGTAGTAACGTGCTCGGAGGATTAATGGTTGACTTTAGAGAATAATGTTTTAGATTTAAAAAAAAACACCACAACATGAAAATATTTTCCAAGATGCAAGAAAATTCATGCTGATTAAACTGTAAATATTTTGTAACAAGTAAAGTTGTGATAAATGCAATGAATTATATGCTTGTTTGATATATTATATAATGGGTGAAGCTTAGGCAAATGCAGTGAGATAGGACCAGCAGGAAGAGAAATTCGATCATTGATTTTCAAAAATCTTATCTTAATTACGTAAAATTTGCTTGTTATCGACAAAAGTGCAACTTCTTGAATTGTTTTGTTGGTGCCAAGAAGTGATTATGTTTTTGGGTGGAACATTTCATATGAAAATCAGTGATCTAATTGTTTGCTTACTAAACAACTCAAGGATTGTAGACACAATCATGCTGTTAATCGACTGTTAAGAAGATTTGATTTTCTTAATGAATAATTATTTTTTTTGCTTAAAAGCTGCCTTAATTGTTCGTATCAACAGGCAACGAGCTTTTTATTTTAAAATCCTTAACTGTTTTTGGGGGGAAAATGGCAAGGTTCGCATTAAACTTTATATTATATCCCTAGCGAAATGATGATAAATAAAATGTCGAGGTAAAATTTGAGCGTTCGCCCAATATAAAACAATACCTTTTCTCCGCGAAATAAAAGGCGACGCGTCTCTCTTTCGATACGTCTGTCTAACTTACATAAATATAATGCAGTAGTTTATTTTAACCGTTCTCTCGTAATATATATACATAGAGATAATTTGAAGTGAAATGAGATAAAATGCTGGCGCGTTATTCAATTGGAATTGACAGTAAATTAGCTTCTGTCTTCTGTAGAAAACAAGTTTGTTGCGGGACACGTTGGCTCTTCTCTCTGCACACTACCCGCCGTTGTTGTTTGTTGCCGCCGTTGTTGTAACTGTAGCGGAGGTTGATTACAATGTAATCTAAAGGCTCATTGTGTAGGCACCGTGTTCTCCCTATCTTTGCAAACATTGTGAGAGAGCTTACAATAACTTTCAATAAGCTGTTCGGCGCGGTGTACTGTCGGCTCTCGCTTGGATGTCCCGAAAGCAGGACATCATCGTCATCATCCGAAAAGGGTGTGCGTACATGAAGACCTAACTGCTGTATTCCTATAATAATATATAAGTAATAAGAGTGACATCATAATAACAATTTAAACGCGACGCTACAATATTATCGGCCAACTGGCACCGATAAACGGGCAGGCTTTAATGATTGCTATTATGATTACAAACCGAGATGGCATCATCTTTTTATCCCTGTTTTGCCAATAATACATATTAACGTGCTGAAACTTTTCATAAAACCATTTCCAACCGGCACGTTAACGGTATTAGGGACACGATTTAAATCCATTCACACACACCTCTCTACACACACGTACTTTCCCAAACATATCAAATCGGCATCCAATGATCGATGTTAATTTAAATCTGACGATAAATCCAGTTCGATGCCGGCACAAAGGTAATGTCGACGTAATAAAACCGGGCAAGTTTTTCCGCGCGATCGCTCATCGGAAACACAACTTTGTTTCGGCTCGTTTGGATTCTTCACTTAATACTCTTGTATGGATCCGAATCCGTACAACAGTTCATCTATGAAATCACATCAGACGATTATTGCCACAAAGTGGAACTCATAAAACATTGAAGTGCAACGGCGTTTATACTGTGATCTATAGAGCGTTGATGATCGAGTAAAGTGGAAGGGTTCTCTCCTTTTTTTGTCCTCCAATATTGGAATACACACGTACACACGAGCCATCCACACTGTACACCCATATCCATGCAGTAATATGTAGTAACGGCCCGGAAAATTGAGACTGAATAAATAGCTAACGTCGTTCATTTCGACACATTGTGGGCATCCCATCTTCTACTGCCTTTTTTATTTTCTCTCTCTCTATCTCTCTCTGCAACATTTTGTACCTGATCAAATATAACTTTGTCGATAATGACGACGGGCGTTAAAGACGATGATAGTGATATAATTTAAAAGGGAAATTTCCTTTCTTTCGCCTGGCTGCCATCACTTGAAATTAATGTTTAACAATATCATATTAATAAGCAAATCCTGCACATTACTTTTGAGTGAAATAAAAGCCTTCGGCCTTTCAATTTTGAGAATTTGGTAAATTATGAAAAACAACTACTTTTCAAACGATTAAGAAGATGGTCCACGTACTTTTATATAAATAAAAATCTTTAATGTAATTTGTCATCGTTAGCGTTTTGAATTAAGAAAAGTTAGAGAACCACTTGAAACTTGTAGCTCAACTCGTAAATGTCATGAAAACTCATCTCTTGGCATTTCCCTTTTCGGAATTGTAGAAATTAAAGAAAATAACGTTACTCTCGTGCAAAGAAAAAGAAAATGAGCAAAAGAAATGAAGGGAAAAGTTGAAAAGGAAGATAAAAAAAGTGTTCTAGTATATTGTAAATCAAAGGAAACGCATTTTCTTTTTTTGTTCTTGTACCTATTTATTTCATAATTAAAGTTTACGTTTATTTTTTCTTCCCTTGCTTTGCCATACCCATGGCAAATTTTCATGTTTTTCTATCTCTCTTTCTCTCTCTGACTTTCTTTCTGTGCCACCGTCATCATCGTCGTTTTCTTCATCTTTATTTCTTTTCGTATTCCCTTCCATTTCTTTAATAAAAAGTTTTCTTGCAGATAAGTACGTAACAGGAAGGAAGGCAGGCCGATTGAAGAGAAAGAAAAAGATAAGAGGCGAAAAGAAGAAGTATTCTGTTGTGTTGTTTTATGAAATACTTGATAATATCGTTACTCTCGACGACATTCTAAATCATTTATCCCCCGTTACAATTTCGTAACGTTTACAATATATCAAGAGCACCTTTACTTTATTTTTGGTCGAACGTTTGTCCTTTCGCATCGACATCAGTTTTTCCAGTTTGTCGACCTGAAAGCAAAAATAAAGAGCAAATAAAAATCAAACGAATCGATTTCTAATGATAATAATTTAATTAACAGCTAATTAACTTGATGACCCAACTACAAATAAGTTATTTAACAATATAAGTTAAGTATCGAATGATGATGATGATAAAAATCCAATAAGAAACGGTGACTTTTTTGTGCTCGTGATTTTCATTAAAACAACAACAACGACGCCTTATAACCATCGATAAATTTCATTGGCGACGACGTTACTTAAATGGTTGCAATCTTCGCGAGCTAACTTCCACGTTTTTATTTTACCTGAGCAACATTAAACCAGACGAGAAAATCATCTTGGCTTTTCCACTATCTCTTCCCTTCTTTCGACATACATTTCCAGTAGAAAAGGGAAGTGAGGTAGTTGCTTTTTAAATGCTCAACTCCCCTTCACTTGCTGCTTCATCTACTACTTTGACTTTTTGTTTTGGTTTCGTAGGAGAAATTAAACCTGTGAGGACTCAATTTTGTAACGACACGAAATCTTTTTCGTTTTCTTTCCGTCTTACTTGTTATTTTATGCCCAAGTTATTTGAAATTCGATTTTAGAGATGAGCGCATAGCATAAATATACGAGTGCGCTTATCGAGTGTAAGAGCCAAAACGAAAGATTGCATTGTTTATTTTCCCATCTTGTTTTCCTACTTTACATTTAGCTAATTAATTAAATCGCTAATTATCTTTCGAATAACAAACGTCTTACGTGTAAATAATTTGCTTGTTGGAAAAACAAATCGCAAGGTTTAGTTTCTAATTAAATGTTGCCTTTCTTTTTTAGGGGGTGCGCTATTGCTTCCTTTTTGTGGACGTGTGAGTGTGCGAAAGATTTCGTTCGTGTTGATTTATAGCGATTCGGTTTTCTCGATAATACCGAATAATGTCATTTGTATTGTTATACAATTTCATGGCGGGTGATGATGTCTTCGGAAATTCAACCGTGTAACAGGTTGTTCTCAATGCCGTTACCTGATCGTTGTATAATAATAAAACATAACAAGTACGAAGTCGTCGTATCAATTTGAACGTACGAGCACAATTATATTTGATAATAGTTCGAGATTCCTCTACGGCCATCGTACTACTATACAGGGTGCAGTCCCAACAGTGTGCGCTCGGAGGATTACGCCCAAATCGTTGATTACAAAGAAAAATATTTCACTGGTATATCAATACAACGTAACAATATTTTGCAAGATGGCACACATCCGGATATACCGGAGACTGATACTTGCTCCGCTATTATTAAATGGAATTGTCCATCTGTTTTTGCATTGTTGGATTTCTCGTCGTAATTTCTGGAAAATTTCTGAAAACAATCATATGTTTAAAATGTACCGTTTCAGAGTTATTGTAGATATCTAAGAAATGATTTAAGGTAAATAGTTGATGCTTCTTTAGTTATTTTAGTTAAATTTCAAAGATTTTGCACTGCTTACATTTAATTAAAAGTGTTACTGACGGTGATTACCGGCCTTTTAAATTTTGACATTTTTAAATTTGCATCACTTCATATTTCTTAAATGGGGCAATCTATTTGTTTACTGTGGGATTAGATAGCGAAATGATCATATCAAGATAATATTGGGTCAATTCTTGATGTTGTTCGAGTTATATGCAAGTGATGTGATTTTTTCATGTTTTCTAATAAATTGCGCTACAGGATTTTAGAAACAATACGACAATTGAAGAACAAAATTAAATTATTGTTATTTTATTTTTTTTTTTTAATTGGAAAAAACTATTTATTTTCAGCTGGATAATTGTTGGACTTGCTAATTAATGTTTTAATGAATAATCGGAAGAATAACACCAAAGAAATTTAATTCAAACGCAAATATAATTCATTTTCAATTGTCTCCGCTTTCACTTGGATTATTATGTCATTAAATGCCATATGAATAAATATCCATATTAATTAATTGTAAATAACTCGAAAACCGTAAACAATAAACCCAATAATATATAAATATGATCGAAAGAAAATCATTTTCTGCATCTAAACCCATAATAAAAACATATAGCTTCACTTCAAAATTCAAAGTTTAACACGTCACAAATCAAAACTGGTGCCACTTTTAATTAAATGTAGACAGTCCATAATCTTCGCTCTTTCGTGCCTAAATGAACTAAGGAGAGTTCCTACTCTTTATCTCAAATACACTATTGGTCATAAGCTTGACACTTAGGCATTTTATCCATCTTACCTTTGAAATAATGTAATTAAATTCTCTTTTCATAATTTTAATCCTTATTGAATGCACCAATTGATTTTGTAACGAAAGTTCATATAAATGAAAAATACGTTTGAAAAATAAAACAAAACTAAATTTAACGCGTCAAAAGTTTAACAACTTCAAAAAAAATTAGTCTAATCAACAAAATATTTAACTCAATGCAACAAAACTGATTCAATACAATTAATAACGTGTTGAAAAGCCTTTGCATTTCAAAACTTCCGTACATCTTGCTTTCATTGAATGTACCAACTCATGAATTGTGGTGGCGTCGATTGATTCCCACTCTCGGTTCAAAACTTGAAATAATTCGTCCGCATCTTCAAAATTTTGCCTTTTATTCGCCTGCCCAACTCGTCCCAAAGGCTCCATTGGATTTAAGTGTCGAATTTCGAAAAAAACATTGAAATAGCTCCGAAATAATACATTTTGAACATATGGTTGGTTTCATAAACTCCCTTTAAAATTCGATAAGGAATCCAAAAATTCAATAAGAAATGGAATTTAAAGTAACGGAAGAAGTATCAATTTCCGGCACATTCGGAAGTGCGCCGTTGCAAAATATTTCGACGTTGTAGTCCTTCACGAGAGGAAACTATTTTACCTGAAAAGTTTTTTTCGTAATCCTCCGACTTCGCACTATTTGGACACCCTGTATAATAATAATCGTGATTTGATTTTAGAATGAAGAGATTTCTAGTTTTCCTACAAACGTCATCATTCTCCTCATCTAAAATAGGTGTTTTACATTCGCACAGGGTAATGTGTTAAAAATTGTTGTAGTTTTCAAGTAGTTTCCATTGTATAACGTAATGGTAATTGTTCGAATATGTCCTTCTCCACTATTTTTATTCCTCCTTATTTTCATTCTTCTTTTTCTCATTTAACATCGAACAATTGTCTCAATTTTAAATGTCATAATACCGGAGAAAGAGGAAGTAGAGGCAAAGAAAGAGAATTAAAAAAATGAAAATAATAAGCGAAGAAGTCGTAACCGTTGCAAAATCTCTTCCACCAATTTGTATGTATAACCGCATAAGAACAATTTCACCTGTATTGCCATGTACGCGAAGAAGATGGTTTTCCGTTTTATAAAATAATATTCCGTGGTACGTGAGCTTGTAACCTTTCGTAATTAACTTGGTTGAGCCGTCGGCTCTTCGAGCGACTTTACGTTTATTAAATTGATATCCGTTCTTGTGATGGAAATAATGGTTTTGTTGCCGTTACAGTTTGAATTTGCTCGTACAACGTACACATCCATGTGCACGTACATGTGTATGCTTGTTACAATTCATTGTAAATATACCTGTATTTCGTGCATGTACGGTTTTAGATTAGTGGTGCCGTAATGCCCATTAAGGTCTAACCAGATGGATGGTAAGGCAGAGTGAGCGAGCTAAGCGAATGAATCGGTTGATACGCAACGGGCGGTCGCTCATTAGACAGGGATTCCTTACACAAATCTCGTATCTCGCGGATTGAGTGCTCTGGACAGATATCATTTATCATTCGCCCCGCAAAATCACAAAAGGGTCACGGCGCATGGCCCCTTTTAATATACAATTTCTCTATATATAGAACGATGTATAAAGTTATATATGTATGTCATCGCGAAGGTGTCATCATCATCATCAAGCGAAAAGGGACCATCATCTTTGCCTCTTTGTCATAAATTTCTATCACGTTGAATTTAACATCTTCTTCTTCGTCGCATCCTCCGCTCGCTTCTTCGTCTACTAACTATAGATATCCCTTTAACCGATATCTATCATCTTTATATTCGCGAATAGTAGGGAGACAAATAAAGAATTTTAAAGGGCGAACGCGATAGGGAGATTTCTAGCGATCGATAGATAGATATATGGACCAATACAAAGTCGACGGGATACCAAAGTGAATAAAAAGGAAAAACGATAGACATTGACGACGTATGTGTCCGTATTTATTATGTCAAATGTGGGCATTTAATTCGGATGATGGTAGTAGTAGTGGTGGCGATGGCGGTGGTGGGGAATATTAAGGGAGAATGTTTTCGGGGTAGGTTTGCTCACCTGAGGGCTACAACGGACAGGCGCCAAATGGATCTCGCAAATGTGAACTTCGAAACTGGGGAAATAACCGAATATCAGTCTGCCGACTGGCGTCGCGACGACCGCTAGCACCTAGCGTCGTTACTCAAACATACCACACACACGTAACGATAAATTCATTTCAAGTCGAACAAATTAAAATAAAGAGAGGCGCACGATCGAAAAAGAGAATTTTTAATCAATCTGCATTTGATCTGTTATTAAAAATCAATCGATTCGATTGCGTTATCCCAACTAGAATTCTAATCTGACTTTTCAACGAGTTCGAGAATGGTAAGTTTTTTTAATAGAAATTATATCATATTAATTAGTTTATTTAGTTGTTAAGAAAAAAAATACAAATGTAGTTGAAGTTTGTGAAAAATCGAATTGTGAAAAATCGCGAGATTTTTACATTCGCATAATTGTTTCTTTTTTCGCGTAGCTTTAATTCCAAACGAAATAACTGGATGCGTCCTTCGTCAAAATAAATATAATCATTAAGTTAAAGTGCGGCAACGTACAACAATGTTATCACTGCGAATATTCAACAAAAACCAATAACTAGTTTAATTAATTAAATTTTACAACCACATCAAATACACATTTAGCTTATTAAATTCTTCGTTAGCGTTGGTTAAATAGTAAACGAACACACCAAAAGAGGCGAGACGAAGGCATCTATTTCATTTGATGCTAGTTAACATTACCCTGCGGAAAATTTTAATTTCAGTTTTTTTTTCCTCCTTAGAAATAAACCATTAATTTATCTGTGTGCTTTTTTGCCGCTTCATGTTCAAATTAACAATATCTTTTAGCATCATTATTTAGATACAACGAAAATCGGGTTTCATATAATCTTAATTATTATCTAAAATTAATTAGTGAAACTTTATATTATCTAATTGTTTCAATTTAGTTTTTGCAATTGCTAAATTTAATACAACAACAGCAACTACGGAGGCCCCCCATCTGTGAATTAATTGGATCGATTCATTAAACGTCCAATAATGAAATTTTACACAGTTAAAACGAATCTTCTGCTTCTTCTCCTTATTTCGTGTTAAATAACCGTTTTCTTAATTAATACATAAAGAAACGTTTATTTAACCTTCTTAATTTTTATTTTATGTTATCCTGCTTCTTGTTCGCTGTCTCCTATAGCAATTTCTTTTAAATCTTCCGCATCAATTAAACATTCCTTGTAATTTTAATAGTGTTTTCGAATTTGTTAAAGTAACTTTATCTGTATCTTGAATTATTTACTTTCGGTGACTACAACTTGAACAATTCATTTTAAAGACATTTACTTTGGGAAAACGTTAAACATCATCGGTGATATATCCTTAAATAAATAAACACAATTACTTTACAAATTCGTCAAACATCAGTTGTCTAGTCCTATCGCCCCTGAAAGTTAATTCTATCAACTAAATTTCTAATGTCTAATTTCTAATCAAACGAAAGTCTACAAGTTAAAAATAAAGCACAGCTTAGAATAGATAAGATTTCAATCATACCTCAAAAAATGCAAATGAAATTTGAACAACCTCATTGGATTTTAATTGATTAATTATTCCAATTCCAATTAATTCCCTGAATACAACCAACAAAATAACTGACATACTTTGCATAACTCGAATCCAATTCCTCCATAAAACATTTGTATTATTTGGTTTCATAAATTTTCCGAAACGACTTAATTACCTTTAATTTCATTATTGCAATTATGTGTAGTTACAATAACAAAACATTCATTTCGTATTTCCACAAGAAAATTGAAACAAACGAAGGAATTTCGAGATTTATAAACGTCATACCAACAGATACACAATAACTTAATATATTTGAAGAGAGACCCACTTTTCGAATCCAAAACACGAATACCACTTGTACATTTTGTATGAAGTGGAAGTAAGATACTTGGATTTATTTAACATTTTAATATCTACCGAACCGAATATTATTGTTCTTGTGGAGAATTTTAAATTGTAGTCGACTAGCGATCGATTATGATTTACGAAGAAAGCGAGAGGAAGAAAACCATCGAAGAAGGAACTAAAAAAGAGATGGATAATAAACAATGAGGTACGATAATGTTTTCATATTCCAAATATTTCTAATATACCTATTGTTGTTGTTTCTTATTATTACTACTTGTTTATTATTTGTTTCTCTACTTCTTTCTCTCTTGCCTTCATCAGCAACATCATCATATGTATACAATAAACTATATCCAACTAAATCGTTGGTATGCAATAATAGTAGAAGTCGGTCGATTGCGAAAGCTATTCGTAGTAATTTCCCCGAAGTAATAACGACGTCCCTTACCGAAACATTCTCGATTTAATTTCACTTCACTCGCTGGGAAATTGAGTACAAAAAAAAATTGTAGGAAAAACATCAATTTTTTTTGCCCTCCACTTCTTCGTCTTCTTTTTCTCCTCACAAACGTAATATAATCTGAAAATCATTTTAAATATTGTACGAGTGCCCGGAAAAAAAAGGGGGAAGATAGAAAAATGCGAGGGAATGAAAAGGATCCGCCGGAAAATTCGCAATGTTTTCTCCTCCTCTCCGTCTTGTTCCTCTTCTTCGGATTTTATTTTTGCTTACTTTGCTACGAAAACAATAATGGTAATAATAATGATAATCCCTCATTAGCTAACTTTTATATACCAACAACAACAACAACAGCAGCAGCAGCGGAAATCTCTTGCTCTCCCATTGCTCCTGCCAAAATAAAGAAGGAATGTATTAAACACAGAAATTTGTTTAATAAAAATCTACGGCCGCTTTAATAAATATATTAGAGTTTAATTATTAAGAAAATGCCGCAACGGCAATAACTCTGTTCATAAATAATACGTACATATTAACCTAAGAATAAGAGAGAAAATCTTTTTCGCCCATATCTTTTCACATTTCGCCTTTGTTAATATTATACATACTTAGGTAGTTTAATATAATTAATGATTATATTAGTGGTGATGTTAAAATATCCCTCGTTCTATTATTAATGCCAAAAAAGTTGCTGTTTCATTAGCAAATTCAGGCATCTCACTTAGAACACAATATCTAGGTTTCTATAAAATATTATATCGTTATATATGAGACCCAGAGTTAATGCGAAAAAGACTATTAAGTTTTTAAAACATTAATATCCAAAATTTTATTAATGTGAAAAAAAATGTGTATTTATAATCGATTTTAGTATTATACGTATAGTGCAGATATTGAAGTCTGCAGCAATAGAATCAGAAATTTGGCTTCCTGGTCTAGACCACGGTTTCGATTAAGTTTAGATCAAAAGTTCGTACTTCTAAATCCAGAGAATTAAACTGTTCCCTTAAACGTGATTATTTTTAATTTTATCAAACATCATTTGAAACTAAAAAAAATTTTTATTTGACTTGGAAATTTGATTTGACAAAGAAATATAAGTAAGCGACTTTTGCGAATAACAAACAGAATTTCTTTAAACACATATGCAAATATGCACGAATCTCACAATTCATTTTAGGTCAAATTAAGCAATATATTGGTATAAGTTCATGTGATTTCGCAAATTTCTGAGAGTGCTTAGTCTAAACTGTTTTATACGAAGCTTTCTACAATTTTCTCTTCGTGTCAGAGTGAAGCCGTGTTCTAGGGAACCTTGTTGGGTTACCAGTAATACATTTACGTTAACAAATGGAGAAACGATTAATGATAGATGGGTTCGGTCTTAAATCTAAAATTGTGAAAGTGGACGTCGAGATGAATGTTTTTAGAATGCCATGTCGATTTCTCAAAGAATAGAGAGAGAGAGAGAGAGAGAGGCAACGAAGGAAATCTGTTTATCCTTCTTTTTTAATGATTCCCTACTTTTGCATGACGGAAAAGGGCTCCATCCATTTGTTTGGCACCGAAGCAAAAAGGAGACGGTAGAGAAAAAGAAGACCGAAGTGAACGGTATGGAAATGTTTTTATGCGAATCCAATTTGAAAATGAAGACGAAAAAAGGGCAATCTCCTTTTTACATATTACTACTACTTTCATTTTTTTTCTACTACTCCGCCGTGTCTTTTTTTCGGTTTGCATATATATTTTGTTGCTTTCGAGTAAATCATCCATATTTAAATTAGTTTACAGTATGTTGAGTTGATAATAATGCTAAAGCGAAAGAAAAAAGGAAATTATAATAATGTAGTTTGTCCTCTCTTCTTCACTGCTTCCAATTTTCGGTTTGCTCGTGGTGTGAAACTTATTCATGAATTTTTACAAATTTTTACAAATTTATTAAATGTTTATGATTGCCGTCGTATATATATATAATACAAAACGTACAGTTGAAAGTAAATTACACGGCCTCCGGTAAAACACTAACTTACTTTGTTAAAACTTTTGAATTATTCAAAATGCTATGTTTGAAAATCATTTAGCTACAATGTACTTACCTATATATACATTTATCCTCATAATAAAGAAAGTTCGCTTTCGTTCTTCTGCCCCGCTCTCTCGTATCTCTAATTCTAATCGATAACATTTTACCGAAGACTTATCGGAAAAACTGTTTTATTAACTTAATTAACAAAGTTAATTATTAATATTCGAATCTAATCGTAACTAGTAACATAATTTAAATTAAAAGAGAAACTTGCATAAATTACTTCATTCAATAATATCGGAATCTTGAAAATAGCCCTTCTCCCCTTATCAGAGTACATTCATCTAATAACGATATCCGTAGCCATGCCTCATACACATCACTGTTTAATATGCAGCAGTAGACTCACTACAGAGCTCTTAGTATCTATCTGGTAATAATAGTAATAATTCGTTTACTATTTTATGGACGATATAATAAACTATAAAAAAAATAATACATTTTTATAGTCGTAATTTACCGTACCTAGGATAATTACTTAATCGTAAAAAGTGGAAGAAAATAAGAGAAAATGAGAGAGAGAGAGGTTAGGATACGTTGGAAGAATTTAATGATAAAATAATTTGAGCAAATTTTCTAAAACAAGGCGCAAACGGAATTCAATTTTTTATAGGAGACACTAACAATTAATCCGCTTTAAATTTTATTTGCTATGGACAATTTAAAGTCTGTTCATTAAATAGGGACAAGAGACATATGTTCTAGTATTTAAACATTAAAATGAGTGCACAATTTTTCCGTTTCTTGCAATTTGCTTTTATAAATGGCACGAAAGAAGGAGTTGAAATTGTGGGTTCAGTAAAGCATACCATTTCGATTAGACTATTCTGAAAACCCGTCGTTTTTCTTGTTAGACATGCATATAAGATTGTACACATTCATATAAGATTCATAAAATGTCGCGTTTTCTCTCAATTACAATGGCATTTCAGAAATAAATCTACATAAGAGATATGAAGGAAGATTCTTAGTGAAGACTGATACATTTTTTTCCTTCAAAACAATTTACTTTTAAAGATTTGCAAAGTAATAGTCAAAGTTATACTATATGTTCGCAACCTAATAAATTAGGTTCATGCACGAGTTCTTCGGGTCAAGATCGGACGATTTCTACTGCAGAGGCTTCGAAAAATCACCTGCATGTTTGAAAGAAGTCGTAAATAATAATAAACACGTAGAATGCATTATTGATGAAGAAATATGCAACTCTTGTTTAATAGAAATTAGTTTCGGATGATGCATCAAACTAAAACTAAACACGGTTTTCCTCTAATTCAAATCTCTTGCCGTCCAAGATATTTTTGTCTGATATTAAAGTACAAATAATTCAAGATGGGAAATCGGATCTATATGGATGATATAACTCGTGCTCATTTTTCGCGAATAATTAAAATTAAATTATAGTAAATCGCTACCAAACTGTTTTCAATGTTACGAGGGTGGTTTGATAAATAACTTGTTTTGATATAGGTGTATTAAATGGCATAAAACAATTTCCCTTTTAAGGGCTATTTAATATTTCAACCTGGCCCATTCCAAGTCTAAAGCACTTGTGGCAGCATTCCTCAAGCTTTCTGATTCACGTGCAGATGTGGATTTCTTAAGGACTTCGTAAGACTTAACTACGTTGTCTATCACCTATCACTTTGTGCAAATCACTTTCGGCCAGTAATGTTTGGAGTTTCGTACGCAGATTCTTCTTGTGATGGAGCTAATTCAGTGGCTTAAGCCTCTGCTGTGGCATTTTTCACTGCGTGTTACGGCTAAAATCCATGCACTGTCATGGTGAAATCTCGTTCTTGCATTGGAATAATGGGAAACATTCATTACACAAAATAAAATTAACTCTGTCATTTCAGATGCTTGTGGCCTCTACCATTTCGCTCAATATCTATCGTTTACTGGTCAAGATCATTTCATTCACTATGTTGTTCACTTCAACTGTGACTGCTATTTTTGAACCTCCAGGACATAATTCAGTTCGAATGCTTCTTGTACCGCGTTTATAACGCGTTCACCCGATGTGGACAGAATTCGCTCATGGATTTCCTTCGCTGTTTCCCCATCCAAAAGCGCAGAATTGAATTTCATTTCGAATTCCAATTTTACCCACTTTGTTTATCACTCGAAACACTTGAACTTAAATGAACTTTTAAGCAAATTACAATTGCCGGAATTACTTGCAAAATCAAATTTGTCATGCAACATGCAATTTTATGGCTACATTGAAGCCGTTTCTTTTCTCCTACTATAACCATATGAAACAAGTTGTATATCAAACCGCCCTCGTACAACCGATAGCAAAGAAAATGGTTATTTTTCAACTATTGTTCTACACGTCGATTTTTTTACTAAATTGCCCTCGTATATTTCTGCGTTATTGAAAGAGACAATTCGTAAGGATTACAATTACACCTATCAGATATAAAATAATCGAAAGCGCAACGTCTCTCTTTCGTTCGGATGGATATCATTTCAATCAAATTTTTAATTAATATTAAAAAGACGAATTAATCCTTAAGAAATATTAAGGGAAAGAATGAGAGTCGAAAAAATGAATTTTATTTTAACGAATTAACGATTTTTCTTATCTCTCTCTTTCTCTCTGTCTTTCATTCTTTCACTTTCTGTATTTTCGCGCTCTCTCTCTCTCTCTCTCTCTCGCGTGCACTCTCTCTGCCGCCTCTCTTTGTCCCGTATCTCTCGTGGAAAGATAGACGTTGAATAATATGGATCGGTCATCTTTAAATGTACATCTTTTATATAGAATAAATCTATTCATACTACATCATCCGTATAATCTCGGTGAATTCCCTCTTTGAAAATATCTAGAATAAAATTCGAATCTCAATATTTTCTATAACCTTTATTTAGTATAGTATATTATATATATATGTCGATGTATTATTATTATTATTATCATTTTAGGTACGGTACTAATAGAAATTTATCCGGTTTCTTTTCCATTTCAGCTTCACAATAATGATAATAATAATCCACGAAGGAAATCTTACATGTCACGGGTTTTTCTTTATTTCCACCATAAATTCTCGTCTCGCTAATACCATGGACCTAATTTAATTTTAATTAAAGATTCATTGCGAATTTAAAATAATTATGAGAACGATGCGAATATAATAGTTGTAGTAGCGATTACTAACAAGAAACCGTTCGCTTTCGGTTTGATGGGCGGGTGGGTCTGTAAGTTGTTGTTGTTTAGCGCTTTTGTTGCACATTTTGTTTGTAATTTCATTCCGGTTTATGTTTTCTTCGTTATTATTTAGTAAGGTGGAGATTATATTGTGGGTAGCGAAAAACCCCATTAGTTCAGGTACGAAGAGGATATAAACTGTACGCGAAGAAAATGCGTGACTGTGGGACACCGACGTTTCGAACGAAAAGCTCGCGCGAGTAACTCGCTCTCTCTCTCTCTCTCTCTCTCGCAACACACACTAAACTCGGGAGAAGTAATTATAAATAAATGCCGTAGGGCAGGCAGATATCTGATTACTGTTATGAGGACGAATACACGAGGACGACTGCTTAAGCTCCGTCGCTTTTAAATCTAGTTACGCGACACCGCACTGGGTATGTAATTAACAAATTATTACAGATTATGAGTTTATTTCCCCTTCATCATCGTCACCATCACCAACCACCATCATTAGTACCCTCGACGTTAGCCGAAGAGTGACAGTTTACGAAAATTTTACAGAAAAATTATTGTCATCGTTTCTTTCTTTTTATTTAGTTTCTTTGCTTCTTTAACGTTGAAATGAGAACGATTCTTTAAGGATAAACAAGTAGATACGAGCAAAACCACGGATAAAAAAAATCGGAGAAACCGAACGGAAAGGAAAAATATTTGAAACGATCGGGACGAAGAGAGAAAAGGGAGGAGTAAAAGAAAATCAAAGAAAGTTTATTTAGGACTCAGTGTTACGTAGAAGACCGTAAAGAAGAATCGTAAAAGGTATATATGTTAAGCTCTACGGTCTTTCTTAACGTTAGGGGCTTTACTTTAACTAGGACCACGTATGTGTGTGTGTGTGTGTATGCAAGCGAGTTCAAATATTTTGCTTCGCCGTCGATTTACTTTTGATTTCGTGAGCGAGAAATTTCACTAAATTCCTTTTCTTTTCTCTTTTATTGTGCGTGCACTAGTTTCCATTTAATTTCGTTTAGGTTTATAGGCGATAATGATTGGATTTAGTTTAGAAATTTTAACTTCTCTGTGAAAATTGATATTTATACTGAAAAACAATTACATTCAAACTCAGTATAACTTAATCTAGGTTTAGTACATTTCCTTTTTCATCGGATTCTTGAGCAGGAATTTAATTAGACGCACGGTATAATGTGGATATGGTTTTATTTTTCAACCTATCTTCGTCAACGCTGATGCACTTTCCTCGGCGTTTATTCAATTGCACCATTCCGTCAAAGAACAATAATTTGTTGAGAGATTTAAAGAAAATCGTCAACAATCGTCAACTTCTTCGTCTGATTTAATTTTCTTTTTCCGAAAATATACTATTCCATATTTTTAAATTAAAATAAATCGGTAGATGTCAAAGCGGATGGATGGATATAGCCACGCAGTGCCCCAAAACCTAATTCTAGTTAAATTGTGACAAATCGGCACTAATCTTCGTCTGCGAACTTTAAAATGTCGCAATCTTTCCGGAACAAAACATTTTCATTCTCGAACTTTTGTTTATTTAAGTTGATTTCTTTCCAAGTTACCCTCGTATAGATTCGTTTTTCACATAATTATTAATTAAGAGTTTGACTCGGATTTTTTTGGAATTCAAATGCGACTTTTTCCTTGCAGTAAATGAATTTGTGAAATGAATAGTGTTGTTGCTTCTTATTTATAAACGCAATCGAAATATAATTTAACCATTCAATGGCGCCGATAGAGAACGCGGTTGGTGTACGCGGATAAGGGGAGCCAGATGATTAAATTTAATTTTGTACCCTAATTAATTTGCTTATCGATCTTATTCGCATTTTAGTCCTAGTTCCATAGTACTTAATTATACAAATAATAATTTATAAGAATTTCTACTAACGTTTGGTGAAAAGCCAGAAAGTAAGCTACGAATTTTAATAAAATCTATTTATCGAATTCCGTCTTGATTAAATTTATTTATTTTAAAATTGGCACGAATTAATTAATCGTCTTAAATTCATAATGAAGCGATTAGAGAAAGATTTCGGGCCGTATTATATCGAAATCATTTTTCGTTAACGGACGGAATTTTCTGCACCCTTTTTCACACTTTTCCTGCTTCTTGCAAAAGCGGGGAAAATTAAGAGAGGGAGAGAGAAGTTTAATCAAGATTATACGTCTGTGTAACTTTCACTTCGGGCTCTTTCTCCCTTCTTTTTATTTAATGGCTTCATCTTCATCTTTATCTTCAATAATTACTATTAGAGAGTGTTTTCTTAATTTAAATCTTTTCAATATAAATTCAACATTTTCCTTCTTTTTTTTCTTTGGTCACGGATTACTCAACAACGTAAAATGTTTAATTTTTCTTTTGCATTTACCTTTTTATATTGACAAATCTGGTTTCAAACTTTATTGCAATTATTGTGCATGTATATGATCAATGTTAACATATTGCAATTTCGATAATTAATTTGTTTAAACGACATTGATATTTGATAATGCATCACCAAGTTAGTTATTTATTTGTTTATATTAAATTTCATCGAGATTAAAATCGACTGAAATCTGCTTATGTACGTAAAACAATAATAATATGGTATTTGGCAAATAATATATTTGTTAACGATTAATCTCGTCGACACAAATTTAAATGTTGTGCCTCGTGCATTTAAAAAACGTTTTTATTTTTTGTATTATTGTTCTTGTCGCATATTCTGCCAAAGGACTTGATAATAATGGATAATATTTTTATAAATATAAATTTTCAACCTCGACTCTAATACACTACATGACAAATAATCCTATAGGTTTTATAGCATTCCGGTTTTAAATAATATTAGCACTAATAGGAATTACATTTTCCGAAAAAAAAAACATTAGTATCAATAATAACAACAACAACGATAATAATGCAATAAAATTATTAGCATTCGTAATAAAGTGTTTTTCAAGTTAATACATTTTACTCACAATAATAACAATGACTGTTTCCATAAAATTAATACGATAAACAATGATTAACTAACGACCCTGATATATGTTGTGCGACCGTGCTTATGATTTTATATTACGCCACTATTACTATATACATATTGATTGCAATAATTTCTATTAAAACCTAATTAATTTACGGCCACACCGACCAATGTATATTACGTATAATAATATAGTGTATTACGATTCCCTTACGGTATACGGTCGTTGTTGTTTGTTATTATAAGATATGCTACAATTAAAATTAAAATGTTTATTGTGATACATATTAGGTAAGTTAATAATATCTTTATTAACATGTAAAAGTTACGACCGCTTATTAAATACGAACGATAAAGTAAAAAAAGAGAAATGGAAAATAACAGCAGCGGAGGTGCGCGAAATTGGGATAACGAGCAGGAACGGATTTAATGAAATTTATTCCAACCAAAAATAGCTTACGAATTCTAATTACTTTCACCTTAAACAGAATACAATTTTTGTTTAAATTCTAATGCGGGTAGGATTTTCACTAAAAATTTGCCAAATTTTTAAACAATTCTTAAAATTGAAATACAGTGAAATCTCGCTCACTTTTACCATGGTCTCGACCCCAACTTGTCCATTTACCGGTAAAGATTCTCGCCTTTAACGCTCACAAATCCCGCTTATAAGTTTGCACAAGTTTGCTTATACGGTTACGTTGAGGAAAAGGGCCTTCCAAGAATATTCAAAACAATTTTGCAAAATTTATTTTGCAAGTGCTAATTACAAATTCTCTTATCTGCTGTGATGCAACTTTTTATACAAGTAAAAAACGTTGATGAATTTTCTTTCATCTACGGTGCTATGATGGCAAATATGTCAATATTTAAACACTATGAAAAGTGTAATTTTAACATCACAATCTCGCCAAACCTCGATAATATTGCAAGTTCATAATTGTGCATAATTTCTTCATTATGTATGTAATTACGACTCTACATTGATACAAACATATTTTTAGTAGAAAAATAATTATTTCGTTGTACCAATCGTTAAAAAGCAGGTTTCCTTTGCGAACTGAGATTTACTTGTCTTTGCACACGTCAAAATTGTTTTAAAAAAATCTTCTCTTTAATGAATGTATTCATATCCAAAGTCCCACCGTAGCGGGCCGAAATTTTTAATTAATATTTGAATTTCCACGACCCCTTTCTTTTGCAATTTAAACATTCCTGGACCACTTGGCTTTGTATTATAAGCGTCCCTAGTTTCAAATAATTATGAGAACCGTGCCGCGTTAAACGAGGGACGGAAAGAAGTCGTATAATTTTCGTTTTATTTCTTACTTTTTGAATGTGAATTTCTGAGTGCCGCTCCTACCTGAAATATAATACAAATTAAAATCGAAATCTGCAAATTAAACACAAAAGAAAAGTAGTCGCAAAACGAAAAGCAAGCAGGAGTGTTTCGGCTTTTCGCTTCGTCAAATGAGGCATCATTAATTAATTATTTTTGCTTATTAATTACGCGAAAATTAATAGAATTATTACAAAACATTCGCTTCCTTTTCATCATAATTTTCCACTTGTTTGTTTGTCGAGTCTCTTTATATTTATTTTTCTCTTCTTTCTCCTGGCATTCAAATGCGTTTCCACGCTCGTTCTAGTGAAAAATCACGACGATAACACTTAAATCTCAAATTCAAATTTATTTCATCATTATTTTCTGTAATTTATTTAATAATATAAACATTGGCGCCTTTGTTTTATTATTCATTATTATTATTATTGTTACAAGATATAATTGAACGTCTCAAAGGGCGTTAAATATCAAAATTTTAAAACAAAACTTTTGTATATTATAAGCGGATAAAATAAACGTGGTGAAGGCTCTACAATGAGCGAGAGGGAGATATAAGGCAATACGTAGAGAAAAAGACAGAGAGAAGGAAAGTACTTTTATAATATCGTTAAGGCAATAATAAAGCCAAGATAATTGAATACAAGAGTAAAACGAAGGAGAAAAACGTTTTTCTTCTCATCGCAACGTTTTCTCTCTAGACATTTCCAACACGGGGTGCATGTATAAAAATTTCCACCATCATATTAGTGCAAAATAAGGGAGACGAATAATAAGTAATGATAAATACGACAACATAATATTCAAAGTAGAAGAATAAGAAAAATTACAAATAGTCTCTATCTCTCTTTCACTTTCGTATGATTACTTTATAATTAGTTTTTTTGTTCTTTACTGCATATTTTTTTGACGGATTTAATAATTCTCTAACAAATTGAAAATGTAATGTAAATTTGTTCTTCGGGATCTCTCCACTTTTTCGGTACTTTTTTATTTTGTTCCTCTCTCTTTTTTCGTGAACGTAACAAGCTCTCTTCTTAATTTCCTGTCATTTTATATTACCTATAGAGGTCACAAAGTATTAACTAGCTAGGATAAAATGTAATATTCGCTTTTTATTTATTTTCTCCTTTTTCGATTCCCCTTTTTCCACTTCGCAATTGACATTCAGCGACAGACCAAAATTAGAAATGAAAGAAAATAGACGGGAACGAATAGTAACGAGGAAAAAAGCTCGCCGACAAGATAATTAACAGTTAACGATAATTAGCAATAAAATTAAAGAAATATAAGGACGCTTTTTAACAAGAAAGTGCCATGTCGAATATGTTTCTCTATTCCTTTTTTTTTTTTGTTTCACGAAAACAATCTCGTTAAGAAGAATTATTTGCAAAACTATAATCAAATAAAAATAATTGCAGGATTCTGTATATACGCTCAGATAACAACCTTTTTTTCACCTTTTTCCAGTGCTGTTTTCTTTTTATTTTCTCGACTTATTTTTTACTATTTTAATTAAAAGATGTAAATTAATACTTGTGTCGTATTTTTCTTTATATCCCTTGCTAAAGTCTTATCTCTAGACGTAGCACATTTTTTAGCAACGTGATACTTTGTATCGTCTTCTAACCATTACTATCAAACGATAAATAAGAAAATAATGAGATGCAATAAGACAGAAAAACTATAATTGATGCTTTACTGGATATGAATTAAATAGTAACTCATTTTCTCTATTTTTTTCATTTCGTGAAAGAAAACAACTTTATAAATTTCGTCTACTGAACGTAATAAATATATTACAAGCTAACATAGACCGAAAAAGGTAGGTGACACACGAATGGGGAAAAAATCGCTGTGTGTGTGATACGTTCCAAAAACTATATAAAAAGTCTATATAATCCGTAAATTACTTTTTTCTCCCCTTCGACATGTACACGAACTGCAAAAGACGGGGGACAAGAAAAAAGTGATCGAGAAAGAAATAAGTGTATTAAAACTAAACTTATAAATGTGTATTACTACTCATTCTGTTAGATGTCATAAGACGTTAAATATGATAGCGAATTGTGCTTTATTAGGTTACATCATTCTCTTTCACTATATAATCCCACTTTTTTATTATTAAAGGCAATCGATGCTTAAATTTCGTGCCTGTTTTCTTTCTTACCGTGATAGATACCGCTTTTTATGAACGTTAATGTTCGAAATTGAACGAATAAAAGTTTTTCTTTTTGTTGCCAGCAATAACTTCAGTAAGATTGATACTATCAAACAAAATGATTTAGGGTAATCGAATATTAAAGTTAGTCCCTTTCGCTCGCCCATAAAGCAGTTTTACTGGAATTTCTTTTTAAAAGAACCTATGATAAACGATAATAATTGTTAAATGTTCACTTTTGGAGTCGTTTTCAACGAACAATTGACAAATTTTTTGCTTAAAAACTTTCTAGAAATGCCAATAATTTTGTAATCGATTTATATGTATAAACGAGGGTAATTTAGAAAGAAATTTACCTAACCGTGAAACAATACTTGAATGATGACAAGTTTTTGGGGACTTATTTTTTGTAAAAAAAACACTCGAAAAGAAATTTCCTATTGTTAAAAATTATTTGGATTAATTAATTTCGCTGCCGAAATATGTATCAGCGTTGAGGGACATTTTATTACTAAATAAAATAATATTCACAGTATAAGTGTTCTTTCATAGTCAAGTATATTTATCTTTTAATTGCCCTCCTATATCCTTAATAGAATAAGCGGTAAGATTGCTAATAAACGAGTATCAATTGGTACGCTGGAAAAAGAGACAAGCGAAAGTAAAATTGCTTTTCCATGTTGAATTAAGAAATCGTTTTCTGTCGGTATATAAATGTAAAAAGAAACGGTTAATCAGCGTCGATGGTATTGGAAATGCGATACTAATTTTCTCCATACAATTGACACGTAAACTCATGTCTGATATCAGATTCCAATGTTCGATATTAAACTTTTGGTGACATTTTAAATGTTAACGCTTATACGCAGGTATTTCGTAATCATCATCAAGAACATCAGATTGAAATGTGTTACTTTAACATTCGATTCGTGACAGATCAAAAGAATGTATTACAGTAATATGTTAATGAAAGTTTCGTGTTATCGATAAAACTCCTTCAGCAAGTAACAACAATACCGCTCGACATCGATATGTGCCAACGTTCAGTTAATACGGAAACACTCTTTTATTTCATCTAATACCAACATAAATACAATAATATGATACGTATAAAATGTTATTTTAAAATCTGTACAACCTCATATTGCAATAATTCAATTGAACATAAATAATGACATTCGAATCTAGCGAGAATGTCAACAACACCTTCACAATAGCGGCAACAGCAATACACACACAAACATACACGAATACAGCCGTTCTTCAAACGTACCAACATAATAACGTAAAGTTATAAATATATGTTTTACAGGTATTATAATACACATTTCGAACGTATTGTTTTCAATATAATATAATGAAAAGGAGATACGCGCGTGTATATCATTCGGAAAATAAATATGGAACGAGGGAGAGAGAGAGAGAGAGAGAGAGAGAGAGATGTGATAAATGTAAAGTTGTCATCAATATGAAAGTGAGATAGTAGGAATAGTAGTAGTAGCTGAATGTTACTCTATATAGAAGAGTTTTGCGGTAAAACTCTCTTCCTCTGTCTTTCGCTTATTTTATAACCTCAGTCCCTCTCCCTCTTGCGGTGCTCTTCCGTCGCGACGTTTATTTCAATGTAGAGATAAAGTTGTTGGAAATGTTAGAAGCGATGACGATGATACAATCTACATCCGACGCGGTGGTTGTAAGTAAGCAGTAAAATAGAAGGGAAACATAAGTACAATGTGTGTGTGTGTGTATTGGGGGCGGTTTGTATTTTAAACCGTTTCTATTTCTTTTCCCATTTATTTCGCGTCCTTTCTATCCTTGTTTATTTTAACTTCTTCTTTTCCGAAAAATTTAAACGCAACATTCAAATAAGTGCTCCGGATATGGAGTCCTTATGCTACTTTTTCGCGCATTTTTTTTTTTCTTCTTATCTATTTTCCCTTTTAACGCTCGAAAATAAGATGTTATCGTGTTTGCGCGCACGAATGTCAAAGCTGAAAGTCGCACTTTCGAACGTGGATTAACCGACGGAAAATGGACGCGGGCGCAAACTTTTGTCGCCGGCGCATCCACCATTTCTTTTGCACTCGACTATCGATTGATTAATTCATTAATTTTCAGCAATTAATTGCAGGTAATGTATTTAATTCGCGAAGAGATCCATTTGAATAAGAAAATTTTAGTACATCTTTCAAAAGAATCTGCGCTGTAAATTCAATTCGAAATTCTATTTGGGATATTCTGCATTCGTTTCATATATTTTTTTACTCGTTTCGCCTAACGTTTTAATAACCCGAAGCAGCGTCTTCTTTTTCACAAAGGATTTTGCCTTTTTAACTCTTTTCGTTTGCAAAATGACAAGAGCAATTAAACAAATTATGCAATAAAGAGATGAACGTTTGCGCTAGTACCAACGTTACGTTCTCTCTTAAAAATAACTATTTTCTATTTTATTACACTCCAATGAAGCAAAAACGTAATTGTGATCATTTTTTTCCATTAGGTATGAAAAATAGTTGGGAAAGAATGTTGTGAAAGCAAAGGCCGTAGAACAAAAAAAAAATAGAGACGATGACAAAAAAGAAGAGATTTCTTATTGTTAGATTTTATTAAAACTAAAAAGTGCAATGCATTACTTTACTAAATTGTTATCTTGAACAATGTGTCTTCATTATGACGGCTCATAACAGTGTGTCTTCTTTATGAGGGTAGAAAGAGTGTAAAATAGCAATAGAAGAGAAGAAAGAAGGCGAAAAGAAAAATAAAAGTCCTCGACTCTTTTCGTAAATTAAATAAAAATATATATATGAACTGTGAACCCCCTCGTAATACATGTAATAGAAGACGTCCAATATTTTATTTCGTTTCGCCACTTTTCTGCCTATTCTTCTTCCCTTCACTTTTTGCTTTCTCCTATTTACAATTTAACGGTCTCTTAATTCCAGTCGTAACGTACGATTAACGTAACACAATACCAAACTGCAGTATTCGTATTACGCGAAATTAATTTAAATGTTTATTAGCACTGTACAAATAAATTAATAAGTTTGCATTTTGCAATTTCATACTCTGTTATATTAAAGTCGAATCTCCCTCGACCATTTCAATTTAGTACGTACATTTATTTAGAAAAGTTTATCATTAAAACATTTTACAAACAACACCGAAAGTATCCATCCTAATACTTAACTCATACTTAAGTTAAATCCCGCAGCAGAAATAATTCCTTGCGGAAAGGAAAGCTCCGCAAAGAAGACCGAGACGACATAATTTTCTCTTTTCGATACTTAAAACGGTAAAAGACAAATGGAAAGAAAAATAATAACAATAAAGCGACCCACAATTTATACATTCGTCCCACTTACTTTGTTGTTAACATAATTGTCGGAGCTTTTGCATTCAATTATCATTCTTACTCGTTGTATAATTTATCAAACTTCGTATAAATTAATTAGAAAATGGTTAGAATTTTTTACTTCTCTGCACTTTTTTCTTGAATAGAATTAAATTAAAATAATTAATGAACCGTACAGTGACAATAGGTTAATTTAAAATGTTGTAGACGATCCGCTTCATACATAATAAATCAAATTTCCTAAAAATGAAAAATGCATAAAACGAAAATGTTCCCTTTGAGATCAAATCTAATAAAGAACCATTATATAGATTACGTTAATAATGATGATGATGTTGACGACTAGTGTAAGAAGAAGCATTATAATCTATTGTGTCCCCTGTTTGGGGGGAGGGCAAGAACAGAGATTATCTTAAAATTCCCAAACAGGAAATAATTTGTTGAATACTTTCTTAATTCCTCAAGTAATCTTCATTGTAGGTAATCGTATCAAGGACGAATTATCCCTTTTCCAGATTTCCTCTCGTCCACAGTATTTAGGGTCTTCGTGTTAGTATTATACTAGACGAGATTGAAAATTAAAATTTGCCAACATACTCGTCAATGCAGAATTGCGTATGATATCGTAATTAACAAATGAACGGTAGCGATACATTATAACATATCATACGTGTATAAATACAATCTGATGCTTGTGTTAAAATGAACACTTTGAGGTTAACCGGAAAGGCAGTAGAGCACTGTAATTGAATGATGCAACTTCAAACAACCCGTGTAATACGGCAATTATGACAATAATACTTTGGCATTCAATTTGTGCTTCCTCGCTCCCCCATTTATTATTATTATTGCGATCATTATTATTAAACTACAAACATCAATCAAATAGTACGACTTTAATTTGTCGGTACCGTTTGATATGAGTAAGACGATAGAGTTTCCAAGCCCTCGCCCGCTCATTTCCCATCGTCGACCGTAAAATTATCCTGTCGATATACTTTTCCGTCCGGAAAACGTGACATAAATGATACTGTATCAATTTTAAATGTACTCCATCGTCGAACAATTTTACTTTCGACGATCAATTGTACAAAGTTCTGTACAACTAATACTAGACCAGTTCCTATTTAGCCAAAAAGTAATTCTTTTTGCATGAAACTGTATCGTTTTGCCTTTGTCGCTCGGTTATTTTGTGTATTTGTTAATTAAATTCATAACGCGAAGGTCTAAATTAATAGCCATGTAACGCAACAAACAAATGCAAAGCACCGCCACCTTTTTTTTTTTCGCATGCATCCGACAAACCGCACACGCACACTGGTGTTAATTTACAAATGAAAAATCATTCGGTGTAAATTAATTACAGGCATTTTAACCAGTTGCAAATTGATCATCACACACACACACCGAACAATGCTGACTGAAATTTCGCTGTAACCGGAGTGACATATTGTTAGAGAATTCGCAATTAATAACGAATATTGCAAATGTCAATAGGTAATTTAAATAATCACGTTATACGTAATACAAGATTTACTGGATTTTTGCTTTAAATGCATTTTGACTATTTACCGTTACTTCAACTTGGTTCCGCTAGTTTTTCTATAAGTGCTCATATTTCCAATGCCTTGCAGGCACTGTTGCAAATAAAATAATAGGACAACAATAACACCAACAAAAAAGTTAAATTTGAACCTCATATATTTCGGGTTTCGCGGCATCGTAACCGTAAAATTATAGGTTCGTTGTCGACGAAACCTGCATAATGTGAGGATTTGCATCTATTTAGATTGTTATGATGTGGGTATAAGTTTTCCTTGCGAAAACAAATAAAAATAAGCAGGCGAAAGGAAGTGCATTATAAATTTACTTTCAGAATTTTATTCTATTTGCCAGAAATTTAATATCGTTTATTTTGAATGGGATGCGAGCAATAATAATAAACGAATATCAAATTATTTGACGTGCGGAATATATTAAATATCATGCAATAAATTGATTACGAGAAGTAAAAAAGAAATGGGGAGGTTGAAGCAAACCGTATTAAAAATTAAATTAAGTACGAAAATATTGGACGTATTTAATATTGGAGAACGAAAATCGCTTTTCTTTTCCAGCGTGTGCTAGTATTAGGGTAAACAATAAACGCAGTAGTAGTTCGCCAATGCAATTTTTCTCTATTCCATACTCTCCCTAAAGAAGCACCATTGTTGTGTTTATAATAATAATCGATAAAACTTAATTAAAATCTCAATTAGAATCACGTAATAATAATGCTTAATGAAAAAAGGATAAAACTAGGATTCCGTATAGGAAAACGATCAGAAGAAAATAATTTTTTCGCACAAAAAGTAGAGGCACGAATGGCAAAATAAATGCAATCGCATTTCGAATTTCCGGAAGCTAAAATCTCTTCCATTCAAATATAATAATATATATTTAATGGGAATGAGTGAGCGAATAAAAGAGAGGATTGCACGCACGTGAATTAAATTCGCGTTAATGTCACGCCATCAACTAGCAGCAGCGGCAGCAAATCTCTCACTCTTCGTCGAAATAAAATATAGTAGTATATGTATAGTACAAAAGCGTAATTAGTTCATACGGTCCATAAAATTTTTCTATACAGGTATTTATTGGCACGGATCTACTACAGGTATTGAACATCGTACGAAAAAAATTAATTGTATTCAGAATATAATAAAGGTATTAAAAATCAAATGGTAAAGTAAAATATTGGAATACTCTAATACTACTAATGAAATAGAATAATAAAAGGATGGATCAAAAGAATAGATGGATTTATTAAACGGGACGGGAATTAAAAACGAATTGAAATTCTAACTCATTTGTTTAGTTTAACAAATTAACTAACAAATTTATTTATAAATAAAAAATGGTAACGATGAATCTTTCATTCGCAATAAACACCAAATCGATATTTATTTGCTATACATTTTCATAAACATTTACTGTAAATGAATGCGTATTGATATTTGTTTATTACTACAAAAATGAAACTGAACGATGGTAGCCGTATTAAAATTTAATTAATAGAAATCCATTTTTATTTATTCCTCGAACATCGGATTTTGTTGCCGCGTTTGTTTAGATCGTTGAAATTTTATTTTAATATTTCCAATCATTCGAATGAATATTGGTCAAAATTGTTTATCTCATTTAGTACTTCGTTCGCTTTGTTTTTCGTTGTATTACGTAAAAGTTCGCTTGAATTTATAAAATTTAAATAAAATCCACGCAAGCATGATTTCTCAAATATACGGTATAAAACATTGTAAAAATTCTTACAAAAAAAAACAGAAATTGTCTGCATATTTTAAAACAGTCAATTAGCTACAACTTATTTATTTTATCATAAAGTTAAATAATAATTTCCATTAAACAGGGGAGTTAAAAAAACTTTACCGCACTCTCTTGCTTTTCCACATTTTGCAGCCCACGAAAACATTGAATATGCATGTTATAATAATTATAATATTCTGCAATATTGGGTCATATTTATTTAAAATAAATTTCGCAAAATATTAATAGCGGCAATAATAATAATTAATTGAACATTATTGTTAATTAAACATAATATTGCATAACACGTGTATTAGTAAATGGAGCATTGGTACAATACGCACAATATATGTACATGTACGTATATAGAACATATGTATTGAAATTGGCTTATGGAACTGTATGTGCGAGTTAACACCGACCGCCAAATGATAATCATTAATAAATCAATTGTCAACTCTGCGAGTAATGCTAGTTGCTCCGGAAGGCACTAGCTACAGAGTAGTAATTTACAATTGCCGTTCCTTGATATCTGCAAATGTTATCAACCGGAAATAATCCTTAATCTTCGTCCTTCAGCTTCGCATTCAACGACTAGCAGTTTCTTAATTAGATTCGACGACTAAATTGTTCGTCCGAAATCATGAAAGTATTATTTATCGACGATAATATGATTTTCTTCACGGAATCGAATAAAAATGAATCGATAATGTCGTCTAGATAGTAGATGGAGTATTGAGATTTATAATGCCGTTGATTTTACATCTTATAATCGACCGAAGAATCTATTCAGGATACGTGAATTACAAGTCAATCTGAATTGATGGAACGCGAAAGTGGAAAAGAGCGAGATAGACCGCAGTTAGTGCGAGGGAGAGAGAGAGAGAGAGAGAGTTACGAGGGAGATATCTAGAGGGAACGATTTTCAGATTCAAAATACGAGCTGTTGACACCCTCCTAATTCGTGGGGCGTTTTAGAATCCATCCCGAACCCCGTAGGGCACAAACTCACCGGATATGAGCTTCCGTTATGAACAATTTACTATGAAATTGAATGATCGAGTAATGTTAACCGTTTCGAGGTTTCTGAAATTCAATTTTGTTTAGGCAACCAAATGAATTTTCTATTTGCCACGTGATTCGCTTTTTTTATTATTATTATTCAATAATTCAGGAAATAATAAACTTTACTTTTAAAATTAGTTTACTCGTCGCGCCAAATAAAAAGGAAAACGATAGAAATCGTTGGAAAAATGATGGTAAATTTAAAAAAAGTTAAATTCCTAAATACAGCAGCGATGAACTGAAAATAAAATTCAAAATATTGCCGGATATTGAAGAGATGAAAAAGCGAAACGAAGAGAGAAAGATAAAATTGACTGTTGATGTTTGATTTTTATTTCTTTTTTTAAGACTCACCTTTATTTATTAAACAATTTTCTCGTCATAAAATTATCATTTATTTGCTATATTTTAATTAAATTAACTGCGTAAAAGCGTAAACGCTATTTACCCTTAATTTTCATACGAACATAACACACGTATACATTAAAAAAAATCGGCTGTGGCTGTGGGAATTTAATTACATTTAAATATGTTTACGAAATACTTTTTTCTTTCTCTCTCTCTCTCTCTCTCTCTCTCTCTCTCTCTCTCTCTCTCTCTCTCTCTCTCTCTCTCTCGGTTTCTATAATTCAGCAAACCAAATCATCATCAACATTCCGCTAAAATACCAAAGGAGACATTTTTGTTATTAACCAAATATGTATCATTCCGATGTTTTCGTTTCATTGCAAAAAAAAAATTTATATGAATGCCATTGTTAAGTTTCCATTCTATCTAAAAATGTAATATTTGGCAGATGCACAACACAATTGTCAACAACACATTAACTTCTTGATCAGAATCAAATCGTTTCGTAGTTTTGCCATAAAAAGTTATCGCTAGGTGTCAAATCGCGGCTATTGGGTGAATGACGTTCATTCATTAAGGTCACATGAGTCGTTCAGCTTAAGGCCTTTTGTGAATCTTGCTTTTGTCCTGCCCAGCAAATATTTCAGATAATTAAATTCTAACAAATAATACAAATCGGAACAAAGCTTTTGTCTGTTAACTTACAAATTATAAATTTGTTTCTAAATGAGCCCCCGTACAAGCAAATATCTTCGACTGCATTAACTTGTCTTCAGATAAGGACTATGTTGAAAACAAGAGTGCTATATCTTGACCAATCTTTTGGGAAATTGTTTCTACAGTATCGTGCAGATCACAAATTTGAACTCTATTTAGCAATTTGTTTTTGAAACTTATCTCGCAGGGTCAAAGCGTAAGTTGCTAACGTTCACGAATTAAATGTTATTTTCGGCGATACGAAGGGGATAAGTTGATAAGCCAACCATATAAAACCACAATATTACAAAACAAAATTATATTTATTCGACCATAATCTCTATAAAGACATAAATTTAGCAGAACATTCATAAAGTAATTCTAAGCATTTAAAAAAAATCTTTGTCTTGGTCTGCAAACCACTGCTCAACCGCAAATTCGTCATTTGTCGAAAACGTTCAACGTTTCCCATGTGTTTTCAGATTTCGGAGCAAATAATAGTCTGAGGATATTAAATCACGAGAATTGGACAGGTGGTCCAAATCAAATTCAAAACCAATCACATTCATTTCCTGCATTGCAATCAACGACTTGTGAGCAGAAGCGTTGTCTTGCTAAGAGAGCCCAACTCTGGCAAGTTTTTCGCGGCGTTTCTTCACAATTTTTTTACATAATTTAGTTAGCAACTAAAAGTTCTAAAATCATATCATGAACAGAATGTTTTCCGGAATGGTCACTGAAGTTGGTCTTCCAAGGCGGTGCTCAACTTTCATATCTGATCTTCCTCATTTATATACCGCAATCCATTTTTTAATGATGGCGTATGAAGGACACATTGACCACCTAAGGTTTCTACCCTATCAGCAAAAACTTCTTTGCTCTTAACCCTATCAAAACTAAATTACAATTTGCAATGCTGTAACTCGATTTTTTTTCAAATTCCTTCTTTTCCACAGACACACTGTGTTTAGAAAGTTCACAGTTTGATCGCCGTTCAACTTATTGAGTTCAAACTTTGACAACATACTTATAAAACATCGTAAAGCATATGAACTATGTTCAATTATGTTGGCTAGAAGTCTTCGAGGCTAAGTGCTTATCAGTGCCCCTCGTATTAAACTCGCGGTGACCGTTAAACTTCGCAATTTTAATGAATTTGATAAACGGTCGCAATTATTAACAAACTGACCATAATTTAGTTCAAATCAATTGGAGTATAATATGGCTTTGTCATATCTATAATATACAATCTTGCTCATTACCTATGATTTTCTCTTTCTCCGTGTAACACACAGACACCCATACGTTCCCTATAACACGCATATGGTATGCTTATGTGATATCATTATAAAATTAATTAATAATGTTGACCAGAGAAATATCATTATTACTATTATTATTGATTCCCGTTTTGATGTTGACGTAAACGTAAATGCGTTTGTCCATGTGAGTGGTAAGTAACCGCATTACGTAGCCAGAAACAGAAACCGCACACATTCTGAATTTGCGCTACCTAAATGTACCGTACGTACGCTTATATTTAATATATCGCTACTATTATGATATTAACATTAACGTATATTACAATGCGAATTTGTTGTACAGTTTTATCCACTGAAATTACTTTACCATCTAATGGACTCATTTCCATATTTATCATTTCATTTAGATTAACAAACTAACGGATTAACACTTTGCAGACTACTTCGAAATGAAATTTCGTCAATCGATCGAGAGAGTTAATTCCGACAAGAAAAAACGTAGAGCGTAAATAAAAATTTACGAGCAGTAATTGAAAATACTAATGGTAATTGGGCGGAAGAAGAAAACCATTTAAACAATTTGAAGAGAGCGAAAAGGAAGCAAATTGAAAACTAGATCGAGGATTTAACACGTGTAACTTAATAACACTTATTGAATAAAATAGGTATGGACGCCCGGGGCGTAAGCGCCGAAGAAGGGCGAAAAACCTCCAAAAGTTTAATGGTTTGCGTATATAAAATAAATTAGTATGTAAATGGTGCAGTAGGAAGGAAATAAAAAAGGTGGAGGAATAACAAGAAATGGTAGAGAAAGAGATGAGAACGAGAAAGAGAGAGAGAGAGAGAGAAAGTACTTTATTTTTTAACTTGAGGTGAGAGAGAATCCTGGTACTATTCGGTAATTTAATCGGTAAACAAGTTTGTTGATGGCACGTAAGTTAATAGTTTTTGGCGTGGATTTAACGTGCGTGCAATTTAATTAATTTATTGTCGATGCGTACGGAGGGAGCGAAATTGGTGCGATTAAGTTTCGTCATTTTAATTTTCAATTTAGCAAAATATGTTTCATTTTTAAAGAGAAATTTAAAAGGAAGCGTTCTTTGGACAAATATGAAAAAGTTTAAGGCGGAAACTTGTGCGGAATAATAAAATGCGAAAGTTATTGTAAAATTTCATACTATTAAGCGTACCTAATCTTTTAATTTATCAAATCTTTTTGCTGTGCTCTGCTAATATTATATGTTTAAATGCATTGGCTGCTCGAATGGCGGGGGTTGGTTTGGCTGGTCGGATTAAAAACTTTCTTTAAGTTATGCATCAACTATACGTATATATCTAATATTATCTCTCTACATGTTTTTTGAAAATTATTTCTATAATAATTCCAAGAAATATAACGTAGACCATATTATAAAAATATATACTTTTTATAGAAAAAAATTATAATAGTAAAAGGAAATCTCCCAAACGTTAACCGGTAGTGTTAGTAGTTGAAGTAAAAGTTTCCTTTCTATTCCAAGAAAAGTTGGCAACTTTTTAATAAAGGAAAACACCAACAATAATAATAAATTAAATAATATACCATAGTAATTCTACCCCGTGTACGACAAGATACGGTTATAATTATGGATTAAAAAGGAAATGGACGTACAAGTTGCTGGAAAATGCTAAAAATTAAAGTCATTCATTCTGAATTTTTCAAAAGACTAGAAACGGTATACATATACAGTCTGAATAAAAAAAGGCACTTTTTCGTTAAATTAAGCTCAATTATTTCACTTTCAAACTCATAACCGAAACTAATGCGTTGAGAATCCTCAAATCGTTAAATATAATTCGATTCAGAAATATTTTGAATCAGTGGTATGAAATTATTATTTTGAGAGTAGTTGATAACTAATGCGGAAGTTCACAACTATTTCTGTCACATCATCATTCAAAAGGAATAATAATTGAAGCACTACGAATTATCGAAATAGAGTAGATTAGTAAAATATAATATATTCTTCGTACAATTTTGTGCAATATACTTCATATAAAAATTGTATTAGTTCTTTATGAAAAAGTAAAGAATAACATGCTTTGACTTTCATTCAAATTATATTACTTCCAACGTTTTTCAACTTCCTTTAAAAGAAAGCTTTTTAATGGAAGACAATTTCGAAGTGCATCCGTCTAATAAGAAGCTCTTCCGTATCCAGGCGGATTCTATGAAAGGAAAAAGCTTCCTTCAAATCTAGAATAGATACGACAACGTATCGTAAAAATGTAACGCTTTTGTTACAAAAAAATCGCTTTTTTCGCACATAAGATTTGTTAAACTTGTTGTGCGTCCATCATTTTGCGGTTTACATTTCGGATCAATGAAATCGTATCGTCAAACTTTAGACCGATCCTTCAACAAATCTCGAAGTTTCCTCTTTTTTTTTCATTGTAACCGTATTTGTTCAAATTGCTTTTGCATTCCAAAACCGAAGAAAAAAAAATCGAATGTAAATGCATGTGTGCGTTGATAAGTCAAATTTTCGTTTCGTCTGTAAAGTGATGGATGTTTATTTCAAGGGGAAAAAACGTATCTGACAACGCTTTATGCTAATTTCCCATTCGAGACCGTTTCATTCGTCCCGCTAGATGCATTTCATTATTATTATTGTATTGTTCGTGATAAAAATTCATTTCACTTTATATAAAATACATCTATTGCATACACATACGTATAAAGTGTTCGTTTATTATTATTATGGACTAATATTAATAGCAATAGAGTAAACGTTGAAATTAACCAGTATTTATATGTGCATTCTATCTGTATGCATATCTGAATAAATCTATAATGGATTAATAGTTCAATTCAATACAAACCCCATATTATAAGCTTTAATTAAATAGGAAATAATTGGACGTTTATGTTTAAAACATGTATTATAATTATTATTATGGATATATCTCTAAAACAGGACAAAATTCATTTCCTGAAACGTAATAACGTAATATACGAGGGCGAAATGATGAACAACTTGTTTCGCATACTTATAGCAGTCGCTAAGAAAAATTTCGATGTAGCCATAAATTTTCATACATACAAATGACTAATCTAATGTTGTAAGTAATTCTGACAATAATATTAGGATTTTGAATAAGTTCCCGCTGTTTTCAAAGGGACGGTCTTATCAGATTAGAACACGTGTATTTTAAGGTGATAACGCGTTTGTAAGAAAATTTAAAATGAAGAATATTTCATTTTGCCGACGTGTAAGCAAGTGTCCATTTCTTAGTGTTAAACGACGAATTTTGTACCAAAAAAGAGTATTTGCGGGGTATTTTATTGCACTACTTAATTTTTAAAAAACTGCAGTTGAAGCAGACATAATTCGTGTTTGAGCGATTTGTTCAGACGGTTCAAAAACGATGATTTCGACATTGAAGACAGAGAACACCCACGCGCACCCATAAAATTTGAAGACGTAGAATTGGTGGCACTACTTCAAGAAGACTCATGTCAGACGCAAGCTGAACTTACGGAATCATTGGAAGTTGACCACACAACAGTTGCTAAACGTTTAAAAAGCATGGAAATGATTCAAGAGCAGGGACATTTGGTGTCGGTATCAGTTGAAGCCGAGAGACATCGAACGACGCCTTTTCATGTGTGAACAGTTGCTTCAAAGACAGAAAAGGAAAGGTTTCTTGCATCGAATCGTGACTAGCAATAAAAAGTTGATACACTACGATTACCCTAAGCGTAAAAAGTCATGCAGTTTGCCGGGCCCTGCCTCAACATCGTCCACAAAGTCGAATATCCACGGTTCCAAACTACGGCTCTACAATCGGTGAGATTGGCTTGCTATCGTTTATTATGAATTGCTCAAACCGAGCGAAACCCTCACAGGGGATTGGCGCGTTTTGGAGCACTGAAGGAAAAACGGCCCCTGTTCGAGCAAAGACACGACAAAGTTATTTTGCAGCATAACGCTCGGCCACATGTTGCAAAAGATATGAAAACATACTTCGAAACACCCAATTATCACTTGTACCGATCGATGGCACAAGGCCCGACTGAGCAACACCTCCATTCTGATGAAGATGCAAAAATTGGGTCGACTCTTGAATAGTCTCAAAAGACGTGTCGTTTTTCCGACGTGGAGTTCAAAGGTTACCAAAGATGGCAAAATGCAGTGGCTAGTAATGGGATAAAACTTTGGAATGACCGGAGTTTTATTATTTTTTTACAATCAAGCATTAATTTTCACTAGAAAACAGCGCGAAATTATTCAACTTACAAATAAGTTGTTTAATAGTTCATTAAAATTTAAGTGATTCTAAAGTGATAAACAAAGCGGATAAAATTGAAATTCGAAATGTTATTTCATTCCGCCTTTCTCGAAGAGCAAACCGCGAATGAATTCTCTCCTCTTGTGCGGCTCCTGTTCTTCTTATAAAATCGTTTACGTTTGTGTGAGCGAGTTTAACCGCGGTAGAAGGAGTACTCGAAATGCATCATGTCATATAGGTTCAAAAACAGCAATCACGCTTGAGATCAACAATAAACTCTATGAAATGTAGTATTGGTCAATAGCCGACTGATGTTAGGCGAAATAGCACAGGTCGCAAGCAACTAAAATGAACGCGTTCAGTTTATTTTGCATAATGAATTGCACACGAAAAAGCCTTGTGAAAGATTAGTGCCGCATTTCCTTATCCTAATGCAAAAAACTCAGTTCAGAATATTACGAGGTTGTCGAAGAAACGCACTTTTGCAAAGAAATCAGAAAGCTGGAGGAGCGCTGGCACAAGAGCTTTGGGCAACTAGAGGACTATGACTAAATAGTCGATAAAACCGAAAATGTTGTATGTCGATCAAAACAAGTTATTCATCAAGCAACCCTTGTATATTCGTAATAGCATGCTAAACTAAATGTGTTAGGCATACAGGTATAAACGTCCATATGCAAATTAGAATTGAATTTCCAATTTAGGAATTAGTGTTTATAATTTTTGCAGGAAGAATAAATGATTATGGACGATCCATTTACCGAAATCGCCTGCACAAAATCAAATGTTTCAGCTAATTGCAATTAAAAATACGTGCCATATAAGTGATGTAAGTTTCATTTACATTAGCATAATTACAAATTTATAATAAACTAAAGTTGGTTTAAATAATTCCTCGATGACTATTTATCTTCAAAGTGTAGGTGCAAACAACTGAATAATTAATTTCGATTTAGTCGGGACGTTTTGTTATCTCGCTCGTTAATATGGACAAAAATTTACAATAGAAAACGTTACGGCACAATTCGCACAAAATGTTTTCATAAAATCGGCGAGCATTTTGTATTAAGTCAGAGTTTAACGGGCGTAAAATTACCATTACCATCAACTTTAAGACTAGTTTTATGAAATTTATGAAATCTTTAAACGTAACCTTTGGGACCCTACATTAGAACGAGACCGGCCAAATCATCATTTAGCCGTAGACTTGTTCGAAATGCCCACAGAGGACCATTTCGTTTGGCATTCTAGTTGTATAGTTTTGACAATTATTATCTTCAATTACGCTCTTTGAGTTAACGAACGCTGTGCGCTACGAAGATAATTTGTCGCATAAAGTTGTACAGTTTCAAGTTAATGTCGTTGAATTAGTTTTGTACATTATTAGTAGTGCTGGTGCATCGGTTATTACACATTATTATCATAATGGTAATGATACAAATTCGAAGGTACGTCTTACAAACATAAAACGTTCAAGTATTACCCTTTATTAGTGGCATTAACATTCTTTTAATTGTTTCAAAATCCTTAATATTTTCTGAATAGTTGCAAGGATATAGAAGTCGTATTTAGTTCGGTTAATATCCTTATTAATTTTAGTACCATTATCTTTATATAATAGGTTCATTATTATCTCTTAAATTTTCCATAATTAGCTTTCTCTATTTCGTTATACAACCCGTTTATATATTATCATACCTATCTTATTGTAAATGAATGATTTTTCTATCGCAGCGTCGAAAATCACACACATTATCGCAACACGAAAAGTTTATTACATTATTTATTTTTTAAATTATTCGTAATACGGTAATGTTGAACAATAAATGGTTTAACGAACGACAGCGGGGACCAAAAATAAAATGAAAAATAAACGAAACACCCATCGAATTCAGACCAACACTCGTTTGAAATTTTACGCCGAATAGACATGGACAATTTCGACGCACGTTTTCAACGATACCGTTGCCGAATAATTGACTTTTTTTTTCTATTCGCCATTCAACAATATGCCTGTTTGAGATATAAACTAAATTTGAATATAGAACTAGCGAAAATCGAAGTAACAATAATAGGTAGAGTTCATTCAATTCCTAAATAATAGATGTACATCGAGAGATATGGCTGCCATACAAATGCTACTCAAAATATCTCCCATTGCCATTTGTGCTATGAAATTGTCAATACGAATTTTGAAAATCGATGGGGAAAAAGGTAAACGAAACAAAGGAAACTTTGAAACACGCAAAACTCATTAAAATTGCTCGAGATAACATTTTGGTGGATGCGCCGGGCAACTTTCTATTCCACTCTTATTAATAACTTTTTGCAATACTTTTTATTTATATTTAATTTAATATATTAGGTACAAATCAATTTATGCTTCGCAACAAAATAAGGAATCGATTTTGCACTTAAGCCGCACCAAATAAAACCATGTATTCACTAATTATCCAAATTAAATAATATATTAGAAATAGTTTATACGATACATATAAATAAACTTTTTTGCAACCGTTATTATTTGCAACGTTATTCATTCATTTAATTATTTTTAAATTTCTACAGCTTGCTCGTTAATTTTTTTGATAACAAATTCGTATTGCTAAAATGTATACAATTTATTTTCCAAACATTTATAGCGTTGGCAGAGTGATAAAATAATTGGTGAGATATGCTGAGGATTTCGTCTCTTATTCTATAAAATTCACGGTCACCAATTTTACCAACCTTATTTTATTTATGTTATTTTTTTGCAATAAAGAATCGCAAAGACACCTTGCTTTGTAATTATCATACAAAATATAAAAATATAAATTTCCGATCAAATCCTAACTAAAAAATGTAAATAATCTTCTCGCTAAATGAAGCATTTCTTGAATTTTGTGATCAATGAAGTAAATTTTTATTCAAAAAAACAAATACAATTCCCAGTAGGATAAAACTAATAAAACAGTAAATGTCTCGTTATTAACACATATCGACAGTTTTCAACTGTAATAAGAAGCGACCGTTAAATTCGAGATGATTCCTATAAATTTCTCCACGCGTAATTCGTTTATGAAAATTATTAAATACGTATTAACTTATGGAGAACGCGAATCGTTCGCTAATTCGTATTGAATATCGGATAAATGCAGAGGAACGTAAACGATATAATTAGCATAAAATGTAATAATATGACGGAATATTATATATGCATGTTAGATAAAGTGAATGAACGGGATGCTTAAAGGCAATGAGCAACGACGGGAATGTGGAGGCAAACCGGCTCGTTATCTTATTTTAAACTCAAACGATCATAGAGAGAAGTGTAGATAAAGGGTAGAGGAGTCGTTGCGCGATGAGTACAGTTATAGATCCTTAATATACGTGTAGTAAATAGCAAATTAGCACAAAGGCAAATTAAGTTTTCATAGAAGGAGCGAGCGCCTGAGTATCTCGGGTTCATGGGGGCGTGAGTGTGAAATCGTTCGAGTTTACGTAAATAATAATTATAAACTACGCATGTACTTTACGTGCACAATGATGAATAAGTGTTTAAAGTTGGGGCAAAGCATTTGCTAAGCTAAATTATTAATTAATACATAATTATTAACTAGTCGTTCGTATAGCGTTTCTATTTTTTTAATTTTCTTTGAGAGTGGAACACCGTCGGATGGAGACAAGAATATTGCTCAAATCGGGTTTAAAATTGACGGAAACGAAGAGACGGCAAATGAATGAACGCAAAAGTTGCCCCTCTCTTTTTTTTTTTATTAATTCACATCGCCGCTAAAAGTGCTTACAATTTTAACGCTATAATGCACTTTGCGTCTTTCGTTCCTAACTTGAGCGGACGTTCATTTCTACATTTTAATTCTCTGCTCGAAAAAAAGAGGACACGAGACTTTGGTGTCATTATTGCTACACTTGTGCATTTGGGATAACGTTATAATGTACCCATATGTATACGTATATATTATATACACCCGTGTGTGTGAAATAATACGAGGGGTTGGAAATTTCGTTTACCGGAGACCGCACAACAAACCCAGATTTTCTTCCGACGTTATCGTAAGCTTTTCGTTGTCTAGGTAACCCCAGTTAGTGGCGAGATCTGCACGCTCGTATTTTGTGAATGGCGAAGAAGGACCGTATAATAAAAGCATTAAGTGTAGAAAATAGGTGACCGCGTACCATTTATAAATATTATCATGATCATCATTAGGAAAGGAAAATGTAATTAGACTAATTATAATAAACAGAAAAAAGAACATTTCGTTTTTAATTTTCTTTTGCTTCCGAGCAATTTCTGTTAACTACTCCTGAACAAATCGCTCTCGAGAACAAATCGTATGATGTAAACAGATTTACAAATCATGCGAAAATAAGCTTGTTGATGAGAATGCACCGAAATTAATTGAACCAGAGCAAAATTCGATTTTAATAAATTCTACAACAATTTAAGTAATTAAATATGAATTTATGAAAACGTAATAAAATACGAGGGGCTATTGGATAAGTATTTAGCCTGGAAAGTTGTCAAAGTTTAACATCCGTAAATTGAATGATCAACGAACTGTGACTTTTTTTAAACAACATGCCTGAGAAAAATATAGGATTTAAAAAAGTTTAGTTGCGACCAAAAGTCTGCCAACATTTTGCAGAAGATTGCTCAAACTTTTTCGATCGACTTGTTACAATGATCCAAACGTGCATCCATCACTATGACTCAGAGACTAAACAGCAGTCCAAACAGTAGAAGCCTGTTAGTTCTACACGAGCCTTGTTCAAAAGTTGGCTGGTAAAATTCTTGCTTCAGTTTTCTAGGACAAAAATGGCATGATTCTGACAGATTATTTGGAAGGAAGTTGAACCTATCACGGTAGTATATTATATTGAGTTGTTGCCTAAAACACGTAAGCAAATTGTGAAAAGGCGCCGCGGAAAAATTGCCAGGCGTGTGCTCTTTTTGCAAGACAACATTTCTGCTCACAAGTCCTCGACTATATTGCAAAAAATTGATGAAATTGGTTTGAGTGTTGAGCCCTATTCCCTGAATTTAGCACCGACAGACTATAATTTATTCCCAAAACTCAAAATACATTTGAACGGTAAAGGATTTCCGACAAATGACGAAGCAATATATGACGTTGAGCTGAGGTTTGCAGACGCAGACAAAGTTTTTTTTTTAATGGTTCAGTGTTACTTTATAAACGTTCTGCTAAATGTATAAGTCTTATAGTGGATAATGTTGAATAAACAGAATTTTGTTTTGAAATATGATGGCATTTTATATTGTATTTATGGAATACCCCTCGTATCAAACACGTGCCCAAAATGTATAGATAAATATTTCCATCACATTTGTCCATGTTACAAATTTTATATTATAATAGGAAAATATTTGCCATTGCAATACGCTAGAAATTGAGATTATATGCATGCAGATAGATGTGATAAAATTCCATATCTATTACAAAAATATGTAGTAGTACGCTATCTTTAATATTTAACAAGCTTGAACCGTATGTATATATTATTGTGCAGAAACTCAACAATTGGTTCGTTAGATTGGAAACTGCAGCACAATTCGAATTGATGATTATTATATGTTTCTTCGTCATTATTTTGTATCGCATTCATAATCATAATTCCATTTGCAAAATCCATATTCGCTATAATCGATATCGTGGAAGAGGAGAATATAGAAAAAAGCATAAATAAATAAAATAAATTTCTTTTAATCGCTAAAATAAAACTATTTTATTTCCGTTTAATCCTCTCTCTTTATAAATACGCACAGATTTCATTGTAATTGTATTAAATAATCGAACCATATGTTGATACTACCATTTCTGTTATTGAGAAAATAGCTGCATAAATTGAAAACAGATTTTTCTGCGGTAAAAGTATTGGAATTACATTAATAGACAGAGGTTGGGCGCGTACGCGCAAAAATAGTTTTTCACCAGTTTTAATTTTAAACCTTCTCTACTCAATTTCTTCACTTTTTGATAAAAACAGTTTTCAATTTATTTTGTTTTATTTTTATTCGTTTAATTACTGTAAATTAAAACCGCCCATCATTTATGGGTCAGTAATTGGCCAAATATTGAACATTGTATTAACAAAAACAATTCAAGACAAGAACAAAAAAGGAAATATGAATAAATCGATAATTTCGAATATCGTTAATTCAGTATCACAGGTTGAAGAAGGTCAGACCCTGTATCAAAGGTTAGATAAACATCTACATTATTCAAATAATAGCCAGTTTATCCTATTACGTATATTCAATTTGAGTTTTCGCAGCATTGTCGACCATATCTACATGGATTTGTTTTACATGTCTATTTTCTTAATTTGTAACTTATTTGTAAACGATACAACCAAAAAAAAATCGCTCGGGATTTAACTTAATTGTATCTTGATGTGGCATTCTGCTTCTGATAACACAGATTACAATTGTATAGTTATTTACTTAATTAAGTTGTAACATTGCAAGTGCTACATTAATTTCTCATAAAACGTTGATAAATGAAAGCACAATTCATAGATAGAAACACTTCTTTGCTAGATGTATCACAAAATATACACAGAATTTGAAAAAGTATCTTCGTTTAAACGATGTGAGAATGAGTTTAAACAGAAATCGATAATTGAATTCATAATAGCAATTGTATTGAAATTGTTACACACTGTTATGTTAATGTTCTTTAAAAAGCTTATCTCATGTAGAGCAACAATTATGCTAGAGATTTGAGTAAAAAAGCTGCAAAATATGAAAGGTGTCTCAACCAAAGACAGAGGCTTTGAAATCTTTGAACTTTGAAATATTACTTATCCCACCGATTTTTTTTTAGATAACAGGATGTTAAAAATAAGAAGAAGCACAGCTTGTCTGCACAAACTAATTTCCCCTGCTCAAGAGCATCAAAAGTGTGCAAGAGGGTCACTCATCTACAGCCACTAAAACAACTAAAACAATTGACGAAATGTCTTGGAGAGAAAACTTAGTCACATAGTCCGGATAGGGCACCATACTATTATCACGATTTGCGCACTATTAGCTGAGGCCTTAAGAGGATAAAAATTCTATGATGAAGCAATCCGAAGTGCTTTTACTGTTTATTTTTTATGCACCCACGCATATATTAATAGCAAGTATTGACCGTCAACACTTGGGACAAATCTATGTATTATGAGGATAAACTGATTTTTGGCCACGAAAAAATTAACTAAACATGTTTTTAAGAAAAAATTTAAAAAGCGAGAATTTCTCTGTAACTTTTCGTATTCTACATTTTCCAACAATTAAATTTCTGTAATTTTCATTATTACACCACCAGTCTGCACCTTTCGGGCAGACTATATATGATATTGTCAACAGTTTCATATGGAATATCATTTCATAGACCAACATTTGCTGAACGCTACGTGGGTCCAAGTGGCGGTCAAAAAGCCTTCTCTGCATCGCATCCCACATGTGCTCAATGGATTTGAGTTCTGGGGATATTGGGGGAAGTTGAATATGTAAATTGTCCATGGTGGACAACCCTGCCTGATGAGGTTGAAGATTGTCATCTAGTAAACGGAATTCCATGCCAATGAGGCCACGATTTGGAGGATGATTTCCTCAACATCGCGAACTGCAGTGAGTCAATAACATCGATACACATATTGAACCACTAGTTGTCCGTAAATATAACAAAGTTCCAATTCGTGTTCTCTTCTGAACGGAGCTTCCGATGACTTACTGTCGCTGCAGATCGTCCTAACGGGGCATACGATGTTTGCCCAACTTCCCATAAACGATTGCGAATAGTTTGTCTTGATATTACCCTGGCGAGATCATCCTGCACTTCGTTTAATATTTTGCGAGCTCTATGAGCTTCCGTCCTCCCTTGGAGTCGTAATGCATCGAGATACGCTACAAGGCCTTCTATTGGCACTTCCGGTATGTGGAAAGCGAGCTAAAACTCGGGAGATCACGCTTTAAGAAGCACCTCAAACTAGTAAATTGACTTTCACAACATCATGTGAAATTTCGTATGATATTTGGCTAAACTTTAAGAGTTGAAGGGACGAAGGGTTGAAACTGATTCTGATATAATAGAAGCTCTCCATAAACGTTTGATTCGTTTTATTGCATAATAATATCATTAGAGGTGATACAAGCTTTTAAAATAAGTAAAATATAAATGAATTACAAACATCCCTGTTAATTTCTGCGTTGTAATATGTTGTTATCAATGAAGGATGTTCATCTATGATTTTTTCGTTTTTTAAAAATTATTGCACGACTTCAGTTTGAGGCCAAATAAATGTTTAAATTAAAAAATTGTCATTTTGAAAATGTCATCATCATAAAAAGGCGGAGCGGATTTTCGTAAATTATTGCCAACACAAGTTTGTAATAAAGTGAATCATTCAGTAAATAACGAGGATAATATTATATAGCTATTTACCATATTAATACATCGTAAATGTCATATTTGTGGACACATGTGTAATATAACTTGACGCGTAATATGTCTCAAATTAAATTTTCACCAACAATATAATATGTGCGATGATGCATGGATGCAACAAAATGTTAAAACGAAACTGCATACGCGCCGACATCGCACCATATATTCCATGCATGTATAAAGGTGTAAGAGTAATTGCAACGAGTGGTGATTTAATACAAAAAAAATGCAATTTTTTATGCTATCTGCACTACTCTCTATTATTATTTTCCTTCTTACGTTTTATTTCAGTTTAAACGTACTTATATCAAATAACGTTTAATCAAAGAATCCACTGCAATTGTGTGTGGAGTACGAAGAGGCACTCAGCTACAAATAAATTTTTATCTAATGAACTATAAAAGACGTTCAATAAATTCAATATCAATAAAGCTCGACCAATTCGATTATTAAAATTTGATAACATCAAAGTAATGTGTGTTATGTACGTAGTGCATGAAGGGGGAAACGGGATGAAGGAAGAAAGTGTAATAGGGAGAAGACCATGAAGAAAGGTGAAAGAGATAGAGAAACAGAATAATGGTACATCACTCTTTTCACTTTAATGACGATGTTCGGAATAAAAGTAAACTAAAGTGGACGCGACCCGATATGCAGCAGTGGCCGAAGGGTGGTGAATAGAACACGTGGAGGGAGAGATGGGGACCTGGGGATAGGCACTGATGGTGTTCGAGGAAAGGAAGGGTCATATTATTGGACGCAATCAAGCCAGTCATCCAAGATAGCCGCCAGAAGCAGCAGCAGCAGTCAGCCGCTAAAAGACAACGACGACGTCGTCGTCCCTAAATCTCATTCGATTTTTACTTGCCACTCTTTTCACTCTGTATTTTAGAGATGGTTTGTTGATTCTTGTATATTATGACCATCGATAAAAATGTCAAAAATAATATAGAAGAATACCGAACGCTTTTTGCTTTAACAAAATCCCAAGAGAAAATCATTTATTTCAGTTGTTATAAAGACAAAAAAAATATGTATAGGAATAGTTTGGAAAGGTGTATCTCATATATATATATACACATAACGACATCAAGTGCATTCGTTATCATTATTAAACTGTATCCTTTCCTTTATTTGCACTAACAATAAGATATTAATAAATGTTAATTGACATCGTACGAATTTAAATTTCATTGAAATTTGCGCAAGAGACACACGCGATTGTGAGTGTTGGGAAATATTCGACGTCGAATAAATTGCCCATTTGAATTAAATAGAATTCTTTTTGCATTTAAACGAACATCGAGTACAACACGACAACAACAACGATAAAATAGAAACGGTGAGCAAGAAAATAGAATAGCCAGAGTCCATTCATTTCCAGCACATCCGCAACGAATTCTGAACACATTCAGGTGTTAACACATGTGTTAAAATAATTTTTGCACCAACACTAAATGAACCGTACATAATAATGCTTTAATTTTTCCTTTTGCAAAGTGATAAATGGCGAGACTCGCGTGAAACGAATAATAAAATACAATTTCAATCTCAATAGTAATTAGCCGAACCGACCGAAGTGCCGAATGAAAGATAAAAATTATTTTCGAAACTGAATGTATTCGCATTTTCACTCTAATTCCAAAATCTAATGTGACTTGAATACTAAATGTTTTAACGTGAATTATTATTATTTTTTTAATGGCCTGTAACAACAATTATTGTTAGATAGAGATACATTTTATTACAAATTATTCTCGACTCCAAATGAATCGGCTACTAGCGAAATGAATCCGTTGATCAATTTCGGTTCAGCGAACGAATTAAACGGGAGTATCCGGATAACTGTTTTTTAAGAGAAAAAGGGGGAAATTATTGTATCATACATTAGAAGACTTCAGATATCGATTTATAATAATAATAAGGGCAATTCTCCTACTGTCTTATTTAGACGTAAACTAATAAACAATATGCAGCGAATTGTAATATCGAATTTTAGATTTGTATATAGGATAGGACGTAGAAGTTAAAGGGGAGGACGATATAGAGATCGCAAGTTTAAAAATTACATTATATTTGAACAGAATATACATGTAGAAAGAAGGAGAAATCAAATTTACGTGACGTAATGCAATGTTCAATCAGTAAAAGCTCTCTCTAACGTAGTAGGACTTAAAAGTCGAGTTCAATTTTCAAGAAATATTCACTCTCAAGTATCTACACTTTTATTTTATTTCATTTCATTATTCAACTAGATATCGTGGATATTTGTATGGAAAGCGAGATAGATGTAACAAATTGTATATAAACGAATAATGCAGATATAAATCATTCCTCTTTAAGTAAAAATAATTTTGGATTCTTTCTGTGCATCTTCCTCTATCTCTATCTGAAAAACTTAAATGAACCGCTAAACTCATAGGTACATATATTATGGTAACAACAAGAAATAATAACAATAATAATAAAATCATTGATTTAGTGACGAAAATGAAATATATTTTAACAAAAACTTTGCTAAAACTTTTGTAACCGTCCAAGAACAAATGTCGACATGTATCTGAATTAGAATCCAAATCTAAGGTTCTTGCAAAGATGCATCCGAAAGTAAAAAGGAAGCGGAGAACTAAAGTAAAGGAAAACTCATCCTGTCTGGGATACACGCACATAAATCTGAGTTATTCCAAACTACGTCACCTGAGACCGGCATCGTTTACTACTATTACTATACTACTCTATATATCCCGCTTTAAATGTAAAGTATTTAGAATTTGAATAAAATGTTTTATTGTTCGCCATAAAAATATTCTATTTATTTTACTAAAACATCTCGTATTAATTAATATTTAAGCAACTTCCAAGGTAAAGGCAGGAAAAAAACCTTTGGTATTAAAATGATCAGTTCCAATTGAATTTTCAAGTTAGCATAAGAATTGTAACAAAAACAAGTCGAATTCCACCGTCAAAAAATAAATAAATAGTTTCAATTAATAAAATATCAATAAAAACAACAAATATTTGAATATTTCTTTGAAAAAAAAACTACATTTTTATTAAAAATAAATATGTATGTGAAATAACAATTATCAAATTACAATAATTACAATTATTATTAATGGTATTATATTGCACTGTTAATAAAAAAACAATAATATTCTTATCAGAAGCATTTTCATAAATAGATTTTCCAATCTCAATATAGAAATTCTTTCAAATTAGATTTTCCCTCCAATATTACATCACTCTTTAAAGTGTTTTGAAATCTTAAATTTGTTACATTCATTGTAGGCATCCTGTAATTGAAGAAAGCAAAAGATTAATCATAACACAATATGAAGAAACAGGCTTATAACTTACTTCTTTAATAAATCAAGGCCGCCGGACATCTCGTATTCATTTAATTCAGAATCAACTCCTATTCCAATACCATAAACACAGTCATTGAATAGACAATCTTCAACTTTTAGACAACAATTCTCTAGAATTTTCATTCCACATTCGGCTCCGTTTATCTCACAACATTTCATAACTATGTTACAGTTATTATTACCAATTATAGCTACTGAACAATTTTGAAATTTACAATTAATTAATTCAATTGTGCTATTTGATAATAAAATAATGCCATCATTTTTTGAACTTTCCAAAATACAGTTGGTAACTTTAACATTAGTGTGTCTGATTGTTAAAAGTAATTGATTTAAATCAGCTTTTAAATGTACATTCTCAATATTAACTTTTGCATATGTATCAATTATCGCTTTTTCATATTCTCCAGATAATATGGTATTATTTACATCAGTCCCCCTTATGTTAATGTCTGTTATGAATTCAGATAATGATTTATTAATGCAATGATGTGATAGACTTAATAAGATAGTTTCATTTGTTCTACATTTTTCTAAAGATTGATTTATATCTACACACAAATATATATTGGCATTTGCATATAAATGACTAGTGATATGTGAAATGTAATTTTGAATTGTTATATCATTTTGTACAATGTAAACACAGTCAATAGTCAATTGTGCATTCTTTTCTGTCATTTCTTTCAAAATTCCTCTTTTATATAATGGCATTTCAATTAACTTGAATTCAGTTTTAATTTTTGCCATTTCAACATATATATCAACTAAGCGTTTTTGATATCGATCAACTTCAATTTCATCATTCATCAACATTTGTAAGTGCTCCTTTTCCTCATTTAAAATTTTTCCATCTGTAATGAATTGATATATTTTCTTTACCAATTTAACTGGAATTTTATCAGCCTTGATATCATAAAAAAAAATTAAACGGTTTTCTATTTTGGTTGACCATTTTGTCAAAATACCATTATCTGTATCCCATGGCATAAAAATTTTAGTGTAAAAGAATCTATAGGCATCTAAGATGCTAGCAGTTAAATGAATATTAATCTCCTTATTTTGTGCTTTTGTTGGCCACAATTCTATCAATGGTGCAACAAGGTCAGTAGGTAATGATATATCCATCTGTACAGCAACTACTTCAATCAATGCATGCAAATGTATAAATTCGATGTTCAGCACCTTTACCATAACGACTGTTGGATATGTTATTTTTAAATCTTCACACACTTTCTGAGAAATCTTCCATAATGCCATCCAACCATTCCTCTTTATTAATGGTTCCATGAACTTTGCCCAATATTGCCGAAAGTTGCTACACGAATATAAAGAAAATTTCATCAACATATTTGAATATTCTTCCAATCGTTGTTCGACATTTTTATGGAAAATTATAATGTCATCCATACTAATTAAACACTATTATTTTCTTCTCTTTGACGAATGGTTTATGACCAGTGTAGAAACAATTGTTCAAAAACACAAAATGTAAAATTTCAGTTACACGATTTAAATTTGAGTTTGACAGTTAGATAGTTGGTAAGTTATAGTTCTGTATCGAAAAATATTATCGACTGTGAATGCACATTTACTTGATTTTAGACAACCAAATATACAGACTTAATTTCAATTACTTTTTCAGGTTATGCAAATATTTTGCAATTCGCCGCAGCAATGTTTAGGATTACTAGATTTTTGAAATCCAGCTTCAGTAATGCGACTTATTTTAAAGACAAAAATGCAATTCATAGATCTTATGGTAAGATTTAATTCATTAAACGCCATCAGTTGCTATACAGTCATTGTATTTTAGCTACCAGAAAAAGGTTTTATAGAAAAACTGGTATACTGGAAAGCAATGGAAAATATGAGATTACTTTAGACCAAAGGAAATTGAAAACACCAAAAGGTGCTTTATTTGTTGTGGATAATGAAAGTTTAGCTCTTGCAGTAGCATCAGAATGGGACTCGCAAAAAGATAAAATTGTACAAAGCTCTATGCATCTGGTAAGATAAATACTGTTTTTATTAAATGAAAATAGAGAAATGTATCAATATTTTTAGACTACATTATGCAATACAGCTTTAGATAATCCAAATAATCTAACAAAGTTTGATATGGCCAATTACATAGTAAACTATTTAGATACAGACACAATATTGTATCAGTCAAGTGTAAGTTAATTGACTCAATTTCCTAATTATGCTATATGCACAGTCACATATTTAAGGAAGAAGATGAATTATATGCACTTCAATTACAAGAGTGGGATCCAGTTATTCAATGGTTTTGTGATAGATATCAAGTTAACTTGAGTAAGAATTGTGGAATAGATATTAAACAAACAGATGATAATGTTAAGGCAGCAATTAGTAGGCATCTGATGTCCTATAACGTTCAAGCAATTCATGGTTTTGTCTATGCTGTAGATACTTTAAAATCTGTAATATTAGCATTGGCTTGTATTGAAAGGTACATTACCCCAGAAAAAGCTGTTCATTTATCAAGATTGGAAGAAGAATATCAGGTGATTATTTTCAATTTAATAGTTATTACTTACTTATTCATTTTCATTTCTCATCCAGTCAGGCAGATGGGGTAGAGTGGAATGGGCACATGACTTAGCACAGCAAGACTTACAGTCAAGATTGGCAGCATCTGTATTGTTCATTTATTTTAACTCAACATCTGTAACTAAAAAGATGAAAGTTGGTCAATAAAGACAACATCTGTATCTTAAACTAGCTTTTTTTATTTCTGACTAATGATTCATAATAAATCTGATATTGCTTTTCACTTTTAGTCAATGGATATAAACTCTCTAGTTTGATGTTTTCCTTCTCTATGTTCTCTAATCTTTTAGCCACTGTATTTACACTGTGAAGCAAAATTTTTGGTACTCTGTAAACCTGAATTGGTTTAAAATCTTTAGTGTACAGAAAGTCTAACATCTCTTGAATCTTTTTCATGCTTTTATTTTGTATGGCAGGTAATTTGATAAGTAGCATTCTAGCTTGTAACTCAGTGCATTCTAATTTTTGTGATAGATATTCTACAAGTGAATGATCACCAAGTACTTCCCTGTTGTTGTATATTCTTTGTGTATATCTAAAATCATTAATAATAATCGGTCTATGACTAAAAGTAATGTATGCATGAATATTTACTTTAAAAATATTTCCTGTTTTGCTCTAAGCATCCATAATTTAATTTTCCCAACATTTTTCTGTGAGACAATGGCAAGCCTTTGCTCTATAGTTTCCAAATTATAATTTAAAGCCCACAAGTCTTTATTAATATCTTCTTTTTGCAGACCATAACCTATTTGCATACTTTATGTAAATTAAAATATTTTTAATCATTTTTAAGCAAATATCACTTACTCAAAATCAGTTTATAAGCCTTTTCAAGCTTATGCAAATCTGTTCTTAATAAGAACTGAACTTTTGACAATTTCTTACATACTACTTCCTCTGGCATCTGAAACATTTACAGACTTAAACATAAGATATCAAATATAATTGCAAAATTCACATACCTTTGTCAGTTCAGCAATAAATGCTATGCGTCCCTCTGGGTATACTTTGAGTTCTTGTTTATATCTCTGGAGGAATTTATTTAAAGTAAAGTCAGAAAGCACCAGCAGAGGATATGTTATTTTTAATGGATATTGTATATCATTTAGTTTAATTATTTTATTACGCAGATGTTTTTGAACAAGTATCTCTGGACAATGTAATACCATTTTATCGGCAAAACTATATTCTTTGCACACCATGCAATTTGCAGTTAACAAATCTACATTAAATTCTTTGGTGCTCTTATACTGGTTTGCAATGTTTAATGCATCACGTCGTTTTATGTTAAAATGTTCTGTAAGTTTCGTACTTATTAACGACCGATTCAATTTAGGCCTGGCCTTGTTAATGGCTGTTGCAAATGTTCGTACTGATAATTTATGAAAATTCAATATTAATCCGATATTGTGCATTTTGCTATTCTTACACTACAATAACGATCTATACAAATAACAAACATCATACAAATAAACCCTGTTAGTTTTCAAAAAATTGAGGCCTTCATAATAAATTAGGTTAGGTATTGAAAATAGAAACACTACGAGTGTCACAGAAGGCGCTAAATTTAAAATAATTTCGAAATTATTATCTGCAAATTTTCATAAAGAACACGACGCAGTCGAGATTAACGTAACGATTGCAGTCAATAACTTTACTTTCTATAATTTTCGTTAACAAATTGCACAACAATGTCTAGTTTATTTATATTTTCAAATTATACCTGGCGCATCCACCATAAAGCAATCTTTTGCACCGTCATTATTGCAAACAAACCTTAGCTATTATTATTAACTTTAATAATGAATTTTACCTAGGAATCACTTATTTAATTTGTGCTTTTGTGTTTTCATTGCATTTTCAATCGGCCTTAGTTGAATGATCTGCATAAATCAGTGTATTATTAAAATGTAATTGATAGTGACTTGTTAAAATTACGATATTCGATCACAATAAACGTGATAAATGCAAGTTATTTAGAAATTTTGCACTTCTGATTTCTTCGAGTGCAATATTACACCTTTGCGCACGACGCTATTTTCATTATCAAAATCCCTATAAATATAAGCGTTTCCAATTATTATTTATTAATTCACTTTTAACTGTGCTATTGAGTGCTACTGTGCTACATAAGTTAATAAAATCGACATGGAAAAGTGTAAGTTTATGCATTTGATAAATTACAAAACGTTTATTTTTCCCTTAAATTTCATTTCAGGTACATCTTACAATTTACACTGTTATTGCGAGAACTGTAAATGCAAGATTAAAGAGTGTGCTTGCCTAGAGGACAAGTGCATTTGTAATGGTTGCGATTCGAAGAAGACTTGTAAATGCGTTCACCAGAAAGAAACTGATTGTAATTGTGACTGCGGCAAGTGCAAAACCGACCACAAATGTAAGAGAGATGCAAAATCTTACTGCAATAAGAAGCAATGCTGCAGCGAACAACAACAATGCAAGTGCAATACTGAAAGTGTCGCAGCGATTGAAAAAATCTCCTGCGAATGTAAACGTATTGAGGGTTCAGGAAGCGGAAATTCCACATGCAAATGCGCTGGTACGATTGTCAATTGCTCGTGTGGTGCAACATGTAAATGCAGCGAAAGCGCAGCATGTAAGGGCAAAAGAAAAATATGCGTTTGCGACAGTTACACCTGCAAAGGCAAAGAACCTTGAACATCCAGCACCGTTTGTATGTAAAATGATTTACGATCTTGTAATTGTCGTTTATCATTAAATATTTCATCTCACACTCTATTAATATTATACGTATATGCTTTAAACGCTATGTATCAATTATTATAGGAAAGTGGTGCACATTTTATGGGCAAAAATCACCAAATATTTATATTGTAATTGTATTAATGGAAGCTCTCAAATTAGTTAATGTATTGTGGACCAAGAAACGACACGAAAAAGAACACTAAATGTATCCTTGCGTTATCGCATAATATAATATTATTATTATAAAAACAATTTAATTTTTAAAGACACTTTTGAAATATATTTAATAAACAGTTTGATTTGGGTTATTAATTGTAATCTTTTAAACCAGGCGTTCCCAAAGCTTCCTTTGACATCTCCAAATGAACTTTTTACTTGAAGGGACTCATAGGTTTTTCAAAGTAAACATTTATTATATCAAATATAAGATTATTTAAAACCAATCTTTAAGCCATATTCTCATATACCCAAGCCCAGAAGGAAAGTAGGAAAGTCTTAATGGAAGTTTTCGGAAATACGAAACACTTTGCACCTTTTTTATTATTTATAAATAATGCAAACTACAAACAAAAAACAAACAAAAATAACTCAAAGAATATGTTCAAAGTTTTCTCCTTCCATATTACGGCAACATTTGCCCAAATGAACTTCAAAGTATTTCGAAACATTCCACATCCGCCGGAATTCGATGGCATCTTTGATCTATTCGTCGTTTCAGTTCTTGGAGATCATTTACAAGCGTAGTATACACTAAGCTTTTAAAATATCCCCAATGAAAGAAATTAAGGCGGTTTAAATCGGGGGATCTTTTTACTTTTCCGCCCCTTCCTATCCACCCTTGTTTCAAAATTCTGCGAACTAAAGGAGTCTAACGATTGGGATAAGCTTCGATATAAATCCGTTAAGTACAACTCGAAAATGCAAGTTTTGTAAATAAAAAGAAAATAAACCAACCAATCCAACGTCCAACTAATGCTAAAAAAATCCTTAAGATTTGGCGTACATCTGAAAAAACATTTCAGCTGAAGGAAAATGCGCAACTTTCTGAAATTTTGATAAAGCCCTCACCTTGGATGACAAGTAATTATTAAACATTTTGAACATAGGTTTTAAATGCTTTATTATATCGATAAATGAGTAATATCATTTGTTGTGATACGTATCAACAATACTTTTATGTTTGATGTGATAATGGCATAACGATTTAAAACGTTTCAGCAAACATTGTACTGAAGCTGAGTAATATGAACAAGTAAGATAAAATTCCACGGATTATCTGAAATCAATGTAATCGTGATAATTTTGAATCACTTCTTTTGAACAACTCACGTCGGATATATGATCAGCGTTAACCGCAATGATGCCGAACATAGAAAATTGCAATTTAGCGTAGCAAACTTGGTCAGACAAAAGTACCATCTGAAAATTACATTTAAACTGAAATAAATGTTACCATCTCGATAATTTTGCATTACACACCTTTTTTCTTAGCAATCTGTTCCCGACAACGTGGGACATTTCCAAAATGCGAGTTTTAATTAAATTTTCCTTAAAAAATTGTATATTAATCCTTGACCTTTCCCTAATCCGCTAGACATACTTCATTTTTGCACTTAATTAACGGTACGATTAAAAACGAAATAAAACAGCCGAAAGTGATAGACATCCAAGTATCTACAATGTTGTACCAGCGCAAGTGAACGACATAGAAGCATATCAATCCGTAAAGGTACGTGATCAGTAGTACGAAAGACGTCGTGATTTTCACTAAAAGTATCGAAGCTACGAATTTATGAAGATGCCCCGACGATTCGCACAATATCTGATAACATTTGCCAATGTGCTGTAAATCCTTCACCGTGATCGTATCATCATCGTTCATCTCCTTCTTGCGCCCGAGATAATCGTTGATGCCTTTGTAATAATTCTTAATCAAACACATGACGATGACGTATTGCATTTCGACCGCAAACTTCAGTAAGTGCGTTAGACATACGATGATCATATGCACGGTCGTGTTGACATCCATTTTTCCTCTTTCGTATCGCCGCCCGAATATAATCGCCATTAAGATTAATTGGATTGCATATATCGTACCAAACAAGATCAGATTGTACCACATTTCCGGTTTAGGCGGGATCTTTAACATTGCAAACAATTCGCCGGCTTGCTTAATGCTACGCCAAAGTTTCTTCATGGAATCGTAGCGAACGGTCAATGCAAACGCTAACGAATAGCCGGTGAATACGAACGTGTAAACATAAATTCCAATCAAAACTAATCCCAAAGATAAAGCTTTGTTCTCGAACATGTGACTGTATCCTTGGAAATAGTTTATCGTTACCGATATTGCCATTGCTAATGCGATAACCGTAGGTTGTACGTTCCACTTAGAATTTCGATGCCAATCGATGATTTTCAACAACCACAAAAGTTGTTTTAATTCGTTATCGATACTAGCAATTACTACGACGGGCATCGTAGCGAATTTCGAAACACGATTAACGTGTTAATTGAACTGACATTAATTGTTCGGATGATTCTACGCTTTTCAATTTCAATAATTCCATTCCGTAATAAATAGTTTCAATTCGTTTCTATCTTTGTAAACAAATTAAATGGCTATTAAAATTGGAACATTAAAACGCGATTATTATACGAGGAATACTTAACTAATCATCTCAGTATCTAATTGTTAAGCAGCTACTGAAGTTTTCCATACTGAAGTTTTCCAAATTCAATTTTTTATTTTAATCAATTATAATACATAAAACAATAAATTAATCAATAACATAATCTCCATTCCTACGTATAAGCTCCTGGCATTTTTTAACAAGTTTATTGATTCGTCTGCGATGTAAATCCTCAAGTCTCGACCAGAAGAATTCCTCCAACCAAGCACTTACTTCTGCATCGCTATTGAATGAAACGCCGCGCAAAGAGTTCGAAAGAGATGGAAATCGAATGGCGTCAAGTCTGGAGATTAAGGAGTATGCAGCAATACTTCCCAATTGAGTTCTTGAATTGCTGATTTTGTTATATTGGATGTGTCAGGTCAAGCTTTGTCAAGTTTGAAAATAATGCCATATTGGCGATTTTGCTGAATGGCATCATTGAGTCGATGCAAGTACTAAATATAAACCTCCGCATTGACTGTTTACTTTCGATCAAGTAGCTCGTATTGGGTAATATCTTCCCAATTCCATGACATCGTCCCTTTTGCTCGCAGATTCGCTTGCTTCTCAAGGCTGAACCATTCCCTTCGCTGCTTCACGTTGACGTGTAGACACCAATTCACATTGCCAGTGACCATGCGAAGAAGAAAACGTTCTTTATTGACGTGTGTCGATCGATAACGAGGAAGCAAACTGCTGCCAATTGGCAAGTGAAGGTGGTCCGAATGATGACAATGGATCTGCTTAGCTCCAACACATCATTAATGCTAAATGAATGAATATAGTTATGCCAAATTTTTACTCAGTATAAACTGGGTCCACATCCACTGTGCAGTAAACCAAATACGTTACAGAGAAAGAGTCACTGAATCACGATAAACAATTCTTTGGGCTACTCTTACTGTTGTCTTACATTGTGATTTCTCCGTTCTTTACCGATTGTAGAGTTAGCCAAATCTACCTCTCCCTTGTCGCACAAAACTTCTTACATCTGTTGGGCTAATTACCTTGTTGTTTGACGTGGGTTTTCGTGAAAAAGCTAATCAAAACTTTCCTCATCGAATTCAACTTGGCGACCGGATCACTCTGTGTCGTTGAGGTCGAAATTGCCACATTTGAAGCGCGAAAACCAAATTCGTAGGCCCTTCACCGTGTATAGGACAAATTTCACGATTGAACCACGATAAAATTCAATTTAAAAAAAGTGTCGAAAATGTTTGTTCACTTGACACTCCATTTTGAATGTCTGTAAAGGAAATAAAGCTAAATCTAATACATTAACCAACGACAGCATCTTGTGAAGCAAGCAATTCTCTTTCAGATAAGGTACAACATTATGCCGAAATGTTTTATTTTTGCGACCATTTTAATATTTGAACTTGACAATCAACTCAATACAAAGGCAATGCGGCAATTCCTTTTTATTATTCATTAAAAGTTAAGTTTGCAATTGGGTTGAAATGCTATATAACTCTCTCTAGGCGAAGATATGTATCCAAAATTGAATCAAACAAATTGCGCAGATTTTGATTTAATTACAAGAACAGATAACATAATGAATTCGTATCATTTCACGCCTGCAGATAAGGTCAATATTGATCCCACAGCAATAATGTTTTGATAGTTATCCAGATAATTTTTTTTCAATATTTTTGAATACCTTAGTCACGACAGAATAGTACAGTTTGCTGAAAAACAATATCAGCTTAACATGGAAATGCGCAATTCTTCAGCCGTCAGGTCCATACCATTTTACAAAAAAACTTCTCTTGAAACTTTATCCCTCTTCTTATGCTATCATAAAAATTACAGTTGCAATAAACAACCAAAAACGTTATATGAGAAGCTGAATTAGATGTAGAACATTATAATGATTTTTTCGCAGTAAAATCAAAATTACGTTAATAAATTGAACAGCCCCCGTATTATCGTTGAAACATTGTAATTGTTTCATCTATTGACTAATTTGTAATTAAATTCAGAAATATGATAAATTTAAATACAAAGTGTATCAATATTGTATTATAATAATACATGCAGGTGCAATTAATAAATGTTTTGCTATAGAGATAATTTCTCAAAACAATGCAATAATAGGATATTAATAATTAGCTATAATACAAAACATTGATTAGCGTTAATTGCAAAAAATATTCTGGACAATTTGCACTCTTCCCTCGTCCATCGCGTGCAATTTCACACGTTTTGCACGCCGCACTAATTAACAGAATACACGTATAAATGCGAGTGTTCGTTGCCTTTCGATATCAGTGTAATTTGATAAGTTCCAATTAGAACAATCGTCACTTCTAAACCAACAAGGCGATAAAAACCGATAATCGATATGGAAAACAAAAGTAAGTAGATTCGCTTTTTAATTCACAGCAATAACATTCGTAAAATGTTTCTAATTGCAGAATGTCAATGTGCTGCTACCAATCGTTCGGCGAACGTTTGCTGCTGCGAGAAATCCCAGTGCAAACGCGAAACGAAAAGCTGTTGCTGCAAATGTCAGAAACAAGAAACCGCATCGTGCGATTGCAAAGTAAATTGCAAATGTTGCCAGACGAAGAAGGAAACATGCAAATGCAATAAAACAAGCAATTGCAATGATTGCAAATGTAAAGGAGATGAGGAGGAAAGAAAATGTTGCGGCCAATGTTCCACTGGAAAGAAATGCTGTGGCCAATGTTCTGCTGAAAAGAAATGCTGTGGCCAATGCTCCACTGGAAAGAAATGCTGTGGCCAATGTTCTGCTGAAAAGAAATGCTGTGACCAATGTTCTGTTGAAAAGAAATGCTGTGGCCAATGTTCTACAGAAAAGAAATGCTGCGGCCAATGCTCCACTGGAAAGAAATGCTGTGGCCAATGCTCCACTGGAAAGAAATGCTGTGGCCAATGTTCTGTTGAAAAGAAATGCTGTGGCCAATGTTCTACAGAAAAGAAATGCTGCGGCCAATGCTCCATTGGAAAGAAATGCTGCGGCCAATGTTCTGCTGAAAAGAAATGCTGCGACCAATGCTCCACTGGAAAGAAATGCTGTGGCCAATGTTCTGCTGAAAAGAAATGCTGCGGCCAATGCGCCACTGGAAAGAAATGCTGTGGCCAATGTTCTGCTGGAAAGAAATGCTGCGAGCAATGCGCCACTGGAAAGAAATGCTGTGGCCAATGTTCTGCTGGAAAGAAATGCTGCGACCAATGCTCCACTGGAAAGAAATGCTGTGGCCAATGTTCTGCTGAAAAGAAATGCTGCGACCAATGCTCCACTGGAAAGAAATGCTGTGGCCAATGTTCTGCTGAAAAGAAATGCTGCGACCAATGCTCCACTGGACAGAAATGCTGTGGCCAATGTTCTACTGAAAAGAAATGCTGCGACCAATGCTCCACTGGAAAGAAATGCTGTGGCCAATGTTCTGCTGGAAAGAAATGCTGTGGCCAATGTTCTGCTGAAAAGAAATGCTGCGACCAATGCTCCACTGGAAAGAAATGCTGTGGCCAATGTTCTGCTGGAAAGAAATGCTGTGGCCAATGCTCCACTGAAAAGAAATGCTGCGACCAATGCTCCACTGGAAAGAAATGCTGTGGCCAATGTTCTGCTGGAAAGAAATGCTGCGACCAATGCTCCACTGGAAAGAAATGCTGTGGCCAATGTTCTGCTGAAAAGAAATGCTGCGACCAATGCTCCACTGGACAGAAATGCTGTGGCCAATGTTCTACTGAAAAGAAATGCTGCGACCAATGCTCCACTGGAAAGAAATGCTGTGGCCAATGTTCTACTGAAAAGAAATGCTGCGACCAATGCTCCACTGGAAAGAAATGCTGTGGCCAATGTTCTGCTGGAAAGAAATGCTGCGAGCAATGCGCCACTGGAAAGAAATGCTGTGGCCAATGTTCAGCTGAAAAGAAATGCTGCGAAGAGCAAGTAAGTTGTACGTGCATTAAAAAGAGCGTATCATGCAATGGCTGCGGTTGCAAATTCCAAATAACTATCGAGTGCAAATGTTATGTTCGCAAATGCCAAACCGTCGATGATGGTAAATGCACGTGTGACGAATGCTGTTGCAACGAATGCAAATGCGCCGACGACGAAGAATGTTTCTGCGGCAACGGCAAATGCGTTTGCGACAAATGCCATTGCAACAACAAACGCAAAGATTAAGCTTCTTCGCCGAACAAACGTTAGACAAAACTTATTTTCAGTATATTAATATCAATTCAATAAGTTTGCTTTGAATAAAGGTGGCGGGAATTAAACCTTCTTTTTAATTGTTACAAACAAATCATTTTATTTCCAATTTCCCACAAACTAAATCAATATTTTATTCTTTGAAAACAATATTTAGCGGTGATTATTGTTCGGTGGCATTTCTAAAGCCTAACATAATAAACAAATAAGATGCTATACCACTGCAGATCTGCAAGAAAAGAAAATGCTTCAATCAAATCATAGAGGCAAATATGAGTAGTAAAACCGACATCAAACACCTGCATGGCATCCAAATTTATGATTCCGTGCGTGGAAAAGTTCAGTTCGTTATAAGCAAATTGTTTGGATAGGACGGCTACCTAAAACAAATCCAAATCAACGATTTTTTCTCATTCATTTTCATCAATCAATTCTTGAATCTACCTTCCTTTTGAGTGCAATATTTTTTATGTCATTTGACAACACCAATAGGTTTATCGATACGTGACTCTCGGCTTCTTTAGTTAAAATCGCCGGCAAAATATAAACGCTCAAATAGAAGAATACGCCCAAGAAACGGGCCCCAATAACATTCACTTCGTCGTACCATATGGCATCGTTGAAGAAGAACAATGCGGCTAAACCGTAAAAGTTTATCACTAACGTTATAAATGCGTCGATCATGCCCGTTAATATTAACGGCGACATGATCGATTGCAATAGTTCAACGATATCGATTGAAGCCGTATGACATTGCCCCATGTGCTTAATATCATCAACGCTCCCAAAATTCTGCCGTTTAGAGTTACGCCGAATCAAGTCGATCAAATCACGATAATAATTTTTAATTAATGAATTGAACGCGCAATACTGAAAGTCCAAAGCGAATCGAATGGTTTGGAATGTAATATGATTGATTATATAGAGCCAAAGCATAGTTTCCATGCTTTTTCTCATCATCGTGGTAACAAATACAATTAGTGAAATCAACATTGACCCGTATCGGAGAGAAACCAAAATAAAGTTCTTATTGATTTCAAGTTTGGGTTGTATTTGAAATTTTGCGAACATTTTTTTGCAAATTTCAACATTTTCCCATAAACTTAAGATGTCTTCTTTGTTGATTGCTAACGTAAACACAAGAGCACATGCTTGTAATGCAAACAAATTGAAAAATACAAAGAACAATATGTTATTGAACGACAACGAGTCGTTTGTTCGAAACATTTTTGTAATTGCAAATGAGTAATTTAACGTGATTGTTAAAAATAATGTAAAAGATATTAGAATTCCTTGTTTAGCAGATTTCGAAGCATTTTGATTTAAATTGCGGTACAAAACGTTCATGACTTTGCGTAAAAATTCGAATTCATCCACAAATTTCATTGCCGACCACATTTTTAAAGGAACGATGTGTACCATTAGATCACATAATTAATACTGAAAATTATTACTCATCCATTATGTTTGTATAAAAATAATTTCAATGATGGAGGATCCAACTAATGAGAAATTGATTATCCGTAATACTTTTCCAATTTAAAATTTTATTCTTTAATATATATAATATAAAATAAAATGATACAATAATTACTTCCAATGGTATATTCCAAGTATTTTGAATTTCTTCTTTTGGTTTTTCCTTTAAATTTGCCCCATTCCTGAATTTTTGGTTGCCTATTCCGACAATTTCAATATTATGACACTTATAACCTATCAATTTTTGTACGATTCGCACGTGTATTTTTCTTGAATGAGAGTCTAATATAATATAGGATAATGTTTGAAAATTCCGAAAATAGAATTAATTTTATACCCTGCTTAACGTGGGTGAAAAGAGGCGTAGCGAAAGGTAATCCCGAGAAAGTGCAACTGACCAAAAATGAATTAATAGAGATTATTAATCAGACAAGAGCACAGCTACCGTAAGTACAAATAATCTTTATAACAACAAAGTCCGGATCACAGGTTTCTTTAATTCGGTTCTTTTAGTGAAGCTGAGGACGAAGGTGAATCTTCGTCAACGATTCAAAATGAACCAATGAACGCTGATGACGAGTACAATTTTAGCAATTATGATAATGAGCAAGGTATGTTTATCTTTTAATTTTGCAATTCCAGTTGTAATAATGTCAATATTTTTTTGCAGAAGTGGATGTTAATACATTGGGTATTGGTTCAATAGCAGAGTTGCCGGCACAAGCTGATGATAATTTTTCAGAATCAGATGATTCTGAGAAAGAAGATGAAATAATTAAATCAAATGATAATTTAATATTGGTTGGACGTGTTGATGGCGATGCAAGCATATTAGAAATTTATGGTACACATATTCTTAATTGCTTCAAGTTCAAATTAATACAATCTTTTAATTTTAGTTCAAAATGAAGAAGAAGGATCATTATATGTACATCATGATATTCTATTACCAGCCTTTCCTTTATGCATAGAATGGTTAGATTATGAACCTGAACATCCACCAGGAAATTATTGCGCAATAGGCTACATGACATCAGTAATTGATATTTGGGATCTAGACATAATTAATTGCCTAGAGCCAGCATATAAGCTAGGAAGAAAACCTAGTAGAAAAAAGAATTTAACAAGGATTGGCCATAAAGATGCTGTATTAGATTTGTCCTGGAATAAAGTATATCACCACATATTAGCAAGTGGTTCTGTTGATCAGACAATATTGCTGTGGGATATTGACAGGAAGGAGCCAAGTACTTGTATAGAAGCATTCGAAGAGAAGGTACAATGTGTTGAATGGCATAAATTAGAAGCTCAAACGTTATTAGCTGGTGAGAGTTTACACTTATTAAGAGAAACTTCAACATATTTTCATTGCCATTGCAGGTGGTTGTGATAAAACAGCCAAAGTGTTTGACTGTCGCACGCCGGACAATCATCAAACATGGGAAATAGCAGGCGAAGCTGAAAAGATGCTCTGGCACCCATTACAACCACTCCAATTCTTGGTTGGCACCAATACCGGCGTCATACAATGTTTCGACTGCAGACAGGGACATTTGTGGAGTTTGGAAGCGCACAATAAAGAAATAACTGGCTTATCATTAAGCAGCATGTGTCCCGGTCTTTTAGCTACCATTTCCGCCGAAGGCGACCTGAAAGTATGGGACATGCTCGAAGACAGACAACCCGATTTGGTGCATCAGCGCGATTTAAAAATGGGAATGGTACATTGTTTGGAAACGAATCCGAATTCGCCTTTCCTAATTGCGAGCGGCGGTGATAATAAGAGCCACAATTTTACCGTTTTGGATTTATTGTCAGAAGATGTTGGTAAGTTTGAAAACATTTCTTTTAAGCTCAATGCCAACGATTCTTTCATTTCTAGTTAAACATCGTTTTGGATCTAGAGATTTAATTACAGAAAATAATCCTATGTAGCACCTACATAGTGTAATGTACATTTTGTAAGAATAAAATTATGTAATTGCTAACTGACGGCTATATATATTTACCTGGAAGATCGCCAAAGAAATTTATTATTTTAATTAATTCGGGGCTATAAAAAATATTCTCATTAATTTTTCATATAATCAAAGGGAGCTGCTAATTAAAGTGTCACGCAAAAGATGTCGCTTGCGTCTACCAAAATATCAACAAACCGTCGTGGTTTTCGACCAATCAGATGGGCGTAGTACGCCGGTATAGAATAAAAGTGAATTTGCGTTTGGCACTTCTGTCATTTAAGAGTCTTCTTCTGTGGAGGAAGTATATCGATAATAACAAAGAAGTAAACAAAAATAAATTAAAGTGCAACTACATCGAAACTAGTGCTTATTAACAAAAATATATAATAGAAAGGAAAATATATTTTTTCTAATCACATTAATTAGCGTGTAAAAAGCAAGAAGACAGAAACAGAGAACAACCAACGAAGATGGCTTTCATGATGCCCGTGGTTAAAAACGACTGGGACATATACAAGTCGAATCGGTCCCGTCGCGTGTCGGAATGCTCGAACACGTCATCTTGCCGTTCGAGAAAGATCTCCGAGGGCAGCAAATCGGAGGGACCAAGTTTGTCAACGTCGCCCGGTTCCGATTTCATCGTCGCCTCGCCGGGCCATCGAAGCGTGCCGGCGAACATGTCCAGACAGTATTCGCGAGTCAGTTCGAGGACGTCGCAAACGAGCTTGCAGAGTCCGAGTAAGAGCGTGTCGTCGTCGCCGCCGAAGTGCGAATCGCAATCGAGTTTGAACAAGTTCCATAACCGTTTGTTGGACAAGTTGAAGCGTTCGTTGAGGAAGGATCCCACGGACAACGAGAGAACGAGTTCATGAGTGAGGGCCGATGGCGAGAACGAAAAGAAGAACCGATCCGCAGATAATGTCGAAGCTTCTACCTCCTAGTGAATGTAAAAGGAAAGGAAATTAAACAAACTTGGAAATATACAATGAGAACGAAACGAAACCAAATCGGGAAATATTTGTCAAGAGTCGGAACGACACTACGTAAAGGTGTTCAGGTATAATGTCCTGTGATATCGTCTCGTAGTTTTTCTTCATTTTGGTTCTAAATAGTCTTTAAATGTACTTACCGAACTTTAGGTTCGATTTCATCATTCGTTTTTTTTTAATTATTATAAGGAAATCAGGACGTCAAACAAGAAAATAACATTTTGTTGTGAAATATTTTTTTAACGAAACAAGTAACCGTATGATCGGAGGTGAAGAAGAAGCCTTTTTATTATTAAATGTACAAGACTGGAGTATTTAGGAAGAGCGGAAAGTGCTAATTAAACACAACCTTAATGTTGTAAGCTTTGTTGAATTGAATCACGATATATCCATTATTATTACTATCGCATATTTGTATTTAAACCAGTCAATATTCTATTATTGGTAATGCAATCTTCGTTTTTGTACGAATTTGTAGAATTGACTGGGCCTAGTTGGCGATTTTTGAAAAGGAGAAATCTATATAATAAGGAGTCGAACAGCCATCGCTTAGGTTCTTCGTTTATTTTGTTTAAAATTAACATTCCAAAAAAGAATTAGATTATTGACATCTTCAATAAGAACTACTTAAAAACGTTTGAGGAACAGGTATGAAAATTTTAAAAAATAAATTATAACACTAAACTACAATGGAATTAAAATGAGATATTTACTGAAGGTGAATGATAAATAATAAATGAATTTTATTAGCTAAACGAATTGTAAAATGCGCAATGCCCGTGATAAGCAATCGATTGGGCAGTGCGTTTCATTTTTTAATTAAATTTATTGTAATAAACGAATTGTTAAGTTTACAATGATGAAAATATATATAATAAAGTGTATTATATGAATTAATAAGAGAAAGAAAAAATAATTATGCAAATTTGTATGAATTTTTTTTAATTATACAATGAATTTAAGAAAATTAATAAATAGCCATTCGTGGCGATGTGTTATAAAAGATATCGTTTTACTCATCGTACATTTTCCTTTTACCAACACAAAATCTTCGAATTCGCATTTTAATTGCAAATACACCATTGCTGCAGATTTACGGTTACGTAGACAAATTTATGCCAGGTCATTTTTCATAACAATAACAATTCTGGCTTTGTTTCTTTTTTTATTATACGCAAATACATATAACATAGGATTTGCGAAATAGTAGTTTTCAAGCAAAAAGAAATATTTTTTTACCACGCCTCCTTGTCCATAAACTATACCGAGATCCTTATTGTTTATATATTTAAAAGTTTATTTTTAAGTCGCTCCTATTATTTTATCCAACCACATGCAAAATAAATTCGCTATTGTTATTATTTCTATTAGAACAATATACACTCGTGGCATCGGTTACTTTTCTAATAATAAATGTACGCACAATTAAATTCACGTTTGCGTTAACGGTTAATTTGAAAATGGTTCCAATTATTTGTCTGCGAAAACTACTAAACAATTTACCGAATTCATCATCATCAACCATTCATTTGTCATGCATTAGGTTTCAATATTAATCGTGGCTTACGTGACTTCGGTTGTAATATGTTTTTATTGGGAGCAACTGTAGAAAATAGTAAATATTGGCACAAAGAACAGGAAAAGAAACTTAGAAATTGCGTATACCCACCCATTTTATAAGCAACATTCTTCAATCCTTATGACCCGCACGATTATGTTATGGGTATACGTGTATTGTAGGGTCAGCAACCTTTACCTTGAAACACGCAACGAGTTAATCTTTTAGAATTCGATTAATATGCAGAATCAAATTCCTAGAAGGGCAAAATAAACGAAAAAGAAAGGTTTACCGTACTTAAATTGCAAATAGGCTACCAAAAATTCGCTATTTTACTAAGAGCCGCATTATTTTTATCGATTGCCAAATCTAATCCTGCTTTCACCCAATATTTTTCTATTCGCAAACAGTTTTGCAATAAAATGTACAAGGCGATTTGTGAAAGTAACTCGCAGAAAACGACGACACAAAAGTGTGACGATGGTGAAATTTGCAAGTTGTATTCGAAATAGAAGAAATGGAAATGGCAATCGATCCAGGCATATTGGATAAATAGCCACCAGGTAAATGTCATTTCGTAACGATTCAAGACGGTTGAATGGGAAACAAAAAGAAGCTATTTACATTAACCGATACCTTATGCAACGGCAATAATAAATGTTATTGTAATTTAGGTTGGCAAAAACGAACGGTTTGAACAAAATAAAACTCCTTGCCAACATTCCTGTTTTTTTTCCTTTTTATTTTATACGTTCTACCGTACGCTCTTTTATTAAATAGAGTCCGTCTTGTCGGCGCCAATTATCCTTAAAATAAACCTGCAAAAATGTCGCGACGTCTCGAAGCAATTATTCCTCTACTTAACTAATATCCCATGACGCAACTATACGCCTCATTTATTCATTTTTGTGTCGCTTATTATTGTGCTATCTTCCTTGAAAAGAAACTTATTATCCTGTTATTTATTGCAATAGAAAACTAAATATTTGCAATCACACACTTGACTCTTGTAGATTAAAAGCGGTTTTAAAAAATAATCGTTTAACAACCACGTTCGATCAGCATGAATTGTTTATTTACTTTCCTTTTTACAAGTATTTTAATTGCAGTATGGATTAAAATAATTTGAATCGTCCTATTTCTTTGCACCGACTGAACTAAGTCGAGCGATCCCATAAAAGAAATAGAAAAGGCAAAAATTCGTGATCGCTCGGTATTTTTTATAGACAACATTTTGGCCAAGACCTAAAAATACGTTTTATCATAAACATAAAACAAAATTATGATTGCTTATATATTTTCGTTCTTAATATTTTTTCAGTTGCAAATTTTTATTATGCTACAAAAATAAATGCTCGTCAAATATTTTGACTACGCTTAAATCGATCAACTTTTATGGCAACGCAAGACTACTATCGCCTAAAATCAAGAGATTGTAAAAAAGTGAACGGAGCTTGCAAACAGGAAGTTTCCATTTGGTAAATCAATTAGCCATCAATATACATACATACATACTTAATATGTAAAAAATGTGAACGCTTGCAATTATTAAAAACTCGTTTCTAAGGTCGTTTGCATTATTTCTTTTTTGCAGACCACTTTTTTTGGATGGTTGATCGTTTAAACTTTAACAAATCACGAGGCAATTCCATCATCTGGCAATTTGTAAGATTTGGTGAACAATGATCAAGGCCATCGAGAAAAGATTCCTTTGAGAGTAGTCGACGAAAATTTCGGGAAAACCATTCAGTGGGATGAAATACTATAAATGTGAAGAATTCAAATAGAAAGCAAAAAGGCAAATCTTGAATCCAAATATCAAAGAAGCGAATAGAAAGTAGATTGCACGAAAGGAACGAACCTCAATATAAGTTTATTTATTGTATTACTGTATTTTACAGATTTATTGGTGAATTTATGCAGAATATAAGTTATACGTAGTTTCTAAAGACGTTCAAATTTCACTGCATCTCATAAAACCCAAAGTTGTTTTATTTGAAATAGAATACTATATCATTAAATCCAGATTCTCGAGAATCTATTCGGTTCGAGACGCATGAACGGTGCCAGTGAGAAAGAAAAAATAATGAAAAATTCGTGCTCTGAGCGATAGCTTTTCAATTACTCGATGAGAAATCTTGGATCCTCCAGAGATAGAGATGAAAACCTAAATAAGTAACGCAGCAAACTTGATACGTAAGCATTTAATTTCAAAGTAGCGAATCGTATAAACCAGGGATTACAAACATTTTCTTTCTTTCAAAACTTTTTTTTTCAATCCAATTCTAATTAAAAAAAAATATTGTGATGGCATTAACGGACCTTTATTATCTGTTAATATGATGAATTATTAACGTGACTAACTATTACGTCAACAAAGGAAAAATGAGAAAAAAATCAAAATAATGATTCGGCGATGTGATTTGATTGTGAATGCTTTTGCAATTCAAAAATTTTCCAACTTATTTGAAAACTTATTTTTGGGTTAAAAATCGCAACAGGGTCACCTGGATCCCTGGTAAAATCATCTCTTGACCAAATTATCCGATACTTGCGTCCCTTACGAGGATAGTCTTTAACGCATACACTTGATCTTGATTTAGTGCTTTAGCATTTTGATCTGTAAAGGAATCGTTAGACCCTCAATGTGCGTCATCACATACGATGTTCGAGATTACTTAAACTAGAAAACGAGCACTTATTGCTTGAGGCATTAAAAGGTGACACTTTAACTGGCAGCGTTCATTAAAAGATTTCCTTCCTCCTAATCCGTTGTCTGAACGTGCGGAAATGTTTTCCAACATTTATATAAACAAATAGAGGTTGTATAAATGTAAAACGTATTTATAAACGTTAATTAATAGTAATTATTCTACAAAAATAAACAGCAATTAAATCCTCACTGCGCGAAAGAAAAAGAGAGATTCAAACGTTATTTTGCACGATGATATTGCAATTATGCATTAATTGTGCACGTTTACAATAATAATGAAAACAAGGTCATACTTCCTTTATATAATATATAAAACGCATCCATTGAACGGGATTGAAGTTGTTAATTTGTTAAAATTAATCATAACGTACGGCAATAATTGTTATATTAATAACAAAGTCAATAATTTATCGACCGTGTTTATTAAATAAACCGCGGGTTATGCAATTACCTCGTCTGTTATTATTAATAATTAGCTCGTTAAAATCTTCTAGATGCTGAATTAATAATTTCGATTAGAACACACGAACCAGGAGGATCTGATTAATAATTGACGTTCGATAGAACACGACGACATTTGTATCCCATAAAGGAAGTTTAGAAGATTATTATTATTATTCAAGGGTGACGAAATTCGCTTCAAAGGGCGATGAAGAAGAAACAAAAAGAAAATTGATAAAGTGACTTTCAAAATGTCATCGAACAATCAAAATGTTAAAACATGCGGAGGTGTTACTTTTACTGAAGAGAGGAAAAAATGTTGCTGCTCCCTTTTCAACATTTTCTTTTCAGTTCGTATACGTTAACCGTACAGGAAATGCTCTCCGCCACTCGTGTATGGAATGAATCGATTTTGCGCTACGGAATTTTCCATTGCTTAGTTTCGTACTACTGCGTGCATTGTAACAAGGATAAATCAATAAAGGAAAAACTATATTTACAATGAAAAAACGGAGAAAGAACATAAAACGCTTAAATAAGAATATCGATTCTCTAAGTTGGAAAGAATGAGTCAATTTATTTGAGAAACATAATAAAAGCTTTTGCGATTGCTAACTTTTGTTATTAATTTATTAATCCTATTCTCTTTTCTATGCATTTTTACTGAAGTAACTACAATGGACTTCTAAAGTTGTCGTACACCCACATCTTCCTTATTATTTTATAATCTTAATCCATATTATTTAGTATTTTTTCAATTAAGATTAGAACTTTTGCTAAATTATTCATGGGACTTTTATTTTTCGTTGCAAAAATTGCAGATCGGCTCGCTCTTGTGCGTTTAGCATGACACCATTCTGGCTTAGACAATTGCCCAATTAAGATATTTTGTTACTGTTCATATTTTAACCAACCATATATAACACATTTGTCGTTTATATGCGTTTGATGTCCATTTATTTGCAAGGGGTTCATTAAACGATCAAATACTGTTTTGCTATTGAATAAGTAATAGCAATACTTTTATTTAAAGATTAGATTAGTGGGAATGCTTTGCTAAATCATTTTTGTCAATTTAAAATACGAGGACAAATCAGAAAGAGAGTTTAATATGAAAAAACCTTTTTATTAGGATTTGTGAAAGAATTATTTGCTGAAAATTATAGTCTGATTCAAAAAGTTATAAGTAAATGCGTATACAAATGAATAGTCATTTGTCTTCGACAGCTGATAGTTGCTTCTTCGATTTGCTAGAATTAATCATTTTACATTTCACACCATAGTTAAAGACTGTAACTTGACTGAGTTATTTGATCCACCTATACTAAATCTAATGTACTGAAGTAATGTTTATTTTGCAGATGTTAAACAATAGTATGATGCACTATTGATGGAAGTTATTTTGGAAAAAATAAAATATTTTTCACATTATCTGGTTTGTTCCATAACTAGGTAGATTATTTTTCTAAATTGGCCTGAATTTTAAAATTTTGCGCTACTGTTTGGTATCAAATAATATGAATCGATACGAAATCAATTATAAGGACAAACAACACTTTAAGGTTCATTGAAATTAGATCGTTTACACGATTGATAGCCATTAGCGGTATAATTAAATTGAGGTTCAAGTGTTTCCGTATGATTAATAAACTTAATTAATAAATCTATCTAATTAAACTACTATAAACGTATAAATTAAAATTTATTATATTAAAATGGCATGAAAGATGAGGAATTTTCTTCTAATTGGCAGCGGCCGCGATGCAATTAATTTGGCACAAACAAATTTGATACTCGTTAATTATACATTTTTTATTATAATAATGTTTAGTTATAATATTACATGAAAGCATGTCGATGTGTGCGGTTTGAAATTTTCCTTTGCAAATTTTCTTTATCATTCGCCATACAACACGACTATTAATTAATAAATTTTAATAGATTTAATGGCGGTGTAAATTTAGTCCTTCGAATAACGTCATTCCCATTCATTTTACGTTTCCTTTTTCGCTTTACGCAAACCTTAGGGTAAATAAATGAGGATGAATGTTTTTTAATTGGTCGGTTAGTTAAAGTTATGATGATATAAAAAAATATGTTCTCTCTCTTGCTGCTATAAATAAACTGTAGGGGATTAATCGTGGAAAAGTACCGAGGATGAAATATTAAACGCTTCTATTATAGGTTGGTGCATAATTTGCAGCCGCTTTTTTTTAAATTCAAAACATTTAACTAATGCAAAAGCTTACTATTTAGTCAATCATACATTATTTTGAATGTTCCCATCCTTTTTGGCTTGTTTTTTTTGAGGAAATTTACTAGTTTGAAGTGAATATGTCATTGAAGTAAATTAAAAAGCTCTGGGTATAGTTGAAAGAAATTTCAATCAGATGGTTTGAAAAAATGATCGGTGTAGGTGAGATAATCGGAAAACACAAGGACGAAGAATCCCCCAGATGTGGAAGGACTTGCCGACCGATGACTTGAATCTCTTGAATTAAAATCAACAAAGTTTTTGATAATAAAGTTCGGCAGTTACTAGTTCAATCCTTTTTTGCATTTCGTTTGAATTGATGTCACCATAGGCATGACATCATATTCCTTGGACGAAGATCTTAAGTGACTAAGCAAGTAAAGCTGTGCATCAAAGTTCATATACTTGAATTTAAGAGAAGCAAGAATCCTTCTACTTCCGGCGGTTTTTTTGGACCTTGCGCTATTCGATTATCATCGTATCCTCAAACAAGCAATGAAAAATCGACGAGAACGTAAAGACAGCATCTGAAATAATGTAGATAAATGCTATATTAACTAAATAGTAAGTTTTTCTTTGATGGAGTATTCAAATGTTGCGTATTTAAAAAATAACGGTTGGAAAATGTGTGCCAACCTAATATAAAAGCGTCTCTTTTTAAATGGACAACAAACTGATTCGAATTACCATCATAATTGCGATCAACAGCAGCAGCAGCTGTTAACAACAATCAATTTATTGTTATTCTAATTACACTTACTCCTTTTTATGCTTACACGAAGGTCATGACGTTAAAAGAGTGGTAAGGTTAGCTTATGGTGGAGGTGCCAGTGGAGAAATGAATACGAATTGGTAAATGGGTACGGAGCAATCAGGAAATATTGATTTAGTATATTATTGTTTTGGGCTGAACGATTGATTTTAATTAACGAGAAAAGAAAACTGTCCTTCGCGATTGATTTCTAGAACAAAAACAAAATTAAATTGTCTGTCAGTCGTCTAAATGGAAAGGAAGAGATAAAAGACGTTTCTTCTTATTGAACCAGTACGATCCGGTTCTGTGGAACGATCTTTTCAATTTAAATTCAACCTCTTAAACGACAAACTTTCTGTGTGCGAATCAATTGATTTATTCTCTTTCAGGAGGCATCAATTGGGGTTAAATGTAAATATACGTACACGTTAACGTGTCAGACTCTTATTTCTAATGCAATCAAGTTTTAAGCAATCTAGTTTTATTGCGCATAATGTATATGCTTAATAGTTTGCTATATACAGGGTGTTAAAAAAAGTGTCACAAACTTTAGGGGGTGATAATATGGCCTAAGATAAGCAAAAATAGTCTTAATGAACATGGGTCCGGAAATGGGCGGTTTCGAAGATATGGAGGATTGAACTATTTTATATCATATCTTCGTTAGATCGGTGTATAATTATCCGCCGTTTTTTGAAAGGTATTTTTTAGGCAGTTCGAAACACAAAAAATTATGGTAAAGACACACAACTTATTAATAAAGGTCCAAATTATCATTCATTTCAATTGCGGCCTCCTATTTGCTTGCTAAGTGGTCCATTCCACGCGTACAAAAGAGCTAAAAATTTGCAACTTTACTTGCCCTTACATCGGTCACCGAGTAATCAAAATATTTTATTTACTTGGTAACCGATGTAAGGGAATGCATAGCTGCATATTTTTAGTTCTTTTGCACACGTGGAATTGGCCATCTAGCAAGCAAATAGGAGGCTTCAATTGAAATGAATGATAATTTGGACCTTTATTAATAAGTTGTGTGTCTTTACCATAATTTTTTGTGTTGCGAACTGCCTAAAAAATAGCTTTCAAAAACGACGGATCGAACGAAACTATGCAACAAAAAAGTTCAATCCTCCGTATCTTCGAAACGGTCCATTTCCGGCCCCATGTTCTTTAAGACTTTTTTGCTTATCTTGGGCCATATTACCACCCCTTAAAGTTTGTGACACTTTTTATTTAACACCCTGTATACGTTGTTATTGTTAAGTACGTTTGATAAATGCATGATTTATTACAACAATTACGAATGATAAATATTTATTTTTTTAAAGCAATTCTTTGGCAATTAATAATTCAATGACGTTATTGATACTGCTATTGTTCTTGACTATTTTTAATTGAAACGAGAAAAAAAAATGTATACTCGCATAAATAAACAGAAATTAATTAAAATTTGCTCGATTCGTAATCGTCGATGGCAATAATTTGTTAATCATTAATTAGAAATGTTATCGATTCATAAAAGAAACATTATTATTCGTAAATATTAACTGTTATAGATTTTTTATTACTACCATATTTTTTACTGTCTACGTGCAAAAAATCATGTTGATGGCCTCGGACGAAACAGAATAAATGAAACCATGTGACTTTTGCTAATAAAAATCCATAATTTCATAAGATGAACGAAATTTGTATTATCGATTTCATTCTCGGAAATTTAAACTTGCTTATCTAACATGTTACAAAAACAATTGTGTACGATGAAAATTTGCAATCACACGCTTTTCATATATATGTATGTGTGCTAAATGTGCAAATTATTAATTCTTCTAGAAGAATGATATAATTTTGATTAGATATCAATTTATTCAACTTAAAAGTTCTTAAAAACCTAATAACCAACTTTCCACAAACAACTACTCTAATTATATGAATTATTTACACGTGGTTTGGATTACTTTTAAATTCACTATCAGTGAGTAGCCTGTTTGCAAAAGCTCAACATTCAAAAACGTACTTAATTTAATTTCGATTGGCTCATTCAGGTTTTCAGATAAAACAGCAAACGAGCTGTAGCTATATTTAAATTAATTAAAAACTCTAATGGCAACCATGATTGAATATTAACGAATTTCATGATTATCTAATTGTTAATGCTTCCGCAATAGTTTTATTTCGCCAACATTGGAGTTTATTCTAATTTTCAATTTCCATTGATGAATTGTGGTTTATTGATTTGCTATTCGAGACATAATTCTTATCATTAAGTAAATACCAGTAGTAATATTTTATTCGAGGCAAATTTTATCGTTATTTACTTATCAGTGATAAATGAGTTCAATAAAAACGTGTGTGGAATTGCGAAATTAATGTCAGGTGATAGTTTGCTAATTTAATAATAGAACAGGAAAAAAACAAAGTCCATTGAACTTTTCTACCCCGCATTTCGTTTCCATTTTTTATTACTATTCCAAATGCTAGCGAGTTGTTAATTAAATAAAATGATTACTGGAATTAAAAGAAGCGGCAAAAAGAAAATCATTAAATTTCGTTACGTACGACCTTGATTTTGTTTCCATTACTTAATACAAATTAAATGTAAAATTTAATTAAAATTGTGGTATTGTTATTTTATTTTCGCTGTTATCAATTTCGTACGTGACTATTTTGCAAAGAGTTAAACTTATTGTTTGCCAAATTACAAATAGAATGAAGAAAGTACATACGATGGAAGGAATGAATGATTGCAAATAAAAATCATTTGCTTTTGCAAATTTGTATTCTATCTTAATTGTGCAAATTCTTTTTTATAAATCTCTTATGATAGAACGAATTGTTTACTGACAATTATTAGTGATAGATTTTTAAATTATGATTAATTGTTTTTTTGTGTTACGTACGTATATTTTACGTATCAAAATGTTTACAGTTCTATTGAAAGCGATTTACGTTAAATGAAATGCGTTTATTTGTTCTTTCTTAAATTAGAATTGATATGAATAGAATTGGGAATTATAACGACCAATCCCGTGGTGATTGTAGTAAATTACATATTTATTATCTTTCAATTTAGCAGGAATTCTAGCCACAAATACAATCGGTTTTTCCACTTTTCAATCTTAATGTAAAATTCAAATTTTTCCTAACAAGACTGTTATCTCTTTTAAAAATTCAAACTCTAAGTAAATGATCATATCATTAGTTTCCGCTCCAATACGTTGGCATACGCGGAGAGAAGTTAATTACAAATATTCCGGATAAACATTTTGGAATTGAAATTCAAGTTTAACGTATATACCTCATGTCTATGTAACTGAAAGCCGATATTAAATATGATTCTTTAAATATACAGAAACCTTACTAAATAAAATATATTGAATGTTGGTTTATTTTAAAAATCCGACATACATCGTACATAACCAAACGAACTGAAGTAAATTCTATAAACGATTCGTATAAAAGCTGCTGCTATTTGTTGGAAAAGAATTTTTTGCAAATTATTTATCTTTTTTTTTTAGATAATTTTGTTATCAAATTAAATATTTGATATTTAGTATAATTGCAATTGATAACTTGAAGTAACTAAAATTATCAACTTTTGCATAAGAGGAGGCAAATTGAAAACGAGTGCAAACCAGCAATTTTGCAAAAGACTTTCGCATGAACGACCTCTTTACATTGGCAATGTAATGTCTAAAGCATTCGCGAAAAATCAAAATAAAGAATAACAGGATCTTCTACAATTTTATCAAAAGAAATGAATTAAAGTTTATCAAAATGTGTCGAAATATTTTTTGACACTAGCATACGGTTGTTTAAGTAAAGGACCTTCATATCACAAAAATGTTATCAGCATATAATACATTTTTTTGTTAAAATAGATTGAATAAGTTTCTATTAAAGAAATGTGATTAACGTCTCCATTCATCAGATGAAATTGCGCGCACAAACGTATTTCCACGATTCGCATTTGAAAATATTTTACGATTGAGTCATTCGATTCGCTGGAATTTATTTTCAATTTTGATGCAGTAATTGCATACGCGAAATACTTTTGTTGCACTCATACTTTTGAAATTTCATGCATTTTCTGGAGATTAAATTAAGAAATAAAAAGTGGCTCGGCTGTATTTAAAGAATTGTAAATGCGTAGTAGGATTTATTGATCTTGGCACATGAAACAGAATGTCTATGTGTTTCGTTTTAAATGCAAATTGATGTTTTATTTGTATTTTTTTTTTGCAAATAAGAAATGTATAGTTCACAATGGCATAACGCAAGACGGTGAAGCGCGTACTTTAAAATATCCGGATTATTTTTAAATTAAAATAATTATGAGATTAATTTAAAGCATGGCCTCGAAGTTGTTATTTGAACTTGAAACAGTGATTATTATTACCTATTTCTTTTCGGTTATGTTTTAAGTGGCTACATATGCGTATGCACACTTGCCAAAAAAAGGAGTTTGCAAGCTATTTTAAATAATGGATGACGAACAATCGGCCACGTGGCTTTTAATAAAAGAAAATAAGAAATTGTAAATTCAGCCAGACCAATTAATAATTAAAATTTAAATAATTTGCATGAAAAGGTAATATAATTAAATACCAATAGATATTTTAATCGGATTTACCTTTGGCAATTTCGATTCTTCCGTTCAAACAAAAAAGTTATTTTGCAAACGATAATACGATAAATTTAATACACCCAGCAAAAATGGCATAAGAAGGTAATCGAATTCCACGATTTGCCATACGCTATAGCAAATTATTACGAAATACAATTACTTTGCAATTATTATTTTTGTTTGTTTTTCTATTACGTAACCTTTTTTGTTAAACTCGTGTATGTACATTGAAATTTTTAAGTAAGCATTATTGTTAATCAAAGGAGAACAAAAAAATCAATTAGATTTAATTGCTGCAAACTCCAATAGCTAAAACGAATAAAGTGGCTTGTAAAATAATTGTTCCCTTTTTTACCACAACATTTAAACTTTTATTGTTGCTAAGAAATGCGCAAGCAAATCCGTTCATTTTATTATATGCATTTTTTAGTGCAATTTGTATTAATAAATATTTTTAGCTAGGTTTTGCAAAGCAAAATTGCAAACGGCTAAAAATAGCGTTCAAGCAAATTTTTTTATTCGGCATTAAGGTGATCCTGCTGATATGAAGAGCCCGGATATTCACCGTTTTTTCATCAATATATATCAGCAATTGAATGATTTATGTGTCTCATAAAATGAACGTAATTAAATGTTGTTATCGTTAAATGCGAATTTTCGAATTGCACACAATAAGTTATGTGCAGATTTCGAATAGAAACAATAACAGCAACATGTGCACCTACGTCACGTGGATAAGTAAAACATTTTTTGGCACGTACACAGTTCGATTCGAATTATATAAATTTGTTATTGTTCCGAGTCATCCTAATTCGCCAGCTTTTATCCCGTCCCTTTAATCGCTTATTTTTAATTTCGTCTACGTACACACATGATCGCACACATAAACATAGCCAACACACCCCATAATTGGTTCCAAGCGTCCATTTATATTGACGTCAATCGTAGAGATGAACGTAAATTCTAAGATACGTCTTGTAAATGTTATGATCCATTCAGGAACATTAATAATTTTATTATGACAGCAATTGTTCCGTTCAGCAACAAAAGAAGTAATAATAAAGTGCAGACGTAGAATGCGACGAGTAATTTTTATCGCATACATTTAGCATGTTAAATGGAAATGCGTTTGATTTCGAAATAGTCTAGTTTAGCTTTAACGAAGTTTCCGCACACATAGAACATATTTGAGGTCTAATTTTAGCATTTTCAAGGTTCCCGCTAGTTTTCTATTTTATTTATAACCAACCTAAACTGTAAACAACAGCTCGTGATCTTAAGCTAGAATTATGTAAAGTAAGGTCAGTTATATCAGATATCGTGCATATCGCATTCTGAATTGCAATCTTATACGTTATGGCAATTTAAAGAACAAAAGAAACCCACGAGATTTTTATTTAGACTATGCATAGAAACATCGACAATTCTATAAAGTTCTTTGTTTTCTGTGCCACGCATAAATAATCAGAAGGCGTATCAGATTGAATAGAACATAAAACCGAGAAGAAAGTAGATAAAAATATCTCGCGATGTACGCAAGAAAAAAGAGCAGGAAACCCATTATTAAATATTTAAACGAAACACGAAAACGAAAACGCTTTCAATATATTTCGTTCACTTTATATGGTTTTGCGGGAAGCTTTGCTACTTTAAAATAACTCGACATAGAAAATCTGCAAGAGAGAGAGAGAGAGGAAAAGATTGTTCGTATATGTGCCAAATCTATTGTTTCGTTGATGAGTCTAATTAGTAATAAACGATGGAGATACCGTGGCATAACAACAAACAAACTTTGGTGCCAAAATAAATGGCTGTGATGGATTGAGGAGGAACTTCTAAAGATTGCTCTCACAATGTTATTATTGTTTTTTAGTAAACGAGAAACTGTATTAAGGATATACGCAATTAGTAAATGTGAAAATAGAAGTATCGTAAAATGGATAGTCGTAAAAGTTTAGCTCTACAAGCCAATTGTAAGCAAATTGAGGCGTAGTAAATACATATTGTAAAAAAGAACCTTGAAAGGGGATATCATAAAATCCGTTGGTGTACTATTGGATTGGAAGATCTACATGAAAGATAACAAAATCGATTTCATTATTCACATTCATCCCACAAGCATTTGCACCTTTATTTTCACCTTGTCTTCGTACGTATACTTTAATCACGTATACGACGACGTTGAGCGAGAGATTTGAAACGTTTACGCTAAACTGTATTTGCATACATTTTCCACGTTTGCCTTTTGCATTGCAAATATTAATTCATATGTCGCACATTGTTGTCATTAAAGAAAGCGATAACTCGCTCCTACAATTAAAACGGTACGAACTTGTTATTGTTATTGTTTTATCTCTATGAGTCTCGAGTTGCAATTTATTTAACAATTTTCTTAGTTTCAAGGGTTCGCATTTCTACAGTACAGTTATTAAATTGGCGATTAATTTTAACTGCAAATTGTAATATACATTACTTGAAAACGCATTTTTGAATGGATATCCTTCAGTCTGAATCTTATCACAATTAACGATCGATATAAATTAAGCAATTTCCTAATTGATCCATAATTCTATCATAAAGTTTGCATCTACTTATAAAGTAAAATTAGTTAGCGACATCATTATGCAATAAACATGAACATTTGTTTTGATTAATCGATACAGTTGCATAAATCGATATCAAATTAATTTTATTTGCATTTTTCCATTCATTTTCAAAGAGATTTAATTACAGGATCAACTGCGCATTATGTTAGGTAGGTCAGCATGTTCAAGCTGTAGGACGCCCTACTTTATTCTATTTCATCGGTGAGAGGGTTGCAATTTAACCCTGACCTATTTTCCTGAAAACGTAAACATTTTTCAATTACGCCTTCCGCATTATTTGATCATATTTGTTATATCGTACATGCATAAATTACCAAATTCTAATTATGAAGTTAACGTTTTGTAGGTTGATCGATAAGAATGAAGGAGAAATTTCCTGGCAGTGCTCTTTTTTACATTCATTAAATACCTATTTGATAAATTTTGCACGGAAAGGTGTTGAAAAAACTAATTATATGTTAACCGAAGTAGTAACCTCGAATAAAGGGAATAATATCAGATGACGGGGAATATAAACAATTCATTTATAATTTGGATCGATAAACCTCCGCGACGTCATTTGGAGTTTTCGTGCGAACAATTCGACTCAAATTCGTACATCGGTTTGCCATCTTTTAAAGGAAATTTGCGCGAACGCAAAACTGCGAAACGTAATTTTAAAATAAAAGTTTCCTACTTATTCTTTACATTTACCTCCACAGATTAACAAGGGATCTTTTGATTTCAAAAACACTTCAGCTTATGTTACAGAATGCATTTCATTCGTAAACAAATAAAGTAATTTTGAGAACAAGTGCATTCTTTCAGTATTTTTCAGCATTGAGACAGGAACCTTAAGAACTGAAAATCTGGTGTTAAAAATACCATCTGTACTCTTAAAACTACTAGCGCCCCGTATAGAGAGAATGTGTTACTTGAAGTTATTTGTTGTTGTTATTGTTGTGAATATTCAATCATTTGTATTTTTTTATAATAACAAAGAGACGCCAAGTAAATATAATCGTAAAACAATGAATTTCGAACAAAGAGCCAATATAAAATTTTGTGTTAAAATGGGGAAGACATTTACCGAAACATTCCAAATGATAAAACAAGTTTATGGTGACGATTCCGTGTCTCGTTTAACAACTTACCAATGGTACGATCGCTTCAAGAACGGCCGTGAAGACATTGACGATGAAGCAAGACCTAGAACATCAATAACCGAAAGTAACGTCGAAAAAGTGCGTGAATTCCTCAAGAATGACAAAATACGTTCATTGAGACATGCTGAAATGGAGTTGGGAATTTTGAGGAATTCAATTGACACGATTTTAACCGATATTTTGGGCCTAAGAAAACTTAATTCGGTATTTGTTCCACATAAGTTGGGTGATTACCAGAAATTGGTTCGCATTCAATATGCGAAAGACATTGTTCGAAAGGCTACAGATGATCCAAACTTCTTGTATACGATTATTGCCGGTGGCGAAGCATGGTGCTTCAAATATGAATCTGAAATCAAACGCGAAAATGTCGAATGTAGGTCGCTGGAAGAAGAAAAACCGAAGAAAATGCGATTTGAGGACTTGAAATTAAAGACAAAGATGATATGTTTCTATGATTCCAAAGGGATCGTTCACAAAGAGTTTGTGCCAAGTGGTGATACGGTTACTGGAGAATATTATCTTGCTGTATTAAGGCGATTGTCTCGCCGCATTCGTCGTATTCGACCAGAATATACAGACAATTTAAATTGGCATTTAGCGCATGAAAATACGCCCGCTCACAGTGCAAAAATTGTTACCGACTATTTGAAAGGTCGTATCTTAACGCTCAATCATTCATCTCATTCACCCGATTTATCAGGGTGCGATTATTTCCTGTTTCCAAAAGTTTATTCAGGAATGAGGGGAACACGTTTTTATGATATTAAATCCATTCAAACTGCTTGCGTCAGCATTATTAAAAATATATCTGAAGATGAGTTTAAGGACTCATTCAATGCACTTCTAGAACGTGCAAAACTTTGTATTCAATTTGATGGGGATTATTTCGAGTAAAAAGGGAAATATTTTGAAACTGGCAGATAAACAGAATTGAAACAAAGTTTCTTAAATGATTTCCTTAGTTTAAGTGACTCCTCCAGCCTCAATACTATTTTTGCAGTAATTAAAATGTGATTCTGGTGCCTTTTTGAACTAATTTTATTTGTTAGAGTCTAATTCATGCATTCGAAAAAGCAAATGTTTGTGCAGTTTGCTCAGCACAGAACCTTACGCAGACACAACTCTGTCAACTTTGTTACTTTTTGACCCGAAATCAAGTATTTGTGTTGGACCATCTACCACCACACTCTCTTGATTTGGTCCTTTGTGACTTCTTTGTATTGTCTTGAACTAACGAAATTATTTTGCGTAATAAATTTTGATTCAATTCTGTTTTCTAGTCCCAATTTCAAAACTGATTTGTGACACCTTCTAATACTCAAGACCTCGACTTGAACAATTCTAGGCAATACGTCTTGCCTTCGAAGTCTTGACTGCGCGAAATGACGAATGATTATCAGAATTATTAGTTAGCTAGTAACTAAATCAATCGGAATAAGTTTTAATAACGAAAGATACAAGAACCAATAGGTAAAGTAACGATCGACGATATTAATGAAGATTACTCGACCCGAAACGATGTGTACGATGATTGGTACAATTATTCGAAAGAATGGACATGCAATGGAATTTGCGCCAACTTTTGTTACTCTTATTGTATTGCGATGTGGCTGGCATTGTTACTTCAGCTTCTATACAATGAATGAAATAAAGTTCTACTTTTATTCTTTTGACATTATTTATTTAAAGTGCTTTTGTATATTTATAATGCCAAAGTTATTTTAACGCGAAAACTCGGTTTTCACAATGCATACATAGAGGAACTACTTTGGATGAAACAATACACAATGAAAAACTTGATGCAACGAAAACAGTAGCACATGCAGTAATTTAGCAAGTGTCATCAGCACATTGAATTTATGAAGAAGCTCAAGAAATAGATCAAAATAATTTAGATGGTATAGCGAACAAAAATAAGCAACAATTGGCATTTGTTTATTCATAAACATTTATCATAATTGAAACCTTTAAATTAATTGTGAATAAATCTTCCAGCTTTTCAAATGTAAAGCAAACAATTATATTTGATGAACTGAAACGAACAAATAGTTGTAAGTTTAGTGAAAGCATAAATTTCCTTCTTTGAAAAGCTTACAACCATTTCCAAAATTCCACTTGGGCAGTAAGTTTTTTTGTGATAAATTTTTAATATTAATGCTAGTACGAGAGAATACAATGTTCCAGCATTACTATTATTAATATTAAAATTTGATATTAAAATAAAAAAATTAACAAATAGAAATATCAGAAATATTTCAATAATCATTTTTCTCGTCGTCTTCACTCAATCCAGCCGTTTCTATCTTTCCGCTTCGGAGGGCACGCATTACTTCTCTAACTCTGCATTTTCCTAGATTCTTTGGGTTTTCACTTGTTTCTCTCTGTCTCTCATCAAATGGTTCTGTTTGGCTTGTGCTTGTAATATTGACACCTTATTTCCTTGTTGGGCAGATGAGTTTTACCATTTAATAATTGTTTTATCCTAACTTCTACAGTTGTTGATTCCTAAAAAAAATTGGGCATATGACAAGGAATATGGATCTCATAATAAAAAAATTACTTATCCTCATTGTAAATTTGTTATTGTCTAATTCTTCAAGTGGTATTTTTTAATTTGCTGTAAGCTTTTCAAATATGGCAATATTTGCTTTCATTGAAATGACATAATTGTTTGTTTCTTTCAGTTCATCAAATATACTTGCTTGCATTATATTTGAAAAGCATATGAATGCTGGAAGATTTATCCACAATGAATGTTCTGCTTGTAGATTGCAAGCTTTCAAGCATGGCAAATGTTGATGTATGAGCAGATCCCATTTGTTCATTACTTTCGTTCACTATACCATCTAAATCATGCTGATTTATTTCTTGAGCTTTCTTATAAATTGAATCTGCTGATGATATTTGCCAATTGCTGGTTAATAGTATATTTTTTGTTGTGTCATTTTTTTTATTGTATACTTTTTCTTCATACTTCTATAATCAGAAGTTTTTTCGTATTCAGTCTTGAGCAATGTCTCACAGTTTTATTACCAGCTACAGTTGCATTATGCTTACTATTTCTAGTCTTCTCACTTTATCATCCTGATGATTTTTTTCCTTCTTAAAGCAATAGCAATAGAGGAGATGGCATCTGTTGATAATCAACGTTTTCCTTTTCCTCTTGCCTTATAGATGTTTCTCCTTTTTAACTCTTCTTAAGAATGTAGGCATACGTTCCGAGGATTTTAAAAACTCTTCCTCTGACAATATCATCTCCGGTACTTTATGCTACTTAATCAAATTCAAGAGGAATTGCGTTGCTTTGTAAGTAAATGCTAGAAATCAACTAATATTTGTTGTTGATTTCGTAGTTATTTCTTTCATAGAATCCTTCTCGATTTACCAAAAAATAAATACAAAAAATAACGACAGCAATAATGCACATTAATCGGCTTCACACCGATCCAATAGTTGTAAAAAAAATCACAGAAAGAGTTTTTAAAATCCTCAGAACGTATGCCTATTCTCTTAATGACCACTTCATTGAGCAGGAAAAAATCCCTTGTTTCGAACCCAAAACTAACTTGCAATTTTTATTATTCAAAGATTCAAACGTATTGCATTTAGTTTAACGTATGCATCGTAACATAAAAATAATCATGTTTAGCGTATACGTAATAAATTAGAGACTATTTGCAGTACATCATATTAAAATCCAACGAAAGGAATCGCCTAAATAGAGTAAAAACAATGTCTCGTGCAATAATATATTGCAAATAATAACAGGGAAGGTAAATAAATAGGCCCGAAAAAATCTTAATTAGTGCGTTGAAAAAAAAAACAAGAGAAAATATAAACATCATCGGTAACAAAGTTCTCCTCGTAAGCCATAACAAAAAGCCAAATAAAGGACGACCTTCGTTAAAGAGTCTGTCGACTATTCCTCACATTCAATATTCGTCACATACATATCAAAGAGTGAGAGACCGTCTGTTAGCTTATCGGTGGCCGCAGCAAGTTCGAATATTCATATCTTCCAAGATATCGAAATTAACAAAGAACTATGTCATAAGAGTGTTTGTTGATGTTTACATTAAGGGTATTTAATCCTTTTAAAAAGGCGGTCCGAAAAAATGGCGGCCGAAGCGAGAAAAGCAATTAAAATAACGATAATTGCTTTTTTGACAGATTTATTGCATCTCGCACTTTTCGGATGTGGTCACAAATTACTAACCGCCGATTCATCCCTCAATTACTCCGTTAAATGTGGACCGATTTTCAAAAACGTATTTTTTATGTAATCCTTAATCCTTGCACTTTCAAATGCTGTCAAGCAGTTGCAAATATTCCTTTTTTTCTGTGTATTTCTTTTACTTTTATTGCATAAGTTACCTCATTTTCGCCTCTCAATGTTCCGCAAATTATCGACGATTTTTGTAGGGGTCGTTGTCAATTAATTTTTTGACCGATTTTTATTTTTTGGTTTTATTTCAATCGTCCATCCTTGCTCTTTCCGACGGTGTCAAGAAAAAGACAATATTCTATTGAAATCTCTCTCATTTTATTAGGTTTTTGAGGTAAAGTCGTGCATAAGCAAGTACATTGGGCGCGAACCATACACAAGAAGCGAACTATTTCTCGGCAACAGGCCCCAGTGCTTTTAAATGTAGTCTCTCTAAGTTATCAGAGATTATACAGGGTGTCCCAATAGTATGGATATTAAGCATAATGTTTTAGACAGGAAAGTTTTCTATCTGAAAAGACTAACACCTAAAAATATTTTCCAAGATGGCACACTTCCGGGTATACTGGAAATTTATTCTTTCGGTCATATTATGGTATATAAGGACTATTTCATGACGGTTTTCGAGTTATTCCCGATTTTCTTATTTTTATGTGTAATTATTTCATGTTTGAGTAAATAAGGAAACAAAATAAAAGGTTGAAATTATTAGTCTTTGTTTTCAGTTACACAAAATGCTTTTAATTTTAATGAAAAACTTTACTTGCAGCTGTATAATTTGTTGAACTTATTAAATAATATAGTAAATAATATCTACAATAGCGGCACAAAATGACGCAAAAGTGCAAATATACTGTATTTACTCGCATATGAGACGTACATTTTACATACTTTGGTGACTCAGAATTCATGGCGCATCTTATATTCGGTGACGATTTATCAGGACAAAATTGCTGAAGCAGTCGTTCTTCGTTGACTTTTTGATAAAACTATGTTAATTGTTGCTTTTCTAAAAGAACAAGGAAATCTATATTTTATTGATGGAGTTTATTCCTATATATTTAAATTAATAAAATAATATTCCGGCAGTGCAAAATTGATTTCATCCTTAAAACAATTAAAAGAAGTTGAACTATCTATCTCAAATAGTATAGGAGATATATGCGATTTTTCACGACCTTGCAAATGATATTTTTCGGGAAAACACTGAAATACATAATTCCAAATCGGTATATTTTAAGCATATAGTACTCCAATTAAAATTCAATAAGGAAATCAAAAATGTATCATTTCAATTAAAAGAACGGAGTATGTATCGGCTTCCGGTAATCCGGAAGTGCGCCATGTTGGAGAATATCTTTTTAACTAAAACATTTTTCTCTAAAGTCAACCATTTAGGTGTAAACCTCCGAATCTGCACTATTGGTACACCCTGTAATTTCTTATATTGTTTTTGAAAAACATCTACAGGAATAAATTCTTTTACTTTACAGAATGAAACATGAGCAACTTAATTCAAAAAAATATTTTATTTAAGAAGAAATAATTCACATATTCACGAGAAAGTCATTGATTTCATCTTTCATTATTTTACTCACAGAACTATTTTTTTAATATAACAATAACACAAGCAACTTGACACTAATGCAAAAAACAAAGACTTCCTCTTGCTTGAAGTGGTTGATATTACAAATTTCTAAGATGATTGCCACTTGCTATGCCAATGTGAAAGATGTTCTAACTATTTCTATAATAAATATTTACATTTGCTAAGTATACTAAGAAAAGCATAATTTTACCTAATTGGTACTTTTAGCATCTGGTTTAAAATGTTCAGGTAATTGTTGTAATTCAACCTACAAAAATTATGGTCCAGTGATAATCATAATTTACCTATGTAACACAGATATACCAACCTTTGTAGCTTTCAAAGCCACACCTTCTGGTAAATTTCTTTCAATGTATTCTAATAAAGTATCAGCCGTTGAACCAGTTAAATGTTTGTACTGTACAAACATAAAATATGTTCTAAATTCATATTGAACCCTATGTTTCTTTTGTACATGTGCCGCTTTCAATACTGTATATCTTTCATGTAAAGGTTTCTTTGGATTCCAACTGAAAGTACATTTTATTAATTACCAATGTTTAGCCCAATTTATTTCCATACAAATATTACCTTTTTGCGTCTATATTTAAATGACTTCCTGTGGCCGTTGCAAATTCTGCAAAACTCTTCAACACAGCCGGATCGTTGCCTTTCAATTCTAATTCGACATATTTATATAATTTATCCAATTCTTCTGGAGATTCTAGCTGAACGTTTGATGCTGTTGCTGAGAAGTTTTGTAGCCTTTGCAATGCATTACGTTGTTTACATACGCTTCTAATTATCCTCTGCAACATTTTTCTTTCTTAAATAGTCAATTCTTTGGTTGTATTGTTTACTTAAATTAAGGTTAGTCGGAAATGTGATGTTAGGTTATTCATTGTGACAGCAGAGAGGGAGAAAATTATGGATCGTAGCGCCCCCACAGCAACGACGTGTAAAAGAAGCATTATGTTTATTTTTGTAACATTTTCATGTTTGCTAAATGTTTATTTAAATGGAGGCATATGGATAGGAAAAACAATAACACCTTTTCTATTTGCATTTGATTAATTACCCTAGATAACATAATTGTCCGAAAGTTTATTTTAATATCTAGCATGCCTGACATAAAGTTCAGGGGAAACATCAACACGAGAGCATTATTCTTAAATTTACAAATTGCAACTAGAAGCAATTTTTGTTGTGTTAATCCTTTGCCACGTTTCTAAACTGTAGGTATAAACCCTCAGAGTATAATATGGATTAAATTGATGTTACTAAGGCGTAAATGAAACCGTACGGGAACAAGCTTGTTTTTAAGAATGTGGTAATAATGCTACGTTCGAATTGTAATTTGGCCCTGCATGTTAGAAGCAGATAAGATTCACATTCAGTGTTATGCCAATTGGATATTTTTTCCTCGTTTTATCCCAATCGGTTGTTATCGTTTTGTTCTGTGATAGAGCACTACAAAACACCATCAGGCATAATCGTTGCAAAAACATACAAATGGCTAACCATTAATTTTTCTTTTGATTAAGTTATTTAAGCACTCGGTAAAATGCATAGAAAAAAAGAAACAAAGAGGCTCGACCGCATACATTTTTTTTCCTATCCCCCCCACTCGATGACATGAATACGGCTAGAAACGACGTTTTATAATCGTGTTCGTCCGTTTGATTTATACTCTGGTTTCGTGAAAATTCGTTTCAGTTGAATTTGAGTCTTAGACGAGGACGATGTTTGTTGTTTTGATTACATCGGCTCACTTAAAAGAATTATTATGTTTATAATGAGAGAATAGTATTCGCATCGTTTTAAATTGATATTTTTTTACAGAGATATTTATTAGGAAACTCGCATTTAACAATGACCATCATTGTATTCTTAATTGACACTTCGGCTTCCATGTTTCAAAGGTATTTTGTAATTACGTACATGTAAAATTTTCGTCTTCATTTTTTTTTTCATTTATACTAGTTCGTAAATTTTAGGTTATGTTGTTTATTATATCTGTGTGTTTGTGTGTTGTATGTGTGTCTATTTCAATTACAGAACGTATGTGGGGGGGCGTACAACGTTATTAGATGTAGCCAAATCTGCCGTGGAGACTTTCGTCAAGATAAGACAACGTAGCCCCGAGAGTCGTATAGATCGATACATGTTGCTTACGTTTGAGGAACCACCGAATAACATTAAAGCAGGTACAATAACGAAATAAATATGATAAAAAATTAATTTTAATAATTAATTAATTGTTTGTTTTAATAGGCTGGAAAGAAAATCTGGCGACGTTTATGAACGAATTGAAAAATCTCCAGTGTTATACAATGACAACTATGGGAGTTGCTGTTAAACAATGTTTTGATATATTAAACATAAACCGAATGACATCAGGTATTGATACTTATGGCCAGGGCAGATGCCCATTCTTTTTGGAAACTTCTGTGATCGTTCTCATCACTGATGGTGGAAAGTTGTCTACTCGTAAATAATAAACAACTTAGATTGTTTTATTGTGTAAAGTGCAATATGTCATATGTTCTAGCTAATGGTATTCAAGAAGATTTCAATTTACCAATGAATTCAATACCTGGGTCAGAGATGACTAGGGAACCATTTAGGTGGGATCAAAGACTGTTTGCTTTAGTATTAAGATTAGCTGGTACACCTGCAATTGAAAGAGACTCAGGCCTAGTTCCGAGTGACAGTAGTCCCATTGATGCCATGTGTGAAGTTACTGGTGGTAGATCATACTGTATAACATCACACAGAATGTTAAATCAATGTATAGATAGTTTAGTTCAAAAGGTAATTAGCTTGATTAATGCATAAAGATATAGATATACTGTCTTTGTTATTTAGGTTCAAAATGGAGTAGTCATCAATTTTGAAAAGATAGGTCCTGATCCACCACCAATCAATGAGAAATCAGAGGATAACAAAGATGATATTGTGGATGAGACTGAAATGAATAGCATTGACAGACCACCTTTACCCTTACCTGCTAATACTTCTTGGTATAATTGTAGGCGAATGATATATGTTCCTAGAACAACACAGAAAGGCTATCCTTTAGGTAAATTTGATGTACTGTAATTAAATGTAAATAACTTTTTGTTTTTATTTTCAGGATTTTGGCCAATACCAGAATCGTTCTGGCCGGAATTAACTGCATCCGTACTACCACCACGTTCTGCGCATCCAAATGTTAAGTTTACCTGTACAAGTTCTGATCCAATGGTTATAGAAAATCTGCCATTTGATAAATATGAATTAGAACCATCACCACTAACTCAATTTATATTAGCTAGGAAACAACCGACAGTATGCTGGCAGGTGTGTATATATTTATTTAATATAGTTGTGAATCGTCGAAAATTTATTGCATCATATTATCTAAACAGGTATTTGTTGCGAATAGTTACAAAAATTCAGAGGTTGGTCATCCATTTGGCTATTTAAAAGCAAGTACAAATCTGAGTTGTGTTAATTTATTTGTAATGCCATATAATTATCCAGTCCTGTTGCCTCTTTTGGATGAGTTATATAAGGTATGACTGTCGTTTTTATTGTACAATTTGCACTGCTAATTTTGTAAAGTTTTCTTTATAGGTCCACCGATGGAAGCCTACGAACGAATGGCGGACGCAATTTCAAAATTACATGAGAACTTTACCCGCATATTATGCTGGTCCTTTGCGGAGGGCTCTTACACGAATGGGTAAATTAAATTCTGATTAAAACATAACATATTTATTAATTTCTGCTTTTAGGTATGCCACTACCACTAGCCCAAGCATTAATACCCGAGAATGCAGAAAATTGTCTTAGTTTCTCCGTAAATAATTACATAAAACGTTTAAAATCACAAGCTAAGGGCGAATATGAACGTTTATGTAATGAAATTTTACAACGACAGGTATTTTGTTTGATTCTTGTAAAATAAATAGCATTATTTATTTTCTTTTTTGCTTTAGAGTACAATACTGAAGAACCATATTCAAGCGCCAGAACAGATACGAGTTCTCCCAAAAATAATGCTGAAAAAAGATCTAATTACACATCCACTTTTGATTGACAGATTCAATGCTCAAAAGGAACAGATAATAGAACAGGGCAATATGTTTATTAGTACCATTGATAAAGAGAGGCAAACTGTTAGTTTTCGAAATCCATTCGATATTCCACGAAATAGGTTGATGCATCAGGTAATAGAGTTGTATAATACAATTCCACTTTGAACATAAAATGATTTTTTTACAGGTCGCTCGAATGCGAAATAACTTTTTCCAAACGGATTGGGTGGCGTATGATCAGGATAGTGCACATTCATTGCCAATTTCGCAAATGGGTAACTATCAGGAATATCTTAAACGACAGACGCCACAACTTAGGGAAATTGAATCAACGCCAGTTCGACAACATATGTTCGGAAATCCATTTAAGATTGATAAAAGAATGATGGTGAAAAAATTTAAAAGATCTTTTGCTGATTAGTTCTCATCATGAGATTTCTTATAGGTTGATGAAGCTGATATCGATTTAGTAGCAGCCGGAACACAGGGATCTAATCGTCCAAATAAAAGAGTGAATCCATCGAATGACGTGAATGTCCGTTTACCAACAAAACGGAAGCCTGGACCTTTACCAAAAGATTTCGTTGTGCGAAGACCTTCTACTGACAGCTCTGCGCCATCAAGTCCGTGTCCAAGTTTCAGTTCGCCACCCTCGTCACCTGCATGGTACTTCTTAATATATATTACTTCACTGTAATAGTTTGTTGTTACCATTTGTTGAAACAATCTTTCAGGTTACAACCAGTGGATAGGGAATTACAATCATTTGATAGTAATAAGATTAATAATGGGAACAGTATGTTGAATGGCATAGAGAATTCATTCAGCGAGAGACCTCGTTCCCCGTCACCGACCCACGAAGTGCCCTTTTATCCCGATCATTCTCGTATCAATTCAAATCAAAATAATATATTAGATAGTAACGGACCCAGTATTTTCGATTATGCCTATAATAGTGATGATAATAAGTCAATATTACCGCCGATATTGAGAGAAAATGTAAATAATTCAAATAACAACATAAATCTACCAGAAAAGAAAGTGGTAAGGATTAATTTATTTTTATAAAAGATTAGAACATGAAATTACCTGATATTTGTTTTTAGATAACACCAGAAGCAATGCAAGAGATAGATAATCAAAATTTAGAAATACGAAAAATACTAAATAAATTAGTTAGGAAACCAGGAAAAAATTTTACGGAGCTATTTGACAATATAAAAACATTGAAAGGCAATACTGACGTTCAAATAGCCGTAGTCAAGCTCGTAATTAAAGAATCATTGAGATTTAAACGACAACATTTAGCTAGTCTATTAGAAGATCATATTCAATATTTATTGAGCATGGAGAATAAGTAGGCAAAGGAGAGATCAAGTTCATTAAATATGATTATTTTGTACACAATAAAATTTTATAAATTTTTTCATAACTAAATTTTGTTACACAAATGCAATAATAATAATTATTATTTATTGAATGAAATATATTATATATATACAATATTTATATAGGTATTTTTGTACCGAATTTTTGTAAGTTTTATAAAAACTAAAAGATTATTATCTAAAATATAATGCGATGTGAATTATATTTTTTATAAAGATTCCTAATTATATCTTACTTAATGGAATACAAAGATTTTGGAGGCGCTCTTCGCGCGAGAAAAAAAAATTAATAGGTAGGTATTTGAAATTATCCTCAACGCATATTTAAAATTCCATTTAATAGCAATTTATTTAAAAAATACTTTTATTGTAAAGTTTTATAAAAAATACGTTTGTTCTAACATTAATATACTACAAAGATGAATGTATAAGATAAGGACGGACATTTGCTGACATATAATTTACAAGTCTTACGATTAATTATGATTTAACAAAAAATTATATATTTTTAAAAATAATTAATTTAATTTTCTTACATAAAGAATATAATTTTTTCTTGAAATACCCCAGGAAATACACAAAATTTGAACTAAAAATAATGCATTCAATATAAAACTAATTTAATTATAAATATTCCATTTTAATTGTACCATCTTAAAGCTAACGCTGGTGCATGTATTTCCTGGGACATGTCCTAAAATCTATCTTTACAGCCTAGTGTTTCAGTGTCACTTAAATAGTGTAAGTCTTGTAATTCTTGAAATTTCTCGTGGTCTCTAATGTGCGCATAATTTGCAGACAAACACATAAGGTAGTGAATGAGGCTTAAGATTATTAAGACACACGCTACAGTAGCAATGATGAACATTGTCTCACTCTTTTCCACATAATCTTTACAAAATAATTTAATTTCATGTGAACCAACAATTTTCAAATCTTCTTGCTTTGTCTCTTTGGGAAACATGAAACCTATAATTATAATCAACTTATGGATGTGAACTAAGGTAATTGAAATATTACTACTTACTGAATTGTGTCAGGTCTATACCGCTTCTTAAGTTTTTCACTTCGGGACTATCACAAAGACTCCAGAAAATTGTAAAAACAAAAGTCACAATTACCAAAAAGCAAAACATTAATATCCACGCAATTTGTAGGGTGTATGTAATCAACATGAACTAAAACAAAAGTACTACATGAAAAAGTAAAATGATTTGTATAACATAAGAATTATTACCACTGCACAACTAATTCTGCCGCCTACACGTGACCGCCAGGCTCGATATACTTTATATCTAGTGGCACCTGTAGCCAAACAGCCCACAGTTAAAATCATTAATCCCAAAGCTGCCATACAAGCTCCTAATATTACAAAGGTCATTTGTGTGGCTTCAATCCTGCAATTTAAACAAAGGTTAACTATTCATTAATTAGGTCAATGACTCATAATCTTCTTACCAAAACATGTTAATCTTAAATATATCCCTGAACATCAGCACTGCCAATGTGGCCCCTCTATACATTGTGCCACAAAATACGACAACCCCCATTAGACACATAATTGTGGCTATGAGGGTAGCATACGGAATTCTTGTAAAGCATTTTTCGCAACAACCTGTAACAGAAAAATAACGCAATTTTAATTATTTCACTTGTATGCATTATAGAAACCTTTATCTACATAATCTGAATCTCTATCAACTGAAATTTCCGAACCCTCATCAAGTAAAACTTCCGAATTTGCATTTGTCGTTTGCAAAGGCAACCGTTCAGTGTTCATTTTAATTATTACTAATAAACTAATTACAGTATGCGATTGAAGTTTATTTTAGCCACACCTTTTGGATAATATTTTACAGATTAGATAAGATTAAATAAACAATTTATAATAATATGATTGAGAATTACCCATTTTGAGATCGTAACCACTTGCAATGCTGAAATAATCACAGAAAGTGATGTTTTAATTTAACATTTTAACCATTAATTAAAATCCTTTTGCTTAGAAATTAACCGTTGTGCAAGAAATTATTGACATAGAAAAACTTTCACAAACAATTACTACGAATGACGTTAGTCGTCTTCGTTTCCAGGTAATAACTTACAAGAAGTTAGGAAGAATAGAATTGAAAAGCTAAACAGTAAATATGTTATCGTGTTGGTTGCCTATCGTTATATCCTGCTGGATGGATTTTGGCTAAACATTTTGGTAAATTTTTACAGCTAATTTATTTGGTACCTTATTTTGAAATATATGTATAATTAAGAAACTGCATTGCATAATGTAATTATTTATATCGGCAAACCGTTAATGTGAGTATTGTGAGATATTTGTAATAATAATTTTCTAAATTTACGGTACGTCTATATAAATACAAATAATTGTAATTACAAATTATTTTCAGAACAAATTTTAAATAAACGTAGTATATAGGAGATTGAACGATTGTAGGTAAATTTTATTACTCCAGAAGTACGAAATGTTTTCGTAAAAAATTTATGGACACTGAAAAATATTCACGCTTTATCCGGTTCAAAGTATATTATGAAATTTATAAACAATAAAAATTACTAAATGTGTGAACAATTTGCATGTAAATGAAAACGGTCGTAATTTTATAAGGACAGTGTTTTTGTAAATTTAATTAAAAATTTGCTTTCAATTCGTTAAAAGTTGATCCTCATTTAAATTTTTAACATTTACGACTCACTATTTGAATCTATCTCGAAATCTTTTTCAGGTTTGATCAAAACAGTTATAAAAGTTGCGGATCTAATTTTAGAGTTAACGCAACAAATAACATATTTCCCTGATAAGTATGTATAATATTAGGTTGCTTTGCGTCAAGTAAATCACTTTCTTTCCTAAAAAATTCGGGCCGTCGTTTTGCAAACGAAATAAATTACGTATTAGTCTCATTTGCAAGTAGGGTTGATTAACACATTTCCTTTGCTTTCAAATATAAACGTTCATGAAAAAACTGTATAAAATGCTAATTATATTATATGATCAAATATCAAGGATAACTACTATATCATATGAATCGTTACTATAAAATCAGTATAATAAGATTATTGTTTTTTATAATAGTTACCAAAAATTTAACTTCTGCTCCTTTCGATTTGATCACCGGCATAAAGGTAAGCGACTGATTATAAAGTCTTTCTTTTTGTTCTAACATATTTGGCGAAATTGGAGTTCGCTGACGGAATACTTAATGAGATAATCTATAGTTCATTATCACATGCATACATGTTTCTAATTATACATTTGAATGTATTAATAATGCTACTCATAATATAGGATGCATGCATTATATTTTATTCAATCATTAATATGAGTTGAAAATTTCATTTGAAAACTTGTTTGTAAATTTTAGTTTCCTGTGTTAGTTACGGAGCGTTGGATGTACGATAATTGAGCGCGAACATTATTTTTGTAAATCATCGATTAATAAATTCAATTTAGGTAAGAGCTTTCAATTGAATGTGCTATTTAGAAAGAAAATGCGTTATTTATATTATAATAATTAAGTCATTAAATAATAATCGATTGATGTGTTCTGTTGTTAGATAGCTCCGTAAAATTGATTGATTAAATCTAATAGTAGAAAAAAGATGATAATTACATTAACCGGCTACAAATTGAATTGGCAATTAACACTGTTTGCTATTATAATTAATTTAAATGGCCTTTGTAATTGTTTATTACAACAAATGATGAAAGTTATTGCCGTTCGTATTTCACTCGGTTAAAAGTTTAAAGTACGCAAGTGCGGGAACCGATGTCTGCAGGAAAAATGTTATAGCTCAATGAAACAGTGTGATGTGAAAAAAAGAACAATTCAGATACCTACTTTCATGTCTGTGTGTAGTAGTGTAAGATTGCAAGTGTTTCGTTAAATAATAATCATACAGGTGCAATAGTGCAATATTTCTAGTGATAAGGAGAAATAATACACAATCAAAATTAATTAGATAAAAGAGAATGCATGCCGAAAAATTTGCACATTGCACAGACCCAATCATGGTATTATAACATGTTTATTAGGTTATAAATTAATGATATTTAATTAGGTGTTCTTTTCTATCTGAAAATAATTAATCACACATATAACATTATCCTTGATGCAATAAATGACAGAAAGAAAATAAGTAAACAAGTTTTAGGTTTCATTTACTCATCACAAGACGAATGCATTCAATGTTTAAATGATAACTATTATTATTTGCGTATTTGAAGTTTTGAATTGTATTCCATCTATAATGAGAAGGATCTTGTACGACAACAATAGCGAAATATCTATTTTTATCTAACTAGAATTATTGGTTATAATCGAATAATAATTAATTAGGTCAGTTATATAATTGCATAGTTCAGATAAACATTTATTTGAATCGTTCATTGTATCGCCTCAAAGAAACAGGATGAAAGTATAGACCATTCAAAGTAATGCATCGAATTAGGTCGAAATTATAAACTTCTCACACGATTTTTGCAATTTAATTTCAAAATGTATATGTCCTACACGTATTTAAAGTAGTGTTGAATATTACACGCGACTAATTAGTGCTCTCTTATCTGCAAATATAAAACCGATTATGTGTGCTAAGGTCAATGCTGCGACAGCAAATACTGTTTAACTATTGCGACTTCAATTTTCACTCGTGATAGAATCATCAATCAGCAGCAAATAAACAAAAGGCATGATGATGTAATCGTGCATCTGCTTCATTGCACTTGAATTGCACCGTTTTTCATGCGTGAGAAAGTTTGCATTTTCTGCTTATAATGCATTTTGTTTTTAATTCATTTATCTCTGTCCTTAATCCATTAATTGAATCATTTGAATCGTTATTTCATTCATTATTATTGGAATTGGGAGTTTTAAGTGAAAACTAGAAACGAATGGTCGAACAGAAATAGAAATTTATTTCACTTTCCTTCGGGGCATTAGTTTACTACAATCACATTCACGAAGAGTATCCATTTGTTCAATAAATTATTAAGTTGTTACATATGAAATGTGCAATTCTTACAATTAATGTCGTCTAAAGATGATTAAAATCAAGCTAAACTTTTTTGCAACTCAACTTTTTTAGTCGAAATGAAAATCATTGGCATCTATAATACATTTTTGTTAGTTTATTTCGTTTATTTATTCCGTTGAAATAAAATTATGGAGCTTTGGAAGAGGGTAAATTCTTCCTACGCATTTTTTTTTCGTTGTCGATCGTTTTATCTCTTAAGAAGTTATCAAATTGTATAAAAAAGTGGTAATCATTCGGTGATGAGGCAGAGTTTCGTAGTCCAACACATTTCAGTTTTGCAGCATCTCTTGCGCTATGTACGGATAAGAATTGAGTTTTTTTATTGACCGTCTCCGGTTGTAAACGTTTTAGTTTCTTATGCCTTTCGTTGATCTGTTGGAAGTACTTCTGGACAGTGATGGGTTTGTCCGGTTTCAGAAAACTGTAGTGGACAAGACCGGATGCGGATTACCAAACAGTCACCATAAATTTCTTCTGGTGTAAATTCGGGTTTGGAAAGGATTGGTGTGCTCCTTCATGGTCTAATCATTGCACTGAGCATCACAGACTGTCGAAGAGCAACAATTTTTCCTCGCAATTAATAATTTCACAAGATGATTTTGTTGATTTTCGATTAACTTGCGAGGTTGCTGTTTATCTGCCTGTTCCCCTTTGCTAATCGACTGCGAGTGATGCGAGGTTTCCACTTAGTCCTAAGGCTTCTGCAGTTTCTCTCCCGCTTTGACGTTACTCGATTCCAGTTTCATCTTCAATTCTTCATCATTGATAATCAGTGCTCCCATGGTCCTCGTATGTGAAGCTCCCATCACCAGATTCTAACTTTGGATATTACCGTCAATTGGTGAGGTCGTTTATAGCACCATCGGTTAATGAACCATGACTGTTTTTAAACGGTGTTGCGACGTGATGATAACTTCTCTGTTCGTAAAAATGACGTAGGTTCGTGTTGCAAAAACGGTGAAGTTAACACGTTTACATTAACATCCGAAGAGAAATATCAGACACGAAAGAGCAAGCTTTAAAATGAAATATACAAGTTACTTTTTATTTAGGAAAAAAATGTTGAAAGGGATTTTAAAAGAATATGCTTTTTACAGCATGACGTGTTGGAAAAAAGCGTTTGTTCAAGAACTTCCGAGTGTTGATTGGAATGTTGAAAAATAAAATATTCTTCGTATTATATTGAGTCATCTGTGCATTTCAATATTGCCCTCGTACATTTATCAAATTTTAATTGCTTTTACAATTACGCATTATAATTTGATATTAACAAAGCAATCTTTCGCTCATTACATGGGATTTTCTAATGAAACACATTATATATTATTATAATATTCTGCTGATACTGTTTTCATAAAAAAATGCTATTCTACTTGATCTAATTTTTATTTGATATTTGCTGAAAATTTATGTAAATCGAATCGATAAGAAAACACTGATCTTTTAATATTATCGTTGCTTTTAAGCGTAATCATATAATTAGCTTGAATCGTTTAGATTAATATTTTTGTAGCCGGATATTTAGCGTTTCCTATTGTTTGTTAACGTTGTTTAAATAATTTAATGTTCTACTACTTCCTGTTTCGTTAATTTGTTTCTCGTTGTTTCGTCTTTTAATTAAATGAATCATATTCTAGAAAGAACACGACACAGAACTGATGATGAATTGAACAATTTCTTGCATGAATAGAAATACTCAATAATAATTTAAAAAATTATAACTAAATCTTCCAACTGTAGAAGAAATTATTTTGTAATAATTTCCTTACAATTCGTCATGGTGTGTTATTTATAAAACACATTAATTTTAAATAGTTGAAATAATGCATAAATTAATGCAATGACATCAGCCTGATTATAATTTTTAACTGATCTCTTTTCTTCTTTACTTGCAGGGGAATCCTTAAAAGTATGGACGACGACCATGAATTCTACGATACGTTATCTTTGACTTCACAATATTCGTCCGCGGCTAAAAGAAGGCACTCGAATAAAGATTACATGAGCTTATCCAGGAACACGATCTATCATTCCGCATACGACTTAGATATGGAGATGATAAATTTGGATCCGGCCGGAAATCGACATACAAAGGTGTCTAAAAATCCTAAAGCTGTTACTCTTTACAAAGAGTGGAGAGATAGGGTATTGTGCATATCAAAAGAAACCGTTCAAATATCAAAACCAGCAAGAATGAATGGGCACCCTTACTTCTCTAAACTAAACTAAACAGAAAAATTTCTTTTACTTCTCTCTTCACATCGCCTTGTTTATGCAATAACAAGGAAAATCGTAAATTTAATAAGCTATAAATAAACACAATGCTCGCGCATATTCTCGTAATAGCGTAAATTAATTATATCGGTTTATGCACTGGTGTTAAAATTATTCGTTTCGCAACATATTAATTATTGGTAACAATGGAGATTGGGCTTTAGGTATATTAATTCAACACAATTAAAATGGTAGAAAATATAAAACTCACGTTTCTTCTACATAATCCAAACACAATCGAGAACAAAAATTGGTTCTTGATGAAATAACCCACAAGTGCAAATTATTACACACGCCGGCAACTTCTAATACGAATGACTAACGTGGGAATTGTTTATTTTTTTTTGTAGACGTGGAGCAGATCTTCAAGAGATGAATGGGACGTTGATTTTGTCTTAGCGTACGATGCAAATTCTAGCGACGATGCTGTGGAGAAAAGAACGTTTTACGAGAAGAATTTGGAAGCGATCGGTTTGATTCTGGAAAGGGACGAGAACCAACACATTCACTTCGTTAAGATACATATACCAACGCGTGTCGTTGCTCAATATGCTGAATTATTGAAGATTCGCATGCCTATTAAGGGCGTAAGTTTCTTATTAATCTAATATGTTTCATGCATATACAGATAAAACTGAATTGTATAAATTCTGCTTTGCATAGGAATGTTATCAACCAAAAGACGGCGCATTCTTTAAGTTTATCAAGGAATTATTTGATATTGGAAATTTTCGGTTAGACGAGTCGAAGTTTCCGTCTAAATGCTATAAGATGACCGCAGAATTTTCAAGGGACAAATATTACATGTAGGAATATTGCCTCGATAATCTTCAGTAACCACTGATACACCTTTATGCGAATTTTCAGATTCGACAAGAACGATCCGGCGTTTTTTAGTGCTTCAGTGCGAATTACCGTTATCGCTTACATATTGCAAAATCAGAAATTCAGTAATTCGGCACAGGATATGGGTATCAGGAAGTTGATAGCGGATGGGATTTATAAGGCAGCGTATCCACTACACGAAGTACGTCGAAGTTTTATTCACGCACACACCCGCATAAATCAATTTACAATTGTTTGTGCTTATTTTTTAGGGTGCCATCAGTGAAGATGGCTCTAAAAGGAAATTATTGTTTGACGAATGGGCTTCGGTCTCGAAATGGATAAAGTATCAGCCGATCGACGATTTAAAAGATTATTTTGGTGTAAAATTTGCGTTGTACTTTACGTGGCTCGGTTTTTATACACACATGCTGATACCCGCATCGTTGATCGGTATAATTTGTGTAGTATACGCTGCGTTCACTTTGAATTCGGATCGCTTATGTAATGATATTTGTACTAAGAATATTACCATGTGCCCACTCTGTGATAAATATTGTAATTATTGGAATTTAGCTGATACATGTACTTATTCTAAGATAGCTCATTTCGTTGATAATCCGGCAACGATATTTTTTACCGTGTTCATGTCTATATGGTCGACAATATATTTAGAATTATGGAAACGTTATTCAGCCGAAATAACTCATAGATGGGGTTTGGCCGGATTCGATTTGCAAGCAGAACCGCCGAGGCCCGAGTATTTAACAAAGTTGGCAAATAGTAAGAAAAGGCGAATTAATGCCGTTACGTTATTAGAAGAACCTGTAGTGCCTTTCTGGTCGATGAAATTCCCATCGCTCCTGTTGAGTTTTAGTGTAGCTCTACTTTGGGTTAGTGGAATTTCATGCACATACGTTTTCTACAAATTTGATTTTTTTAATTTGTTTTAGATAACCATTGCTTTAGCCGTAGTCTTCGGTATAACTATTTATAGAATATCTTTAAATACGTCTGACGCATTGTACTCTGATTCAACAAGTTATAGAATTTATGTTGTTCCTGTAACTGCTGGACTTTTATGTTTAGTATGCATATTAATTTTAAATTATTTCTATGATATTTTGGCTGCATGGCTAACGGAAATGGAAAATCAACGAACACAAACACAATACGAAGAAAGCCTCACGTTGAAACTTTATATGTTTCAATTTGTGAATTACTATTCCAGCATATTTTACATAGCATTTTTAAAAGGGAAATTTGTGGGATATCCCGCCAAATATAACAGGATATTCGGATTTCGTCAAGAAGAGGTGTGTTTATGCACTTATTATTGAGATTTACTTCTTAACTTAGTTTGAAATCTTTTACAGTGCAACCCAGGTGGTTGCTTGATGGAACTAACAATTCAACTAGCCATCATAATGATAGGCAAACAAGCATTTGAAAGTTTCATGGAAATGCTACTGCCATTTCTTAGGAAGCTTTACAATAATTTTAAAATGTCGACTGGCTTAGAGAGGAAATCAAGCGAAGAAGTTATTAGTTGTAATCAATGGACTGAAGATTATAAATTACTGGACTTTGAAAATTGTTCTCTATTTTTAGAATACTTAGAAATGAGTAAGTGATTATGCATTGACGTTCTGCAATTGCTAATGCATTTTGTTCCAGTCATACAATATGGATTTGTAACAATATTTGTTAGCGCGTTTCCACTCGCTCCATTATTTGCGTTGATTAATAACGTTTTCGAAATGAGATTAGATGCCAAAAAATTCATCAAGTATTACAGACGCCCAATACCTCAAAGAGTGAAAGGTATAGGAGTGTGGATGTCAATCATGAACATAATTGGACGCATCTCTGTTGCGTCGAGTGCTTTTATATTGGCCTTTTCTTCGAACATCATTCCAAAGGCTATTTACTTCGTGAAATATAATGGTACCTTGGCGGATAATGGCTTTTTAGAATACAGTTTAGCATATTTCAACACTAGCGAGTTTCAAGTACCGCTTGCACCGGAATTGGTGAATCCTAACGTTACAATATGTCGCTACTCGGAATTTCGAAATCCACCGGATCATACGCTAAAATATAAACGGCCAGTTGATTATTGGCACATTTTAGTTGCAAGATTAGCTTTTATAGTCATTTACCAAAATTTCGTAAGTTTTATTATAACGATAATAGAATGGGCCGTACCCGATGTACCGAGAAAATTGAAAGATCAAATCAAACGGGAGGCTTATAAAATTAATGAAACAATAATAAAATATGAGGCTGATAATGCTAAGGAAATGAAATATCATAATAAGAATCGAGACTCTGTTATATCATCGGATACGGTATATACGGATACCAATGGGGATATTTCTAATTCCGATGCACAAAATAATAGTAAAGTTACGAATAGGACCAAAAATCAAAATGTTGATGCATTCATGACGGAATTGTAGTATTTATACATCACGTTGTTTTAGTTTTAAGGAAAATTGCGGACCATAATTATTTCATCAATCTGTTGTTTGATGTGAACTAAATTTTTTTAACTGCATAATTGTTTTTAACGTTCTTACGTAATATTTAAATATTGTTATTTATAATTAAATGTAATTAGACGCGTTTTACCTCTTGGTGTTTGTGGCCTTATCTTGCTTATAATCTCAAATAATTTGTTGTATCATAACTGTTACTGTTTTAAATTTATCTCGTTTTTATTTTGATAAAATCATTTTAATAGTACACTATTTTTATAATGATTATTGCTTTTGGGGTCTGTTAAAAGAATTTATTTAACGAATAGGTGCTATTTTTTACAATTTATACTGTTGACTAGTCTTTAACATGTGTTGATGTTAGATATGATTCAAATTCATTTAAATATATCGCAAGTTTATTTATAACTCGAATCTATTAAAATCATTGTTGTTACATTTCTTCTTCGGCATATTATCGTAATGCAAAGAGATGCTAATCAGAATTTCAAACAATGATTCTACGTTTTGTTGGTTGCATACGTTAAGTCGTTTTATAGAATTTGTTTCTAATTTCAGATTAACGTATAAATGATCGTAGTGGAACTTCATTGTTGTTAATCGTTTCTCCAAATGTTAGGTTGGAATTCATTGTTTCTACAAATTAATTGTATATTATCTTTGCTGAGAAATGCCAATCGCTGAGGTAAATATTAAATTAATGGCTCCAGTTTCTTTTTAATTAGTGGTACAATAGTTGCAGGGTAATGAATTAAGGGACGATAAATGGAGGACGTTCGTATTTGATGGCGAAGGGCACACGTTAGGCAATGCTTTACGATGCATAGTGGCCAGTTAGTAAGTTGATAGTACACTATTAATTATATCAGGATAGTTTACGTAAGATTCAAAACCTCATATTTATATGTTTTGTGTTTGTCAGTCCAGATGTCCAGTTTTGTGGTTACACTGTACCACATCCAGCAGAGAATAGAATGCATTTCAGGATACAAATGCATGATGGAAAAGCCATTGATGCATTAAAGAGAGGTCTTCAAGATTTAGTTAACATCTGTGATCATACCATGGATACATTTTCTACAGAAATGCAAGCCTTTGAAATGAAGTCTTCATGATATTGATTTACTTAATTTAATCAAAAAGTTGTAGGTATTTATATGTTTGTATTAAAATGAATTTCTACTTATTTTTTGAACAAAACACATTTAATTATATTAGTGTATACAAATCATGTTGTATTATTGCTAACATCAAACATACACTATATTATTTTTCTTACAATTAAGTACAATCTTTTTTAAGTATTAAAATAATAATCAATTAAAATTTCAATTACACAAGAATTAAATAGCAATTTTTATAAAAAAACAATCTTACTTATTTACAATAAGTTTGATTTATATCTGGACAGATTGCAATATATTTATACACACGCTGGAGGGAATGTTACTTTTTTTTGAAATATAAGATCCAATGATAATATACAAAGTCATAACAAAAAGTGGTAAAAAGAATCGGCGATCTTCGACATATACATTTCTTGTTCATGCCATTGTATATCAGGATCAATCTTATATTTAACAACATGCCAAAAATTATTTGGCTTAACAATTTGCTGGCTGCAATGGATGTGCAAGCTGCAAGCAACACTACAGGAAGTGCTATAACTTACGTTACAAGCCAGCAGTAAAAAGATTGACTTTATTATTTTAAATTTAATTTAAGCTTAAATAAGTAGATTAAAGAATTTGAAAAATGCACACTACCCCATAATTAAGTATATTACAATAGTTAAAAGCATAAGGTTAACTATTGAAACTACATCTAGTAAAGTTATCCATAATCAATAAATGAAGATTGTTTACAAGAAGTTACATGTAAACTTAATCAATTAATAATAGTTATTGCACACAATATAATTTTCGATATACAGAACAAATATAATGACTAAGAATTAAATTAGATTAAGTACTTTTTAAATGATAATAATACGTCTTAACTAAAGACCCCCTAATAACGTTGCTGGAATTCATGATGCCACCTGTTGAAATCAATGTGGAAAACAACGATGGATCCCAGCGCTAGTCCAGCTAGCAAGAACCTAGAAGCGAAACAATCGTTACATTATGTCCTCGAAGAAAATGCTATGATAACTCACTTTTGATCATGTGATAAAGCAAGGGATCTAACGCTACTATCACATGCCGGAAAGGCGTACAATAAAGCCAAGTTAAACGTTCTCCACACTTCGACGATGCCCTTATCACCACCAGTCATCAAATATTCCCCATCTCGGCTTAATAATAGGCACTAAAAACGATTTAATTATTTTTGCAAAAATTATCAATATATCGGCTTTTCATTTAAATTACCTGTAAATTATCGTTATGCGATTCGTGGCGTAATCGTTTGCCGTTTATCGTAAATGCAGCTATATTACCGCGCTCGTAATTAACAACAATAACACCTTCTCGAGACATTGCTATGTTCTCCGGTGAATTGAAGCCATTTGGTGGATCTAACGATCTCAATAAATCGCCAAATGTTGTGTGCACTAACACTGGACCACCTGCAAATTATCGATAAAATATAGTCCTTATAAGAAACCTGAAAACGTTGCAACTTATAAAAATGTTACGTTTCTTGTACTTATACATATACTAGTATAAGAAACTATATAAGTTTTAGTTTAAAATTGTTTTGTTGAACGACCTTTGGAGTGAAAAAGTGTAAAGTCAGATACTTTTTGAAAGATGATGGTACGATCGGGAAGACGATACTCAATTAATTTCATGCCTGTCGGACAGTTAGTTACAATTTGCTAGCCTTCGAAAGTGAATAATCTCAACTTACAACAAGAATGGAAAAAAAGGGAATTTCGTGTGTTAATTTCTTGCGTGATAAAATCATAAAGCAAACTCAAGTGAACTTGAAGAAATGTTTCCCCACTCTGCTTCTTCACATTTCATAGTCAATAAGTGGTTGATGGAGGTTTGATGGTTAATAATATTCATGGAATCATGTTGGCCGATCGCACGCTGAAGGTTTGGGAGATCGTTCAGATGGTTAAAATCTTGGATGAACGTATATGGAACATTCTGCACGAACGTTTTGGCTTGAAAAAGCGCAATTGGTACCGCGTTTGTTGACTGGATCAAAAAGGAAATCAGGAATATCAGCACAATCCAAAAGAGTTTGTCAGCGATTTGTGACTGTTGATGAATCTTGGATCCATCACTACATACATTTTAATCAAATAAAGACGGTTTCGCCCATACAATGAGTTTTGCAGACTTCCAGAAAAATTACTCTTTGGAGAGTTTAAATTTTTTTGAATATTGTTGGACGAAGTGTTTTGAATTGTAAAGAGGAAACTGTGTTGAAAAATGAATAAAAATCTTTTACTGTGCCCTTGTATAAAGTCGGTACTTTTCTTTTGGGCAAATGACAAAATCAAACGATATTTTAATTGGCGTGGTTGTTCTGAAGGAAATCAAAAAGCACAAATTCGTGGTCTAAACATTGACAGACTAAATTCGGATAGAATTTTAGCATATGTCATGGATGCTATGAAGATCGTACAATAAAATTGGGGAAACAACTTAGTTAAATTTTGAAAATGTGTTTAACATAATTCCTTCTAATGATAATTATACATTTAACACGTTTTCTTCAAGATCAACAGACTTAACTGTTGTCGAATAAGAACGGATTGAAGGTTGGAGCAATTTAATGATTCGCTATTGAATATGATGGACCTGGAAGATTAAGAAGCTTTCTCAGTTTTCATAAGCTTTGCACGATCTTTTTGTGGAGTGCTAAAAGTAGTTAATATCAAATAGAAAATTTTAATTTTTGCCATGCTTGGACGTTTGCAATGGTGCATAACAAATTGCGGGGATACGAGGTATTCTTAAGACAGCCTAGAAAGTTTTTAGTAGAGCTGATATATTTTATAAATCAGTTATCAAAGTTTGGCATCCATAAGTTGGACGGTGATCAACTGTGAATTTTTGAAAACAGCATGTCTGCGCAAAAGATAGAAGTTAAAATAATCTAGTTTCGGTCAAAGGTTCAGTTCAGTTGCCGTGTTTCAGAAAATTTACCGAAGTTTTTGCACTGACGAAACGTGAATCAAATCACTACGACCCAGAGACTAAAGAGCAGTCCAAACAGTGGAAGCATGTTAGTCACCACTCGCCCTATTCTCCGCATTTAGCACTGTCATATTATTAAATGGTCCAAAAACAAAAAACATTTGAAAGGTAACCGATTATTAGCTATTATTACGAATTTTCTGCTGTTGATGAATGGATTTTGCGCAAAGTTTAATAATTTCTTAGACTTTTCTGGCGTCATTAATTTATAAAACTACAGAAAACTTGTTACCTTTCGGTTTTAGTTTTTGATGAGCTATGCAATATACGGAAAAACTAATACTACTTACTGAATGATCCGGATACAACTAAACCGAGTTCAGCGGAAATGACAACACTGGACACGGGTTGTTCGTGACCGGTCAACGTCGCCCTTGGAGTGGGCACTTCGCCCTCGCCGACGATCGTCTGCGTTCTGGCGTTCCAATGCCAGAGCAATACCGTACAATCGGCGGAACCTGATGCGATGTAACAATCGGACGTGATGTTACATTCGGACCGAGACAAGCACGTGACGACGCCGTAATGGCCGAAAATGATTTGCACGATTTTCGCCGTTTCCGTCGAGAAGACGCGAAAACTGTTGTCCCAGAAACCGCACGCGATCAAGAACTTGCTGTCGACCGTCGTCACGAAGCAGTTGGAACGAATCTTCAAGTTCTGACTGAAATTGTCGCCCAAGTGTCTCCTCAACATCGGATTGGTGCTGTTGTTTGTCATTGCTGAAACGAGATTCGAACATGGCTAATAGTGCTTCAATGACGATTTAAAAAATAAAGATAAGCTATACATAAAACTGGATCCATCGAGAGCGGCAGATTCGTTCCCTGATTTTGCGGCGATTCCGCGTAACTCGGCGATTGGGCTACCGCCGCGTAGCCGGAATTCCAACGGTTCACCGCGAACTGCTGATGCATGGTGACTGTCACCACCGATGGCATCGGCAATTGCGGATAAGTGTTCGCGGATATGTGACATATCGGCGAGTTCGACAAGAATTTCATCGTCATACAAACGTCGTCCGGAACGCTTGAGAACATCATCGGCGACTGAAACGAATGCATTTTTTTTTTAATAACAATAATAAAAGCAACAAAACGAAAAAGTTAAATCGTTCATTATTTACTAGATGCATCGCGGAGCTGCGTGGCGGATGCGGTTCCATGAGCAGTTGCGACGGCGTCTGACCAAAGTTTCGAATTTGATTCTCGATGGCCTCCTTCATCACTTTATCGCCGATCGCCTCCATATCGACGTTGCCTTCGTACGTCAAGTAATAGAACACGTTGGTTGCGCGGATCGCTTCCGGTCCGCGCTGCTTGTAACCGAATATCAAATCGATCCATTGGTGTAATTGACACGAGACGAATTCGGATTCCAAAGCCTACAATCCGATGCGTAAAGTGTTATTGAAAATAGATGGAATAAACGGGAGCCATTACCATTCTATTGATCCGAACGAACTCTTCCGGGGAATTAGCCCACGGCGGTAACTCGATATCGTTAACGCACATGCCGTCGTCTTGTGTCCCGAGTCGGTATCGGTTCGTGTTCATGAACATTTCCGGCAAGAAGAAGAACTCCGGTATCAGTTCTTTGACGTCGGACGTGTCGCGTTGACTATTCTTCCATGATAGCGATAACGAGGAAAAAATCCTATCGGGATGATCGAATTTGCCGCCTTGCAACGCTAAGAACATGGTGGTGAACGGTTCCTACGAAAGACACAAGTATTTGTTATAAGTCTTTCAATTTCCTCTTCTACGTATCCAGCCAAAGCGATATGAAAAAAGTGTACGTACCACTCTGATCAACCAGTTGAGTACGAAGGATGCGGTCGAATAGTGCGTGCCGTAATGGAACGGCGGAATGCTCTCGTGTTCCCACGTATTGTATCGATCTTCGAAGTAAGCCTTTCTGCTCGGATTCAATGCCCCGATCGGTTTCGATAAGTCGCGATAGTTACTCGGCTGGCTCAAGTCTAATTCTTTGCTTTCGTAATTCGTCAATACCCACGGGAACACCGGATACTGATTCAAATCGTTATAAGTGCGACCTGAAATTGGGAAAGTCAAAGTAATAATGTGCGAACGTTAATTTGCACGCACTTTCATATCAAAGTAAGCAAATGTTATGGCATAACTTTGAAATTTTGCGTAATAAATTCTCTATTAGTAGATATTAAACGGATCGTAGCTTTTTCAGAAAACGTGAAAACGTTGAAGAGTTCTTATAATGCTTAATTTTGAAGGAGCCAACATAAAACAAAAAAAGATATTTTGCTATCTACGTCAAATAAATTGCAAATTATTTCTGGAAATGGGGCAAATTCTTCGTAGAACGAATACGAAATTCAATTCAACACATAGATCAAAAATGAAAAAACAAATAGCAATAGCTAACAATAGTAGAAATATCACCAAAAGTTTCTTTTGTTTTCGGCGTCGGATGGCCATATAAAAAACTAATACAAACAATCAGATCGGTTGCCTTTAGATTAGATGAAAAGTGTTGAATGCTGCATTTACCATACACAGTACGATGGAACTAATTTCACGAATGGAATCACTTTGACTTTGATAACGAATCCCACTTTTCTTTAATGGTGGTACTATGACGTAATGGTATGGCGAAACAAAAATTCAACCATAGCTTGGACATGGAATAACCATTCCAGGCAAATTATATGTAAATGCATACGCTTACAAGATCTTTGAAACAAATTTAAACTGCTCGTTGTGAAGATGTTATCAAATGCCATTTTCTAACAGAATAATGCAAAGCAGCGTTTGTGAGTCGTAGATTTTTGTATCAGGTGTTCCTTTCAAGAAAGGAATTCTTATGCCGTAGCGACCAAAAATAATTTGGTTTAATTTTATTTAATCTTGAGGCATACATTCTATGTTGTTCTGATATCACGTTCGATTCAAAAGTCAGAGAAATGTGCTAAAGTTTCTCATTTTTTAATACACGTTAGTTTTAATGTAAAGTAGAAAAAAATGCTGCTCGTTTTTTTTTTTGAACGGCAAATTTAGTGCCTCCCACCAAGCGGAATTTAATTGTAATATTTTTCAAGTAAGAACTCTTCAAAATTTAAGTAATAAGGCCAGCAGCAACCACGCATTGTAAAACATTTATATGGCAACTGCGTTGTGAGATACGCTTTTTAATAGTTTAAGTTTGTTTTATTGTGTTGATTAAATAAATAAAATACAAAATCCAACGCGAAATAATTTTATGGTCCTTCGACAATCATCCAAACCAGATACTTCATTAAGAAGAATCCCAAGTCGGGAAGAAATAACGACGCGAAATCAAGTAAAGCTGCAAAATTTGCAAACGAATTCCCGACAGAAATTGATAGAACACTGAAGTCATTCCCAATACGATAATTACTCCAGGGGATTCCATGAAACCTATTTAACGTTCAGGCAATGAAATATCTTATTTTTCTGATAAAACCGTATTAATTGGTATGTAAAAAGTTGCCATCTTAAAAATTCAGAACTAATAACTTCTCAAAGGTTTGAAGTTTTTCAAAGAATCTGAAAACTAAAGAGAAAAGGAGATTATTTCCCATATAGATCATTTCTTCTGTAGCAATTCACGTCTTCTTGGAGTTGATTATGAATCCTTTGGACAAATAGATTGTTCACATCGTGATTAAGTAAATCCCTGGGGACAGGATTACTGCCCTATGGGTTTTACGCCGGCATATTTGAGGTGGATGATTTTGTAGAATGGAAACAATTTTCTTTCAAGAAAAAACAAATCCACTTTTGTTTTGCGAAAAAGTCCCGTACTATATTTAGTTTATATTCGATTTTAAATAATACCGTGCCAACCCCGATAGTTTTTGTTATTTATTATGGGCTAAAAGGAGGAAGGAAGGAAGGAAAGAGGGCAGAGGAGAGGAGAGAAAAGTAATATACGTCGCGACGGCGAGTAAATTTCAAATGGAACACGTCACTACGAATTAGGCGCCACTTCATTCATCCTAATCCGCAACGGATGGGGGAGATTACCATTTTACTGGTGCCTGCAGAGGAGGGAACTAACCCCTCATTGCTTTTTCACTACAATCATTGCACCGTAAATAAAGTTTAGGCCCAAATGTAACGTGATTTATTTTTTTATGATTTGACGTGAGGCAAAAAAAGTTAATCATCAAATTTCCATATTTTGAATTATAATTGTTTTGTTATAAGTTATAATAATAATAATAATTCAATTTTGTTCAAAAACTGAAGAACAAGAAAGTGAAATAAACAAAGCAATTTCCGTTTATTCTTGGTATTCAAATTGAAATTAATTAGATGTTCTTTTAAACCGGAATTAATGCGTGCCATTAGTATATACACTGAAAAGTTCTTGCCAAGAAAAAAAAATAACGTTGAAATTTATTTAACAATAGGCGAAGAAACATATTAAAACCAGCAGCACATCTCTTAGTCAGTGTCAATGCCAAGGAGTACCGAAATAGCATTTAAAAATAATTTTCTTATTTTATAAAGACACGTTGTTGTTGTGGTTGTCGTTCTTGTAGTTGTCCAAGTAAAAAAGCGTTAAAGGTGTAGATGTATCCGTAACGTGTAGTAGTAGCAGAATATACACATATACGTATTAACTTGATCTATGTGTTTTTAATTTAAGAACATCCCATCCTGACAACTGCTAATTTCGCGTGAGACATCTTCTACCGTTGGAAGTCTTTCAAAGTTTATGGTCTGTCAACGTGTGGAATTATTTCCTTTACACCGAGACCAAAAAAAGAGAACAGACCGAAGAGGGAGATGCGCGTAGTAGAAGAAAAGCGAAAAAGGAAAACGAAGTTATAATCATTTAAAATTCAATCTATTTAATTAGAGACGACGTGATTTATTTATAAGTTGTTGCTCGCATTCGTTTCATGTATTTTAATCTCGGAAACCGTACACTCTGGGGCTATAACTATTATAAGAGAAAAGGAGAAGTTAAAAAAATGAATGATAATAAACGAGAAAACGTCCCGTTTTTCGTTCCACTCTTCGTTACTTCTTAATGGAATTACTTCCGTTTATTTTTCGATCGCCATACCGCTTATATTAACGAATTTCATTCCGCCGTAAATATCGAGAATGAAATCAAATGATTTACAACTTCTTTTGATTTTAATTAAGAGATGCGTACGTGTTGGTACATTAACAAAGAAAATGAGGAATAAGCGAAAATAACAGGAATTGCATTTGAAAGGGGACAAACTGCGGATTGCTTTTTCTTATTTCGCAAACGAAATTAATGCACGTTCCTATTTTACGATCTATTTCACTTTCGTTCGTGTCACACGTGCGGCCTTTATTTTCGACTTTGTTCAAAGTGATATTTTAACATTCCAAGAAAAAAAATCGCATGACGTGGCTCTTCTCCTTGCGAAGAGGATGTTAATTAATGCATCAAAGATTGTAATTTATTTTTGAAATAGCTTTGAGATGATAATTAATCGGAAATTCTTACCTGCAATTGTATTTAGAAACATTAAATATTCAAAGTTCGAAATTTCCCTCCTCTGCCATTTCTGCGTCATGTTCGACGTTCTCATTAACTGACGAGGCGACATCATGCTCGCACGTCTGTAAGTAGAAAATTAATTTGCCATGAGATTTGTAATTTCGATTATAAAAGAAAAAAATAAATAAAGACGAGTGTTTCTTTATAAAGAAATAGTTCTTCGTCATGAATTAACACATAAAAGATAAAAGAAAATTGAATTATGCCACGTACAGATATAAATTAAGTAAGTGAGCAGTGGAATAAAAGGGAATCACAAAGTACGAGGAACGAAGATGAGAAAAAGAAGTAGTTACAGAATGGAATTAAAACGATGGTTGTTTGGAATTTAAATGGTGTAGAGTAACATAAATGAATTGACATTAAATCATGTTTAATGCATTTAAGAGTAACAAACGAGAGAGAATAAGAGAGAGGAAAGGAAAATAGGAGAAGAAGGAAAAAAAGATTCTTTTATTCAAGAGTGAATAAAGAATTGAAAAGCGCATACTCGACATATTATTCCTTTTCTTATCTGCCTCTATCTTCCTCTTAACATGTTTGTATTTGCGTTACGCATCCACTTCTGTCATTAATTCAAAAGGCATAGCGGAATAAATGAATATGAAAATGTTATATTCCTATATGCTTTTTACGTTTGTGAAATGAACTCATACAATTTTAATGAGCACAACGTATGGTTAATATAAAAATTATATATCGTAATTTATAGGCACGACTTTCTATCTATTTTACCCCGTCATTTTCCACTGACAATGATTTGGAATGATAATACGGACGAATCAAATGATTCACGGGCGTATGAAGCTCTATAGTTCCCGAACTGTTGTGATATATAAAAAAGAGGCTTGTTTATTTAAGCAAAAAAAAAATTAGCTTTTATTAAAAATTCAAAACGTTTCGAATGTTCTAAAAGTGTGTCAAATGAGTTTTTGCATTTAACTTTTTGGTAATTACAAATGATGTTGGTACGAGTTCTTGGAATTGCTAAATGAAGTTTTGGAGATGGAAAATAATCGCATCTTCCAAAGTCAAATTCTAAGTGCCGATTCGAATTAAGTTTTATTTGAGACCAAAAGCATCGGTTAGCATGCTGTTAATTTAACATCTCCATAATCCCAATTCGATTTTAGTGTGACAATGCAGATTTTTTTTTATTATTGCTCATGAATTTAGCCACTTTTTCAATGCTTCTTTCGGCAACTGATGCTTTTTGCGTTTCTGATCGATGATCACAATGCATGACTTCACGACGCGGCTCTTGAAATGATCACAAACATTTGTTGCGAAACCAAAACTTTGCACAACAACACTTTTTTGTAAAAATAAAAACACAAAATTTGCGCACGACAAATGATATAACTTTGAGTAAACGCAATCAGTCATTGTCACCAAGAGGCGCTTATAACTATTTGGGAAAGACAGAGGCATTATAGAAGATACTAAAAAATATAAAAATGCCAGTTTCAGAGGTTGTTCTAACTGTCATTTGAAATAAAAAATATTGATTTTTTCGGCCCTTTAAGCCCCATGGTTCTGATGCGACTTCTGACTTAGATTATCGTAAGTTGAAAATCAAAGTTTTGTTAAAATCCAAATGACTGCACATTCGATCCAAATAAATGGTTTCTTTTTGCACAATAATTTTAATTCGTTACGTACCTCGTTTGTTGAATACCATATTTGATGCCGACACCAACTCTAGGTAGTGCCTTCATCACTTTCTTCACGGTGGCTTGGTCGGGAAATGCGAATAATATCGACGCTGCAAATAATATGCGAAACATTTTTTGTTTGTAATCGCCTTCATTAAAAAAGTGTTCGACTTACTTCGACTAGCCAAAAATATTTCGATTGCCACATTTTGCAAGAGATATCTTCTAGAGAATATGGCTCGTATCTCGGAAAAGTACCATTTCCCATGTAGATGATCGCAATACTTTAATACCTGCAACAAATAAATAAATTCAAAATCATGATGATTCTATAGCCGGAATGTAATCGTGTTTTGTACGTTAATGTTACAAAAAAAGTGAAGTTGAGTAACTTTTCTTTCTACCGTTTTTTCCTTCTCGATTATAAAACTCCTTTAACACAATTTATTAACTAACATGTTGTTCGAAGGACGTTTCACGTAATTGAACGAGAAGAGATATTGCTACCGGCAAATAAGGCCAACGAAGGCACGACAACTTCATTTTTAAAGTCAATTTACTCTAATTAACTATAATTAAGTCGTTTCTGGTTAATTATTTAGTCGATGCAACGAAATTTACGAAGAAGGAATGAAAATATAATGAAGGAAACGTTCGTTTTTTTGTTTCATTATTCGAAGGGAAAACAAGGACGATCGCATGTTTTCTTAATGTTCCAGCAAGGGAAAATCGATAAAATGTTTGAAATCCTTGTTGGCAAGATGGCCGGCACGTGGTAGGTGGAGTTCTTGTTCTTCTATCATTGGGAAAACACATCGATTACGTTTGTCGGCATCAGGATTGGCGTTTACGGCGACTGCGCTTCATGCACGACCACCACCGGCTATTGTTATCCTTTCCAGGATAATTGCGATGAAATTTCCGAAAATCTTCGCCAAATGACATGTTAAAATGACGATTATAACGACAGGATATTTTTAGGAAAAAGACTGAATTCGATGAGGATTAATACAAGGATCTTCGTTGAATTGGTTTGGACCAAATTTCTGTAGGCAAATGGCTGTCGAGGATCATGAAAGCTTTCGTGCAAAAAATTGTCGAAATTTATGCATTTAAAACTATATAAAGCTTCGAAGCTTATAGTACTAAAATTTCCTGAAAAACTATACAAACGAGATAACATTTTAAAGGGATTTGCGTACGATTGTTTTTATTTTAAACTTTCATGTTCGTTGCGTATTAAGAAATAAAACACGTGTCTTCAAATTGTCTAGGCGGTAATAACCGTAAACCCGAGATAGTCTAACGATGGTAAAATTAAGTCGTGAGATTTTTTTCGTCGAACTGGGGCGGAAAGCAATTAAGAGACACTTTCGAAATTTATACCCATATTCCATGCTTGAAAGCAATCAATTCGATTTAATCCCCCGTTACTTAAAATCCATTATGAGTTCCATTTATCAGTGAATTATCGTGTATCCAATACACCTGGTTAACACCTTTACCATTCCTATTATATTGCACCGCAGAAACGGTAATAGAACAACGTGGAGACTAAAATATACTTGAGCAATATTTGTCTTTCTATCATCTCTCCCTATTCGAGCTTAGGGAAGACAATTTATTTCATTTCGCGTTTTCGGTCTCTAATGTGAACATATGTTCACGTTCACATCACCGTTTATTGTTTCTTGTGCCCATTGCAACATATTTTCACGGTAATTGATTAAATATCTGTGTACCATCAACAACAAGAATAAAATACAAAAAGAGAAAATCTGTATCATAATCGACTACGCTAAGAATAAAACAACGTCCCCTTTTGCAATTTATATCACATCACCGCTCTTTATTTAATCTCCACGCATTTATCATTACGAAATTTGTTAGAAAAATAAGAATAAATTAAACACTAGACAGAGATGTTGCAAATAATTGAGCTTTTGTCCAGCATTAAATTGATCTGATGGCAAAATAATGCAAACGTTCAGTTCCTAAGCGTTTCTAGTGGCCCCATGAGGTAATTTCGAGGAAATGCCGATGATATGCTTTTTTGGACCGACGAAGGTTTGCGCCACCATAAATTTGTACCTGATGAACTGCAAACAACTGAAGAGATGGCAGGCGAAATTCACCGAGCATTAACCAGCTTGGGATTATCGAAAGCTTTTTTGATTGATCAATGCCCAACTCCGCGTGCATTCTGTTGAGTTGTGCACGGTAATAAATTTATTGTTGCTGCTCTATCAAAATTTCGTGAAATTTCAATTATTGTAAACAAAGTTATATTGCAATATTAATTGCTGCTTTGAACTTGGAAAAAAAACATTTACTTTGACATTACAAATAAAGTAACTTGATTGATGCAATCGGTTCAAGAACGATCATGAAGGCATTAACGATGATCATCGATGGAAAACACTAAAAACATTAGTGGCGAAAAAAACATTGAGAAAGTGCAAGAATTTAGTCAGGAACGACGAAAAACCTTCATTGAAATGCTGCTCTCGAGATGATAATTAAAAAAAATCAATTCACACCATTTTTACGCTTCGTAATAACAATTTTAACTTTATCAGAAAAAGTGACACATTTTTTTAATACAGAAGGATTGAGTTAAAAACAAATATTTTGCCATAAACAAATAATCAGCCCTTAATAGAATCCAAATGCCTCAAATTAACAATAATTTTATAGTTCTCTGGGTTTTACGATTCGAAGCAGTAAAATCATCAAATATCTTTTAGACTATTTAACAAATGAGACATTTTAACAATCACATAAACGACCATCAAGTGCAGAAGCATTTACACGATTTGCAATGGTACAAACCCATCAAACAACAGTATCTTTGTTTAATATAAATTTCATAGCAAATTTGTTATTGCAAAATGTTTGTTAAAAAAGAATTGTTAATTAAAACTATAGAGCCACTTTTGAATACACTCTTCTTCTGATCTGTTCTCTCTTTTTTTTAAATGATAATACCTGCATGTGCACACAAATGATGTCATAAACTTGTAATGGTTCAGTTTGTTGTTTTAACGTAACATTTGATTGCAATTTATTTTGTTGAAACTAAAGCAATAATAATAACGATAAACATTAATTGTACACTTACAAACGAGAACGACGTTGGAATTATTTTACTTTTCTTCGCAAAAAAATAAACCGTTTGTGCGTGCAATTAAAGTAATTGACGGCGAACACGATTGGCAACGTAATAACTTTAAATGTAATTGGTCCGTTTCGTAATGAAGGCTGATGGAATTATGCGTTTCGTTATTGAAAAGTAAAACGTCTCCTACAGTTAGAGTTAAATTGCAAATTATTTAATTTAGGTTTGAATCCATTAAAAAGATGTACGCTTTGAATCGAACGTACGAATTTTAATGCCAGAAAACGTACGTTAAATGCGTGGAATACTTTGGAATTGATCCTTCTCTCAAAATCCACATCCTTTGCTAATCATTAATTACTTCATTAGCATTCCATATTTAATTACGTTATTAATAAGCCACTTAATTAAAATTGATTTATGTTTAATTAGTCGTTACGACATACATAAATCTGACGATTGCACATGATATCTTTGATGATATTTATGTGAGAATTAAGATGCAAGTTGATTAAATGTATTACATTCGAAGAACATATTTCAATTGGTTTTATAGACAAAAATCACGAGTTAACTGTAAGGGAAAGATTCCTTTTTTAATCACATTTACGAATGTACTAATGAAGTTAAACACTATTAAAAATGTTCAAAATCAAGGTAAAAAAAATCAGATATTTCTTACAGAGGCACGATAACATTCCAACATAAAATTTTGTCTAGATCTTTAGAAATATTATTATAAATTACGATTTAATAATAATAATAAAGCTTTAAACTTTTAAAAACCTTTGGTCGTAACCATTATGTTTTCAATTCTCTATATCTTAGGGATCTTTATATTGGAACGCATGTTGCATTACCAAAGGTAAAATATAACAGGAAAATGACAAGCGATATAAGCTGCAATAAAAAATTCCTTTATAATTGATTTCGCGAATCTCGATTCTCATTCGAATAAATTTATATGAGATAGTTAATTAAATACGAAACGGATGCTTATTATCTCGTTAATTGAACGTTTCCTGCGCGGATGAACGTTCACGTGCCAATCGATCATATGAAATAAAGAAAAAGCGAAAATATCGACGACAACGACTTATCATTAATTCCTTATTCCGTATGTTAATGTCTTTCAGCATTTCGGTCGATTCGTTATTTTAATCTGAAGCCATCGTTCTTACGGGCTCGTTAATAACGAAGGGAAAACTATAAAGATCCATCATCTTGCTTGAGTTCTGGTGAATAAATTTGAATTATTCCTGATATTGAAGGGCGAACGAAGAACGAAAGAAGAGTTTTTTTTTCTTTTTCGTTGAATCGAGCCAAAATTTTCATAAATACATTCGGTTAAACACGAGCTGGTTACCTTACTCTCTTTTGTCTTTCGTTCTCGCTCTCGTCCTTTCCTTCCATTGGAAAAGGACTCCTCGTATCCGAAGCAGAGGTACTTTTGGTAATTTATATCGCTGGTTAACTGTCAACTTGATAGATATTTTATGTGGTCCCTTTTAGATCGGAATCCGTAGATAACGCACGTTATTCTAGAAGCCATTGTTTTAGCCTTCGTCTTATTTACAAAATATCTCTTTCAAAGGCCAAGAGAAAATAAAGTGAAATAAGCGAAGAGCGAGGAAGAAGAAGATGCAGGGGAAAAAATGGTTAAAGAAAATATTTCGATACGAATTTATTGCTTTATTTTCGACATTTATGAAACGTGTATGGCGAATGGATGAAACTTGGTTTTATTATTATTCCACCGTTTTTAATCTGGCTTTAAAGTCCTTGGGGATGTACGAACGTATATGTGTATAGGGAATCTCACCCTTCGCCCTCTTATTTTTTGATGGTATTGTCGTACGTACAGAGAGTTTACTAATGGGACCAGTATATTCGAGTAATTTGTTCGAGGGAAGGCGATGTGAGATTACGTGGGTAAAAAATGAAAATAAAAGGGGGATCCCTGCCGGAGTGCGGATAGTTTAACAATAGGAACGGCCCTTGTTATAAAACACCTTTCATTCGTCAATCATTGTCTCTTCGGGTTTAGTGCAGACAAATAATTTGATGTGTTATCTCTCAATATGTATTTATAAATAGCAAAGTATTAATGGACCGATTCGGTGAACGATTTTCGGTTTCTGAACAAAATTAATTATTTATGGCCTCTGCAACTTCTTGGTTTTCTCTTCTACTAGAGTCGTATAAGTAATTTTATGGATTCCACTTTTATTTGAAACCAAAACAAGACTTAAGACTGGAATGAAAGAAGAAGGACAATTAAAAGTTTTATTGCACATTAAGGTGCTGTTTTTACAACAACAGCGGTTCGGCAACAAGAATAAAGAAGTGAAAATAAAACGGTTGGTTACGATCATCCGAGTCGGGCAAACGTCCGTCCTCAAATTGATGTAATGGCATTTAAGAATTATATTATTGCTTACTGTGCATAATTAATTAATTATCTTTATTTCTACGCACCGGTCAAGGTATAAAAATAAAGAAGAATTAAAGAATTAAAATAAAATCAAGCAAAAGTCGTCCTAATAGAGAAGAAACAGAGATAGCAGTGAAGGTGGAATTCGTGAGAATGAAAAGATGCAAATGCAAAATAAAATTAAAAAGTTGAAAGCGAAGGGTAAAGACACGAATAAGAGACAGAGAGAAAGAAGGAACCGAAGAAGATTGTAGCGAAAAGAATTTTTAACATTTATTGCCAATATATATATTCGAAATGTCAATTAGCATTCGAGTTACTGGCAAGATAAAAACATTTAGAAAACTGCCAGCAAGGCAAGACAGCAACCAGCAACAGCAGCAGCAGCGGTTTCGTTCGTATCTCACTTCTCGTTCGTTTTGCCCAATTAAATTTAATTTCATTACAACTGCAGCCAACCTGTTTCGTTAATAATATTATATCGATTCCAAAATAAATAAATTGGTCATCTTTCTTCATATCCGTTCAAAATATTATACGCGTTTTTGACCGATTCCTCAAAGTCACTTTATGCTAAAACAGTGTTTTTGCCTCTGGATACGTAACCGCACGCAACAACGTTGCATTTGCTCGAATTGTCGTGATTTTGGATTGAAAACTAATATTTTCCAGATTCAAATCGATTTCCATTACATTGTAACACAAACGCTGACAAACAATAAAAACGTAATTCGATAAAACAACGATAAGTTAAACATAATTTCGTCAAAAAGCGTAGGAAACTAAGGAACATTCGGCTTTGTAGTGTTTGAAATTTGCACGTAAAATACATAAAAGAAAAAAATCACAAGTGATTGGATCAGTTTTTTCGTAACAATGAATGAAAATTTTTCCCATTCGTTGAGGATGTGTTTCGAGTACCTTTTTGTTGCTTACAATTTTATCGTTTCAAATTTGTCTTTCTAAGTGGTCAATCGAGTTGATAAATATTAACCAAAGACGTACAAAGCTTCATGCTTTGGGTCGTTGTCTTGGTAAAAGTGAAGTATGTGTTTAATGCAACCATCTCCCAGATTTTTTTTTCTTAAAACACATATTTTGGCCCAAATTTCCTTCGATAAATTGCAATTGTCACCATTTTTGTTGCCTACACAAGCCATACCACTTCCTTCGTGGTTTCTTATTATTAGCTTTTGATAAGATACGCTTCATCAAGTGTATAATATACGTTTTATTGTATCTTTTATCATTACGGAATGTGCTGTATTTTTCAGTATTCCAATTGTTTATTTTTTCTAATAAATTGAACGACTTTCTGCGAAAACATGCTGCCTCCGAAACAGAATGTTGTTGTGTATATATGAACGATGGAGACGTTGCGTGTCGAATGATACCAATGAAATGTTCTCGATCAAAAAAAGGAAACAATTTTTTTGCCCCTTTGTGTGATTCGTTTCAATTAAGGATCGCAATAATGATAGCGATAAAGTGGAACTGAGAAAGTTCTTTGTTTTTGTGGCTCACATAGATATGAAATGATAATAAGCAAAGAAACGCTCTTGTGAATCAGCTTCGTGGCTTTTTTTTTAATTCATCGCGGATTCCAACCCTCCGCGATAGAAACTATTAAATTTGATTTACAATGGAATATTGTTTGTGTCTGCGGCGTGTGTATACATTGAACGCGATAGAGCACGGATCCAAACAAGAACGTAGTAGTTGGGGGCTTTAGGGCGAACGAACCCCTGCGTTTTAATTTCGAGCAATATTTAACTTTCGGCCATTGTTTGTTTATTATTGCGACAATTTTATATTATAATACATAAATTAGAAGAGGGGCTTATTTTTATTTGATTCTTTTTTCTAAATTTCCCCAAGACGAACGTTTTCTGGTAAAACGTAAATCGATACGTGTGTTTTTCGAGGGAAATGATATTTTAGTCGTGGAACAACGCAGGAAACATGAAGCTCGTTTTCTTATAAAATCTTTTGGGAAGACAATTTTATTTTGTGAACTAAAAATAGTGAGGTTAGAGCTATAAATTAGTCGATTGTATTTTTAATTGAAATTGATACATTTGCTTACTGTTTATTTTGGCTAACAACAATTAACACTTCTGTCGAGCAATAATAAGAGAATAGTCTAATCCAGAGTTTATCAAACTATGCCGAATGTGTTTAGTTCGAAATATGTAGCACGAGAATCTAGACTTTTGGTTCCAAACTTTTTATTCGGAGACTGAATTGTTCGTAATCCGAGACCTTCGTAAACCGAAGTTTGATTGTAATTGATATTTGATAAAAGTGATGTTTACTAAGTCAACGATTTCGATCCAAAAGTCATTTAAACGCAGACAATATTTAAAAATTGTTGTCCACTAAAACAATTATTTATTGACGTTGCTTTTTTTGGACATATGGCTGGACAGTAATTTATTTTTCAAAACTTCTTTAACTAAGTTTTCTAAAAGATTTATTAATTTTGAAGAAAAAATCCATACAAGTTGGCAATTATTACAGATTTTTCGAGTTTTGTTAACTTTGCCCTTGTCATAAAATATGTTCGGTATACTTTGTAATGACTAAATGACGCCCACAGGAAACAACTTCTAATCGAATCAGACACATTTCCTCATAGTTCTGACGATCACAGCGTCATCGAGTATTGGATTTTCATTTAGGGCAAAAGTCGTCCAGAATAATACAAATCATCCATAATCCAAATATGCGATTAAATTGATACGGAATAACGATATTAATTCGATTGAAGTCCATTTGTTCTAATCAAATTTCGTTTATAATCTCGTTACTTTCAATACATCACCATCGAATGGGGCAGCAAAATAATGGATAAGTAAAGTGCTTCGTAACTCTACTGGCATTCATGCAACGATGCACAACCGAATATACTATGGTAGCACGTTAATTACATTATATGTATTAGTATATGTCTCTTCTAGCGAGTAGAAGAGTAATGGTAAATTGCTTAGTCCCGAAACACACACACACACAGAGAGAGAGAGAGAGTAAACTTGACAGTAATTTTGTTTATTGTAGCGCACCCTAACTTTTAATCGAATGATTCAAGAAAAAATGTAACGTAATTTGTAGCCATTATGGCAGTCGTAGGTCTTCGTACTCTGTTATATATTCAATACATCCAACTATGACCCCTTTCTATTTTGGTTTATTTCACTTTTGCTCCATTCTCTTAGATTACCATTAAGCAATAAAAAAGATAGGAGAGAGAGAGAGAGAGAGACAGAAAGAGAGAGAGAGAGAGAGCTTTCTTCCGTACGGCCACATGGCGTTTCTTAATTTTCATTCACTTAAATGCTTTTTCATTTTAATTTCGTTTGACGTCCACCCTTGAATAATGCCATTACATTTTGTACGAAACGTAAATTAGACTATCCAACCGAGTTCGTGTGGTAGGTCAATTACCAGGCCATTTATAAAGCAACAAAAACCGTCTTAAATTGTTACAATTGTAAACATACAAAATGTTAAACAACAAGACAACAGGAATACCTATCCGTATACGAGTTTCGTAATTTGTGTGTGTCCTTTTAACCATTTAAAAATGTATTATGTAATTGTTGGGATAGTTTGTGCACGTGTTGAGAAAGAATCGAATTCTTCGTCATAACCGCAATTATAATTACGTTCCAAACATATTTCGGTAATAAAGTCATAAATCACCGATATGTGGAAGTAAGTTTGTTTATTTTACTTTTTTCTTGGCCAATTTACTAAGCTCATTCCATCCATCATCTCGATGTCTCGCGATATAAGAGCGTGTGTGTGTTCTCAATTAGGAAATAATTCTTACTAAAGTTGATGATCACTGGGTGGTGGTGGCGCTTGAATAGTTTCGCATACATCCGCATCCGGATGCACTAATCAAATACTTTTGCAGATGGTCTCGTGTTGCAGTTTTGAATGGCAGCCGTTGCTACAGTTTACAATTCGACAGGGAGGTCTAGACGTCTCAACGGGGCATTCGAAATATTCTACGCACATAATTGACTGTTTCTTCTTCACTTTCTGCGTGTAATTCCTTGCCTCTTGCGCCCGCCCTCGAATTATTTTTAAACTACTTAATTATATCTCAATTATGTGTGCATGCATGTTTAAGATTTCCTTCCTCTTCGAAGAAAAGGGAAGCAACATTGTGCTTATCTATTTACACAGCTAATTAATTCGATAAACTTTCGAGTTTGTCATTTAATTATTTTCTTCACAAAAAAAGTGACATCGTGATAAATATGGCGCAATTATAATTATGCGTTTAAAAATAATTTAAAAAAAAGTGAGTTTACGATAAAGTAACATCCCATTAAAGGAATGCCATTTGTACCAAACGTTAAATTTTTTAAAGAAATCTTTATCGACGGTTTGCTGTTTATTTAACGTTCTTCGCCCCTTGTGAAATAAAAGTAACATAAAACAATAATATAATAATGGACAGAAAGAAAAAAGGGGACAAGTTGGTAAAAGTGAGTGGACAAGACAAAATAAAATATAATAAAAAATGTATGTAGAAAATTTCAGCAGATGCATCATCGGTGAACGTCTGATAAGGATCGCTTTTTGGATACCCAACGAAGATGTGTCACCAGACTTTATACACATTCTTCTCCATCTCTTTCTCGAATTTTAAGAATCCACGGACAGGTAAACGATACGAAAAAGCGTCTCGGGGAAAAATTTCAAAAACAAAACAGAAACGAATACAGCGAGACGTTGAGACGTATCGAACTGCGGGAATAGTGAATGAGTGAGAAAGAAAGAATAAGCACGAAGGACTCCTGGCGTACAGTTATACGATACCTGCACAAAATGCTATCTCTTCATCGAAGCAGCATAATTAAAAGAGACAGTGTATTTTATTTAATTTTGTTTCTTATTATTATTATTTCCTTTTGCTTAATTTTTTTAAATTTATTATATGTACCATGACCATTATCTCCAGCTTTCCAAATATACAGAAAACCACTGCAAACACGCAGATCACCAACTACTTCACTAATATGTGATAACAACGGCTGCTGACTTTTCCTTTTTTCCTCATTTGTATAACGAATTATTTATTAACTTTATCCATACAATAATAAGCAATGACATGGGCCAAACTCAATTCTAATTATGGTTTCCTATTTTATTCTTTTACAGCAAACGGTAACAAAATACCGAGCATTTAAATAAATTCCATGAATGAAAATGTTTGCTAAATGTACATTACATTAAGTTAGGAAACAATCCTGTTTTGCCACGACCTTCTGGAGCAGGAATTTATTTATACATCAAATACGAAAAACTTATCTAGTAATTGAATCAAATTAGTCATGAAAAAAACAAGTGAGGAATGAATGTCAAAAGAAAACATGAGTATTATTTAACAGCATGTATTTTGAAAAATTGCCATATCGACTGACAGCATTAGAGTAAACTAGCGGTGTTTTAAAGAACGAACAAAGTGTAAAAGATTTGGCGTAGGCATTGCAAATTCGAATGTATGCCTTTACTTAAAGCAGCTAATTTCTAATGTCAAGAGTATTTTTGTTACAAACGTCAATTTCATAATTTGTGGATCAATAACGGCCATACGTTTTTGATGTTTGACAGTGTCAACACCTACGCCAAATCCTTAACTTTTTGATCGCTCTGTAGAATGCCAGTAGCAAGATAATACAAAATGATATAAAAGAAATTCGTTTGGCATAAGCATCGACGTTGTCAAACATCAAAAACGTATGCGGCCATTGATCAACAAATTATGAAATTCGTTAAATGTCAATACTTTTGACGTTACAAAACAGTTGATTTAAGTAAAAAAACATGCATGCTAATTTGTAAAGCTCAGTTCAAATATAAGGTTTGCATGCAACAAATCTGCATAGTTTGACTACAGGTCCGACATGCTTTCAACAATTTTGTTCAATCTGTTACCAAAACTGCGACCGATGTGAGGGAAGTTTCAATTTTACGAAAAGCCTTAAAGTCCTTTATATTATTTCTTGCATTCGATCCAGTCACTTTTTGCACGCATCTTGTAGCGATAGGAAAAGTTTCCGTTCGTTTCTTTATCAATAAAAAGAATTGCTTTCACGAAAAGAAATGAACTTGTTTTTAATTCCGAGATAAATTTCTGCGCACATTTTGTGTGTGCGTGTGCGTTGGATTAAGATTGTGCAAGAATTTCCTCAGCAGAGGTTTGTATATCTACAAGGTACGAATACAGGTATAAATATTTGATAAGTAGAAAGCTTTTGTGTGTTTCATGCAAATTGCAAACCAAATAATTAAGTTGGGACATTTAATTCGGTTGATATCGTTTTTATTTGAAAGTCGTCGTAAAGAATTTCGCAAATATTCGCAAAAAATCATTTGAAGTGGATTAAATAAATGAAAAAGTAAGGCCAAATACCAAGATGATAACGTACAAGATCTTCTAAATATATTGGTAAACTAATCTTGCTGAAAATACATTGAAACGCACGATTGACGTGTTTCACTTGTGGCTTCAAACCGAGCTATTAAATAGAGAGTCTGGCATCTTTGAGATGTCACGAACTGACAATAACTTGATGTAAATATTACTATATCCAGAGAGACAAAGGAGGAAAAAAGGATTCGAGAAAAGGGTAATGAATGGCAAACAAAAGAAAAAATTGGATGGATGTAATTCTCGTTGTAAAATCGATTGATATAATACGGTAGGCGGTTTTATTTATTGTAGTACAATACAATAAAGTGGATTTTTCTCGACTAAAATGTAAAAGTCATTTGAAGTAGCACTGAATCGTTCTCTCTCTTTACCTCTTTAGCCTGATGGGTAGGTTGTGCTTATTTTACGTTTTTACATTGTCGTTGTTGGATGTATGATAGAATTGAAAGTAACTCACGATTGTGATTTATAGCGTTATTTACATGTCAGTCTAGGTTTTAGTAAAAAAAACTACGCTGCATTTGCATGAAGTTGGATACAGCGAACGTCTAAAGACACAATGTACCGCTGTTTCGTCGTCCTCATCGTGCGTCAGTGTAAGAAATGGATTTTATAAACGACCCAGCGATAAAAAAAGAAACAAGAACCGTATCGACAACAAACAAAGCGTCCAGAAAGTTTGGTTTTATAGCAAAAATTTCAACTTCGTCAGGCCTCCTTTTTGCTCATCTTTCATTTCTGTTTGGCTGCTTCTTAATTTTTCACTTCTCTCTCGTTTTACTTTTTATCGTGTCACAAAGAACTGGACACTCTCGTATTTAGCAAAATTAATCTTTGTCTCCTTTCACGTTGTATCTATCCGTATCTACTGTATTCTCGTATTACGTAAAAAACGAACTAAAGAAGAACCGAGAGAGAGAGAGACAAACACCAAAAAGCGATTCTAAGGTGTGTGTGCATGGAGAAAAGAAGAAGTTTTGTGCACAAACAAACATAGAGAGACAGAGAGAGAAAAAGTAAACAATATGGCCACAAATTTATGTGCGTGCCAAGTGTGACGACAAGTTTTCCATGTGACATGTTATCCCGATGTTAATTCTTTGTCTCTTCCTTTTATTTATTTATTTTTTCGTTTCATTTTTCTCTTCCTCTCGTGCACAATAATTTAAGTTTCTTCTTCTTGTGCTGGCCATTAGTTAGCTACGAAACCGGCTCTCTTCGTCGATAATAATGAACATAGGTGTGAAAGTGCAATTTTTGCTCTTTGTTTTTCTGTCGTCTTCGTTCTGGTTTTTCTTTTGCTTGAAGACGAAGCGAATTTAATGCAGTTAACGTGTAAGCATAAACTAACGTTTGACTTTATTTCGTTATTTTGGTGCGACGATCGGTAGTAAAAAAGAATGCATACGTTTCGGATTTTATTCGACAACGATATTATCGGGGAGTGCTTTCTTTTAGATTATATGCAAATGCTTTTTTGAGAAAAGAGTAAAATAAATGAAAAGGCCAACGGATAAACAAAGAGACGGAGAAGAAGAAAAAGTGGCATTTATCACGACAACGATCTTGGTTTTCAATTTAATTCGTCTGCAAATATTTCTGCTGCACATAATTTCCAAGTAAATGGAAATATAAGAAATTCCTTTTCTAATTAACATTGGAATACCGCAAACTAATGAGAAGAGGAAAAGGCGCGGGAAAAAGGATTAAAAGAATTTAACAGTAGCCAGTTAGTTTTTGTGCAAGAGCATATTTCCTTGCTAGAGATTAATTGTTACAACGAAATTCTCTTTTGCCTTTCTTCATTGGCAATTTTTAAATAGTTGAATTTCAATTAACAGATCATTTGATGTTAAGAAGATGATATAATCGAATCTAATATTAGAAATAATCATTCATTCAAACGACAAAATTTGAGCGCTTACAACATCGCAAAAACCAGCGATAACGAAAACTAGTTTTTATTAATTCCTTTAAGTAGCTTTTATTGATGAATGTATGTATGTGTTCTTTCAGATCATTTGAGGAATGGATTAAGAAAAATCTTAGCACTTTTGCTAAACTTAGCAAACGCCATTAAAATTGTTCAGAATTTAAGTTTTAAATTGCAACGTAGGGACCAAAAGGTTGGAGTGCACATGAAAGAAAAAGCGAACGTACTTAACAGAATTCATTGCAAAATTGTAAAATTTGAGTACAGCAACATGTAAATAATTCCATCAAATTGCTGTAATAATGATTTGTTGATTTAAACGTTTCTATAATGTTTCTTAATGATAACTTATTCTTTTACAAGTTTTAAATAATTGTATTCCAATTAACATCTGATTTCATGCTTTACGTATCTTTAATCTAATATTAGAAATAATTCATTAAAAATAACTGATTTCGTCTCATTCACCGGCTTTTTCTTTTTTTAATCTGTTTCTCCCATCCGAACTCAATGTGTAGCGTACGGTTTCGGAGTGTTAAAGACGAAAGCGAGACGAATAACTAATAATAATAATATCCATCTACAAAACGTCTTTTTTCTTTCACATACACTAACTACTCCGTCGAAAGGTCGCTTTCATTCGAAGCCATTTAATTTTATGTCGCTATTAATATTATACAAATGGCGGTCGTTTTGTTGTACGCGTTTTCTTTAAAGGATTAACACAAATTAAAGCGAGGATTTGTGAACGCATTCCGAACATTTCTTTTTCAACTTTGTGCGGCTTTTCCATTTGTGACGTTGTTACGTAAGAACGACAAAATAACGAGAAAACTGGAACGTAATAGAAGAATAATAATCAATGGCAGAAAGGATAAGGAACGAAGGAAAACTTGAAACCTCTCTATTATACCGAAAATAATCCGACACGGGCGATTTTTAGCCAAACAAAAAGCGCAATTTTCCTTTCTTGCGCTCCCTACAAATACCCAATATCTATTGTAAAATAGGGCAGGAACTGTAAAAGAACATCTCTAACAACAACAACGACAACGATTCCCGTATTAAGTACCATAAGTATACGCTCTATTTGGCGAACAAAAGGATATATCGAGTACTGCCGATATAATATAATGTTACGTTGTTGTTGTTGTACTTACTTTCGCAATAATATACCTTATTTTCTTTAAAGGTATTCGCCAAGACGAGGACAAAGGGAAATAGGCCGAAAAAACGAGAGAAAAAAGGGCCGCATTCGCGCAGCAGGATATTACTGACATGAGGCAAGCTCCATTACAAGACAGCTTTGTCGTACTCAAGAGAGAAAGGCTATTGACGGATGATCTGACTCAAGACATCTTCATTCTATTGTGCTCATGTCACGATATTATATTCTTCAAATAACAAAAAAAAAACGCAAAATAGAAGAACTATTTAGAAATTTTACGAGTGGACAATTATTTGATTTAATTTTTTTGTTGGTTGTGGCTATTTTTATAATTTTTAAATTTCAATTACCAGCACATGATGGTTTCGGTTCTTTTTATTGGCAGAGCGGAAATGTTAACGTTAAGTGACTAAATTAGCAGGATATTTGGTCCTATTAAGCAGGCGCCCATTCCTACTAATATGCGAACCATAAATCTCTTCATCTCCAGCATCTAACGTTAAACGGTCTTAAATTATAACATTGAGAGCGTAGTGTGGACAGATAAAGTAACACGATACGTTCGGGTAAAGTGCAAACAAATGTTTGCAAACCAATAATCGTACGACGTCGGCTAATTCGCAACAGTTGCGTTTCCGGCTCTCGACATCTACGCACCAATTATAATTTGGAAACGAAAGAAAAACAATCGGAATGAGCGTCACTAATTAATGATTCCTTTTTAATTGATAATGAATGATAAAGCAATAGGTGTTCTTCCGCTGTTGCTTATTTCTTTCCGAAACGAACGGATTGTTTAGTTTGCTGTAATTGTTGCTCAATATTATTTTTTTTTATGGAAAACAAAACGTCCCAGTCGTAAAACCAGCGTGCGGTTAATTAATAGGAAAATATTTTGATGGAACCTTTGTCTTGATTTATGTAACGACAAACTTTCCTCGAAAACTTTCTTAAGGTACCATAAATTTCCGAACGAATTACTTTTATAGATCTCGGATTTTACGAACACAAAAAAAAATGATGACGAAGGAATCTAAACAGGAATCTTACGATTCTTTTCCAGGAAACTACTGAATTAGAATTTGAAAATGTTAGAATGTTCGTCGGTTAAAATTTATGAGAAATTGACGTTTTTTTGGAACAATTTTTGTGTGAATTTTTGCTAAAACTATTCGGTATCTAAGGGAAAATGCGTTCACTCACACGGGAGGGATGAAAAACCCGACCAACCGAACACTGTTGAACACTTCAAACGTCAAGAATTGCAAAGAGTTATAATTATGTAGTCATCACATCATATCGTATCAAATAAAAATGCCCACTGCACCGTGCGTATTTCAGCTATTTTCTCATTCTGAATTGAATAAAGGAAAATTAGGGAATATCCTGTTACGGCAGATGTTTAAGGATTAGAGATAATTGCTTGCTATATTATACGAGTATTGTGATCGTGTTGAAGAGTGCAATTTATCCGTTATTATTCTTATTGTGTTGTATTACAATTTCGAAATAAAATTTTTTTCGTAGAAACTGTTAAAATTCTGATAGGATTTATTTAGAAAAAGAATCAAACACATCGACAAAAAGAATAATGAGAAATACGTACGCCTCAATGTTAAGGGTTCACTATATCACTGATAATATACAACTGACATTAGGATGCTTAGAATCGAAAATCAAATATCTCATCCGGTGGAGAGATGAATAAGGGAAAAAAGAAAAAGGACAGAAAAAAAAACCGGCAACGAAAGCACAGAGTTCCGCTCGATGATGTTCTTCGCTGCGAGCGCGAGAGATCGAAAGGGAGGAGCGTCGATTCGAAGCGTACGCCGAAAGGTGTGTCGTACTTATCGATTTTCCGAGCGGCTTTTCCAACGCCTGGATTCGCTTCCATACGGCCGCGGAGGGCGTGTAAAATGTTGCCACCTATTTTCAATCCGGTACCACCCGAGTTGATTACAGAATTCGATGGCCAGTTCGTAGAAGACGGGCGGGCGTGTATGTTCGACGACGACGACAACAACAACAACAACAACAACAACGGTAATGTTGGTGCCCCCGGATATGTTGGCGGCGCAATCGAAAATGCTTTATCAAATAAACAAATATTACGGCGAGAGGGTACAAACACGGATGGCGACGATTGCGAAGACGATACGGGAAGTTTGCAAGGTCGTGCAGGACGTGCTCAAGGAGGTCGAAGTGCAAGAGCCACGCTTCATCTCGTCGCTGACCGAATGCAACGGCCGATACGAAGGATTAGAAGTGATATCGCCGGTCGAGTTCGAAGTGGTGCTTTACCTCAACCAAATGGGTGTCTTCAATTTCGTCGACGACGGCACGTTGCCCGGCTGCGCCGTGCTGAAACTGAGCGACGGCCGCAAGCGTTCGATGTCCCTGTGGGTCGAATTCATCACCGCGTCCGGTTACCTATCGGCACGCAAGATTCGATCGCGGTTTCAGACGCTGGTCGCGCAAGCATGCGACAAGTGCGCGTACAGGGACTCGGTGAAGATGATATCGGATACGACGGAGGTGAAGCTGCGGATTCGCGAACGGTTCGTCGTGCAAATAACGCCGGCGTTCAAGTGTTCGGGCGTGTGGCCGCGATCGGCCGCGCATTGGCCGATACCGCACATACCGTGGCCGCATCCGAACCACGTGGCGGAGGTGAAAACGGAAGGATTCGATCTGTTGTCGAAGGAGTGCATCGCGCTGCAGGGGAAACAGTCGGCGATGGAGGGCGACGCGTGGGTGCTTTCGTTTCTGGAGGCGGAAAACCGTCTGCTGCAAGGCGGCTGCCGGCGACGGTGTCTGAGCATACTGAAGACGTTGAGGGATCGACATTTGGATTTGCCCGGGAATCCGGTCACCAGTTATCACATGAAGACGTTGCTGTTGTACGAGTGCGAGAAGCATCCGCGCGAGACCGAATGGGACGAGAGTTGCATAGCCGATCGCATAAACGGCATCTTCTTGCAGTTAATCTCGTGCTTGCAATGCCGACGGTGTCCGCACTACTTCCTGCCGAATTTGGATCTGTTCAAGGGGAAGTCGCCGAGCGCGCTGGAGAATGCGGCCAAGCAAGTGTGGCGATTGACGAGGGAGATGCTAACGAACACGCGATGTTTGGAGAAGTTATAAAAATGCGATCGATGAAGGGATTCGAATTAATTTATACGAATTAAATTAATTGACATTCGTTCTCTTAGAGAAGCGCGATTGGAATATTTCTTATTGGAAAAGATGAGGAGACCAAACCCGTTCTCGTACTTCTTGTGCCATAATCATAATTTTTTTTTAAAGAAATGTTAAACAATAATGAGAACGTTAAAACATTTTCCTTTCGTAAATGATGGACACAATAATAAGGAATAAATTGGAAAATTGTTTCTAATTAATTAGAAAAGCAAGGCTGTACTTTAACTTATTTCGAACGTGTAGTAGGGATATTTTTCTTCTTCTGTTAAATGTTATAAATAATTACTTTAAATGTAAATAGTCATTATTATTATTATCATAAGTAGGTAAAATTGCTTTAAATAATTACTATAGCTATTGGTTAATTAATTTTGCAAGTCTGTTTGTTTATTTATATTCTATTTTTGTACATATTGCAAAGGATATTATTATTATTATATTTCGTTTCGTGCATAAATGCGGGAAGTTTGATTGATCGATTGATTGACGCGAATGCGAATTTTTCTGTTTATATTATTTCTATTTAATCCTATTTATTATCTATTTCGTTCCACTTTTATATATATTAATGATTATTATGTTATCATAATTGCTATTTAATTGAAATAAAATGTTCAATGGAACAATGAATGCTATTAATAATTGAATATTTCCTTCTTCATTCGCTCGCATCTTTTTTAATAAAGAGCAATTGCAATCACTTCACCTGATACAATTCTTACGCATTTTTATCATCATCATCGCAGTAATAATTATTAATTTACTTATTAACTAACACAAAAGAATATAAAAGGGTTCGTTAATAAGAATAGCAATATAAATTACTTTGTTTAAATATAAAGATAAGGGATTGGTTCTGTTAATTAATAGATTAATCAAGAGATATTATGTTGCAATTTCATTTTGTAAGCATAGTAAATGGGAAGCATTTTGCAATTTAATGTGGTACATTTCCATATCGTTCCTCACTTCCGTTACATCAATTACTTTTAATAGAAATTTACGCGATTATTCTGCTAATGTTATATTCGCAATTAAATCTTATTTACGATTTCACCTTATCGCTGAATTACTACACATTTTGATTCAAATTTTGTCAATTTTAGCAACGTTAACCTATATAAATCTTTGTGGCGAATAAATTAATTGAAGTTTAGAAATCGCAAATTAATTTGCCAGCATATATGCATCGATGGTTTCTGAGATTATTATGATTAAGTAATGAAATTGATCAACTATTGAATAATAAATTGAGATAAATTGGTATTAAATTCTGTTGAGCAATTATTATTCGCGAATATTTTCATGCGATAGTAAATAAGAGTTTTATCTGAGAAAGTTGTTCGGCAATCTAGAACGTTGGTATGTCGTACGATGATTTACCATTATAATAAATATGTCTTAATGTATCGATCAACTAAAATCTTATAAAAAATTTCAAGCATCTTTCATGTTCATCTTAATTCATACGAAAACACGTAAGTTAAGATTTTGTAAAATGCATGTCCTACGAGAAAATGGCAACTTTCTTGAAGTTATGATTTTATCAAAGCAATTAGCAAAAAAATGCAGAAATTATTGCCTTTGTTCAAATAGTTTTTCTTAAAAAGCTAATGCCGTTACGTTATTAAATATTTGCGATTTGAAAACAACTTTCAGCATTCGTTTATTTGGAAAATATATTAATTTTCACTAAAACAAAATCGAGTCGATTTACCAGTTTGGCATCGCTTTTATTTCATTATCCTTACAATTTACACGTGTAGGTAGCTCTTAAGTGTGCAAATTCTTATGCTGCGAACGGCACAATTCACATTTTCTTCGTCTTGCATTCGATTAGACCCACGAATGTGATAAAATTAGTGAATAAAATCAGTTGCAGCTCGCCACTTTTATGGCATTAATATAAAATGATAAACGGGTAAATTATCGAAAGTAGAGCAAATAATGTTGCATGATAATCGAACTTAAATAAATTTCAAGCATTAAATTGTAGCGAAAAGAAAACGAAAAATTACATTCAATTATGCGGAATATAAAGTACGACGGAACGCCTACATTGACACGTGAAAATATTATTTATCCGGTCGGGTAATATAAATTTAGTATTAATTAATTAAATTTACGATTACGTGAAAATGAAATATTAATTTTTTGCGAGTAGCAGTTAATTTACGGCGAAAAAACAAAACTTGCCCCCGTTCTTTTTCCCCTGTTATCGATTTAATCAACGAATTCCGGTAGCCAAAGTACATTATGATACGTCTTTTTTTTTTAGTTTTTAAAAGAGATATTTAACGTTTATATGAAAGTGTGTGCTCATGATGATGCTTCGTTTAACGGAATTTATTCATTTCATGTGAGTGCAAGTGAATTTTTTCTTTACCTTCTTCCATAACAATCCAATTGCACACGCATGTAAATCGACCATCAATTCTTACACTCTTCCATCGCTCTCTCCCTCATTCACTGTCCTTTTATGAGTTAAGTAATACTGGCACGAAGAGTTTCTTTTTGCGAAAGAAATTGTAAATGGAAATTATTACTATTATTAAATAAGTGCGCTACTTCATGCAATGGCACATTGTAATGTGAGTAAGAGCGGCTACAATTTATTCCCTTATGGATACCTACCAACCATATTATGGTAATATAATAAATGTTAACTTATTTTCTGTAATAATATAACTGCTACTGCCGACTCGTTAACCCAAAGAATTCGAGTTAAAAATGAGATTGTTATCTCGATTTACTACTGTTTTTTTTTTAATTTTCTTATTCCTTGTAAATGGTTGGTTTTACTGATTTCGAATATTTCATTAACCGATTCTTTTCTCGAAAAGGATTAAACTTAATACCAAAACTCGGAATGGAAAACAGAAAAATCTCCTCTTTATCTCTTTCCCTCGCATTTCCTCCTATATTGAGGTTCGAGTGGGCAGGTAAAGATCACATTAAATGAGCGTGAATGCATCCGTATAGAATATAAATTAGATTATTAGAATAGAAAGCGACGCCTTTTAATTAGTACTAAGAGCTGACTAAATTAAGATTAACAAAAAAAAACTCGTTTAGAAGTTTCAATTTGATCATTTTATTATCGAATTCTCACTTCTTTAATATATTTTGAACGTATTCGATTTTATTTAAATTCGAATTTTAGGATTTTCCTATTTTTTTCTCTCTCAAAAACCAGACGACTAACTTTCCAATTCCAAATCAAATTCGAACACGCAATCATCGTACGAATGCAATGTAATTTATTAAATGATCAAAATTAATACGTTCACGTGTATCGTAATTCATTTTCGGTTATTAATTTTCTCATTTCAACAAAATGCAAACGCACATAAATTCTCCATATAATTTACTTAAATTCCGAATTGTGAATAGTTCTCAGATTTATATGCCAAAAGAAAAATAGACAAAAAGTTTCATTCGATTAACATTAAAAAGTCGTTATTCGATGTTCTTGTGTCCAAGAAAATTTGTTAATCGATAAATTAACCAATTGTTACGTAACATTCTTTAATTGTTACACAATCGAACGAGAATCCTATCCATGTATTCGACTTTTTAGTAGCTCTTGTAACTGTTTAACATTAAACAACACAATTTTAGTAAGAGGAGAAAAAAAAGCGTTGAAAATTTATTCTAATCGACCAACCTCAAATACTTCGTTGCCTCAGGCTCATTCACCGATTGAATTATTGCAGTCGACTAAAAAATTGTTGTTCCTCATTCAAACATCTTCGTTAGCATTATTCCAGATCTTACTTGCAATAAAATGAAGGTATCTAAGATAAGATAAAAGGTGAAAAACTATAGACGAACATTCGATTGGAACGTTTATCGTCGTTGTCTTGGAGTTAAAGGTGCAGTTGTTAAATCGATACGGCGACGTGCGAAAGCATAACATGAATTATTGCAAATAACAAACGAACGCGAGTATGAGCGTCTGCATCGACGATCAATTCTTGTGCATGAGGGCATTTATCTGATAGAAGCGATTGAGTAAGAGCGGCATGGGAAGAAGAAGAAAGTAATAAACTTAAATAAAATCTATCCAATCGATCTATGTTTCTTTCTAAATCGGTGAAACAATGTTGCGTCGAGTGACTTACGATGATCATAGAGACCGATACTTAATCGAATTTTGGATGCGTTTCCGCTCATCTGTAAAATTCGTTCCTACGAGCCGATAATCCATCGGGAGAGTATTAAAATGATAATAAAACGTATAATAAACGGAAGGGAAAAATATGAGAATGGTCTAATAACCATAATAATAATAAAGACGATGATGAGGATAAAATAAAATTTTAAGCGTGATCGAGGATTGGTCGGCAACAGGGGCGTACTGAACGATTGCCGGCTCTGCCTACGGATGGGTGGGGTATTCTCACCTGGCCGACGAGAGATCGTAAACCGCAGTGTCGGTTCGTCGGTCTCTCGTGATCCATCACCGGCGACGTGTGATCAGATAAAGAACCAGTAACAATAATCTTTCTCTCCGTTTAACCTCACTTTTTTCGCCGGTGTGTTTCGTTATCCAGAAATTCCGTTTCGGAAAAAGATCGAAAACCCCCACTTTCGAAATTGAAAGCGAAGAAGATATCATCGAGGAGAAGAAAAAAAAAAAGAAAACGAAACAACAAAACCCCCCGATGTACTTAGCGGTTATTGCGATTATAAACCATTCGCCGACAGTATGTTGGTTCCGCCGGATATGTTAGCGGCGCAATCGAAGATGGTCTATCAAATCAACAAATACTACACGGAGAAAGTGCAAACGCGCAAACTGCAAGTCAGCAAGACGATACAGGAAGTGTGCCGCGTCGTGCAGGACGTGCTCAAGGAGGTCGAAGTGCAAGAGCCGCGATTCATCTCGTCGCTGACCGACTACAACGGCCGTTACGACGGCCTGGAAGTGATATCGCCGGTCGAGTTCGAAGTGGTCATCTACCTCAATCAAATGGGCGTGCTGAATTTCGTCGACGATGGCACGTTGCCCGGCTGCGCCGTGCTGAAACTGAGCGACGGCCGCAAGCGTTCGATGTCCCTGTGGGTCGAATTCATCACCGCGTCCGGTTACCTATCGGCACGCAAGATGCGATCGCGCTTTCAGACGCTGGTCGCGCAAGCATGCGACAAGTGCTCGTATCGCGATTCGGTGAAGATGATCGCCGACACGACGGAGGTGAAGTTACGCATACGCGAGAGGTTCATCGTGCAAATAACGCCCGCTTTCAAGTGCGCCGGCCTGTGGCCGAGATCGGCGGCGCATTGGCCGCTCCCACAGATCCCGTGGCCGCACCCGAATCTCGTCGTCGAGGTGAAAACGGAAGGATTCGATCTGTTGTCGAAGGAGTGCATCGCGCTGCAGGGGAAACAGTCGGCGATGGAGGGCGACGCGTGGGTGCTTTCGTTCTTGGAGGCGGAAAACCGTCTGCTGCAAGGCGGCTGCCGGCGACGGTGTCTGAGCATATTGAAGACGTTGAGGGATCGACATTTGGATTTGCCCGGGAATCCGGTCACCAGTTATCACATGAAGACGTTGCTGTTGTACGAGTGCGAGAAGCATCCGCGCGAGACCGAATGGGACGAGAGTTGCATAGCCGACCGCATAAACGGCATCTTCTTGCAGTTAATCTCGTGCTTGCAATGCCGACGGTGTCCGCACTACTTCCTGCCGAATTTGGATCTGTTCAAGGGGAAGTCGCCGAGCGCGCTGGAGAATGCGGCCAAGCAAGTGTGGCGATTGACGAGGGAGATGCTAACGAATTCCCGGTGCATGGAAAAGTTATAGTAACGACGACGGATTGGCGGATAGTGATTTGAAAGATACAATGCGAAACCAAGAGTACAAAAGACTATTAACATATTATTCAAACGTGCACGATTCTGTCAATCCTAAGCAAATATCGTCACTATTATAAACGATTGTGTGGTTTTCCTTAAATATATGTTTCCTTTGATATTTTGTGTGCTTACGAAAGTGTTTTTATTTTGTAAATAATAATCGAGAAACAAAGCTGCATAAGTTACGAAAGTGAATGCGAAAAATTTCTAACTACGACTGTGATGTTTTTTTATTTAAAGCGAGAGTAGAAAACGATTTTAATTATGATTTCAATCGAACAATACGTCATGAGGATATTTGAAATTGATGGTAGTTTAAAGGCGAACCAAGAGGAGAGACTAATTGATTAATAAATGTAACGATGCTGGAACATGCGTTTTGTAAATTGTATTATTTTACTCGTTATAATAATAAAAATAATTTATATTATACAGTGTGTGAATAATTTTTCTTATCTATGCCACAGAAGCAATTAACGCTCGTAAGTTATTAAAAAACACCTATAAGGCTTTTAAATCCAATTTGAATGCGATTAAACCTCTTTTGCGAAGAATCGAAATAAACGTCTAAAAACGATGGCCATATCGTTAATTTAACAAATAAACAATATAAATCACTTGCAACGTAATGCTAAAAGAATAAGTTTCTCGTGCGAATTTAATAACAAGCAAAATCTCATATTACATAGCTTTAAGGATCTTCTTCTGAAACGTCGGTCGTATTGTTTTGTTTTTACGGCGGTAGAGATATCATCGCGAGAGATCACGAACTTTTTTCATTAATAAATACATCTAAGCGAAACGCAAAGCAAATAAAAAGATTGAAGAACTGGCGAAGATCTAAAAGAGTTCATGATCGAAATTTCATTTTGTTGTCGGCGATTGATTATTTTTACCGTGCGCTACGTTATAAACATGGACGTTTCGTTCTTCTTTGGTTTCCTTTTTTTAAATTTTATATAAGTTGTCGGTGTGTTTGCACACAAAGGAGAAAAGCGATCGTTAAATTATTTCCCTCCCGCGATCTCGCTCTTTTGTTCTTGTTGCCGTTGTTGTTTGAACAGCAAGAAGATAGAGCCGCAAACGTATATACCGCATGAATTATGTGGTTATAATATAAATAAAAAATAAATTGCAAGAGGATTATTATCATCATCATCATTATTATGGTTTTACTACAATGAAAATGAATTATTATTATCTTTTAAGAACACGTTCTTCAGATATTATTTCTCTTTCTTTATCTCTCTTCGGACTCCCTTTTTCTTCCTCCGTTGGTTATTTAATTTATATTTTATTTTAATGATTTACAATCATATCTCATATAGAGTTCTTTGATTTGAGAACGAGAAGCGAATGACATTAATAACTGACAAAGTAGATTTTTTTCAGTTTATTGCTAATTGAAGCAAAAACAAAAGTATACGCATCCGCTGGCATCTCTCTGTACATAACATACCTCTTGTAAACGGTACAAACAAGTCTCGTTATTGGCGAGCGGAAATTTTGCGTAGGCAATCCTTTTGTTTTGTTACTTTTTCAGTTTAAAACACACAAAGTCATTGTGATAAGTTGTGTGTGAGTGTTTGTAATATGCCCACAGTATTAAATTATTAATAAGTCACTATTTTGTTCCTTTCCTTTTGCTCGTTCATTAAATTGAAACTTATTCCGCTTATCCAATTAGCGTATCAATTGATTACTTAATAACGCAAAGAATTACCTAATGGATATTTAAACTACCAGATTGAAATTCCGGGTAAAACGAGCGAACCAGAGAGCGTAGGCTTAAATGATAAACGACCACAGAGAACGGTAATCTTTGACTTTGTCATTTACGTACGTGCATTGGAGAATAATAACGCTGAAGTGATTAATGCAGGAGACACGTTTTGAGGCGGTCTAATTAGAAATTTTCAGGTGATAACTAATGACCCATTTTCCACAACTTAATGTCATACGTATTATAAAAGAATGAAATTAACTAATCCATGCCTCAAAACGATAAACCGTTGAGTTGAACCATTTATTTGCCACAATTCTGGCCTTTTTCATATAAACGGAATTTAATTCGAACAAAATTATTTTAGAACGAGTTTGGTTTATAAGTCGAAATGTCGTGGATTTTTAAATTTGCAACAATTTGTGAGATAATTTTTGTTAAATAAATCGCTAATCTTTGATGACGTGCCAAAAACAAACGACTCTGGCACTTAATTATGCCAATATTTACCAAACAATTTAGAATGGTGAATAAAAAATTGTTTTATTATTTATTCAAGACGCGGATTGAATGAGCTCATTCGTTAGGATTATCGCCTAAAATAACTGGATCCGGATATCGGAAGACATATTCGATGAAAAAATAATCTGCGCAACAACCTAATTTCTAAATTAAAAAATCGTTTGTCAAAACATTAGGAAGTTAATCCTCAACTCGGACGACAATCGAATAAATTAAACGCAACTTTAAAACAGGAATTGTAGTCTTACATAAATCAACCAAACTTTTCAAAACAAATTATTGGTCTTCTCGAAAGATATTCAGATTTTCGTGTGTTATACGATAAAATAATTGAAAAATCCCTGCACACAAAAAAACTTGTGGAAAATATAATTTATACCTTTTTTAACCTGTAAACTAAAATATTATAACTTGAAACGTAAAGAAAAATATACGAGGGAATCGTACTGTAAAAACACTTATTATTATACACTTTCGTACTCGTAATCATTTTTACGATGTATCTATCAAGTTTTCAAGTTTTCTGCTTAACTTATTACGTTATAAATACGATTTATTAGTAATAAATTACACATATTAATGTATTATTATCATCATTATTACCTAGTCGTGTACGTTTTCTATTGCATTACGTTTTCTCATTAATTTATACGCATTTATTTTCATAAATAATAGCTTAAACGACTGCAGAAGAAAAGCAACAAAAGAGAAAGAATAAAACGTTATGTCTCAACAACATTCAATAAGAACAGTGTTTTACTATCGATAACTAATAAATGATTAATTACAAATAAACGTACAATCTCATTCTTAAGGCAATTACTATTAGAAAGGGATTGGAATAATATTATAATTACGTTTATTCCGATTTTTCAAACGATGTGAGCTTTTTTAAACGGTTTAAATCAAACAAACGTTTCTTTTGTATTTTTGCATAATTAAACAGGTATGTTTCATAATTACATAAATCTAAAAAACAGGAGATCATAAAAATCAGGTGGACGTTAAATGAATTATAATCTGCTTCCTCGTAAACAAATTCAATTACTTGCAACATCCAATGTGATGCTATATTTGACACATTCAACACCAAAAAAAAAAGTTGATCGAAGGAGGGTCTTTCTTTATTCTGTGACATAATGAGTCTAATTGACTAATTAACGCAAAAAATTAATAAATAACAATCCATTTTATGGTGTACAAAATGAAGTCATTCCATAATTGAACTTACTTGTTTGAATAATAAAATAATAATTTGCAATCTTTTTTAATTTAAAAGATTTAATAAATGAAAGTAATAGAAAAAAGTCTTATTATTGCGATGCATGTACAAATCACTCAAGAAAATTATTTAGGACTCGTATGCATTAAAACATTAGAATTGCATGAAATCCTCGTTTTCACTAGATCCTGCTTTTTTGTCTCTTTTGTGTTTGCCTAACTAATTAATAAAAATAAATAAATAAATTATTCACAAAAAATATTTTTTATTGTGAAAAATGTGGAAATTTATTCAATATTTGAATTTATTTACTTATTTAAATAATTAAAAAAGAATTTGCGTCAAAATTTTAATGTAAAACATTTAAGTTTAGACTTAGAAATCCAACAAAAAGTCCCATTAAAATCGATGGCTTATAGTCGGGTTCCGAGTTAAAGGCCAATTGCACTCGACTAATTAGGGCGAATTAATTTTTTCGTCGTACTCATCTATTTATTCCCTTAACACGATTCAATAATGGCACAATTGCTATCTATTTTTTACGTATTATTTTAAGAAATTAGTTTCATTAGTGATAATTTTTTGTGTCAACATTTTCGTTCTGTGAATATTTACTAATCATCAGCATCCTCATATGGTGAAACGTTATAAGCTCATTATAAAGATATGTTAATAAATTTTTTATTTCACTCCGCAAGAAATATTACGAATTCTCTAACTTGAATTACAAATTACATCTTTCCCTTTTCCTCTTGTTCATTTAGCGGCTAATTAAAACTATTTTTTACCATCATTTAGTTCCAAATGTTACATGAAGATTATTCTATTATAGTCGTCGTGATAAAAAAGAAAAAAAAAACGACATCGACCGCCAATATTCATTTCGAACGCTTCGAATGAAATACATTTTGCATATAGTAATCGAAATCGATGCGCACACACAATTCCTACTGTGGCAATTTCTTAATTCACATTTTCATTTGCACTAACAGTATTATCATTTATATTTATGAGTTGAATAATCTTCCCAATAAGTCAAAGCACAAATCTTTCACTGTTTATACCGCAAAAAAGGGAACAAAAAATCAGTTTAATTGAATGACGAGTAAAAAGGATAAAGCAAAAAAAAAGGAAAGAAAGAGAGAAACGATGTGCGTTTCAAAAGTGTAGGTGCCTAAAATTTAACAAGGCATTATATGACCGAGTAATCTATGTAACGACTTTTATGGACGTAATTAAGATAAAAGCGGTTAAATTACAATGTGTAACCGTACGGATAGTTCGGTGTCGTTAGATTTTCGTTTCGTAGTCGTTTCACACAAAACATGAAACTAGTGCATTAAGATAATTTTCGACGGGTCGAATGAAATTTTATTTCAATAACAAGGCTTTTTACACGCAGGAATTTTGTTCAATTGCCAAAGATTCAATAAGTGTTGATGACACATTTTTTAGAAGAAAATTTGTACAGCGAATTGTAAAGGAAGATTCATGTAATATTGAAAGGGTTCATTGTACTTATATATTAAAAAAAGGTTTTGGACTTCCTTCATCATCAATCATTATTTCTTTTTGGATCTTAAACTAGTCACAAGAGTATTGTTGGAGCGGAATGATACAAAGCTAAATCTTGGTTTTATAAACTTCTTTTATATGATAAGTCTAGCATGACGGTCCATATTGAAACCTCTTGAGAAGCATTATTTTTTAAAGTATCGACGTTTTGTTGGCCCTTTATGAATATTGATAAGAAGTCATGGCTATAAAATTACTTAATGCTCATTAAATTCGAGGAATTAGGATTGAGTCATTAATAAGATAAAGCTCATTCTTCATTCGGAAACCGGATTAATGTTATTGTTACAACAAAGTCACATGATTTAAACGTAAAATACTTTCATTCAATTCTATTTCAAGTCCATTAATTAACTATCTTAGTTGTAGCGTAAATAACGTGGCGGTTTCCAAAAGAAATTTCAAATTGTTTTCAACCGCTTACTAGCATCTAATAGTACGTGTTTGCAATGGAATTAATTACCATTCGTATAAAATATGCTCTGATAATTGATTTTTATCGATACAATACATTATTTCATGCAGCATTAAATAACAATGTACCGAACCGAATAGTGAAAACTTTATCAGAAATAAATAATAATGATAGTAATTCAGCGTCAGAAATGTGAAACAATGCGTTAAAAAGAACTTAATTGTGTTGTTTCGCATGGAAGTAAATTAAAACAATGGTAATAATAGTGTTTATAAATTTGTATCGGATTGTTTAAACATCTAAATGGGGAACGTATAAAATCCACGATTCACGATATTTATAATATCGACATAATTTTAATTAAGATTTTTAAATACGTCACGACAATTATCGTTATTAATCAGCCGTAAACTAAACTATTAATAATAAACGGTTCGAAGTTGGTTAAAAATAGCGATGGTAGATGCACAGCTACCAGTAGTTAAAAGTGGGAGGATATTTTGTAATTGAATAGGGCCGAGGGAGGCTAATAAAATAAATTTAAAGGAAAACCTTCGCGAGCGAGAGCGAGAGAATTAAAACTTGAACCCATATAGAAATATTTCAAAGTCAAAACACGGCCGTTTCAAATATTTCGTGTCGATCTATTGCCGCTATTCCATTCGAAATTTTCACTCTTCCATCTTCTTAATATCATCCTCTCTTTTCACTGCGACCGTCGTCGTCGGTCGTTGTCTATTTTGGGGTTGATTCAATGATCGAGTCTCACCGACTGACACTGAACGTTTATCAAAACGTTCCCCTTGCCCGGCTAAATGAGTTTGTACGAAAAACAAAAAAACAGATTCTAAAATAAAAATAAACTTCTTCGCGGCGTTGAAGAGCGAGAGATTTAAGTGAACGGATTCCCTTTACTACTATGAACTGAAAAAATAAAAACACGTCATGGTGCTATTTCTGTGATGATAAAAAAACTAAGTATCAAATACAACAATGTGAAGCGGTTTAATTTGTAATCATTTCGAACGCGATCAACTTTAATTAATATCATTCGTTTATGCTTGTTTTTGTTGTTTCAATCTGTGGACGATTTACTTCAATTCTCAATTATAACAATCCGTGTTCTCTTTTATTTGTGCGTATGCATTTCTCTTGTTAACCATTCAGAAAGCGTTTAATATGTTATTTTTTTCATGAGACTGCAGCGACAACACAGCCGAAGAAGCAGTAGATTATTTTTAACAAGGAGCCGGATTTCGCTAGTCAAAACACCATGAATTATGTATAAAGTAGTGTCGAATCAATTTAAAACGAGGAATGGATATTATATGTTACACGCATATTTGTGTATCATTTCGAGCAGAGTTTGCTTTCTTTTTCGAATATTATACGCCGTTTTCAAAGAAAAGTTAAAAAATTCCACGCACATGCTACATCAAACGTTTCGTATACAAGTAATAAAGTGCAACTTGTTATAATGTAATTTTAGTTGCAAAACCACGATCGTCGACCACGTCGGTAAATGCACAAAATAAATGATTTGGAAAATATTGATCAGAAAGTGATTGTATAAATTACTTTTAGCAAATACATGGGTTAACGTGGCTTCAAGGTAATCGATAGGGCATTGCAGTGGATTGGATAAAAAGAAAGTGCAAATATTGCATCAATTTGGGAAATTATCGAGTGAAATAAGGCCAGACGCCCAATTGATTTCTACCGAATTTGCATAAGAAATAGTACAATACTTTCTTTGGAATTACAAACACTTTCGTCCTGCAAATATTGATTAGTTATTCCAAAATTCATAATGCATATAAAGCACGAAACAAAGAACAATTTACGCCAAATTTTGTTATTTTATTTAATATTTTAGTATGGCTCATTTGCACCTCAATCGCATTTTATTTTTCTTTGAATCCTGTGACACATTTTGACATTATCTTGCGCTTCTCGAATTTTTGTTTAAAAATCTAGCCAAATTGTTCAAATTTTGAGCACAAAATTTATATATGCAGATATGCCAGAAACAGTTTTTTCAAAAAGTTCTTTCTGTTGTTATATGTAAGGTAACTGATGCAAATAATGCCCACCATTATTTTTCTTAATTATAACAATTAATTGAGATGACTAAAATTTTTACAAACATCGGGAATTGAAAGTTTATTATATTGTCTATGCAATGTGTATGCAGCAACAAAATCAGATGTTGAGCACGAGACTTAAATAACCTATGAAAATCATAAATAATTTGGACAATTGTTCAAATATGACTTAAACCTAAGAAAAGTAAAACAACTATTTTTAAAGTAAATAAATGAAAATAGCACCATAATAATTTGCACATACATAATCCAATGTTGTAAACTTGAGATATTTTCCTTTGTGTTTATCCGATTTTTATTCCTTTCCCTGTTGAACTTAGATTTGTGGATGACCATGGTACACGTTTCTTGTTCTTTTCAACATTCATGCTGGCCATAAAACAAAAAATTATTATGCCCAAAAAAATAGTTCACGCTTTTTCCGTAGTGGACGATGGTATATTTAATCGATGGTAATTGATATTATATTTTGACTAATTATAGGAAAATAAACATATCTGAAAGTTGATTCATTTAAGTTGAACACAAATTAGCCGAAATTTCTATAAGAAATCTTTGTTTTGCTTTGGACAAAATTTTAAAAAGTTGCCAATGTATTTCGCGCTTGAATAAATTATCCCATAAGAAGACTTTGCGGCTTCGCAGACTTGTACAAACCAAACACAAGTCTCTCAGCTCAATCCAAAGAACTATTATCTTCATGGTACTTTTCTATGTTATCGTTCAGCTCCGAGTTTTTTAAGGTGGACCTTATTATGTGTTGGACCTTATTTGGGCCAGGGACATTAATATTATTAACTCTAGTACAGTGATTTGATGTGATTACGATTTTTAACAGCACTGTAAAATAATATGCGTTTTTGTGAACGGACATGTTTTATATCGACAATTATCGGCGTTGAATATGTATCGGCGTGATATTAAAGAAACGGAAGAGCTTAAGTGATATGTAAGTAAGTGAATTTCAAGTAGTGAAAGTAACCCTTGTTACAAGTCAAGAGTGTAGTGCCTCTTAAGCAGATGAGAGGAGGGTCGTCGTCGTCGTTTTCGGTTGATTTGTCACTTTGTATGCATTATCTGCCGACCTCCTATCCCGACACATTTTACCACTACGTCCTTATCCTCATTTCGTTTCAATAATAATAATGGTAATAATACAAAAAAAACAGAAAACTAGAAGTAAAAGAAGATAAAGGAAAATGTTAAGAGATCCTTTCTTTAAACTATAAGATGAGAAAACGAGAGACGAGAAAAAATAAAGGAGATTGAAGATGATACATACGTATAAACGCGTATAAAGGAGAATATAATGTTTCATTCTAGTCTGTCAGTTGGGATTTATTATTGAAATATTTTAATATTCCGAAGGAACAGAAGAATAAATAAAAATAAAGCAAGTCGAAGGAACCAAACCGAAGAAGAAGGGATCCAAACCTTATACCAGATTCATCAGCATAACTTTGTAATTAATTTTCGTTCGAGTCTCTCTATGTAACAAACTAATTGATTAAAATATATCATAAATAATGCTAATTTATGCTAAGGACTATTACATTCGGTCATAAATAATATTTTCAAAACAAAAAAGAATAATTCTGTTTTGGAGAAACGAACAAAAAATTGTTCAAATATTTTCTTCGTGGTATTTAACATTTAAACAGCGGGATGTCGAAATAGAAAAATATAATGGGGTGATTCTAATTAATTTCATTAATTAAAAGTATAGAATTGCTAATCGATGGAGACGATCGGTATTTTGTCCTCGGAATAGTCTTTCTGTGACATTCCACTCTTAGAAATTTCTTTTTCGTCGAAAACGAATCTAAACTGGATATTAATCATCGATTCGGGCTTAAAATATTTATTATGCATATAAACTTGTGCAGTATAAATTACCGTCGTAAAGTTACTGTTAAGTGCACTTCGAGTTGGACGAGAATAACAGGCGTTAAAATTTCGTTTTCTTAGAATCAACTAAATGGTACGTTAAAATGTTTTAACGGAATAAATTAATTAAAGACACACGCTCGCTCTCTTGCCCTTTTTTACCGTTCGTTACACGAATCCTTCTTTCGTTTTCAGTCTATCAACCCGATTGATCCACGCACAGGAACATTAGACCCTTGGGAAATTTGCCTGATTGACCCTGTTACACGGTACAATTTGTATCTCTTTCTTTCACTCCCTTTTATATTTTTAACTTTATTGTTTTGGGTATCACTTTTGTTTATGGGTCGATATCGTAGAATCGGATGCATCTCTAGTGTTTTCTCAAACGTAAAAATTCAATTCTCTCATAATATCATGCAACGGTGATTAGAACGACGAAAGAAAAAATAGAATAAATTAGAAAAATAGAAGTGTAGGTAGAGGAATAGAGGTATGATGTAGGAACGTGCCAGGGATACTCCAAAGGGGGGCACAAATCTCTGGTCAGACCCACGCACTGCGGGTGTCAGGCGCCAAGCGTACGGATTCACATCGGGCCCGAACTGAACAGAAGCCGAGGGACAGATTTAAAATGAAGAGAGAGAGAGAAAAAAAAAACCAAGGAATTCTTTCTTCTTTCCTAAAGTAAATAGTAATAAGTGGTAGTAGTGGTTATTATGATGGACCAAGGAGAAAGGAGGTGGAATAGAAGTGAAGGAGGTTTATTTGTATTTCTGCTTATCCACATATCAACCCCCAACTGGGTGTTATAATAGTACACAAAGACAGCAGCGTTATTTATTAAAAGGGCTCTTCAGCATCCTACCTTTTTTTATAGATCGTAAATTATCATCTGATTTAAATTCAGGCGTAATTAAAGGCAAACATTAATCCTCTTATTATTTAGATCCGTACGATTAATTTCTTTTTTATTTATGTCTTTATATCGAGTTCTCTATAAGTACATATGCATACGAATGATCTTAATTTCCTATTATCAATGATTTCTTTTACCTGTACATTAATTAATTTGATAGAAGCAACGGGGCATTCAAACGATTGTTATAAGTTTGTGTTTCACTAAGTTGCCACGATCAGCTAATGCGGGGCTTCCAAAGCTAATTTCTATATCGACCCTTTTGAAAAAAATCTCAACATTTTTCAAAAAATAATACCATAGCCGTGGTTGCTGTAGTTTGATGATACGTTTTATATGAGATGGAAAATTACATAAATACTATCTGAAATCATCCCATTTTGATGTACAGATGTACTTAGATATTTAAACGTTTTCTTGTCCTTCGCAGTAAATTATTATCGTGAGTAAATGCTTCAACTTAGTAAGAACTAGGTAAAGCTAAAAATAATGGTTTGGTGACAGTTCTTCATCTAACGGATTATTTACGAATGTCTTTGCACTTCCAGAATTTGGTAAATCCATTTGTTAAAAAATTTAAATAAACTTTTATTGTTGCAAGAGATCAAATGATTCTATAATCCACAATGGAAAATCTGAATTTTCTAAATCGTTATAACGAACATCATCTTTTAATTGTTGTATATGTACGAGTTCTCACAAAAATTAACTTGTTATGTGAATGTAGTAACACAGCAATTTCAAAGATGAAACTTATTTGGCAGAACAATTTACAGAATTTTAATTAATCAAGATAAAACGCATTAAAAATGTTACACATAAAAAATTCGGTAACTCTTAAATAAAATTTAACACGAAAAAAAAAATTATTGCATCTCAGCAAGTCAATCGAATTGATCTATCCCTATCAAAGTTCCATGAACTCTAACACGTCGGTAACTCCTGAACCAAAGTTGTGGTTTTGTGGTTTGAAAACTTTATAATATTTATGAAAGAAAAACTTAAAAATATTAAACAGAACCGCAATTAAGAGTTTGTTAATTGATTTTATGTTAGAAAACGAAGTAGATTGTTGTTTGTGTTCGAACGTAATAAACATATTCTTCACATTTATGAAATATTAAAGGTAAAAGCCAATTAGCTAAGCAGCAATTAAGGCATTAAGCATTAAAGAAAGGCCGCTGTAATATAAAGGTGCCCTCTCTAATGGCACTACCAGTAGACTAATTATTAACAATTTTCTTAATTTTACGACATAATCCACTCGAGTTTCGAGTGCGGTCCCATGGGAAAAGGAAGACCAAACTGTTGGGCGTAATAGCAGCTACAGTAATAGTTGTTGCTTTATAGAGGTGAAATTACAAGGGCGTTTATATACACATCATCCACCTACTCATCCCCTAGATGGAATATAACCTTTTTCATTCACTTCGCCCGAATTGTTTTTTTTTTACTTGGCCCCTACAGAAATTTATTTTCGAGTAAACAGATCAAAAACGAAAGGACCATTTGTTTTCATTTGAGAAAGTCTCTTGGGTATCCCCGTGGCGCATATAAGAAATTTGATGGAAACAATTTTCGATCGAACGAACCCGTATCCGTTTCTTGTAGTCATATGATTTGTGGTTGGACAAGAAAAATATGCATTAAAACGAATTAAAATGCTATTAATTAATTTGGTATTATTCAAATGTATGTTTAATTAGAAAGAAAAAACGATTTCCTTTAATAAGGCCAACACAAGAAAAAGGTGAAAATGAAGTGTTTAAGTATTCAAAAAGGAAATATAAATTATTAATTTTGTTTTGTCGAAAAAATGGAAAAGAAAATCTCTTTAATTGTTATTTCATTCATTATTAATGTGGCATGTTATGATAAAATATTAACAACCAGAAATTTGGATATAGCATTAAGTAAAGAAAAAAATCGCCACCAGAGAAACGTTATACTAAACGAATTCGGTATGTTTTGTGTGTTACGATTAAAAATAATATTTCATTCCTTCAAGAGACCGTTCTTACGTTCCTCTGCTTTTAGGTTCATTTCTCTTAATTAACATGCAAATTAAATGCACGAGCGTGTACTCATTATGTCACAGTGTTTCCTTTCAAAGAGCTAACTGAAACATAATAAAAGAGGGAAAATTATATACCTGCATAAATTGTTGTAACGTAATGGATTCCATTGTTTAATTTCGTTTTGAATTTAAGTATTAAGATGAAAAAAAAAATTGTAGAAATTCATTCGGTTAAGAAACGTCTTGTACATATTATTGTTGTCGTTGCTGATTATTGTTCTTCACATCAAAAAGGATCGCTGAAATGTATGTGAAAGGTTTTGAAGGAAAATAAAAAAAAAGCTTGTAATCTAAAATAGATGCCATAATAATAGTAATAATGAAACCCGTCGTATGTAATACGAGAAGCTTTTGCTATCGCATAAAACAATCAGTGAAAAAGAGAGGGCAGGAGGAATTTTATTGTTGGTGGATGGATAAAGAGTACGTGAAAACGCACTAGCATATGGGCCTTTATTGCTATTATTCGAAAGGATTATTCGAAAACGAAAATAAAATCGTTGGAGAACGAAAAGTACGAAATGATTTGTAGATACGATTCAAAAGGGAAAAAAGCTTTATTATGACGCTTTGCAATTGAAAAGCAAACGTTTTGTCGAATATTTCCCATTGATCGTTGTGGATTCACAGATTGCTCATTCATGATCAAATACTACGTGCAAATCGAATCCATGTAATGCAGATTGATTTATCTTTAAGATTTTGTGATAAACTGTCCGTGCAAAATATTTTGTTACTCGAAGGAATTGTAAGTTATTAAATATGAACTTCGGTAGATGTTGGGTAAGAGCCTATGGTTAAGATATTTTCTTTCCGCAAGATACCGTGTTGCTACTTAGCATTAACAATATATCATGGCTAACAATCGCCACTATTTTCAATACCGATACGCATTAAACTTATTTACATTCGGTATTATTATTATCATCATCATCCTAGAGTCGCGTAAAATGCAGTTTTATGATTTAGTAAGTTGTTGAAAATCTTAAACGTTAACATTTTCGATGAGACTCTCTCGCTCTACGTACCCTACAAATGTATGCGAATCCCGTGTACATGTACATATATACGATCGTATGCCGAAGACTTGTGCAAGATGTAAATGTGTATCGTTTTGCCCAACGGCGTCCCACATAAAGTAATAATCGGACTATTATTTAGAGCGTGTACATAAATCACTCCGTTGGGCATCGACTGTAAAAGGTACCGCGCGCGTTCCTTTAACGATTGCCTTCTCTTAGCGTGGTGCTGTTCTGCCTGTTTGTTTGCCGTTGTAGTTGTTGTTGTGCATACAACTATGCCTTTTAGTTCGTCTTATTTCCACTTTCTGCTGTTCGCCTTTTCAATTCCTTATTACGGTCGTAGTACTATGCAAACTGAAAATGGCAAATTGTTACCGTTGCATATAATACGTGTTAACACTAGATGCAATATATCGGTACATGCATTTTATTGCTATCATTGCGAACCATAATAAACCGAAACGGGGAAAAACAAATCTACAGTACTAAAATGGATAGAGATTCTTTATTTACTACTTATCCGCACAATATAAGATTCGTATCCCGGTCGATCCGTTATCAAATTTCGAGATCGGTATTCGAATACGTTTCAGTATCGGCAATACTCGATATCTTTAACTATCGGTTCGTTTGATTTTTAATCCTTCATGTGATATTTTACCATTTCATTTATTATACAGTATATCTTAGCTTATTCGGATATACACATGCGAGGGGGCATTGATAATTTTATTTATTCACCATAATCTTCTTTGAGACTTATACGTTTAGCAGAATGTTCATAAAGTAACTCTAAGGCATTAAAAAATCTTTGTCTTGATCTACAAACCACTGCTCAAAGGCCGAAAATCTTTTACCTTTTTAATGTTTTTTTTTAGTTTTGCGAACAAATATTAGGCTGAGGTTGCTAAAATTCCAAATCGATTTCATCAATTTTTTTCAGTGTATTCGCAAATTTGTGAGAAGTGTCTTGCAAAAAAAAAAACATTTCGGGCAAGTTTTCCGAGTTCATAAGAAATGTGCAATGCTTCGGCAATATTTTTCATCCCACTAGGTTGATTTTCTAAAATCATATCATGGACAGGATGAATGTTTTCCGAAATGATCACAGAAATTGGTCATCCAGGGCGATACTCGTCTTTCACATCTGATCTTCCTTTTTTATATAATATTCCGCAACCGAGTTTTTAATAGCGGGCATGAAGGACTGATCACCTAAGGTTCCTATCATATCAACAAAAAATTCTTCGCCCTTTAGCCCTTTCAAAATTAAATATTTAACAACAGATTGAAAGTCGATTCTTGCAAATTCTGTTTTTCGCAGACTTGATGTTCTTAAAAAGTTCACAGTTTGATCACGATTCAACTCCTGGATGTTAAATTTTTCCAACGTATTTGTAAAATATTATAGTTCAAACCATACTAACGATATTAAATTTTCTTTACAAGAAACTTTCCAGGTTAAGTAGATATACTCTTTCATGAAAAACTTACAGTTTCGTATGCAGCATGTTTTCACAAAAAGTCGTTTAATTTAATAGAAAAAATAAACCATTGCAATACAGGAAAAAACGTCATATCCTGGGATAAAGGTAAATATTCAGTCAATACAAAAAAATAAAAAAACTAAACAGCACACTTCATCTGATGCTGATCTTTTCTAAAACTTATCAGCAACAGTAAAAGACAGTGGGCAAAGTGTTATGGTTTCGGGTGTTATAGGCTACGGAGGTGTCAGCATTTTAAAATTCCCCGAAGAAAACATGCATCAAACTATGTACCTTATCATTTTAAAAGGAAATTCCAAAATTTAACGGTGAAATGGAGTATTAAGCACATAATTCACTTAAACCAAGAGAACGATCCAGAGTTTTTAAGATTGGTTTATTGTACAACAGCCCAAAATTCAATTAAATGGTAACTCAGAGTTCAGATATAAAACTAACTGACCAATTGGAATGAGAAATTATTAAAGAAAACCTTAAATAGTAAAAAACAAAAAGGTAATGGAAACATTCATTTCCAAACAAATGGGATAAAATTTCGTTCGAAGTTACATGAAACTTTCAATGAGGTTTGTTGCTTTTATAAAGCATAAAAGACGTATTGTTTTATTACATTCTTTACCTGTTTGTGTTTTCTAATTACAAATTAGTAGTCGCACGAAACTTTCCTACTTTATGCAATTACCATTTAATTCGCCATTGTTATGTCTAAAGGTAATGGGATTGAATTTGGATAATCAGATCAAAATTACGACCAATCGAGAAAATTTTATGCATATAAAATTGACTGTTTCCGATAGTTGGGACACAATCACAGTTCGGCCTTTAATTCTCCAACGCTTACCCTTTGGAAAATATAACAGAATAACAAATAATTTGCAATATACAAATTAAAATTGTATTCAAACTTCCGAGTTATGTTTCGATCTCAGGTAATATAGTTAACAGAACCAAACTTAATCAAAAATATTAAAATGGCTTGTGGACAAACTATTATTAACTCAATATCGCAAGACAACGATGTAGCAAACATCTTGTAGAGTTGCAAATGTTAAGTTCTATTGATCCCTTAATCAGTTCTGACAAGATATTTAACTGGGCATCAGGACACAAAGGAGGAAAATGAAATTTTTGCAGATCAAAATTGAGTTGACGACAATCGTTAAGACAAAATCAAATCATGAATGTCACTACGTGTAATATAATAAAAAAGCGTGTATTGAAATCATGCAGAAAATGCTGTCCATCAGCTTTAACTGCCTTCGGTGGACAAAATAAATGAAGATCTATTATTAAGAAGATGGAAAGGAAATATGTATAATTTATGGTAAATACAGAGCAGCAAAAATAAGTAATGGGCAATTAAAAAGAGATTAATCAATATCGATTCTGTAAGGTTGCGTTTGTAAACAATTACAAATCATTTACAATCATTTCTTGATTTGAATGTGTATGAATTGCTATAATTAATAAGAATGCGTTACTTAAACCAAACTGAGGGAAAAATTTTATATGTCCGAATAAGCGAGATTTTATTATAATTATTTCATTCGTAAAACATTAAATTGAAATTAACATCGCAACATTGTTGTCGTTACGGTGCGCCTAATTATTTTAGATGAAACATAATTTAGTTTGCATGCCGATCTCTGAAATAATTATTATGTTGATCGAGTCAATGGCGGGCACGCGATCTCCATTCCTTTTTTCTTTTCATTTTTTTACGATCGCTAATGAGCAATAAGGGTGATCCATAGGCGGATCGGTGGAGTTTCAAACAGCAAATGTTGTACGTATACGAGCGGTTCATTTCGGTCTTTAAAAGGAGGAAATTTATTTACTTTTATTACAAAATAAGAAAAGATACCACCCTAAGGCGTATCCCGTTAAACTTTCATACAACTCCGGCTCGCACCTTTGAATAATTCCATTCTTTCACTTTTTGTTGTTGCTGTTGCATCTTCTTTTTATGATTGTTATTTGGTTTTTATTAATCCTCTCTCTCTCTCTCTCTCCCTCTCTTCGTCGTTGCTTTATTAGCTTAAATCCTTTGACATGCCGACCGACAAACATACGTACATTATTTAGGTTCAAGCGTGTGTGTGAAAAGAAGGAATCAAGCTAAGGAATCTTTTTATCTCGTTGATTAAACCACGTCATTAAAATAACGTTCTCGCTATTGGAACATCTGCATTTTTGAGACATTGAAAAATAATATCTAATAATCGGTAGATGTTCGAATGGGAAATAATGAGAGGGAAAACGCAGGGAGAATTAGAACCGCCGCGTTATTAATTAACACAGATATTCGTTAACTATAAATCATTAATAAAAGTGGATCGTTTGGTTTAATGAAACAACAAAAAAGGGGGAAAAACGTTAAATTCTCAAACAATTAAACTTTTTTTTCTTCATTCTTCTCCCGTTGTTATTAAACTAATTTCATAAATTAAACAATGTGCGATAATAAATAGCAATAATAACGAGCGGTCTGATCTATTGCGATAGATTTACTGTGGAATATTTGCTAAATTATCGTTCCGTATTTCATCTACTGGTAACGTTTAAGTTAGTAAATTGCAACTTCTTGTTCTTCCACGACGACTACCACTACTACCTTATGCATGCTGATATTTTGCTTGTGGCATATTATTTTCATCGACTAAAAATTTATGTTTGCCTTTTCTATGTAATTACGATAGATCTATGTGTTTATACTTGTCATGAGCAATTTTAATTTTAAACCGTTTCGAACTGTTTTGTTTTTCCGTTAAATTATTACTCCTTTCCAATTAGATGAAACCAAAAGTAAAGTATAAAAGTCGATAGATGATTAAGGATAAATTAAATTAATCAAACAATCCACGATCAGGTAGACGCGTGGATATTCGCCTTAAGCGAATATCAAAAAGTTAATTTCAATTCGAACGAAATCGAAATGGGATGTTTAAGCAAATAGGCCTCGTATTTACGTTATAAACCATCTGCTTTTTTAATTGACGCTCTACTTATGGCAGATGAATTAAGAAAACGAGAGGCCGCATGTTATTGTTATAATTTGGCAAATTTCGGCCCGATATCACGGTATTCAATATGAAAATGTAAGGTATTTATTATCTTCGCAACGCACAAAGGTAATAATTAAGAAACGATATTTAGAAATATCCAATTACCCGTGGCCCATAATTAAAATTCTTACACCATCTCCAATTAATATTTGCATTTCATGTGAGTGGAGTAGTTGGTAGTGATGTGAATGCGGTTAAATATAATAATAATAACGAAATAATGCTAAAAAGAAATGCGCGAGAGAGACAGAAACGAAAAGAGGTCTATTATTAAAATAAATTGAAATTCTCCTCTACTTGTCGTCTTTAATTAAAATTTAAATAAATTTAATTATTTTACGACATTCGACTTAACAGTATCCACATTTTGCATACTTTTTTCTGTTTTTGTTTGCCGTTGTTGTTGTTTTCGTTATGCATATTATATGCACGTACGTATATAAAAATAAATTTGCAAATAATTACGATAATTTGCTGACGACTATTATTATATTACACTTAATTTATGTACGTATGTCATTAATAAATAACTAAAGGTAAAAATAGAAGAAGAACTTTTAGTTTCGAGTATCATCGTATAAATAATCATATTTATTATGCTTTGCATGCATATCTGAGCGAAACAATGGCAGAAGAAAAAAGTACGATTTTCCTTTTTTTTCCTTTCTGATTTTTCAATTAAATTCGCAATTAGATTCATGTTTAATTTAATACCTGTCTTCTTACTTAGCTACGGATAAGTAATTATTATTGCTCAGCTAAAAAATGTTCACTACATCGATATTAAGACGCCTTATTAATTAATCGATCAATCACCATTATATGTGGCCTCGATTCTTTTTGCATTTAATCGCGAATGCATTTATTTTGTATAACAATTATCATTTCATAAACTTCGCAAAGTATTTTTTTATAAAATTACTTAAAGATCAATTAATATCCAAAACCAAAGAAAAGAGGCTTAACCGAACAAAATTTTGCTATTTTCGATAATGCCAAACTAAGTTACATGCAAATAATATAACGGAGAAAGAAAATGGGATTGAAATCGATTTTGCTGTGGTGAGAAGAGAAAAATTACAAGTTTATTATATGCACGTGTTGTACACGTTACTTTATGTGTTCTTTTTGCATTTTCATTATTTCAATTCTAATCGACGTTACACGTTTTTATTGTAAATTATTTTGCACACAATCGCTTATATTTATATATTAAAGAACAGAGAGAGAGAAGCAATAAATTCTTGCAAATAATTCACGCTAAAGTCTCGCAATAAAGTAATATTATAACGTATCCTATGTGTTTGTTTAGCATTAAATTATATTAATGAGACTCCTTCGTTGGCTTTCCTCTATCGTTTCTGCTTTTATTCCTCCTCTGATGAATAATTGTAGTTTTCATATTCGCGTTTCATTTAAACAATCAAACGATGATGATTGAGTTATCTGCATGCGCCAAAATGATTAGTCATACCGAATGAAAAGCGTGACATTTAATTTGTTACGCCCCTGTGGAACCCATGAACTATGAAATGGACGTTTCGATGTAATTAATGCGGATAATATTATTATTTTCGTGCGCTTTCTCGAATGGGGAGCGATAAAAAAAATTTTACACGCTGCGAGACGAATTTCGTTTTCCATCTATTTTGAAAGGAACCAAAAAAGCATCGTCATAATTTATGTCCACAAAGCGAAATTTGGTCTTTTGTTTTTCGACATTGATTTAATGGAATCCCATTAATGGATCAATCGATTATCCTAATCTACCTTAATTGCACATAAATCATTATATATTTCCACAGAAATTCAATCGAATCAACATACGTAAATATTTTGAGGAATTATGCAGAAATATTCCTAATAAATAACAAATAATTAGGACCGATTAGATAGCAAAGTGAAAATAAATTGTTTCTTTGCGAAACCGCGAGCGCTAACGTGCCGCGAAACACGTTCTTCTGGGTATAAAATGGAAATGAATTAACCGAAATGATTTGTGCAACGTATTTAACCGATATAAAAGAGTAAACGGCAAACAAAGAGGGATATAGCACAAGTCCCATGAAAACTTTATTTCACGCGCCGATAGAGACTGTAGCGGCACCATTAATATTATTATTATTACGAAGAAGCTTATTTATGGTCCATCTATTTAATTCAAAGTAGGATTATTATGGTTCGTTGATTTTCGATTACATTTCGCAAATCAGACGTATTACTCAAAGAAGAAGAAAAAAGAGACTAAAAATCGATAAGGCTTCCATCTGTGGCGGCAAAAAGGAATTCTTTTGCTCTACGAAGAGTCACACTTAATTTATTTATTTAAATAATATAACTTTGATATTATGTTTAAAAACGAATTGCATGAAAGTAACTTAATTTAATTAAAAAATAACGTGTTGTACCAGAGAATGTTTTATATTACGTACGATTAAAGTAGAGCGCGTGGATTCATTACTTGCACGCAATGGATTTCGTTTAATGGGCAAAAAAGACAAGCAGCGAAGAGAGCAGATAATGGCAATAAAGACGGTTTCCGTAGACTTTAATTGGACAGAAAAGCAAAAATAAGACAAATAAATTATTGTTCGTAATCGATAGACGGGCGAAAGTTGGGAAGTTGCATGAGATAATGAATAACACTTAAAAATCGTCAATTTAGTTCACATTTTTCATGAAAAAAATTAAACCATCTTAATCTGATTGAATTCTTTCGACGTTCTCCTTTTTCGTCTTAATTCTTTCCCCGTCAGTGGTTGTTTCAGGTTTATGATGGCAGAGGCGTTGACAGCGCATCATTAATAACGTTCTAATTTGAAAAAATAACAGTAGCTCCGGTCAATTTCTCATCTTTTTTTTTTCATCTCTTTCTTTCGAAACGACTCATCGCTCATAATTGATTTCCATCATTAAAGAAAAAGTTGCACGTGAGCAGATGGATATTAATTCTTTTTTCTTTTTCTAAAGAAATACGCTCGAAGCATCACCATTAGGTGCATCAACCTACCGGTAGGTCGGAAACAAATTGTGTCCTAAGTAATCGATAACACTCTACTGTACGGAAAAGAAATCAATTGACACGGTACATTTGTTTTGCTTTGCGCCAAACAAAAAAGGAACAAGTAGAAAATCCTAAATGGTACATGCAATCGTAACCCTCTTGAATATTTAGGGAGAAAACGTGAATAAAAGCAGAGATGAACGCGCTCGTATTTCGAATTAATCCAAATTTGATTACCTCCACTGGGAGGGACGAACTGCTGCTGCTGTTTGATGGGTGGTAATGTTTTTTTTCTGTAGTGTATTAGGGGTGTCTTTATGTAATAAGGGGTGAGCGAGTGTTGTTGAGGAGCAGATTTATGGTCGTTGTCAAAAGAAGCGCCGACCGGAACCGGCCCTTCTTCGTCGCGTCTCTAGAGAGCAACCACCACCGCCAGACAAAACATTACATTACTGTTAAGTGGTAACATGGAGCTTTTGATATATAATATCCGGACTAACAAATTTTTTTTAAACGTTACGAGTTTCGCAACGATATATTTCATCACAGATTATCTATTAGCATTTGATGAGACACTTGTTCTTTTACAACATGTATCAGTTCCTGTCGAACATTTGGATCCTTCAGATGATACTGTGTTATAATTACATTTTGTAATTTCCTTTTTATAATAAAATTTTAGCAGCATTTTCCTTTTCGAAGAAATTAATGGTTTATCCGTTTTTTAGTTAAACTTCGCATGACTAATATTTCCCAATATAATGATAATGATTAATTAAAAGTATTGGGCGTTCAAAACAAAATCCTGCACAAATTTAATATTTTCTTAATCAAAATACAATTTAAATTATCTGCGAGACGAACCGAAATAAAACGATTTCTTTTTGGTGTAGCTTCGGTTTTCTTTCGGGCAAAAATAAGAATTGATTTTCAAATTTATATTTCATGTCTGAACGAAGAATATACAGGCCGTTAAAAATGTGCCACAAACTTTAAGGGGTGAAAATATCGTCCAAGATAAGCAGAAAAATCCTAATGAACATGGATCCGTAAGTGGACAGTTTCGGAGGTACGAAACATTTTGCAACTTTTATATTATTTGCAATTGTATACAACCAATGCAAACTATGAACAAAAAAAAACAAAGAAATAACTCAAATAAGATGTTCAAAGTGCCCTCCTTCCATTTTATGGCAGCCACGACATCTTTATCGTAAGTACCTTCGAACTTTTTCGCAAATCATTGGCAATCAAGCATTGGCTTGAATTAGGTGGTATCTTTGATCCATTCGTTGCTTCAGTTTCTGGAGATCATTTGGAAGCGTAGCACAAACTAAGTTTGTTAAATATTCCCAAAAGAAAGAAATCGAAGGGGTATACATCTGGTGATCATGTAGATCATGGTACACAGGTTCGCCCTTTCCCATCCACCTTCATTTAAAAATTTTGGACTGAAGGAACCTGTCCATTAGGATCAGTTCCAGCATAAAGACCGTCTTCTCTGGCATTTCCTATTAGCATGAAATGCATGTGAGCTGATTCGGAATTAGAGCAAAAAGGCATAGTGAAAATTCGTAAAATTCTGACAAACGACTTATTATCAACTACAAACTCTACTTATGACAAAATAATTCTTAACTGCGATACGAAATTGCAATTTTTGTAAATGAATAGGGAGATAAAAGAAGATATGCTAGAAAAAGGAATAAATCTCTGTACTTTCGAAACCATCCATTTGCGGATCCATTAAAACTTTTCCTGCTTATCTTGCACCTTTTACCAATTGAAATTTGCGAGACTTTTTGTAACACCCTGTATGTATTATACGTTAAAAGTCACGTTTGCTTTTTGCTCGAAGTAATTATTCTTTGAAATGTTATTACAAAAATAATGTGAAACCGATGTTAAATAAAGTTAATAACAATATTATTAAATTCAACTAAATAAAATAATGGAGTTAGAACTTGAAGACGAACCAAAAGAATGAGGAAATAGATGGAGAGCTGAAGTAATGAAAGGGCAAAAAATAAACTAATTGCACGCGTTTGCATACTTTTAATATTTGCATTGAGCAAAGTAAAACGACGACCAATTTAATTAAATTTTTGTAAGTACCAAAGAAGAGTTAATTCAAAAGCAAAAATTAAAACTGTTTCTCGTTCTATACATATGTAATAATATTTACATAATATTTATGCCCTTCAAAGAAGTCTTACTTAATGAAACATATTTCATTAGCTACTTCTAATGGTCGCTGTAATTCGATTATTTTTATAATGGCGATTGCTGCGTTCAGATCAATGAGGCGCCTGAGATGCCTGACGGTTGAGCGTGTTAATGAAAAAAGTTTAGAATAAGAGAAAAGGAAACAAAATGAAAAAACGAAAGCGGGAAATTATTAAATACGGTTTCTTGTAAAACGTAACGTCGTCGTACATTTCAAGTGGATGTTGGTTCTATAAAATACACGTCGTAAAAACGGAATAACCCGGATAGGTGTCGGTGGGGAATTGCGAGACGCAGCTGTTAATAGAGCGAGTGTGTGTTATAGTTTTAATGGAGACACCCGAGTTTCCTTTAATAAGCTGATAAAGTAACGACAGCTGGCACTTAGTGTCTTTGTGCGATGCTCGAGAAGAGGCGTTTTTCTCGACGTAACACACGTCGTCGCCACGGTGGTTGGCAATAGCGGTGACAAAAAACAAAAGGCACTGATGACTGTACCTTCTTATATTCCATATTTATTATCACTTAAACGGGCCTTTCTTTACCCTTATAAGATGACTTTTTTATGGCGCTCGTACTTGCATTAGCTTTATAGGAAATTTATCGATTATAACACCGTTAAATTATGTATGTATATACAGTAACTTTAATATTACTTTTTACGTCTCTTTAAATAATTCATGCAAGAAGAAAGATGGTTCGTCCCTTTCTCTCTCTCCTAATATATTTATATTTTAAAGCCACGCTAACGGAACGCGTTTGCTTTAATGCCTTTAATGAGAATGGATCGATTTAAATCAATCAGGGAGCGATTCAATTAGACAAAACGTCGAGGAAAAAAAATGAGAGAAAGAGAGACAAATTAAGAACCGAAACCGGGAGCCGAGAAACATTTTTCTCCGCTATAAACCGTATTATGACTGACAAATGTTTACGTAAACTTGGTAATATAGAAAAATAATACGTGGAAGGCCACCCGTCGTGTCCGCCTGACAGTTCCTACCTGAAGCCTCAAGACACGCTTGTTAAGTTGAAGAATTAGTAGGTGGACTATTTTATTATTTAACCGATACACACCGGCCCAATGCCATAACAATACACAAATATTGCTCATGATTGTTATCGATTATTATGTCTCGGTTTCAAATCTAATCTATATTATTGAAAGCAATTAATGCATATTTATCATGGATTCGATTTTGGAAAGCGTATGATGCAAATAAGATTTGCAAATACTTATTTTATTATATCATTTTTTAAACGAAACTCCTGTTATATTGTGTCTTTTGAAATTACTTTTATACATATTAAACTAAGTTGTATACTCAATTTAAGAATGGCAGGGCAATGGAATTATAGCAATGTTATTCATGTCGTTCACGCCTTCAATTTCTACTGCGTGTCATTTTTATCTATCATTAATGCTAAAGGAATGAACATTTATGGCAAATTATTACTCAGTATAAAGTGGGTCCATATCTACTGCGTGGTAAACCAAATACGTTACAGAGAAAAGGTCGTTGAATCACGGATAAACAATTCTTATTGTTGTACTTCTTTGTGATTCCTCGGTTCTTTACCGATTGCCGAGTTGGGCCAAACTTACCTCTCTCTTTCCGCACTGGATTTCTTGCGGCTGTTTGACTATACCTATCTTGTTAATTGGAAATTTCAATAGAGTTGTAATTCAAACTTTTTAAACAACATACTCGATTTGAGTTTTGCACTTCAAAATATATACCTATACTAATTGGAAACAAAATGAACACGCAAATATTTTGTCCAAGTGCTAAGAATGAGCGAATTTTTAATTCTCTTACTTTCGAATAAGTTTTTATAAATTGCAAATTGTCACTTTGAACAAATGAAGAAAATTTTCGATAGTTTTACGTATAATTTTTGCGATGCAATCGAAAATTTGATGCAATTAGAAGCGATACTAAGTTATGGTAATTAAATGCGACAAAAGAAGGGTTATGTTCCGAACACTTCTTAATTTTGTCGCTGTATGGCAAAGAACCAAATCAAGCAAAACCAAATGCTTTTGCAGATATTGTAATTCCCGAAATCCATAGTTTTTCCGTTTGCATTTTTCTTAATGATTATATATTGTGATGCTCTTTCTCCTGTCATGGGATGATAAAAAATGTGTGTCTGCATTCAAAAAATTAAATTTTCTTTCAACTTAGCTTCTTAAACTTCAAAAGTAACAATTTGCGACCAAAAATTAATTTTGCAAAAAATAAACTTAAACTAAAAAAAAAGCTGTCAAAGATGCAAGTTCAAATAAGTTGCTTCCAGAATAGCAAACACTAGAATTTAGTTAGATAAAATTTTCCTAAAATACAAAATTTGCAAGGAACTCTAAATGCATTTTAGACAATTAAAAAGTTTGTAGAGTTCCAAAAATGTTTGACAGTGTTAAACGAAAACCGTGTCATAAGAAGATTAGCTTTCTTTAATAAAATTACATTGATACATTCGAAAACGTTTAGAACTAAATTAATTGGACAATGCTGTACTTTTTAATTTCCCTAAGAAACAATTTCAGGAAAAATCCATTTTTGGAGGAGTGCATAACAAAAATCATACAAACAACGTGCACGAATGATGGACAGCAATAACGTAGACGCACGTAGACAACGTTTCTGCGAGATAATTGCGAACCCGCGAGCACGATTCCCTCTTCTTCGTACAGATACAAAACGAAGCCAGGAAAGTAAGAAAAAAGCGAACGCTTTTAAAGCCACGAACGATTATAATCAGCACCCACGTACTCATACATGTACACATATGGGAAACCCATAATAATAACTCAGGGTACGCTAAACGGCGTCTAATAACTGTTATCCGTTTCAAGTATTGTTTGCTTAATAAACCACCTGCGATGAATTATGACTTGTTTAGGTCATGTGGCCGGCCCAGACGCAACTCCTCCAAACGAAGACGATAAATACCCGAACGAAGATTCCAACAAGTTTTTATTTTTCATTCACGTTTTGGTCTCCGTTCGTTTTTTCGATAATAGAATAATAATAACGTTTAGATGTGGGGCATTTTATCCGTTTACGACCGTTTAATCGAGACCCACTTTCATCCCCATTGGCCTTAAGCGACGAACCTAATTATAATAAAACAATGTATACCGAAATAAATATTTTAATGGAGCCAATTTCTTTATTTTCACGACCGTAAGAAAAAAAAATACAAATAAACGACCGGATAACATTGTATCATCGGACGCTCAAAGTTTTAATCAAGCGTCCGACGAGCAATAGATAGAGACGTTCGCCAAACGTTCGGACAAAAGGAAATACAAAAAAGAAATTAAAATTATTATTGAAGAGTAAAGATCTATGCTAAGAGATTGTTGTAAAGCAAAAAAGAAACGATAGAAACGAATCTCGGCAAAAACTTTTTTTTTCGGTTGGGCAATCAATTACTGATTACAATCTCGTGGTGGTAGATGTCAACTTGATTTACCAGGGTCCGCTCGTAAACTAGGTACAGGTGAGAGAGAGAGAGAGAGAGAGAAATTCATGGGTTCGGTCGTATTTCATGGACGGGACGACGGTTTTTTGATATCTGTAACGGTAAAACAATAAAACACGGCGGGCGGTGATGGGTGTGTATGTGTGTGCGTGTTGTCTGTGGTGTGTCCGGCGGGCGGTCGCCGGCGCCAATGCTGCCGATGCCCAAGAAGAAGATGATGATGATGATGACCGTTTCTCTCCCTCGATCGCTTTAGATGATCACAAAAACAAATATGAGAAACAAACTACGAACTGCGCTCCGATGAACATAATGTAAATGCGGAGGAATTAAAAAACAAGTTCGAGATGCATAGGTAATGGGGTTAGAAAAGGACCGAGACGATGGCGAGTCTCCTGGTTTCGGAACGGTGGAGAGAAATAAACAAAAATGACGGCATTTCAATTATACGCGTATTCTTCAATGAGCGATGACTCGAAAGGACTCTCGAAGGGAATGTGGAGGTTAAGCGCGGTTTAACGCAAGAGGGGAGACGGGGTTAAGTTGGATAAAGTACGTCCCACTTGGTTGTTTAACAGTAATTAGATTATTTTTATGTATTACTAAGTTGGTTGCGCTTGATGATGAGAGCTCATTAACGTATTCGTTTTGTTCTTCTTTCTTTTTGTCAAGAGTACAACTTAACGATTATTACACGTACAAAACAAAACCTAACAAATGTGAATCCATTAAAAGTAGGGTTATTTAAAGTCACTTTAATTACTTAACAATCTAAAGTAATTTCAACGAGCGATAGTAAATTGGATGAATGTAAAACTTTATATTGAAATTACTAAATTGCATCTGCAAATAAACAAATGTACATTATTTTTATTGTTGTCTTATCGAGAGTTTTCTTGCAAATTGCAACTAAAACTAGTTTTCTCGCTGCACATTTACATAATTATTTCATAATAAACAATTAAGGATTTCGCTTAAAGGATATAAGAAATAAATTGCCATAATGCAATTTGCATAATAAAATAGTTAACGATATTTCGAATTGATATTTTATTTCCATTTCATTGGGTTTATTTAATTAGGCACTTTGTCTAATTAGAATTTATTAATATTCTTGCACATTTAAATATTACACATTATTATCAATTCGAATGCGTATAATCGTTTGTTTGCTCATATACGGGGGTTAGATGAGAATTAACCGGCCTGACTATAAAAAATGTCGAGTCAAAATTTATATAATTTTCGTAAATTATCGTACTTGCTCCAGCAGTATTTAGGACACCAATTCTTTTTCAAAAACATAAGTTTTCGAAATTTTAATATGAGACTGACTGAAAGGTGAAGCAATTGATAACTAAAAATTTGCATCTCCTCTATATGCAATCTTTTCATCCTACCCCCGTACGTATCCCTCTCATTTCTTATAATAAATTAGCTTTAATTCTTTGTTTTCGTTCTTATTTGTTCTCTCGTTGCACAAAGTGACATTGAAAATGTTTAAACGAGTTCTCTTATACGCGGCAAGTTGTTGAAAGAATATTTGATTCATAAATAAGTGTATAAGGTTTAATGTATTCGTACCTGGGGCGATTCTGAGAGGGGCAAAGAAAAAGGCAAAAGTATACGAATCTATCTGCTCGCACGATATTTTCAATTCAATGCATACGAACCAACAACATTATACGGAAACAGAAAAAGACGAGATGTTCCTCGATGGTAAGGTGAAATTGAATATTTATTAAATACACAAACAAAAACAATTTAGTAACCCGCAACAACATCAACATCTTTTCGATATGCACGCGAGGCCCCGCGTATTTTGCTCTCGTTCCTTTTATTTCCCATGTGGCTCTTATTTTTATTACAAACTTAAGTAAGTTAAGAAAATGGGTTTAGCTATCGTCTTCCCTAAATTATGTACGGTAGAGTACGGGTTAAAACCGTCTTGTGCGTGGTAGTTGCAAGAGAAAAGTTGCTGAAACCTACGCTAAAAAAGGAGCGATCACGAAACGATGAAGAACGAGTGGCGTTAAATTTAATGTATGAGGGACATTGTTTAAGCAAATAGCCCATTTTATGGACGTTATTGTTTTTGCAATGCATAACTTATTTTTGCATCTGACTTAAATTTTTTCGTTTTGGTTTAAAATTATGAAATTAGTTGATATTCATCAGGTGCTTATTCGCTGATTGCGAGCCTCTTCGCATTTCTCATATCGAAATTGTCGATATCCATTGGCTCATTTGCCAATTAAAATCGAATTAGCGGTTTATTAATTTCTAGTTAAACGCTAACGATCAATTAAACGTGCTTCGATTAGTCGGCAATAAATTAATTAATATCAAACCCAATTAAAAAATGAATTACAACTCATTTAGTACTTAAAGTGTTAATTATTTAAAATACGTAATTTAACGATTATAATTAATTAATTATCGATTGCTCAGCAATACAACTTTTCGAAAAGAACGAACCAACGGCATCCTTGTTGAGAAACAATAAGATAATTTCCATTTTGTATCCATAAATAAAATTTAGTGAAAGACAACATCGTTTCCTTTTTCTCTTTTATACGGATGCTGATTAAATAATCGTTGGCGACTACTTAGCTTTTAAAAATCCTGTTCTCGTTTCCGATAAGCATGTTAATTTGTGTCATTTCGGGAAAAAAATCTATAATAAATTTTTCGAAAATGTCGTGCCAAATGAGAAAAAAAGCGATAAGTTAAAATTTATAGCAAGCTATCGATTGATTAATTAATATTGTACCAGTTTCCTTTTGCTCCGTATCTTTTACATTAAAATCAAATATTGCAAGGTTTAAAAGAAATATATTCGGTTTTTTATATTTTTGGAAAGAAGTTGCTGTGGGCGAATTGACATTGGCTATCTGAAGAACTTTATTCGTGGAAGGATTAATAATTTTCAACTTTTCTTTTTTAATACGTCCGCAAGTGTCTCTAAAAAGTAATTAATATTTTCTTCAACCCCTTTCTTTGTTAGAATACCATAAATAGAATTTAAAAAAAAAACGTGAATTATGTAGGTGCAGCATTTTCTCTTACAGATTAATATCACACCATGAATATGAATGTAATAAACGAAAAGAATAGGGGAATAATGGGTAAAGAATGTGTGTAATATTAAATATCATAATAAATGTGTTATATAACATAAGAGATAAACATAAGGGGTATATACAGTGTGTTTAAAAAGGGACCACGATAACATTTCTTTGTTTTTATTGTTTATTTGTTTTCCTACCATTCTTTTCACTCACTATAGAGTAGTTGCTAACTACAAGAAATACAATAAATAATGAGAGACATACCTGGAGGTTTTATCCAATTAAAAGTGGTAAATGTGTAAAAAAATAGAAAAGAGAAGGCAGAAAAAGGAAGATGATGGAAAAGAAGAAGAAGAAGTAGGAACGAACAATCAGATGCCAGTGGTATAATAAAACTGTCACGGGTGCAACTGGAAATCATGAGTAAAACGATGGTGTAGTGTGTGTGTATGTTGCCCTGTGCGCTTATATATGTATAAAAGAAAGACGGAATTGTTTAAACATTGAAGAAGTGGAAGGATGATGAAGAAGAAGAGGTGAAATAAAAAAGTTCAGGATTCGAATGCCGAAACGTTTCGCATTGCACCTGACGAAATTCCAAACTTGCGAACGGGACAATTAAATCAAAATGTCTTACGGCGTCGGTGTTAATAACGGACTATGTGCCACTGAAGAAATCCTCTCCTTCTTTTTCCTGCGACGAACAACTCGTTTTTTCCCTCCATTTATTTCTTGCTCTTATTTTCCCCAAACGTTTCCTTTATATTTATGTTACTCTCGTCTTTTGACATGTATATATACGTTTGCCGATATCCGATTACTTCCACCCTTTTTTCTTATATAATAGATCTTGTCCGTTTACTCTTTTTTATTGTCTTTCATTTTGTATTCGCATCCGCAAAATGCCCATTGTTTCAAGTCGTTCCCTTTGTAATCTCACATTGGAATAAGAAGAAAGGAAAAAAAACGGAGGTGGATTCGATAAAAAAAAGAACTTTCGGTCTCTTTTCGATGAAATTCACGAATTTATGGCGATTACGAACCGGTTTTATACGAAAAATCCGAAGAAAAAAACACACCCTTTCTTTTGCCCAAGCACTCGAGCAACGAAACTAGAAAACATTCGCTCAAATAAAAAAATAGAAGTATACCCCCAAAGATAGTTTCATATCAAAAGATGGCTTAAATAATTCGATATCCATGAAGGATCAAATGTTTAGAAAGGGAAACAAATACGTTTCCTTAAGCCACGTATAAAAAGTAATGGATGTTTCTTTTTTGTTCTGTTCTATTATCCTTTTAGTTCATTTAACTGTAAAATGAAAGGCGGCAATCTCTCGAATGTTATTGAAATAGTATACTTATTATTTGTCTACCGACATTTTTATAATTTTCTTTGAATTCGTTTATACCTGAAATGTACGTTGCAAATTTGATGAAATGATGCTTTTTCACTTGTGAATGATAAAAGGAAATAATGATTTTCTGTCTTTGCTTTAAGCATGGCGGAAAAATAATAAACAGGAAAAGAGAAAAAAAATTGGAATCGTATTCATTACCAACGGATTTATATTTAATATTTACTTTATCTTAAACGAGACGAATGAAACGTATTTCAAATGCGTTTTGTTTACATGTCGGATCGCCGTGGGCCTATCTCATATTTAATGACCACGAACATTATTCAATGTTGGTTTATAGTTGCATTTTCATTTTCATCCTATCACATTACAATAAAACGTCATGTTCTTTTGTACCTCAGTTAGGCATATAGTATACGTCTTCGGCGTGTCTTATGGGAGCGCGTTCGTTTAAATGAATGAATCAATTTGACGATGGTAATTGAAAAATTAATTCTTCGCTTTACGAAAATTATGATTGCGTCGAAAATGTTATTAAGTACAAACAAACAAACGGACACAATACAAAAAAAACTGAAGAGAAAGATGTATTCAGTGGTGGTAATTATAATGGGGGACCCCGGGGGTTGTTAGGTAATCTACAACACACAAAAGCCCCATCACGTGAACTCGAAAGTTCATCAAGCTTCAAGCTAAAATCATCCATTTTTCTTTTTGTGTAAACATCAACTCATCAAAATGCACCTAATTAAAGGTATCATTATCATGTTAGTTGGGCAGGGCCAAGCTGTCAGAGCTCTACATGGATCGAGTGCGAGAGAGAGAGAGAGCGAGAGAGAGAGCGCGAGAGAACGAGCAAAAGTCGAGGTTCGTTCGTTCGTCCGTTTTCACATGACACTCCGTCATCTCTGAAGAGGGGTAATTACCGTTTCAGATGCATAAGCAACAGGTTGTTGTTGTTCGCTGTTTATTTTACAGCTCGTGGCTGACATTCTACTTACATCAGGTTATACGGATATTTGCTTTTTAATCTAAAGCATAACACACACATGTGCGTTCTCGTTGTTCGTTTAATCAGAACTCGTACTCTCAGCCAATTTATTCGATTTTAATGAAATTTTACACCTTGCGTATTAAATTATCAATCAAAAATATAATATAACAGGCAAGTAATTATTTATGCGAAACCATCCGTACGATGTTTAGAACTTGCAGTCAATTAAATACGTTTAATTATCAGGTTTATTAGGAGTAAAATCGGGAAAATGGCCAATTATAAAATTAGCAAAATACGCAAACTCGTACAGTGTAATTAAGTTCTTTATTGAAAATCAAACGTTGATTAATGCTCATCACGGAACGGAATGACGTTTTGGCATTAATCAATTAATAGGCAATTTAAATAATAATGAGACGAGTAGAATTAAAATATAAAAAGATGAATAGGAGATAATAATAATCAGCATTAAATTACTTGCAATAAGAAGAAAACAGCAAGAAGATATGTAGGTAAAAGTGAACGAGTTAGTATAACAATCTACTATGCGATTGTATTAAACCTGATGCTAAATTACACTCTATGGCATATAATGAAAAGAAAAAAACTCGTATATTAATACATTTTTTTCCTGTTGATGTTGATACAAAGAAAACGCCCCCTATTCGCGATACAACAATGCTTTTAAATAATAATAATATTAATGAGTGGTGTAATATACGAGAAGCTATGATAGTTATTATAAGACGTTACGGATGGCACGGCCCATAAATAATATACGCGTCGGAGTGATAAGCGCGGACATCCATCAGGGCGCAAAAAAGATAAACGAAAGTTCGACAGAGCGAGAGCGAGAGAGAGAGAGAGAGAGAAAGAAAATAATAATCACTGGAATTAGTCCGGGCATTCGCGGTGGTCTCGGTCCGGACTACCGAAGTCCCACGCACACCATCACACCCCGTTCATTCTTTCCCCTATAATTATGTTATAAATTATGCCGATAATCGCCCTGTATAAGCAGCCCCGGGCTGTTGGTTTCATATAATAGATGACTCTGATGGTTGCTAATTGAAATCGACGGCCATACAAGAAGAGGAAAAAGAAAAGAAAAGATGAACAGCCAGAACAAGAAGAAGAAGTACAGGAAAGAGACGAAGACTAAGAGAGTCTCTTCAAGAATTATTGAAGATGATGGTCGTTTTTCCTTCTCCAATCTTCCTTTTGCCTTTTCTTCTCAACTTGTAAAAATAACAATATTTCTTGGCGAACCGTATTCAATTACAAGTTTTTATTTAACTTTCGGATACCGTAAATTGCACATAAACGGTTCTTCTTTCTTTCTTATTTTTTGTTTGTTTGTAATAACATACAATGTTTTGCCTCCTCAATTAATCTCAACGTTAACATTCAATCATTTATAATGTTTAAACAATTAAATGATTATTGTTTGTTTTCATCATTTTTACAATGAACGAGAGGAATGTTATTAAATGAAATAAATCATTTCGAAATCAATTTAAATGACGTGCAAATACCAAAATATTATTACTACAAAAAACGCGGGTATACTTTAAGATTAATTTAATCAAATGCGATACAAAAGTATAATGGATCCCGGAAGGCAGGTACAGAATGGTGAAAATTCGGTTTTGGCAGAAACTCTTAAAAACATATTTTTTTTATATGACACGAAAATAACAGATCGAATCTACCTCAAAGGCAAATGCAAGAAATCGTTATATTAATAACATTGATAAGTTGAATAACTCTGTTGTATCGTTATCGGCAATAAATCCATATACTTCATAGCTGTGAGTTGACATAAATTGGAAACAATTTCGTTTGCAAATTTCACCCTTTTGTCGCAACATTAATTTTTAAACCGTTAGGGACTCGTAAACTATCTGTCATAAAAAAATAAAAATGAACCTTTACTGTTCAATTTCAATCAAGGCCGAACGTAAATAAGTTGATACAATTTTGCACATAATCGTAAAGTACGAAAACTTATTGCTCATTAGAATCAACATTTACGACGTTTATTACGTTGCAACTAAAAGAAAAACTTACATCAATAGGAATTTGTGCGAGAGGAGACGAAACGAAAATAACGATTATCCTAATTTACAAAATTAATTTGCATATGTCACAACAATCGTTTTCACAATTGATAGTAAGGATCTCGTGCAAATTGAAAAGTTTCCAATTAGTGATAATTTAAATCTGTGAGATGAACGATGAAATTATATAATATCGATTATGTAGAGAGGTACGACCTGAAGATATTGATTAACAACTTTGTTTGTTCGAGAGAGTTTCCTTTCTTCGTCCTTTTACCATTTGTATAGTTTTAGTGAAGCGATTCGAAAACATGAAGAGAAAGGAAGCAAGATGGGGAGAGGACCCCCGTCCGCACAACGGGTGGCGAATGTCGCACGGTCGGGGTTCATTGTGAACCCGTCAAGAACTTTAAGAGTCGAATCCAATCGTAAACCATCTTTATTATTACTATTAAACGCATCACGACAATTGAAACTTGACGCAATATTGTTATATTTTACAACATTTGTGTCTTTACTTCATTGTCACCGTGTTGCTACATCTCATTGTTAAATGCCGTCCGTTATTATTATAAAATTTATTGAGATTTTAATTATCTGTTTCACCTCATAGCATAACATTCAATTCATTACATCACAGTTTGGACAGATTTGTTTTTATTTAACTCCTAAAGACACGCAAAGTATTTACTTTCGAAATGAAGGGAATTGAACTGAAAAGTTTCAGTTGGAAATTAATTCAGTTGGAAAAAGTACGTTCACTTGTATGATTTTAAATGTATTTTATGTCAACGTCCTGTTGTGGATGTGTCTCTGATCGACGAGTTTGCTTAACGTGCGTCGATGTTAAAGGATGGAAAATGATGGTAATATAAAATTAAGAAAAGAACAAGCGGGAGAAGAGGCTGGAAAAAAAAAAGAAATAATGTTCGTCTTGTTTTCATTTCTTTTTTGTACCTGAGTGATGGATTCGTTTGCTGCCCACTTCTTGTTTTTTTTTTGTTGTTGCCGTTGTTTTCGTCTTTCTTGTTTATTTTTTGTTCCTCTTCATTTGGTATACTCGTTGGTGAATCATAATGCATAAAAGTTTTAAAACAAAGAGCACGGATGTTGTTGTAACCGCAGCAGGATTCGTGATTGAGTGCGTGGGTCTTAACAATCAACGGTATCAATTATAAACGACTTTAAGGATACCAACAGTCAAGACGAGAGTCAGAATATCTGTTGTACGAAAGAAACATTTTTATTCTTATTGGGTGCTTTTTTGCTTCTTGTGGTTATCCCGATCCCCCTACGTTTGTCTTCTTTGTTTCTTTTTTCCCCTTTGATTGATTGATTTGTAAAACTACGTTGAGAAAATGAGGGAAAGAGAGACAATACGATTGTAATTAAAACGATGTGAATAAAATGTATCCGCAAAGGAAGCCAATAGACAGAAGTGAGGCAGATAAAAAGATGGATCGACAAACTATTCATATGGCATAACGAGATTCTTAACGCCTTTCAAGAATGATTAAACGGAACGGTTGTTTTTGTTGGCGGATTTTTTTTCTTGACTTATTTTAATAAAAAATTATATAAGGCCATAAATAAAAAAAAGAGATGTTTACAATAAGAAAAAAAAATTAATCGAGTTTAATAAAAATCTTTTTTCTTCATCGTCCTCCTTTTTTTTATAGAAAACATCAAGCATAAACCCATCAAAACAAACTATTATAAAATTTCTCTCGTGTACATACACTCAAAAGAAAAAAAACTTTTCAAGATAGTTAAATTTTTATAGCGCAGCAATAAATGCAAATCTTTCCATAATAAAAAATGAATTTACGTCTTTTTTCTTTCATATTCCTCATCTCTCTGCACCATGGTTGCTTCTTCTTTTTCCTCTACGACTTTAACATTTTCTACTCGAAAACTAATAAAACATTGTTGAAGATCGTCATTTCCTTTTATTTCGTTTTACTTTTCTTAATTTATTTACTCAATTTGATTACCGCCTCAACTGAATAAGGTAAAAGATGGGCCCGTTGGATGAGCAAGGATCAGAAAATAACGAGAAAATATCAGATGTAAAACTGAAGGAGAAATATTTAAAAAATTTCTAGTCGTTTGGTTACGGACCTCTAAAGGAATGCCAGCTTCGAAATATTTCATTGAACATAAAAACTTCGAAATAAAAATGAATTAATGGTAGCGGCAACGTAGAGAATGATTTCATTGATGAATGTGCGATTAATTAAATCAAAGCAAATTGAAGTTTCGTATTTTAAAAGTCGTGAAGGTAAAATGAAATAACGTTAATATTAGTTTTCGCAGTAGGATCAGGCTACGGAACAAGCTTAAGATACAAAAAAAAAACAAGATAGTGAACGAGCGAGCGAGATAGAATAAGAAGTTAAATGATAGAAAATTGTTGTATTTAGATAAGTTGTCATTATGTTAGATAAAAGTTTGGAATTAATATTTATATAAGATTTAAAAATAATAATTTTTTATGAATTCTATTATTTTGTTATGGAAAAGGAGAAAACGTGTACGAATGTAATTTATGTGATTTTAACAGGCAACATTGTTCGCTTGAAAAAAACGTTCAACCCATAATAATAGTAATGCGTGTTTGATTTTTTTCTTCTTTCTTGTTTCAGTTTCGTTCTGCTTCACTTTATTTTTACTTTCTGATTTTGATTTCGTAGGCGTCCCTATATTACATATATATTCGAACTGTAGTAATACACGTACGTTTATAGTGAATTTATGCGTTTAGGATTGTAAATCATCTCATCATATATAATGATAAAATAAGAAACGCTATGACCAACAAAAAGAAGAGAATAATAATACGTCGGATTCGAAAAAAGTTAGCGGTGGCCGTAAATTCCTCGACGCGGTGGAGTCGACGCAGCGGGCAGCCGGATAATTGGCCATCCCTAAAGAAGCACCTGCAACGGGGGGCGCCCGCACTGTTTGTTTTACCACCACCGGGGGGTAATCAATTAGTTATGGCCCGAGTGGCAACTCGAATCGACGTGATTGTATTAATGCGACAATGATAGTTAAATTTTTATCAACCATCTACCACAATAAAGGAAAAATTATTTTATCCTCGTATGAGACATAATTTAATACTTTAGCATTCTTCTTTAACATTCATAACGAATAACATAATAAATTAAACTTTCTAAGCAATAGCCGAGAAACCCTTAAAGTAAGAGTCTATGGGAACTTCGATTCGTTAGGACTGGGGACTTATTTAAGTGAACTATTGTCTACGCCAGAAATTCCCAACCTTTTTTTTAAGCAAACCCCTGTCATTCCTAGAAGACTTTTTATCAATTCATCCCCAAGTTTTTTATATTGTTAAAATAATACGTATTATTAAACAATTTTTTATGATTTAAAAACTATTTTAATGTAAGATATAACAAAATTTAATGGGGTGGTTGTTAATTACTTAAAAACAATCTTAAAGCACCATGTTCTTATGTATTTAATCGCATTTCTGTTTCCTTGTAATAACTTATTTACTTTAATAAACCCTGTTAAAAAAAACGAAGTAGGAATGAAACGCCAAAGACACTGATTGCCTGATATTTGTGCATCTGATGTACTTTTCACAAATGTCTTTGCTTGTCAAAAAATTGCGAATTCACTGGTTTAAATATTACAAATTCAGTTTTACTTCAATCAATTGTTGCAACAATAAATCCATATTTTATCGCTTTCAAATGCTTTCATAATCCAAATGTACGAATCTTACAAATACTAACCAACATCGATATTATTTTATAATCGTTTCATACAAAAAAAAAACGCACGGTATATTGTTTGGTTTAGAACTTAAATCAAATTCCAAAGCTTGATCGATTCCGGCAGTAATCCTTCGTAAATTCAATCGTCGATTCTTCTTATATTGAATAAACAGGCGATATGAAACGTTTTAAAATGTTCATTAGAATTATTTTTTCTAGGGGAACTATTTAATTTCTTGTAATAAAATAGCAGTAATAGAAACTTAAATCGAATGGCGATTAAGAATCAACAAAAAAAACGATCTCTTCTATAACTACAATTAATTTAATCGTTATAGGTTAATAATGCGAGCGAGCGTAAGTAAAAAGGTGGAGAGGATTAAGTAGTAGTTTGTTTTTAATTTCAATCGAATGGTTACAAGAAATGAGAGAGAAGAAAACTGGTCAATCACGTAAGAATACCGTACCATCATTATCGCACAATCAATCGCCAATTATAGGCATTTCGATATCTCAATAGCTGCGGTTTATTTCTCTTAACTGCCCTATTATAGCGTACATAAAAAGATTTGTCGAATAGTTTAGGAGTTATGTTAAATGGCCGTTTTATTCGCATTTTGTTCATATTATTTTCAATTGTACAGATTTTATTTGCCATAAAACTGATAGAAAGTTCTTTTTTTGTAAACTGCAGGTGCACATGCCTTCATGTGCTAAAAAGGTAAAAAAGAGTTTACGAGAAATAAAAAAAAAACAAGAGAGAAGTTAAAAAGAGATCGGCGAAGAAGGTTATTTCAACACGTAGGTTTCGATTTTATGCTGATATTATTACTATTATTATATTATACAACAGCAACAGCAACAAAAGGTATTTATTATAATATGCATAAAAGTATTTTGCACATTCGCATTCTTCGTGTGTATTTGAGAACGAGTTATTTATTGATCAAAATACACCTACTTTGAAAATTATTGGAATAATGATGAATACTTTTAGGTTCTCTTTCTTTGTCTTCGAACAAGATCATATTTAGCATTTTAATTCTATACGTGACCACTTTATTATTTTAACACGAATTCGATCATATAATGGCCGCCTCCTTTTCGCTCATTTAACTACTTCTTTATTATAAATCATACGTACGCACGAGCATGTTTATTGTCATTATTCATAACTATTAAAAAAAATCCCAATGCGAGGTAGTAAGTATATAAATATATTATTGAAATGAGAATGGATGCAAAGTGAAGTGGACTCTCCAATTATATGCATCACAGGTGGTAAATGCATTGGGGATTTGTGCTATTACGAAATACCTTTCTCTTAATAAAACGATGGCAGTAGTAAAATGAATTTGCATATTCCGCTCTCACTGCAGATACAGTTTTAAACGATCGTAAAATAATAGAAATAATTCGAAAAGCTCATATAGTAAATTGTTTTTTCTTTGCCTAAACTGGCTGAAACCTTTTTCGAATCTCTAATTCTCTTAAAGCCTTTCGATACTATTTTTAATAAACCAATACCAACCACTTAAACTGATTTAATGATATTGTTAGATTTGTGGTCTCGTTTCCAACGTATAAGTTTCTAGTGGTTAATACGTTTTGAATTTTATAGTTCACATTATAAATCCCATTAATGATGAAACGTATCTCGCTTTATCTTTAAAACCGCAAAGAACATTAGAAGACACCCGTATAATAAATGGTACATAAACAAACGGTGAAGAGTGTTAAAATGTGAGAAATAATTTCACTCATTGAAATAATAAAGTTAAAATTGGGGAAAAATTATAGTAAGATGGCAGCACCATAAAAAATAAAACTATAAAGAGTGGAAACAATATGATGGCATAAATTATGTCCGAATAGAATTGAAATCAAATAGAAAAATACTGCGTGACATTAAAAATAAATATTTGTGTTTTCTTATTATATTTGATTTGTTTCCATGAAATATCGGTGAAAATTTGGATTAAATCGTCCAAAACTACGATAATTAAATTTAATATCCGAACGTAAAATGTTTACGATTCGATTCTTTTTATGACTTAATGGTAATTTGCTAATTTCCATTCTGTAGCATTTTAATAATTTAGATATAATATAAAACTCCTTTTCTCCCGCCTTCTCTATTGATGATAATTTGGTCGTTAAAATAAATTTAAATATCCACAAAGAAACTGGTCACTTTTCTATCGATCCAATCAAATGTCAATGAATGTTTATGTATTTCCTAAAATTACTGTCGACCTAAATACGTTTTTGTATTTTCTTATAACAGAATTTCGTTAATAATGAAAGAAGAAGTTAATTGGAATATCATAAACAACTTTATATCCAATTAGTTGCTTTGAAGAGAAAATTTTTAAAAACGAAATTTTATGAAAATATGAGTGACGCAAAACAAATTAAATAATCTAATTAGATTAATAAAAGTTTGTCCTAATAACGGTAAAATCACTAAATGGGAAAATTATTTAATCAACGATGCAAATCATCACGATAGGAATCTATACTTTTGTCCATTTACATAAGATTGTCAGTCAATCGGTCGTTCATTGGTTACCGCCTCTCCGCTTACATAAAAAGAAAAGTACATCCCATGATTTATTATGAAACTGATGAATATGCAATGTGCATAACAAATTTCAATAAACAACTCAATGATTAATGAACGCGCGCGAACGAAACAATGTACGATTAAAAAGCAAATCACTTTTAAATTCGCCCAAAAAATTAGCAAAAAGTTACGAAACTAATTAGTTATTCATCCATTGTTGCACTAAAACTAATCCTTGAAATAAACGATAATAATCATTTATATTCCTCACGCTGCTTCAATACTAAACGGTTTGACATTGTTATAGGGTAGAAGTTTCAATTTCGGCATAAGAAAAAGTGTAATTAACATAGAAAATAAATGAATCCTACCTCAGTGTCGACCTTCTTGAATTCGTCATCGTCCTCGTCCACTTCGAAGTAGAGTTCGGTCGATGTAATTGAAACCATTCCGGGCGCTACGATTCCGGGCGCAACCAGTTTTGCTTTTGTACTTATATTAACCGGACCTGAAACGAGAACAACGGAAAATTAAGTTGAATCACTGATCGTTTATGCAAATCCATAAAAAATAATTAATTACGTTCTATAATTGAAACTATATGGTTGCGTAATTGATAAATATAGATTACCGGTTAAATCGTTATCCAGGTCTCTATCGTCGATAAGCAGCTCGCTGTCGTCCATTAAATCATTCGAAGACATTTGCTGCTGCTGATTCCTCGAAGCGGCCAATTGAGCGTGTATTTCCTCTCTTGCCTACGCGCGTCACATGAAACAAATAGTAAAATAATGCATTTTATTGATGCGTGATAAATCTTGTGCGAAGCGAAAATGATTAACGGCGTGCATTATTTACTTGGAGTATCGCGTCTTCGGGCGCACCGTGCTCGAGGGCGGCCTTCAACGTTGCTTCCGGATGCGTCGAAC